>OZ017740.1:17330000-18530000 GCA_963969285.1 Odontomyia ornata | reverse complement strand
ATTATCGTAAATTCAAATAGGCCAAACGGTGTTGTCACTGCCGTCTTTGGGACATCCTCATCCGCAACTGGGATCTGATAGTATGCCCGAGGCAAGTCTATTTAAGAAATTATACATTTGCCTGTGAGATCAGATGTAATGTCCTGAATGTGACGCATGGGATAGCGATCGAGTATGGTAATCGTGTTTAGTTTACGATAATCTCCGCATGGTCGCCAGGAACCTTCCTTCTTGGGCAGAAGATGCAAAGGGCTAGCCCATGGGCTGTTCGATGGGTGGCAGTAGTTCTTATCCATCATGTACTGGAACTCTGTTTTAGCGATAGAAGTTGACCATCCCCAAGAAGGACTTCAGTTAATATACGGTCTTCGGCCTCGGTGTTGCAGAAATTTCCTCCGTCTTTTCAGGTAAAGGTTTCAATCCATGCTTGCTAATAGCGTGTCCCAGGAACTTGGCTTCGGATTTTCCACACTGGCACTAAAGGGTGTTGATAATCAGACCAAATTTGACAAGTCAGTCTAGAACTTGTTTCACGTGCTCCAAATGTGCTTGTTGTTCGGGCGAGAAGATCAGGATGTCGTCGAGATCGACAAATACGTCGTCCAAGCCTCGCAGTACCTCGTGTATGAAGCGCTAGAACATCTGGCTTTCGTTGCACAGCCCAAACGTCAGGTACATGAATTCGTATAATCTAAACGGGGCGATTTTGGCAGTCTTCAGGATGTCAATGGGTTCCACGGAAATCTGATGGTTCACCTTTTGCAAGTTGATTACGGAGAAGACTGACATTTCGTGAAGAGCAACTCTGGAGCAATCCAATTGGAAAGCGGTCAGGGATTGTGTGGGCGTTGAGCGCACGGTAGT
Source organism: Odontomyia ornata (assembly GCA_963969285.1). NCBI lineage: Eukaryota > Metazoa > Arthropoda > Insecta > Diptera > Stratiomyidae > Odontomyia > Odontomyia ornata. Next base: position 18,529,136 of record OZ017740.1, on the reverse strand, counting down.
CTCCGCATGGTCCCCTATCTTCACTTGGCTTTTTCACATTATACAAGAGCTGCTCCATGCACTTTTCGATGGGCGGAAAATCCCAAGTTTGATTAGTTCATTGTATTCTGCTTTTGCGGCAGTCAGCTTGTTGGGGGCCGAGTCTTCGTGCCTTAGCATTGACCGGTGGTCCCCTGGTTTGGATACAATGCGTGTTCGTGTACCTGGTGTTTGGTTGTTGGCTGTCATCTGAGAGGTTGACGTAGTTCAACAGCAAGGATCGCAGCTCGTTACTGATATCCATCGGTAGCTAATCCGCTTTGGGTGGCTGTTTGTCTATGGACGCTATTATAGTTTTGAGGCATGTGCGCTTCATGAGTCATCTCTCTTTCATGTCAACGAGGAGACGATAGTGTTTGATGAAGTCAGCTCAGATGATTAAAGAACCTACATTGTCTATTTGAAGGTCCACTTGAATGGCGTTGCGGGATAAATGAAACGTCTGCGCCAGTGTCGATGAGGAAGGTGCCCTTGCTGATGTGGTCGCGAATTCTTAATCGTTGAAATATGTGATGGGAGGCCACTACTTGTGGATGAGCGGGGTTTAAGTTTTTTGAGTGGGAGCAGGGTTGCCGGCAGTTTTTGGCTTCTGGCCCGTAATGTTGATGGTACCAGCAAAGTCACTTGTCAGTCGTTCTGGTGCGGCGTGTTGGTGACTCTTGCTGCTGTGCCGGATGTGTATGACGTACGTTTTGTCGCAAGGTTGATCTATTTTACAGCGTCTTGAGCGCGTCCTCTATTTTCGCCATTCAATGGCTGAGGTCTCGGACTTCCGGGGAGAGGTTGTTTAGCTCAGTAGAATTTTGCATTGTCTGTGGGTCTGTGCCACCGACTGCCTGGTGACCTCATGCACGTGATCAGCGATCGTTACGAGATTTGACAGTGGGGCGTCATTAGCCGATAGGATGCTCCTCAGGGTGACATTGAGGTGGTTCACTCATATTTGCTGTAACAAGGGGATAGCAAGCGTGCGCGCCTGGTGGGAGAGTGGTGGGCGTTGATCTCCTAGCTTGATCTCCAACAGGAGCTTCTTATTACGCTGCTGGGACGAATCTGCGTAAGTGAACAATAGAGTGCTTTTCAGGCACTATATATTTTTTCCAATGGTGGGTTCTTCACGATTTTACGCACCTGCTGCATCGTCCTTGTGTGGGGAATTGCCACTAGCAGGTTGGATTGGTTGAGTCATCGGTTATACGGCTCGTGGCAAAATTTGCGTTGACCTGGGCGAACCAAAGCTCCACGTCCTCTTGCCACAAAGGTAGGAATCTGAAAGCAACACGTGCCGTCCCATCTTTGTCGTGGAGTTCTTGCTTTGGCTCAAGTGTGGCTGGCAGAACGGGCATCGGCGTTGATGATGCTGCTAGTATGGCCATCTTAGATGGATCGGGTGGTTGGTGTTGCGCGACGTTTGACTCCTTAAACACAACAGCAGTATCAGTAAGAGTTTGATTTTCGAATTCTGGATCTGCATCTCCGAGTCAACCACTAGTGTGTTGGTGATCGGTGGTTGTGAGTTGCCTATTCGTAGATCGAAAGCCTTAATCATGTTGCTGTATCCAGTGGATTTATTTTCCGTGGACCTTCACTATGGGATAGTGATAAGACGTTTCCTTTCCCTATAAAAATATTTATTTAACAAAGTCTTAACAGCTTAATTTTGGTGCATCGTTTAATTTATGAAATTATCGATGCCGAGTGCATGAATGAATAAATGACGAAAAGGATGAAATTTGTTGCATCCGCCTCTTAACATAAATGTAACAAATTTGCTGACGCATATCTGATGCTTTACTGGCGGTGGTCATGCACCTGCGCTACGATATGTGTAACGTCAGCATCAGCAAGTGCATTGTTAGCGGGTACAAGCATGTATGCTGGCTGTTACATTCGTGGCAGACAACTGCGTATGCTGGCCGTTACATTGGTGGGGACACGTCGGCAAAAATGTCGTGTGCGTAGGGGGCGGCTGATCCACCACAACTCTTATTATAACAAGATTTTCAACCGCTGCTTAGGCTGCTTCCCTAATACCACCTTTTAGTTTATTTGTCGATGAACTGCGTAAGTTTGGTGATTTTGGAGGGGGGGAGTTGTTTGTTATTGGTTATTGGCAGACGACTTTTTTTTCTTTTAGTAATTTGCTATTGATGATTGTTGCTGTTGGGTGCTGACAATATCACTACTTCCATTTCACAGCGTGTCTATAAAACTTTTCCAGTCGGTTGGAAGTGAACTGAAGTACACTGATGTGGTGATGGCAATGGAACCTTATTAAATGAAGATGACACTACCAGTGCGGGAGGTGAGTCAAGCGATTCATCTTCACTACCAGAGATCATGATAACTGCTGTTGGTGGTGGTGTGTCATTTATTGTGGTTCTTTGCTGTCACTTGTTCCATGATTATTTGTATTGCTGTTACCATTGGTTTAGACTGAAGCTTTGTGTTCCACCTTTCTGACATCAAAACCCGGTAACACATCGACCACGTCACAAGGTATCCAGTTAATTCAAACTGATTATCATCGTTCCACTACAGGCATTTAAGTTGGGTGAGCTGTGTCTTTCTGTCTTTTGTCGGTAATTTCTCCTTTTGCGACAACTCTTATAGATTTTGCGTAGGTTTTTCCTCGTCACTCATGGCTTTCAATGTTTGGTCATTGCGATATACACACTTTTTACGCTTGCACATGCGCAATGAAATTCTTTCGGCTACACAATTGTTACGGGTGAACATTGAGTTTTCATAGTGTTGCTCTCCCGGAATAATGTAACCAACAGCATATAATTTTAATTTTCATTCATAAAATTACTACTTGTAAGATTACAGAAAGCAAGCCACATAACTACAACATTTTAACGCAATGTAATTAAACTTAAGTAGCTAGGTCGCTTCCGATTTACACGCCACATTATGGGCAACGCGAGCCGTAACAAGCGCCGAAAGTATCAAGAATCAACGCAAGCTCGAAATGAAACGCAAATTCCCGGCACTACAACTAGATCACACGGTAGCGGAAACTTTCGATAATCAACATATGCGGCAGCATAAAGTATACTATATAACCCCTCCAAGCAAACGAAGTCGCGTCGCAAACAAAATAACATGTAACGTTGGGAGGAAATCCGAATTTGAATCGCTGTTTCTACCATGCGACAAGAAGTGTTCGTGATATATTTACATGATAATTTGCGGTCAATTGCACCATTTCCAAAATCAAGGTTTTATACTGCCTGTGTTTTCATTGAGCCTACTTTCTGACGTAGACTCCCAATGTATGTTGATGCAGTATAAAATTTCACTAATATAAATTCGAGCCTGAGTGCTGTCCAAATTTACAGGGAAACGTCGTTAAAGCCGACATTCCTATCAGAGAGCAGCCACTGAGCTTCCGGCCACGGACACAAACTTAATGCTCCACTGCGGTAAACATCTTCATACTCACGCAGATCAAGCAGAGATGCATATATGTCACCAAAGAGGAACGAGCCGAGTAACGAAGCCAGAGATGCTAAGGCAGCAATGGCACGCATACCGAAGGAAGACACTCGCGGATTTAAGACTTCATTGGTGGCAAATAAAGTACAAGTAAAGCTCGAACTAGAGGCAGAACGTAGATTAAAAGTAGCAGCAGCGAAAAACGTTGAGCCCAAAGAACCCGATTCATCAGAAAATAAACACAGCATGTCAAGGCGTATATTTCCGTAGTTCGCCAGTCAGTGGCGAAATTTTCTCAAGGTAGATATGATGGGGATTCACTCTAAGCTCAGCATCTACAAGTGAGGACTATGTCGTCAATCACTTTGCGAGGACCAAACGATTTTCTATTGTGACGAAACACGGATATAACTATTGAATATCTTACGTCCCCTCGTGACTGGCTAATGACATCATGCCGAAGCGCACCATTTACTTTATCCGCCCAAATTCACTAAAATCCTCTACGGAAATCTAAATGAACAAAATTGCGACATTCCCGAGGAGAGATTCAACGACCGAAAGTACTTTGAACTGATGGATATATATAAACGCACGATACTTCAGGCATTGGCACGGCGATAAAACTACCAGTATGGATGAAGAAAATATCAGCGCCAGCTCAAGAAAAAAAGGAAAAACGAGGATTATTGACCAAATCCTCATCTCCCGTCGTGATGTAAATAAATATTACAGACAGTTCAAACTGTCAGTCAAATGCATTCAGCGCGTAATGCACTTAATTCCCACTAGGATCGCCATCGAGTGGAACTTGTGAGTGAAATCAAAGCGAGAGGTACTACTCCAACAAACGGAAAAAACCACATCTGAAACATGATTTTCCCGGTAGACGGGAGGAAAAAAAGTTAACCTGGAGGTTATTTAAGCCCGGAAAGGTTGGCGCGGATTCTCTTTTTTGGGGAGTTTTCGATCAACCGGCAGAGGAATGAACGGAGCTATATGCAGCGAAAACACTTTCAATGAATTGGAAACGAACCCTTGATTTTGGAACAATAAATTAGGAAGACACAACTGAGATCCGGCGATGGCGATATTAAAAAAACCAAAGGGATAGATCCCTTACTACAGTCGGGATTAAACAAATGGAAGTGGCTTAAATTTATTTTATCCGAAAAAAATATATATTGGTCAAGTTTGTGATAAAATAAAGTATATTACTCAAAGTCGAGTAAAGATAGCTTTAGATTTTTCTTTCTTTGCTACTATATATAATAAATACATTCCTTTTCAGCTGTGAAAGATGTGGCTCAGGAATTCTTTTCCCAGGGCGGTGTCCAGACAGGAAGGCCCGGTAAAATTAAGTAAGATGGTAGTGTTCCGCGGGTGCAGTGAACGTTAGTATCGTTTTAGTTAATTTCTATTGCCCTGGCGTGGGAAAGTACGAGTTTTGTGTGGCGGTGTAACATTCTAGCTCGTTCTGCGTGGTAGGCTTTTTGGAAGGTGATCTTCGCGGCTAGGTGGCGGTGAGCGCCAAAACTTATACTTATAATTTCGCTCCGGACACTTGTCTTCTCGTTTGGACGACCTCTTGGGAGGCTCGGAGAATCAAACGAGTCACGCCCAGGCCCGTCTTCGGGTGAGTTAGTTGGATCGGTGGAGCCTCAGCCAAAGTAGCCTCAATATATCGGTGGGGCAGGAAGGGAATTGGTAATATGATGCTCGGCGGATTTCAACGTCGCTGCAATGTCCTAGTAACCGCAATATACTCGTCGAAGATATACGCTATGGTTAAGTTAGGTGTTTGCTCTTTATTTCTCGGCATTTAAATCGATTTCACAACTGAACATAGCTTTTCAATCTTTTAGCTAGGTTTTCAGAACGGTGGGCTAAATAATAGAATTTATAGTCGGGTCTTGAATAACACAATTAATCAATAAGCATTTTCATTATGTCATTATCTAAGTGAGCTCTTAAATCATTTTTTGCCTAAATTTTAATTTCGAGAATTCAATTATCTATTGTACACATCTATTATACATGACTATTGAATAAAACTAATTTTTTCCAACAAATTTTCGTTAAATTCTATTTGATTGAAATTCAAACTAAATTAGCTTCCATTGATCACGTTTCAAGCTTTTTTTTACACCTCTCACCAAACCCCAAAACGTGATACCAACACAAGTTTTTCCAAAACCCAAAGGACACACGCATTTCCACGTGTTTGGCACGGTAAAAAATGTTCACCCCACATGGCCAACGTTTTTTTTACCAATTAAAACCAAATAACTGAAGTTGCACATTTTTCAATTAAATTTGATTGAAAAAAGATGATGTGCCAAATGCAGCGCAATGCGGGCTACAGTGCCTCATCAGTCTGATAGACTTCAGGACATGCTCTTTGAAGTTGAATGCGATGTTGGAGGAATAGATGGTGGTCGCGTGGTATATTAAAATGATGCTCCACTCTCATCTCATGTATATTTGATGTTCATATACCAAAAGGCACCTGGTGGCGTGCTTGGAGCCCTCCGCCATGACTTGTTCAGGAAAATTGATTTAGTAGGAATGCCAACCGAGGTATTTCATATATTTTTCATTTAATATTGGAAGAATAAGATTTGGCCAATGTAGGAATGAAATTCATCATGAGAAAATATTGTTTGAAACTGCAAATGCTTTGACTGGGGGTTGCTGTGCGAGTGGTGTGAGGTCAAGAGGAAATTTCATTGAACATTGAGTAAAAAGCCTTGCATAACATTGAAATTGTTTATTATGTTATTTCTTTGTTCCCGAGATACTTTGATGCAGAATTTCAATTCTGAATGGGAAGTTATTTGCAATTTCAACGTTTGATCTTAAAAAAGTACTTTCAATTTTTTTAAATAATTAAATCTAAACTAAAGATATTGTCAACTTAAGAAATATTCCAAGTATACCCATAAGAATAGCTCAAAAAAAGTAAAAATTATACTTAAAAAGATGAAAGGGAAAGTAGACTAGCAATGGAGAATTTCATTTCTAAATTTTAAAATCGAAGAAGAGCTTCAATAGTGATCACTGTTGTGCAAAAATTTAACAAAAAGTTAACATGTCTGAATTTTTTGCGAAATATGTATCCAGACTACATCATTTGAAAATGCAGCTTGAAAGTAATTCATCCAAAGTAAAGAACAATTTCACCTCCCCAATGTCGACGTTCTTGCTCTTTTAGTAATTGACCGAAATTATAAGAGCTTTGACAATCTTTTCAACATTCTCATGTTAACTACATATCCACATGCAGTCAAAACAGTGAACTAGGTCACAAAATTTGTAGCTAATTAAATTCAAAAGTGAAATTGATATTCAATTTTCAAGATTTTCTGTGGAATCGCTTGGTTGGGATTTTTCTGTTTATAGTTGACTGGCAAAGCGACACATCCATTAATTTGAAGTGCTCTTATAAAATAATTTGAAGATGTTTTTTTAGTTTGCTTTTTGCAAATATTGAGTGGTAATGGTAATCATGAGAGTTTAAGTCTTTATCATACTTACCAAATTATTAACGAGGCATTGGTTTTGCAGTAGATGTAAGGTTTTGTTAATTTTTAGTGTGTTTATCTAGATAATTAATCAAATAATGTCTAGCTGTCTAAATTTAACGTACACATTAAGACTTGGCCAAATTTAGCAGTAGACGCTCGTAATTATGTGCGAAAATGCAAAGTTTGCCAGGTAGTTAAAGTGGAAAGAAGGGCCCAGGCTGGTTAATGCGAAATGATATGCGTTGATTTAGTGGGGCTGCTGCCGCGGTCCACCCGTGGACAGTGCTACATTCTAACGGTACTGGATTACGTCAGCAAGTTTTCGCTGCTGTCCCCTCTGCGAAATGCGACGGCGAGAGATATTTGCCTTTTATTGGAGGAGCAAGAGTTTCTGCTTTTTTGGGGTGCCTCCATGGTTAGTCTGCGATAATGAGGTCCAGTTTCGGGGAAGAGAATTGCAACGGCTGACCAAGCGCTGTATTATCGCCAGGCAAATCCATCAGAATGCCGAAATCAAGACATCAAGTGGATGTTGCGTTCATACACGACAAAAAATTAACGTGGTTGGGACCAAAATTTAGCTCATATTGCTTGCGTCTCGCGGACCTATAGGCACGAGGCTATGAAAGTCTCTCCATACTTTTATAATTTCAGAAGGGAGATGATAACCTTTCGTATTTGTACCGAAGCTCCAGGAGATTCCCAGGTGGAGTCGATTTCAGAATCCAGAGCGGACAAGCTGGAAAAGATATGTGTGGAGGTAGGAAAATGGATGCAGGCAGCTGCGAAGCAAAGTGGTGAAAGATACAATCTCCGGAACCATAACGTAGCCTATCGAGTGGGAGATCGTGTCTAGAGGGCGAACTACCTGATTTCTGATGCGGGCAGATACTTCACCGCTAAACACCCTGTAGTGAAATAGGTATATGAATGTCCGTGAAGGACTGCAGCAATGGTTTGCTGCCTCAGTGGAAGAGGATGTTGATATCCTCCAAGATTGGCCTTGTCTGGGGACGCTTGAATGCGCTGGCAGGCTAGCGTTGCGATGTCGCGGGGCGGGTTCTTTTTCCAAGTACAACGACCCACTACAAAAGAGTTTTGCATCCACGAATTTCTGTGGTCCAATAAAATGTCGCCAAAGGGAACGCGAGCAGAAGGCCACTCTACCCGGCAAGAGCCCCTATTAAACAAGAAAAAACGAAAGAGCGCGCCCCGTCGCTAGCCCATGAAGTAGGAGGAGCCTGTCGTCGTTGCGGGTCCTATACCCGATCCGGTAAAATGAAATGGAAAGATCGACGGTCAATGTTTACCATTTCATTTTTATTTATTCTTTGAACTTCGATTAATTGAAAATTTCCGAATTTAATGATGAATAAATGCAAATTACTTTAACATATTCTCGTATATCGTGGTTTGTGTGCTTGTAAGAGTTGCGTAAATTTATTCACGATTCGCATGCAATATTATTAAATAAATAAATAATCAATTTAAACGGATAAACGGACTTGACAATTTTTTATATTTTTCTAGCATATTTATCTCCTTTTCTCTTTAAAGATATGTCAAATAAAATATATTTAACACGACGGTCTCTTCTTCAGGATAGTAAACACCTATAGCTATGTTCCTAATATGTATACTTAGTCGTGCCATAAGTTCTGTCACACATATATGGGCAATTTTTGTATCAATGAAAAAGAGTTTTTGACAAAGGAAAATAGATTTTATTTTGGCATACTAATGGAAGTAAAATAAGCAACAAATTATTCAAAGTGGCCGCCTTTAGCCTTTACACAGCTCTTTAATCTGTTGGGCCAGTCATCGATAGCAGAACGCACTGTTTCTAGCGGAAAATTAGCTACTGCTTCTGTCAAAGATCGCTTAAGGTTCTCAATATTTGGGTGTCGTCTCGTGCATACCATGGACTCTAACTCCGCCCACAGTTTGTAGTCCAGGGGATTCAAATCTTCGTAGCTGACCTCGCTGTCCTCGCTGTACCCTAGTGGCAACTTCTCGGGCTTCTCTGGAGCTGTGGGCATACACCTTATCATTTTGGCGGTTGAAATGTTCCTCCACCGTAAAAATTTTTTCATCGGTCGATGAAATTTCTCGATGTTTGTTGTTGCCGTACCGCCAAAGGAGCTCTTTCGATCTGGTGCTCCTAATTTGCTTCAACTGCTTAGTCAGCAAATGTCCCGTTGATCATCGAAAAGCACTCATCCCGAGGTCCGATTTTATGATGTGAGACATACTTCGGGTGGAGATGTTCATCTCTCGAGCCATGATTCGTTGTTTACGAAGCGGATTTCGACGAATTCGACTCTTGACCGCTTTGATGGCAGCAGAAGAACATACATCACGCGGACGTCCAGAACGAGGTCGATCTTCAATAGTCTGGATCTCGTTATATCTCTGGATCGCACGATACACAAATCTTTGCGTTATTTTCAACGGGCACAACAACTTAAAAATTTTACTCGCGGATTTTCCACACTTATGTAGTGCAATCACTGCAATTCGGTTTTGATTTACACCCCATTCCATCTTCACACGTTAACGAACAAACTTTAAATGACCATCAACTGTCAATAACATTATGACGTTTATAAAACTGGCCGATATTGAAATGTAACTCATAAAATAAAGGTGTTGCCAATGTGAAAAATTATGTGACAGAACTTATGGCAGGACTATGTATTTATCTCAATATAATCGCAATAAGATTTCAAATAATTGTAATATTTTCTATTCAGAAATATAACATAGAATGCAATTTAAATAGCTTATATAAAACACAGCCAAGATTTGGACTTGTCATTATATAACAAGCTTTTGCTATAGAATATAATTCGGAATTATGATAAGTTTCATTAGAATCAATAAAATCAATCTCCTTAAATACAATTGGATAATTACTGAATTTCAAGCAAGAAGACAAATAAAATGCTAGGATTTCAAAAGGGTCTACGCTGGCTTTTTGGCCAAAAAGGAAACGTTTGCTTGCTACAAATTTTAAATTTCGAATGAATTTTGAATATTTAAAGCCTATCGAACAGCAATTCATTACCAAAGGAGCTAATGGAATTGTACGTCAATCTTCGTTCAATTATTGGTTCTGGTTGTCAATTGGGGTTTAGTGAAGTTATTGAATTTTGTCTGAATGAAACTAATTGAGGGATATAATCAGTTTACTGAAATCTTAGCAAGCATTTAAATGAGAAACAATAATATCAACAATTATTTGAACTTTCCAAACAATTTTTCTCGAAAATTAAGTAGTTTACATCACAGTCGCATTTAGCGCATTCATACTCGTATTAGCTAAAATATTAGATATCATATATCGCATTTGACTGGAAGTTATTACCGGGTCTAAATAAAACACTGACGAGACTTTCTTTTACTTTCTCATTTATCCCGGATCCTTAAACCGCTAACAGGCTATTTATTTATACTCAATATTCTTGATCGGTCACACCTTCACATCGCGCTCACACTGTTTTTCTTTTTTTTAACATCCTAATGCATTTAATTTATGCATTAAAACGACTTGATTGCAATGCAGATCACTTCCACACTCATTGCGTGCACATGTTAAGTAGGGCAGTATATATAACATTTACCAGCTAAACCATAAAGTTAGCAACAAAAGTAGGTAAATAATAAACCGGTTCGATCAAGCCGTAGTCTAGAGCACCTGTAACCTGTGGTAGCAAAGGGAGGAGCAACCGCGCAATTGCTCAAATCAGTTTAATCGATAGACAAATCCGAAAGAGGTAAATAAATTCGTCTCAAAATATTACTTGCACGCAAGTTGTAAGTGCCGAAAGTTAACTCGAAATGAAAATGCCGAGTTGTTTTCTAGGGGAGACGTTACAACTCAAGGTGATGTTTGATTTTGCCAGAGTTCAGTAAAGGGTTCTTTATAAATGTTTGGAAAACCGAAAAGTACATTTGAATTTCATTTATATTGTTCTAAATATAGCCATGCAGCAATTTTCGTTCGTTCATCGAACAAACTACGAATATGCATCTACTTATCTCGTGGCAAAACCTAATATCTGCAGAAATTTCCACCAGGGCTGTCAACCCAAAAGATGTGTTTCTGTTGCTCGATAGTAAAAATGATGTGTTCATGTAGACATTGCTGGGTCTCGGCTAACTTCAACGGGGCTGTCCTTTTATGTTATACTCACTATTGCGGCTGCTGCAGAACTCCTTCTATTGCAGCAAACGATTCTTGCCGATTTCATCCAGGTGTTAACTGGCCACCACTATTTCGATCAGTGCACCGTTGCCTCTTCTTCGTCGTCAGACGCGACCCAACTTTGACAAAGCGATTCGCGGTTAATCGAGACAGCCCTCACCACTGAACATGATAATGCATAGAGATCACGTAAATAAGGAGCGCCTTAGCAAGTGGCAACATCGTATGTAAATTATGTAGACTTTTCAAGACACCTCCGATGCAAATGCACCATAATCCCCTTCACGCATTCATTTACCACGACAATGTATCCGGTTCAACAGTGCGCAGATTTTGCAGCCACTGAGGTTGGAAATGAAGCGCAGATAATATCCCGCAATGTAGCCAATCAAAATCTAAATTCCCGAATCGAATGGAAATTGAGGATCAAATTATAAATCCACTTTAACGAACAACTATACTCGCAAATACATACGCTGATATAAACAAATGAATTGGCGTAGCGCGGCTTCAATGCAAAACCATTCATTCGGTAGGAAAAACCAAACGATATTCAACATGCACACCGCACAGACGCAAAACATCACCCGTCCTAACCAACAAAATATTTGAAAACCCTCTACCTTGTATCAATCAATTCAGTACACTGGTAAGGTGTTCATACACTGTAAATTTTGTGTGGCGGATTTAAATTGTACTAAATGAACTAAATTTGAAAGAAGTAAAGAAAAATGAATAGGATTTGAATTAGCAATAAAAGTTAAATCTCATAACGAATATAATTAAAGGGAAACATTTATATTTAATATAAAGGAAAGTGGATATAAAATTACAATTAATAATAATAATGGAAAAGAAAACTATTTTACAAATGACGATTATGAATGGAAATAATTAATTACTTTTCCAAATCTGCCACATAAAATCACAAGTAGGGGATAGAAAGGTTTTCGAGCAGTTTGCTTCTAAAACTGCTCGATTAATACAAACCCCCGAGTATCTGGGTCCTTACAGTATTGAGGAAAAATTGTCTGGAGGGAAGAGACGGAGGGGTCTGCCATGTCAAGGACCTTAAGTCCTACGTGGAGTTGGCTATAAAGGGTTCACAGGTAGACGGTACGACACACATCATGAATGATTTGCGAACTGAAGGCAATTCCTTAGCTCTGGAGTGTAGACTCGTATCTTTTTCTCTTCTTTTCTTAGCGTTATGGTCCCGTCTTTGCATTGCTAGTCCTTCTTCCGCTGTTTCGTTGAGACCCTTTGTTTATGAGACCATTCTCCTTATTTGGTTCTGCATGAAAAGTCGTTCTTTTTTCCATTCCTCCCTAAAACAGAAGTACTGGAAGGTAAATATTGAGTCGTGGAGATTCTCTCTTGGAAAACCCTAAATGAGAGAGCAGAAAGGCAATTAGTTTCCGTAGTCAAATGATATAAGGTTAGTGCTGAGTTAGAGTATTCCGGTACCTGTAGGCAAGGTTCAGACTTGGTCAGAACGAGTTAATACTGTTTCGCGAAAGGGAATTGAAGTTGAATTAAGGGTTCATATCGTAGTTGTAGTGAGGGTAGTATGTTAAAGTAGACTATTCCTAGCGAGTAGTGGTATTGGGAAGGGAAAACCTAAGAACGTTGCCGAAATAGGTTATCATTAGTTGTAAAACATCACATTAGTGCAGGAAAAAAAAAAAGGTTCAGCAAATATTTAATCTCAAAAATTTGATCATCGTCTCCTCAATAGGACTTCTCAGGCTATATATATATATATATATATATATATATATATATATATATATATATATATATATACATATATATATACACATATATATATACATATATATATATATATATATATATATATATATATATATATATATAGCTGGCTTAAGGGGTAGGGTGAGGGACTCCCATCGGAAGGTACCGAGTTCAAATTCAATGTACGGCTTTTTCATCAAGCTAGGGTAGATTGTCCAAGACGGTCGTCCCAATGGACCCTTACCAACCCGCAATGAGACAGCGTGATAAGGTATGACTCACTCCCCTCCCCATATATGGAATGTCGAAGAAGGAACCAGCCCTCATTCTCCGTAGGCCTGAGTGGACCTAGGATAGGTAGCTCCCAGGAACCATTCACAAAGGCAGAGGGTGTTAAAGATCCGCGGAGCTTAAAACAACTAACAACGATAAAAATAGCGACATACAACTGCCGGCTACTATCCAGCCACCCAAGACTAATCGAGTTAGAATAAGAAGCAGCTAAGATTAGGTGGGACACCATTGGGTTGAGTGAAACTAGGCACAACGGTGAAAACCTTTACCATCAGGAGACCCGATCAGGCAGAACTAACAGAGTAGGATTCCTGATTAAGAAGAAATAGAAAGACAAAATAATTAGTGTCTCAAGCATATCAGATAGAGTGGTCAGCTTGGCTCTAAAGCTGTCACAAAGACACACAATGCAAATCATCTATGTTTATGCACCAACATCTAGTCACTCAGATGACGAAATCGAAGATTTCTGCTACGAGATAATCCAAACTTGGGACATCAATAATAGCTATTTCGAATTTCTCAACGGAGACTTCAACGCCATAGTAGGAAATAGAGAAGAACAGGAAGTACTGGTAGGAAAATTTGGATTGGGCCAGAGAAACGAGAGACGAAAGACTAGTTCAATTCGCCCACAAGTACAACCTATACATAGCGAACTCATTCTTCAAGAAACAACCAAGCAGGAAACGGACTTGGCAAGCCCCTACTGGGGTTACAAGGAACAAGATCGACCTGATCCTAACGAATTACATAAGAGCGATCAAAGACGTCTCCATGCTTAACAAATTCAGGACAGGCAGTGACCACCGCCTCGTCAGAGTGAAACTAACCCTAGACCTAAGATCCAAACAAGCAAAACAATTTAGGAAGCCAATAAGACCAGGCTTCAACGACTATAACATCAAGAATAACATTGGCCAATATCAGTCAATGCTAGATGAAGAAATGAAAAATAAAGACGCATCACAACTCGCAAATGCCATCTTAAAATGCGCTAAGGTAGTAGGCGGACCGAGAACAGCAACTAGAGACCATAAACTATCTAACGAAACTAAGGCACTACTAAAGAAAAGACGAGAAATGAAATCATCTTCAAACATCCAGAGAATCGAGTATACGGAAGTTTGTAAAACAATTAGGAAGAAGATAACGGAAGGCATCACCAAGTACAACAAAAAATTAGTAGAAAATGTTGTTGAGCACAACAACAGCATAAAGAAGGCAAAGCAAGCATTTATAATTGGCAAAAAATAGTTAATAGATCTTAAACAAGGAAACACCAGGGTGACAGATAGGATAGGAATAATAATAATTGTAACGGACTTTTACAGCGACTTATAGAAGTCCTCAGAAGTAGCTTCCAACTATATAACAACAACATCTAAGACAGTAGACGAACCTTTTCCTGAAGTCAACACATATTAAGTGGAATATGCGATCAATTCGATAAAAACAGATAAAACAGCAGGCAATGACGGCATAACCGCGGAACTGTTGAAATACGCTGGGAAAGGAATTTGGAAAACACTAGCCGAAATATACACCGATTGTCTCAGAACCAGATACATTCCTGTAGACTGGAACTGCGCAAACATTGTACTAATCCACAAAAAGGGCGATGAAGAAAATATCAAGAATTACAGGCCAATAAGTCTGCTACCTGTCTTCTATAAAGTATTCTTCAAAATAATTAGAAATCGAATACAAGCAGCCGTTGATGCTGAACAGCCACGGGAACAAGCTGAATTTAGAAGTGGATTCAGTACAAATACCACATCCACCCTGGGGAGAAATCATGAGCAGGGCTAAAGAGTACGAACTGCCCCTAGCAGTGGCGTTCATAGACTTTGAAAAAGCCTTTGACTCGATATACCGTGAGGCGATTATAAGAGCACTATACAATCACGGTATAGATAAAACATACATGGAAACGCTCTCAAACATCTACAGGAGCGCCAAAGCAAAGGTCAAAATGTTCGATGACATGCTAGAACTCCTCACACAAAAAGGTGTTAGACAAGAGGACACAATCTCTCCACCCTGGAAAACATCTTTCGAGAACTAAAATGGGAAAAGAAGGGCCTAGAAATCGACGGAGAACGCATCAATCACATAAGATTTGCTGACGATATAGTCATAATTGCTCAGAGCCAAGAAGAACTACAACTCCTCCTAAATGAGCTTAGTGAAGCCAGCGAAAAATTCGGCCTAAGAATGAACCTAAGTAAAACTAAGGTTATGCCCAGTGAATATCGGGGAGGTCATGTCGAAATAGCACCGAACAATACCAGGCTAGAAACAGTAGAAGTAAATATCTACCTAGGCCAGCTAGTACATAAATCCGGAGATATTACACCTGAAATTAATAAGCGAATCAAGCTAGTATGGAGCGCATTTGGGAGAAACTCCATCATATTCAAATCTAGTATGAAACTCCACTTGAGAAGAAAAACATTCGACCAATGTATTCTACCTGTCATGACATATGGCTGTGAGACATGGACGTTAACAACAGGAGTCACATGGAAATTACAAGTGACAAAAAAGAGCAATGGAAAGGTGCATGCTAGGCATCACTAAAAGAGACCGTAAGACATTGACTTGGATAAGAGGAAGAACCAAAGTGGCAGATGTAGTCCATCGAATTAGGTCACTAAAATGGCAATGGGCCGGACACATAGCAAGGCTAACTGACAACAGATGGACTGCCAAGATCACACAATTGTACCCAAGAGGTATAAAAAGACCACGAGGAAGAACAAAAATACGGTGGGATCATGGCATCATATATATATATATATATATATATATATATATATATATATATATATATATATATATATATATATATATATATATATATATATATATATATATATATATATAGATATATATATATATATATATATATATATATATATATATATGTAACTATATATATATGTATAAATATATATATATATATATATATATATATATATATATATACACATATATATATATTTATATATATATATATATATATAAATATATATATATATATATATATATATATATATATACATATATATATATATATATATATACAGTGTTTTCCAATAAGAGTTGTTATTTTTATATTAAAAGAAAAATACCAATTTTTAATATAAATGATCGGATGTTAATTTAGTTATAAAGAAAAAGGTATGCCGTCAATAGCGAAAAATAACATCAGGCAAATGATCACCACGACCACGCTTACAGGACCATATCCTTTTCAAGAAATTTTCCATAACCAAATCGCAAAGTGGCTGCCCTATGTCCTCGATAGCCTCACGAATTCTATCTTTGAGGTCTTGAATTGACGCTGGGCTATTGGCGTAGACCTTTTCTTTCATGTGGTCTCAAAGGAAGAAGTCGCAAGGTGTTAAATCACAAGATCTCGGTGGCCAATCGTGATCACCTCTTGGAGAGATAACATGGTCCGGAAACTTTTACCGTAAAAGATCAATGGTTTCGTTGCTTTTGTGGCACGTAGCACCATCTTGTTGGAAGTAAACGTTGTCCAGATCACCATTCAATTCCGGCCATGAAAAGTCATTAATCATCTCGATAGCGCAATCCACTCACCGTAACTGTTGCTCCAGCCTCATTTTCGAAAAGTAAGGTCCAATGACTCCGCTGGACCATAAACCGCAACAAACAGTCACACGTTGAGGATAGAGAGGCTTTCCAACAATAACTTAATTACGTCCTTTCATTCGTGCATAACGTTCGCCGTGAACTGGGAGCATCAGGAGGCGATACAAAATCGGTTGCGAAACGCAAAAAGCACAAACAACGTTCTGATACTGTCCGATCTGCAGAATTTTTAGAGCAAGTGCAAGCGATCATAGACGAGGACCCTTCAAAATCAATGTGGGTCCTTGTGAGTGAGCTTCATATTTCTGAGCGTAGAGTTGTCCACGAAGACCTCTGGTATAAGTCTTACGTGATGCGCAGAGGACAGTTCATGTCGGAACGAACACGGGAACTGAGAGTTCTCCAATCAAAACGTCTTTTAAACAAAATCAAACACCCTGAGGCGCCCAAAATTTTATGGTTTTTTCTGACGAAAAAAATTTGGACCAAGATCAAACGACTAATAGCAGAAATGACAGATTCATTAAAATCCTACGGAGGTTCCTGTTGTTATGAATTCAAAATTTGCAGCCACTGTTATGGTTTTAGGTGTTGTCAGCAACGAAGGACATGTTATGCCACCACACTTTTTTACTCAACGACTTCGAGTGAACTCTGCTGCATGCATCGAGGTTTTGGAGATGGTAGTGAAACCCTGGATAGACAATGTAAGCGGAGACAGCGCTCACTCAACGAGTGGAAGAAATCTTGGGTGAATTGCACAAATGAAAGGTGGACTGCGCGCCTCATTTCAGATGTGAGCCCGTGGCTGAATCGAAAGTATGATGAGAATGACTTCTATCTGACCCAGTTTGTGAGTGGGCATGGGTGTTTTCAGTCTTACCTGCATCATATTGGTAGTTCACGGTCCCCCGATAGTTGGTTTTGCCCAGCAGAGGAAAACGATGCCTGCCACATATTTTCAGTCTGCACAAATTAGGACAAGCTGTGACGAGACCTGTATAAGGAGACAGGAGAGCCTACCGTGGATGATGTTTGAATCGGTTGACAAATGGAAAAGATAAATGGGACTCACCGCTGTCAGTAACATTTGGGCTGGGGATCGCTTATCTGGCAATTCACCTTCCCGTCTCGCCTTCCGTGAGAAGAGGGATCTCCCACCTTCAAAGCCAATACAAAACCTGGCCGGAAGTAATGTGTCAAACGCTTCCAGGCTGAAATATCGGGTTGACTCGGGGTGGGTAGTGCAGCCTCTTGCAAACATGGAAGTCCCACACTCAGTGCGTAAATGACATTCAGCCTAAAATTCAATTTGAGTGCAACACCTTTCATGTATTACATCTTACGCATGTGAATCATATGCTCGCTATTTATTTTGAACTATAATATTCATAAGAATTTTTTAATGTTTCTTCAAATACAACTTTTGACGTGAGAGTTAAGGCCAATAGCAAAGTAATGCTTCCAACAGTGTCACTTAACAGACTGATTTCGACAAATAAATTCTGCAACGTCTATAAGATGCTTAGTACTTTCAATAGTATCCTTGAAGTCTCCATCATTAAATTTTTCTTCCCTTCCGACAAATCGTTTTGCTGGCAAGTAAAAGAGCAACTAACTTCACGAGTGGTCGTTACGCATCTTTCAAAGAGGATATGAAAGTTTCAAAGTATTCCCGTATTCCAACAAAGCAAATTGATTTTAGTCCATGTGACTTTTCTTTATTAAATGTTTTTTGAGATGCTTTTGCTTTGTTAAGAGCATGGAATTTAATGCTTTGATAAAAAACCCAAAAGGCAGTGGCTTCTTAAGGATTTTGTATTCGTTAGGAATCAGGAATGTATCTGGGTCATATTGTAAAGCTTGGATAGCAAAAATATTTGTTCTTACCATTCACCTATTCTAGGCTACCTACAGAAGCTTAACAACAAACTTCTGTTTAGGAATAACACCTTACAACTGTTCCAACGTCCGTATAAGAAATGAAGCAACAACCAGATCCAGGACACAACGAGAATAAGAAGATTATTTTCGATCGACGAGTGAGCGTTATTCCTGATGGGAATTTGCGTACGAGCATGCATGGAATTTGATTAATATGCAAAGCGGCTCCAATCCTCTGCAAAATGGCGTTCTTCTGTTTCGTGCTTAAGGCGCAGCCCCCAGTGAAACTGAAAATTTGGGTAAACTTTACAGCCGTTCACCTCAGAAACCTTACAAATATTTGCAAAAATTTTTTAGCAAGAAGTCAGAATGAACATTTGGCTATCGAATCAACTCATTACATTTTGCAAAAAGTTTGTTGCAAAAGTTATTAAATTCAAACAAAATAGCATGTTTTCGTTAAAAAATGTAGTAGATCTCGGAAACTACTTAACGTACCGAGTTGATTTAAGCTACGGTTGTTAGATCTAAATTATTTGCAGTGAATTAACTCATCAAAAATTTAAAAAAGTTTTTTGCAAAAAAATTCTTAGAACAAAATGTGGAAATTTGATACAAATCAATGTGCATGCATGATATTTGTTCAGTGCGTGCAAATTATACATTTTGTTCTAGGAAATTTTTTGCAAAAAACTTTTTTAAATTTTTGATGAGTTAATTCACTGCAAATAATTTAGATCTAACAACCGAAGCTTAAATCAACTCGGTACATTAAGTAGTTTCCGAGATCTACTACATTTTTTAACGAAAACATGCTATTTTGTTTGAATTTAATAACTTTTGCAACAAACTTTTTGCAAAATGTAATGAGTTGATTCGATAGCTAAAGGTTTATTCTGACTTCTTGCTAAAAAATTTTTGCAAATATTTCTAAGGTTTCTGAGGTGAACGGCTGTAAAGTTTACCCAAATTTTCAGTTTCACTGGGGGCTGCGCCTTAACGTAGCCATTTGGTCTAACTGGTGAGAACTGGTGCAATCTTTCATACATAGTAAAGGAGTTTGTTCTTTTCAACAGTTCAATTATAAACTCAAATCGAGTTACAATCTTTGGAGTATCAAACAGAACCTGAGCTATTTTGGCGTGCACTCGTTCCTGAATTCATGAAAATTTTCGAATCAAAAGCTTATTTTCATCAATTTTATGGAAATATTTTCCAATAACCAGCAAGTCAATTTTCTTTAAAGAACAAAACGATTTTTGGATTGGGAGGAACGTTGAATGAAAACATTGAGAAAAACTTTGCTCAGTTAAATTAAAGACACATTTTAATAAATCAAGACATAGAAAACTTACCTGGCAAATATCGCTGTGAGATAAAACTTAATTCTAAGTAGGACTAAACACCAGAAGACAAATAGAGCGAGTAGAACAAAAACCCATATGAAATATTATGTATACTAGCAGTTGCATTCATACGCTCATATATTCTCAGAAGCTTTTGTCTAGTTGAAAACACGTTTGTTCTGCATGAACGTAATTTTCAGTGTATATTTTCCTGTTAAGCTTTATATGTTTGGATAACTTAATGGGATTAGTATCGTCTTTCAAGTTTTCTTTACAGTTTGCAGAATACGCTGATGTGGTTCTTTGCTAGCTTCATTGCATTTATAATTGAGGCTGTCAAGCAGCTGCAGTGCTTTATCGGTTTAACGATGAAACAACGATCCATTGTTTCTCTATTTTCAACGTTCACCATTTTTTTGCAAACTAACAGAAATCACTCAAATCTTGAATTCCCAAAAATATTTAGTGATTGATCTTATTTGAAAGTTTTAAGAAGATCAAATCAAAGCTGCAGTGCCTGAAACGGTGGAAAGTCCTTAAAATACCAGAAAAGTGTGTTATTGTATTTTCGTTGTAATTAAAGAAATTTCAAATGGCTTGTAGTGAAAATAAGTTGAAAATATGTCCGTGCAGGACTGCAGCAATAGTCTCCTGACTCTGCGGAAGAGGATGGTAGTCTCCACCGAGATTGCCCTTGTCTGGGGACATGTGAATGCGCTGACAGGCTAGCCGATCGACTGGTGTCGAGGCCGAGGTAACCTCCTAAGGGTTGAAATGTTTGTTCGCAGAACGAATTGGGCCCAACAAAAACGGACGGACTGGCGGAGACTTCGTCGTTACCGACGATCCTTATGACCCACAAATAATAGTGTGGCATCCAGATGGAGGTGGTGCCCTCTGGCACCCTCCCAACCGGATCGAAATCCAAACATGGACGTGGCTATATATTTCCCATTTGATTGGAAAACTCATGTAAACATAATTTGCATCAAGTGAGAAATATAGACGTGACCAATTTATGTTATAGAATTATGTGATCGAATCACATAACTCTATGCCATAAAAGGGCACGCAAGCGGAAGTCCACTCTACCCGGCAAGAGCCCCTGTCAACAACAAAAAACGGAGGAGCGCGCCCGAGTGCGAGCCCATATTAGAGGAGGAGCCTGCCATCGATGCGGGTCCTCTACCCGGTCAGGTCAATTGAAATGGAAAGATCGAGTTTTTTTTATGTTTAACAATTCATTGTATTTCTTTAGTAACCGAACTTAAACAATAAAACATAAACGTGTTCTTCGTTTTCTTTGTTTTTTTGTCTTCAATGTTGTTACCCTTCTAGGTTCAGAAACATACTCATTTGTTTGAATGTTTTTACTAATTTTAAATATTATTAAGTATGTATATATATATTTTTTGTGCTCTATGTGGTCTAGCGGTTAGAGCATGAACGTATAAGCCGAAGGTCCCAGGTTCAAATCTCGTTGGGAACAACGTGATTTAGTTCAGGGAATTTTTCGGACAAACTACGAGTGTTCGCTCAGTGGTGATATGTACTGATTTAATCAGATCATATCATAGCTGAGCAGGCACACGGGGGCATGGTACTGACCAAGCCAAATTCCGAAAAACTCAATACGATCATGAAAATGAAATACTCTAACTATCTCTAAACGAAGGTTCGAGAGGGGCTGTAGTGCTACAAAGAAGAATATATATATATATATATATATATATATATATATATATATATATATATATATATATATATATATATTTACTTCTTTTCTTGAAAATTGTATAAACAAACAATGAACAAGAGTGTATATTTAGCAAAATGTCTCAAACGAAATATTATTATTTAAATGGAATATTAACGAAAAAAGAATATGTTCAATTCATATTTCATGCGATCTGTTTTCTTTTTTTGTCTTTGGTTTTGTTTTTTAAGATCTACAGGATTTTAAATAAGTTATATTTTGTTGTACTATGTTGAACGAAAACTGTTTATTAATATCTTTAAATTTATATAACAGATTGTTGGAAAATTTCACTTCTATTAAGATTATTCTAATTTTCTATGAAAAATATAAAGAGCTAAAACATATTTTACTGAATTTTTAACATTTTAAAACATTTCAAAACCTTAAAAAAATATTTTTTTTCTAAAGATATACTCTTTTGCAAATTTTAAATATTTGTGTAGTGTAAATTTCTGTTAGTAAAATTTGCACTATTTTCAATACATTTCGTTAATAATTTAGGATTTTTAAAACAATTAAAAATAATCCAATTTGAATGTTTTGATTCATATTATATCTTTGATTAACCACAATTTTGAGCAATCATTTCAAAGTATATATTCTATGGAAAAATAAATTCATTTATTCAAGTATCAGTTATTCAATTGTTTTTTTTTTTTGAAAAGTCAATATGATGTGAATTTTGAAGAGAAGTTTTGAGTAGAAAAATTATTTGCCTTATGTAGTGATTGAAAAATATACTTTGAAAATAAAACACGGGTAGCCTAAAGTTGAGGTCGTTCCCCTACAACAGGGACCAGTTTCGATTCATCCAATTTTTATGAACACAATAAAAATACTGACTGGAGAGAATGAATGGAATTAATGTGGCTAATGTTAAAAGTGTACTTCATTTGAAAAAAAACGAAAGATTAAAATTGTCTAGGGGTTAGAATGACGATATTATCGCTTGTCTGGCTTTTCTGGTCTAGTTTATCATTACTACTTATCTTGAACGATATTCCCGTTGAGTTTCTCTGCTTGTAAGAGAAGTTTGGAGTTTTCTTTAGAACGTTCCAACAGATCAACTTCCAGGGTTGCCCTTTTCCGACAAGTTCCGCGAGTCGTTCGGGTTGTTACGCCATTACCACTTGTTACATATGTCACTGCCTCACATTGTTTCCAAAGCATCTTTAAAGACTTCGCGGTAAATCCAGCATAGGTTTTTCGGTAACTCTTATCGCAAAACACCACTCACGTGCACAAATCATGAGCTGCATCTTGGATTTTATCAGAAATTTCTTTGGCCGTTTTATGTATTTAGTAGGCTTGGTACGAGCTTTCTTCGATGACTTATTTGCTGATTGTTTTGATGATGGCTGTTCACTTGAATTTTCCTGCGTTATAATATCACCCGATGTTGGAAGAATCCTATGAATGATGATTTGTATTTTACTCCACACACTAAATGTACATTATCACCTTGGAATTAACGCTTTTGAGTCCAAGTGGAGCCGTGATTCTCCGAGGCTTAACAACAGAGAGTATTATTTAACCAGACCCAAAAGGGCCAAATGGCGTCCTCCAAAAACTGCAAGTGGTGCATTTGCATAGATGCACTCGAACACAGAATCCTCAATTGTCAGCAAGTATAAAATTCTTAAAGGCCATCCCTCCCTTCAATAACTTTGTTTAAGCTCCATCAATCCATCTGCATCCCAAATAAAGACATTGGGCCAATCTGCGGTCTCAACTTTAGATTGACGGAGTTGACACCGATGGATACAAGCTTCTTTGTTTCAATTCGAGGGTAGGTGCTCTGCCCCTTCAAAAGCTTATCTTGCCAGTTTTAATCAACGTGCTGTGATAATCGATAGAATTAGTAATTAACACGACAAAGAAAGGTCTTCACTGTTTGATACTGTGGCGCAATATAATTTCAGACTAACCTGCCATGGCGATTCAACTACTTTCCTCAAATACAACCCTTTGGAAAGAACGTCGCTACACACAACAATAGATATTGAACTGGAGGCACTTATTCACCAAATTTCACTCACAATGAATTGGGACGATGAAATTGAATTTAGTTTTTTTTGCTTTTATCTTCTCGACTCACTCATTCAAACTAAACCAAAACAACGTGACTCATGGGCGATTTGAAGCGGACTCATTTTTATACTTGTTATTTAGTTTAGTAAATGATTTGTTGATTTCATATGTTGAATTCTCCACATCTTAACTGGTATTGGTAAACATTAACATTCCACCATCCTTCCTGCCATGAAGATAAAAGTATTTATGAAAACGTTCTTTTGTAAGTATATACTTGACGCCCTAAATATGTCGTTTCGGAACATTCCATAAAACAGTTAAGTTTAAAACTTGTTTATCAAAATCTTTCAAAAAGCTACTGACCGCTTCCAAGTGCTGAGAAGTTTCACTTGTAAAACTGTACACAACAAAATTTAAAATCTTTGACGTTTTGTAGCATTTGACTATCTAAAAAAAGCACAAAAAGACCATTCACTTCAATATTTGTATCGCACCGGTCCACATCTCAAACCTGACTTCTTCTTTTCTTCCTTTTTCCTTCTTTTGGTGTACCGCAGCTCCCGCAGCTGCCAGTTCAGCCGGGTTGGCTTATCTTGCGTGGTGTAAGACACCGATGGCTGTACTAAATCAGCGTCCTCATATTCGAAATTTTATTTGCAGATTTAAACTTTTTAAAAGCAAAATTTAACTGAAGTAAAGAAAATTTAACTGAAGTAAAGAAAATTTAGCTGAAGTAGAGAAAATGAAGACGTCTTTAAATAGTAATAGAAGTTGAATCTCATGAAGAATATTATTAAAGGAAAACATTTAAATTTATTATAAAGGGAAACTGATATGAATATAAGATTTAATAATAATAATAAGATAGAAAACTATTTAACAAATTACGATTAGGAATGTAAATAATTAAATATTTTCTAAATCTGCCTTAAATATTTCGAAAAGGAGATGGCAAGATTTTCGAGCAGTTTACTTGTGTGACTGCTCGATTTCTACAGACTATAACTTCCGCGGATATCATTCAATTTTGATCAAACTTACACAGTATTAGGACCTTTTGTAAGACTACTTAAATTTCGAATTTTATTTTATTGGGGAAATATGAAATTGCAATCATAATATTATTAAAAAGTTAAGTGAATTCTGACTTCTTAGATATTTGTTGTTGTTGTAATCATAAGCACCTATCTCCATGATTTTTTCAGATTTTTCTGATCACAGGCGTCAAATTTCGAGGGGGGGGGGATACACCAATTTTTTGTATATTTCTCCTTGCTATGCGCCCTTTGAAGCAAAAAATGCCAATTCTTATCAAGACCTTTCATTTGATACCCATATTCAAGGGCCACTCCCTTATATGGGGGGCACCACTTACACCTACATACAAAACTTTATGTTTCTAGCTTATATGGTTTGCGAGAAAAATTGCTGTGAGACACGGACGGACAGACTGGACGCGATTCTAGTAGAGCTTTGTAAAATTATTTTACAAAACTTTTTCTATGGATGACTGATATAATTGGATGAAATAATACTATAAAATAATTTGATACGTGCGTGAAAAGCTTTACAGCTGAATTCGGAGAGAAGAATTTTCGACACATTTTCACGGGTTGAGTCACAATTGGGGCAAGCTTGTATGGATTGCCTACTACGCGAATGGAACATCCACGAGCTAATCTAGATTAGGAATTGAAAAGAATGTGTAAATAAAGAAATCGAATAATTGTACAATAATTAAAAAAAATTATTTGTAGACATAACATAGAATAAAGTAGTATCAAAAGTTGACTAGATCTACAGCATTGGGCTGTCACTGGTACAATTAGATGCCGCAGCTAAATCATCTAACGAGAGCACAACGGCTGCCACCAGAATTGCATGAATATTGGTTGGAAGGCGCTCCAAGCAAATTATTTTTAGCTTCTGCTTTGTTACTTTTGTCCCTGCCGTATTTTGTATGCATCGTAATAGTTGGAAAAGGCGTTGGCTTCCTAACTCGAAATCGTACAGCGATTTGTTCTTGCACTGGTCCTCGGCAACTTCAAATGGCTTAATGAGATGATTTTTAATAACATCGTATTTACGGTGTGATGGCGGTGTTTCCAGTAGATCTTTGATTTACCGTAATTTGGATCTTATTCGGAAGTCATCTTCTTGAATTTTGCAATATCGTTGCTGACTTGGTGAGCCCAGAATTGTGTCTCCAGTGGAACGAACCAAAGTGCTTGCTCATTGACTCAGAACGGAGGAACCTTGATCGCTGCCATGCTGTCGAACATTAGCATATCCCTAAGGCTCCTTGGTCCCGTACAATTGTTTCATGTGTTCACTTGTAATTGGGGTCACCATTTCAGGAATGAGAAATAAAATACGTCTCATGTGTTTGTCATCCAAAATACTCCTCATTTCATTTGGCTTTATTTAGAAAGTATTAACATGTCAAAGCTTAACCTATCTACTGCTTGGTGTGATCTCTGCCTATAAACTATATATTCCCCACAGATTGTAATAGATATACAAATGAGTGAGGAGTAAGGAGCTCACTGAAAGAAATCACACCGAGCAGTAGATAGATCAAGCTTTGACATGTAAATGCCTATATATTCTCTGCTCACCATCACCAACCTCTATACGTCTATACCCGTCGACGTAACAATGGCCATACTAAAAGAAAAACTTTCATTCAACAACAGCCGACGATTCACAAATCAATTGCTCAATCTCATAAAGAACACAATCAAGCAGAACTATTTTAAGTTCAATAGCAACACATACATTGCCAAGGACGGTCTGGGTACGAGACATCCAATGTCTTCAATAATGTCAAAAATATTCTTACAATTTTTGGAATGTCTTTATACCCAAAGTTATCAAAAGATTGAACGTAATATTTACAGATGATATGTGGATGACTGTTTTATCGTTATTGACTCACAAGAAAATGAACAAGACGAACTACTTGCCTATATGAATGAAATTCACCCGAATATAAATTTCACTATGGAAAAAGAAACAAACGGGCAACTCAACTATATGGACTTAATTGTAACACGTGAATAAACATGATTGGACTACAAAATATACAGAAAACCAACCACAACTGATCATACCATACATGAAACATCTAACCACCCCGCACAACATAAGCTAGCAGCATACAGATCAATGGTGCAGAGGCTTCACTCTATCCCCATGACTTCTACTAACTACTCCAACGAACTAAACAACATTTACAAAATAGCTAGTAATAACGGATACAAACAATGCTTTAGATATGACCGGGATCGATCTACTTCCGGTGAACGGGATGGTGGAGATGTGCTAATAGCTGTAACCAACCAGTTGCATTGTAACCAAACAACCAGTTGCATTGTAGACTCGTCAGTACTTTTGCTCCGTCACCACCAATTGAAGGCGTAGAAGTTTAAATTTCTCTTCACAACTGTTCACTATTTGTCTTCTGTATTTACATTCCCTGTAGAACTCACTTAAGATCGTATGAAATCCTTTTGAGTGAACCATCGAGCTTTATAATTAATGCCAGCTCCTCCTCGCAGTTTTTAATCTGTGGGGACTTCAATATGCCTCTCGTTAACTGGGATGCAGAAGCTAAAGCCATTGCTTCTTCTAATGAACTTTCTGTAGCCTTACCCTCGTTTTTATCCCTCTGTAGCCTAAAACAATTAAACTATGTAATGAATGCTTCCAAACGCATTCTTGACCTAATTTTCTCTAGCAACCCTGCTGCAGATCCTGTTTTCCCTGCTGCTTCTCCTTATCTTAAGCCGGACCCTCACCCTCCTCCTTTAGAGATCCGATTATCATTGGATCCAATACGTGGCAAGCCTAAAGAGAAACCAAATCGATTTAACTTCTTCAAGGCTAACTACGAAGGTTTAGCTGTTGATTTTGACGTCATTAATTGGCAAGCCACACTCAATCTAGACAACCCCAACCTCGCAACACAGCAATTCTATGCAGTGCTTAACAGCATTATCCCACTGCATACACCGACCACACGACCACGCAAAAATCTTCCTTTGTGGTTCACGAGAGAAGTTGAATCTACTTTGTCCTTGAAGGACTCAGCCAGGAAACACTACTTACGTTCGAGATCAGAACTGGACCTCTCTGAATTTCGCCACCTACGTACTAATGCAAAAAAAGTGTGTAAATCCACAAAGTTATCTTATTTGAGAACAATTGAAGCATCATTTGCTAATAACCCTAAATCGTTCTGGTCTTATGTCAACTCTTTAAAAGACTCGCGTCGGCATATCAATGCATTGTCATGCCAGAACCACTTAGTCTACAATGACCAGGCCATATGCGACATGTTTGCTGACTATTTCTCCGCCACCTATAGCTCCCCGACCTCTACTTCTGATGAAAACCCTCAATCCACTCCAGACTTAATTGTTGATTTATACACTAACCCCTTAGAGGTCGCTGAGGTAATTCAGTCTCTGAATTCTAGCAGCAAAGTCGGCCCTGATGGAATCCTTAACATTTTTGTCGAATCCCTCTCTTCATCCTTATGTATTCCCCTCGCCCATATCTTTAATTCAAGTCTCGAAAAGGGTACTTTTCCAGACGTTTGGAGATGTGCAAATATCCTCCCCATCCATAAAGCGGGTGACCACTCCCAGGCCTCCTATTACAGACCCATTTCACGACTATCGTGCTTTGGAAAAATCCTGGAACGCATTGTTCACCGTAAACTTTATAATGTTTTGCACCCCAACTTATCCGAAAATCAACATGGATTTGTATAAGGACGTTCTACCGTAACCAACCTAGGGGAATTTATCAACACCGTTGCAATCACCCTTGACTTAGGAGGTCAAGTTGATGTGATTTACACTGATTTTGCGAAAGCATTCGATAGTGGGGATCACAACATCCTGATCAACAAGCTCCGCCGTTCCGGCATTCAGGGATCTCTTCTTTTCTGGATTCACTCCTTTCTTTTTCATCGTTCCTGCACGGTTATCTGCGATTGATCTTTGTCACACTCTTTCGTCCTAACCTCTGGTGTTCCACAGGGACCAATTTTAAGTCCACTTCTTTTCAACCTCTTTATTAATGATCTCCCAGCTATCTTCACATCCAACCCCCTTCTATATGCTGATGACCTGAAGATATTTCGAGTCATTAATTCAATTCAGGATTGCCAAGCTCTTCAGGATGACTCAAACTTTTTGTCCTCTTTGTGTAATAGAAATCGACGTCAACTTAACATATCTAAGTGCCTTTCCATGACCTTTATCAATAAAACTTACCCCATTCAATTTTCATACTCTATCGAAAGCTCAGTTCTCGTTTCGGTTGAGAGTTTCAAGGATTCAGGTGTGACATTTGATTCTCAGTTAAAATTCAATGTTCACGTTTTGGAAATAACCAAGAAAGCTTCTCGGGTCGCGGGCTTTGTCCTACGTTGCTCTCATAGATGTTTCAGCTTTCAAACCTGTGTTCGGTTGTTCGTCATATTGGCTCACCCAATTCTTGAATATGCATGCCAGATATGGTTCCCACATCTTAATTATCTCATGGTGGCGGTTAAATCTGTTCAGCATAGGTTCTCCCGCACACTTTTCTACAAATACAACATCCCGTTTCGCCCTTATGACAATCGCCTGAATTTCCTTGGTCTACCTTCACTGCAGGTAAGGAGGCAGTTCCTGGATCAATGCTTCTTATTTAAATCATCGAGAGGCATGTTATCATCGAAATTATACAACGCCATTAGCATACGTCCCCCTTCTCGCACTAGGTCGTCGCAATACTACGCTATACCGTTTGTCAGAACCGTAACTTACAGTTACTCACCGATGGTTCGTATGGTAAGAGACCATCTTAATCTCCAGCTTGGTCCTCCTTCTGGCTCATTTGAATCATTTAAAAACATGCTGCGGAGAGTACTCTACGAGCAATAAGTTCTTTTGTCGTTCATTTCAGTCACTACTTAATTGTTAACTTTAGATTAATTCTTACATGATATTTATATTTTAACCTTAACACGTAATCTATTAGTTCTATTTTATAATTGGGATTATTAATTCTGTAAAATAGTGATGAAGTTAATAAATAAATAAATGCGACATTGACAAACTTGTCACAAAGTACAAATAAAAACAGGAACGCCAACCGACTGAAACTCATAAGAACGACCAACAGTGGGTTTCGTTAACATACGTAGGCAAAGAGACATACAAACTATCAAACTTCCTTAGTAAATACAAATTGCAAAGTGCATTCAAAACGAACAATAACATTGGAAACAAACTGAAACCAAAACTGAATGACACATCAATATACGAAAACAGCAGCATTTACAAACTGACATGCGAGGGCTGCGATATGATATATATAGGAACGACAGCACGAAAACGAACGATAAGATAGAAAGAGCACTTACGATCTTTCTTACACAACAAGGCAGACTTCAATCATGCAACGCACCTACAAAACCACGCACATGTGCCTGACGCTATGACAAACCCAATGAAACTGCTACACAAACAAAGCGAAGGACCGAAACTTGACATCCTAGAAGGTCTTGAAATTAATAAGTAGAAAAATACAGACGGTAACATTATCAATTAACAACTTGTTACCAATTCCGACGCAATTTCCTCAGTACTAGATGACACTGTGACAAAAACTGAAACGAAATGAAACAGAACAAACGGACATTCAACAAGCAAAAAAACAAAAACTTAGTAACCCTCTACTTGGCATAATTTAGTACTTGACGTAATTTACTACCTGGCCTAATAACCCATCCGCTAATCACCCATCTGCTTAACCCATCCTACGACTATATAAAGTCATTCCCTTCAACGCATCCTTTAGACACTGAAGATGACTCAAAGTAGTCGCAACGCGTCTGCTCATACAACAAAGCAGGGCGAAACGGCTTTTAAAGAAAAAAAAAGTTTTTAACTTGAATATGTTCAATCGTCCGAGTATTCACAAAAATCATTTAAGCTCGATCAAAATGCCGGCTGCGCTGTGCTTATGAAAGAAACTGTGCATCTTTTGCATAAATTTGAAGGATTTCATATCCAAGCATTGGATGATTAATTCAAGTTATCGGTTCACGCTATTAGAAAACTTATTTCTAACCCTAGGATGTTTACAAAGGCCTTCTGGGAAGAGCACTCTCCTGCTTACTCAATTTGTTTCTGGTAGCTTCATGGAAGGATTGCACCGCTTTTCACGTAGTGTACCAGTTCCACCCAATCCTCGGACATTTGGCTCATTTAACAAACCAATTGATGTGAAAAAGTTACGGAAGTATAGACAAGATCCTTTAGGTAAATGCATATGCTCAATCAATCCTAGAACAATGTCTCCTCCTTGACCCAGACCAGTAGTAGGAAGGTGAGTTGAAATTTCACAAAAGGGCTCAACATGATGGCTGTACTCTGAAGGACCTGCAGCAATCCATAGCTTGTAAACAAATCTGATTGGTTTTCTACGTATAAATTGCTTGCAGCCATGCTTTCCATAAAAAGGAATCATACTTTCGTCGATGCTAACAGGGTCCAGGACTACTTTGTTTGAGTGCATCATTTAATAGGTTGAAAACTGGATGAACTTTACACATTTTATCGGTCCCGTCATTGGCTTCATTGTCATCTAAATAAATGTAGCTCAGTTTGTCAAAACGATCTCGGCGTATTGCATCTGACACTAACTGGGTATGTACGCCGGGGTCTCGTTTCCAGTATAATCGTTTATAAGGGAGAGGGTGATATCCCGACAACGGCATCACTCCGATAAATCACATAATTTCCTCAGGTGTAGCATTTGAGTGTACGAATTTTTGCATTACGTATTTGCTGGTTTCAGAAGTAATATGATCCAACACAGCTTCTGATAAAAATACCTTGAAGGCTTCGATCGGGCTTTTCACATTTTCTCTTAGAAAATCCTCTATGGTTGGAAAATATTCACAACTAAGTTCGGGAATATTTGAGGATAGTTTGTTCGTATTGTGCAGCCAATTTACTGGAGCTATCTTCTTTCGCTTCGAAACTGCGCATTTTTATTTGCAGAGGAGCTTGGTAAAAGTATTTCCATTTGATCTTCACTTTGAAGTACGTGGCTATTATCTTCCTCTACATTCCGCTGAACGTTACGCAACGATACATAGGAATGAAGTATGCTAGAAGGAAGATGGTCAATATCACCCACCGCCTCTTCATCGGACAAAC
This sequence comes from Odontomyia ornata, assembly GCA_963969285.1. Taxonomy (NCBI): domain Eukaryota; kingdom Metazoa; phylum Arthropoda; class Insecta; order Diptera; family Stratiomyidae; genus Odontomyia; species Odontomyia ornata. The sequence continues at coordinate 18,497,001 of OZ017740.1, read as the reverse complement.
CAGAGTCTTTATCTGTCTCTGCATCAGTATAGAAATAACATTGCCACATTCATATTGAAAGCAGACAATAAATAAAATTGACGTCCGCGTATAGCATAATAGCTTTAGTTACCAGTTAGGAGTGGCTGCCATATTGCTTGAAATCTGTGGTCGTAAATTCTGCATAACTTTATCCGCATTCTTCACACGAAAACAAAAGACTGACTGATTGTTTTTCTATTCAGAAGAAAACACATCACGTATGAGCTATGTATCAGCCAAAGTGCTCGACGCGACGTTTGGAGATGCACACAGGATAAAAGGAATTCGCCATGGGTACTTTAGTTGCCAGTGGGCTTTAATGGGTACTAAAACAAGCACGTAACTGAGATTAACGAATGCATATTAATCATATGAATGAGGTTCATCTTAATTTTTATCTTTATATATTTTACTAAAACGAATCGCTAAAAAAAACATTAACTATACGCTTTAAATTATTTAAGTATAATTCATCAATTAAAATAAATCATGAATTGCTAGATAGGAAAATATCGGTCTTGTTTTTTCCTTCTAAGGGGTAAGTGATCCGCATCGTTGGAAGGCTAGCCATCGGGTGAAGCTCCCTCTCTTTTTGTTGTTTCAGGGACTCTCGTCTGGGATGATTGAACTTCTATCCCTCACATGGCCACGTCATCATTTTGATCTTTGATCTGGTTAGAAAGGATTCGAAGGGGCCCCACTGCCGCCTGAATGCCCCATTGTTTTTTTGGGCTGTGAATATCCGTGTCAACGACGGATTCGTGTCCAACCTGGCGTGCGGTTAATTTGGAAAAGTAGTCACGTCTCCGTATTGCAATATCCTTCGATTGATTACCTCGGCTTTCGACATCTGACAAATGTATCATAGCCACGCTAAAAAAAATCGCAAGCGTGACATGTTTATGTAGTGGGACATAAACGTCTCGTAGCGGATCGTTGCGCTGGCGTAAATAACCCACCCCACGACACCGCAATATGAGCTGCAAGCTTACTTACGCGTTGCCAGGTAAGGCCATATCATTTGAGCACTCATTTTCCCCTCGTTGAGGCAGCAGTCCACCGCTGCAGTCATAAACGGACATCAGTTTAAACACTACAAAAATTTTGTTGAAACAAAAGTATTTGGACTGCAGTACCAAATCCTCTCAAGCTCTCATTTCCTTCTTCCGCCATTGAAAATTGAAAATATACAATTCAATACCGCCAAAATTTGATTTCATCCACGTTCAATTAACTTTTCTAAACAAAATATTTCGAGATCCCACTTCGGAGATATTGTAACCTATTTATATTGCCAGATTTTTTAAGTTTGGCACGTTTATTGTCCTTTAACTGTTCCATCAGGGAGAAGTGATCTAGTTGTATACTCAGTCGTGACGGAGAGCGATTGCTTCTTGTTCGACCAGTCAGCAATCAATTAAGCTGTCTGGATATGGAGATTTAGTCCGATAAGCCCACAAAAATAACAACAAGAATGATTATAATTTACAAACATATTACTCAAAGAAAATATCAACACAATAGAATATGGCGGTTGGATTGCGAGAGAGCCAGAACATAGAAAAATCTCAAATATATGTATAGTCTGCCATTACAAAGGGTTGAATTCGTTTGTTTGAGTAGCTTATGTCCCCGCAGTACTCCCTCTTAAGTGCGTTTGACAGTTTGACATTTAATCGACAGTCAAGCATGCATATGTTGAATTGTATTGAATTTGAAGTCGCAGCTTTTGCTTTAGGCCCCAAATAAATACAAGGACTTCATTGACCCGGCATCGTTGATTATGATGTGAGCTCGGCAGTATGCTTGTAATAAGCTGTTATGCTTTTAAAAGGAATCGCCTCCAGCCACCTTGTATATCGATCGATCATCGTCGAGATGTAAAGCATTCTTTGGAGGGTTTCAATGGTTCAACGATGTCAATGTGGATATGGCTGAATCTTGAGTCCGGTATTTCTATTTATTCAACTGGAGGTCTGGTATGTTTTCCTTTTTTGCTGCGCTGACATATGAAGCACGTACGAGCCCATTCCAATAAGTTTTTAGACATGCTAGGCCACACATACTTCTTCACTATGATTTTCTTCGTCGAACGCCGCTAACATGTGAAAGTCGGTGAGTTAAATCAAATATTTGTCTCCGCAATGCTTTTGGAACGTATGGTCGAATTCCCTGTGTCGAGACATCACAGTAAACTCAAGTGTCGTAGCAATCCAATCGAAGTTTCCGCAATTGGAGACTTGAGTCAGCTAGAAGTAAATGTTTTAATTCTTCATCCTGCTGAGCTTTTGCCAAATCCTTCGATGTAATCAAAACTGGCATAGCTATATTATTTACTCGAGATCAACCATGCGCTATTTCATTCTCTTTTCCAGCAATATGGACGATATTCGTTGTGAATTGCCAAATAATGTCCAATTGTCGTGGGACGCTTTGTCCGACTTTTGATTAAACGCATATGTGAGCGGCTTGTGGTCGGTTTTGATGATAAGAGCGCGTCCTTCAATCATATGCCGGAAAAATTTTATCGCGCTGTTAATTGCTTGCAGTTCACGATCGTAGGTGCTGTATTTGCGCTGCGTTTCGTTGAATTTTTCGGAAAAGAATCTTAGGGGTTCCCTGATGCCATTATTCAACTGATCAAGAACTGCTCCCATTGCTTTGATCGCAAGTGTTGCATTCTCAATTGGATGTCCCAGAAATGCTGCATTAGCAATTTGATCTTTGCAGTCTTCGAATGCTTTTTCTGCGCATACATTCCATGTGATTTCTCTTTAGTCGTTCTTCTTCGCACCGATCAAACATTCATGCAGTGGAGCTTGGATAGCTGCAGCATCTTTCAATGATTTCCGATAAAAATTTAACAGCAACCAGAAATCTTGTCGGTTTTTTGAAATTGAGAAGTCTCTCAACTCTTCCTGGAAGGGGTCTGATTCCATTTTTTACAATGTGGTAGCCTTAATATTCTATCGTGGATTTTCCGAATCTGCATTTGCTATTTTGATTGAAAGTCCAAAATTTCGTAGTTGCTCAAACACGAGTTTTAGATGTTCGCGATGTTCTTCGTATGTCTTCGAAGCGATGAGGATATCATCGATGTACGCATAGCAAAATTTAAGTCCACGTAGGGCATTGCAAACACCATGCGTCATGATATTGAATTCAAACGATCCAAAAGGTGTTATGACTGCTGTTTTTTGGACGTCTTCCTGGCCACGGGAATTTGGTTATATGCTCGCATCAAATCCAGCGTCACAAATACGGTACATCCATTGAGATGGTGAGAAAAGTAATTAAGGTGAGCAATGGGGTATTTGTCTGGAATAGTGATTGAATCTAAGCGGTGATAGTCACCACAAGGTCTCCATTGGCCGGTTTTTATTAGGTACCAGATGCAAGGGACTTGACCATGGGGCACTTGAAGGCTTACAGATTCCTTGTTGTAGCATATTCTCTAGCTCGGCTTTCGCTTTACGAAATTTCTCGGGAGTCAGATGGCGTGATTTTTCGGCGATTGGTGGTCCTTTCGTCAAAAAAGTACTAAACACCGTGTTTCATGACTGTTTTGATGCTATTAGGCAGTGTTATATCGCGATAATTTTCCAGCAGGTCATGATTAGTTTCAACTGATGAAATGGTGGACAGCTTAGTATTGAAAATTCTGGAAAAATTGGCGATCGATTGAAGATTTGTTTTTCCGTCCACAATCAGGTTTCTGCGTAGATCAACCAAAAGTCCAAAACGGCGTAACTAATCCGCTCTGATAATTGGCTGTCGAACATCAGCGATGGTGAAATTCCAAGGGAATTGTCGTCGCAAACCCAAATCAAGCGTTAAAAGCTTTTCACCGTATGTTGCGATTGGTGTATTGTTTGCAGCGTACAATTTGAATTTCGAGGGAACAGTGTGATGCTTTGTTTTTGGTCGTACTGACAAATCAGCACCTGTATCCACTAAGAACCGAAAGCCAGATTTTTTTATCCACTATCATAAGTCGGCGTTCGTGAAGTGAGTCGTCCTCAGCTGTCGAAATGTGGGGTGACGAATTTAGTTTTCCAGCGGCGTCTCAGTATTTCTCCATTGACAGAGTGCTTTGCAATTTCTTGCCTGCTTTCCGAAACGTCTGTGGAAGAATCGATATTTACCTCTCGATCTTGACCGCTTATTTGATCTGCTGCGATGTTTGAAATTTGATCGATTTCGCGTTCTAAGTTCCAATCTTTCAACTCGATCTAAAATTTGTGATAATTGGCTTTTGTCCGGCTGCTGCTTTACTGCTAAGCTCCAGGTGGGTTTTGTAGTTCCAACATTAAATCTTGGCTAATTTCTTGACGTCAGGCTCGCTTGATATGGCTAATACCACTCGTATGTTTTCGGGGAGTTGCTCCAACAACAGTGACCTTTTAGAATCTTTTTCCCACTTGTATTATAGTCAGAATTAATTGATAACGCAGAAGCAAAAACGTAGTTTCCTTTATCAACTATAATTTTATTTCTTTTTTAACATATATACGTATTTCGACCGTTACATACGGTCTTCTTCAGTATATTAACTAAACTACTTGAACAATCTTTCCTTATGTACTATTAACATTTAAGTACTTTTCCTAGGTAGAAAACACCTTTATTTTATTACCGCATTAATTATCCTATTATTAATTACCTGTTTACACCCTTCCTAACTTGTGGTCATTAACAGATCAATCAGCTTTGAATTATTGTTACCTACATCTTCATTTAGCCTAAACTCCTCAGGCACTTTTTTGATTTCGATGCTTTCCTTAATATCCAATTTTTGCCATTTTCTTACTTCTTTAATGATTTGTACATTATCTATCGTTACTGCATGACCTTCTTTTACGATGTGTTCCGCAACCCATGACTTGATGACGCCTTTGTTTTCTTTTTTCGCTGTTTCGGCTTCCCGTACATGTTCCTCAAACCGAGTTGTCACTTATCTCTTAGTTGGACCTATATACATTCTTCCACACTTTTCACAAGTTATTTTCCGCTGTTTTCTTTCATGCTTTTCTGGTCCTTTTCGCTAGTCAAAACCGGTTTTAGCTTGTATTGCTTACTTGTGTTGATAACTTCGAAGTTGTACTTTTTCAAGACTCGGGACAGCTTTTGCGATATACCAGAGTATGGAATAATCATTTTCGTTCTTCGGATGGTTTGATTTCGGGCGTTTTCTGCAAATAATCTTGTGAGCTTATTCTTAGCCGTTTGTTGCTGTTTTTTCCGGATCATATTCGTAATAACCTTTCCTTCAAACCCATTGATCTCCGCTGTTTCCAATATATATGCCTTTTCTTTCATGAATCTTGCTGCTGTCAATGGTACCTTAAGCAAAAGCAAAGTAAAAGAACAGTAGAAAAAATGAGTACGGATAGCTATAAAATAAATAACGAAGAAAAAGTGGTCAAAAGTTTATGAAGCAAAGAAGTATATTACTTAAAAGGAGACAAAAGCAACCAGGTAGTAATAATGGGAAAAAATGAATACGACGAGCTAGTAAGCAAAAAGTTAAACAATGGTAACTTCTTCGAACTAAGAGCTAACCCCTTACCGGATAGCATAAAACGGGTCGATAAAGCTTTGAAGAATGCTGGCAGTGTTTTTGAAAATGTCAACAGGTTGAAAATATCCAATCCGTCGTTACCTCGAATCAGATGTGAGCTAAAAACACATAAAGAAGGAGAAGAGTTACGTGAGATCATAGCAGATGGTAATTTTCCCACATACAATATAACAAAGTGGCTCATAGCGGAATGTATAAAACTGGGTAACATATATGGAGAACGTTCAATAAAAAACTCTATGGAATTAATAGAGAAATTACAGGATGTCAAGATTACGGAATAGGAAATGTCAGTATCCTTCGACGTTCAAGCATTATTTCCAAGCACTCCAGCAAAACAAGCGATCTTCGAGCTAACGAAATGGATTCAAAATCATGGAACTACAACGGAATGCAAAAGGCGAGCAGCACAATATGGTAATCTAGCAGCGTTATGCATGAATGAAAATTATTTTATATTCCGCAAAAAACTCTTCAAAGTGACAAAAGGGTTAGCCATGGGAAACCCACTATCGCCATTGTTGGCGGAAATGTTTATGACTAACGTAGAAAAACTAATCGAAGAAAAAGGTTATATGCCGAGAATATGGTGGAGATATGTTGACGATGTCATCACAGTCATACCAAAAGAAGCAGCAAATACGATACTCGAAGAAATCAACAAAATTCATAAAAACATAAATTTTACTATGGAGGTGGAAAAAGATGGAAAAATTCCTTTCTTGGATCTACAGCTCATCAGAAACGAGGGCAAATTGGAATTCGATATTTTCCGAAAAAATACATATACGCAGAGGACAATCCCCGCTTCATCATGGCAAACGTATTCTCAAAAATTGGCAGCGTACAACAGTATGATCCATCGATTACTTAAGGTACCATTGACAGCAGCAAGATTCATGAAAGAAAAGGCATATATATTGGAAACAGCGGAGATCAATGGGTTTGAAAGAAAGGTTATTACGAATATGATCCGGAAAAAACAGCAACAAACGGCTTAGAATAAGCTCACAAGATTATTTTCAGAAAACGCCCAAAATCAAACCATCCGAAAACGAAAATGAGTATTCCATACTTAGCATGGTTTCGGTTACCTTCTTTCCTCCTGTGTTACGAAGTTCCTGCAGATATGCGATGGTTTCTTGCCTCCCAGCTTTTGGCTTAGGAATAAGCGCCTCAGTTTTGATTCTATGGATTTCGTTGCTTAACTGCTTCATACTTATTTTCCGTTGGTGGATTCCTTGCAAGGGAAATGACGTGTGGTAGTATCTTGGGTTCAACATACCGGATGATGTACCGAAACTTCGTTTCGTCCTAATAGATTTAATGAGTGTAGAAGCTTCGACCTGATCAAACCAAAATTCCGGATCCGGTCTATAAAACGCAGGGAATTTTGTGATTCGCGACGTTTCAACAAATAAATTCGCGGATGACGAAGGCCTTGGTTGTTTTCGGCGTTTCATCATTTGAGGCGTTGGCCATTTTGAAGAAAAAAATTGCGTCGCCTTTGCACTTTCACGAAAACAGAGTTTTTTTTATGAGGTTTTCTTTTAAGAGTCATTTTTAAAAAGGGGATCACGCCAGGGTCACCACTATGGGGATTTAGTCCACTAAGTCCACAAAATAACAACAAGAATGATAATAATTTACAGATATATTAATCAACAAAAATATAAACACACCACAATATGGCGGTTAGATTGCAAGCGAGCCAGAACATAAAAAGGTCTCAAATACGTAGTCTGCCGATCCTTACAAAGGTTTGAATTCGTTGGTTGGGGTAGCTTATGTCGCCACATGGATGGTTGCACAACGAAATCCATTTTTCAGTCATTTAATTATAATGATAATAGTATTTTACTATACAAAGTTACTTGGTGACCCCTACCGCTTCGCTCTTCTGCATTTCACTGTGATAAAATTGTATGTACATGAATTATCGCTTGCAACAAATAAGAATATAAAAGAAGCTTTTTCCGGAACTAGAAATATCGAATTGTTTGAAAATCTGCTAGACATTGAGAATGAAAACTATACATTCAATAAATTAGGCACTGATAAACGACAAAACTTTCAAAATAAATATAAATCATCTTGACATCTTTACCATCAACGATCAAATAGAAATAGCTTTTCAAAATTCCATCAACAATTGCTGATTCAGGACATTCTGATTGCTCCAGTAATCCTGCTTCCCTCTGCTAGAATGGACAAAAAATCATCTTCTGGTCGACATTTACTGCTTGTGCCAATAGCCTGGACACTGATATATACACACACACTCGCATGAACAGATAATATCACTATGATTCATTACAACTCAAAGGCACACTAATTCGGGGCTTTTCGAACCCAATCAAAGGCATTCAATTTCTCAATATAGTGAGAAGCCCTAAAGCCTTATGTTTAGCATTGCCGAGTTCCCTTATCACTGTGGCCTTCTCGCATTCCATCCCTCTCTCTTTGTACATATCAGTTAGCATGTCCCTCGTTCTCTTTATCCCTCTTGGCCTCCTTCACTCATCTGTCTGGACTATGGAAATTCCCGAAATTATCGCAGGCATTTGAGTTGCCTAAAAGCAATCTATGATCAGCAAAATTGATTGTTTCCACAAGAAATGACTGTTTGTGTGAATCTATTCAAGTAATAGATATTTCGAATCGAATTTTGTCATTTATATTGCAATCATTATATCTCCAAGGGTAATAAATATGACGGGTCGTTTGTTTGGATAATTTAAGGTGTTTTTATTAGTCAAGGATAATAAATGAGTTGTACGTTTCTGGGGCAGAAAGAAACTAAAACGAGAGGAGATGGACCTATGAAAGTTTTTGTTTTTATAAATTATTCCATCATGTCTGTTTCATTTCAATGAACGTTAAGAGAAAGATTCATTTTCCTGACGATCAAGGATAGTCATATTTGGTACTAATGGATTCTCTAAATGAACTTCTTTGCATTTTTAAAGCCCTAAAGAAATATATTTTATGGAATTATTCTTACAATTTGAAAAAAAAAAACTACAGAGCTTTGTATCTTTGGTAACTTTATGGTCAACTGACAAACCTTTTCTGTATTCTAAAAACCTCTCCACCTCTTCTAAAAAATTTATAATTATCAATAAAAATTCTCCGAAAAACTCCATTGCACAGAACAAACATTTTAAAAAAGTTTTGTTTTCCCTTTCATAACAATCCCTAGACAATACACCATCGCAGAAAAATGGAAAATTGCAATATGCAAATGAACATTATGGCATTAAATAAATTGAATAGGAAAATAAAATTTTATGCAAACCCCAGACTGGACGCACTATCATCAGTTCTCTTTGTGTTTTTATTCACCAACAACACACCTCTTTATCTGAAATTTTTAATAAATAGCAAAAAATCCTTCTACCACTCATCCTGATATACAATGCAGGTTGTTTAAGTGAGTGTTAGAATGCTTAATAATTGGCTTCTAATTGGAAAGTTTCAGATTTCGCAGGATTATGATGATGACGACAACGACTTTGAGGGCGATGATGATGACGACGATGGTGGTGATGATGATTTCCAGGTGCAAAAAGTTGGATATTTCAAAAAGTTACCTCCAAAATGGATGGGAAACTTATAATGATGGACAGACGGTTGGATGCTGGTGGTAATGATGTCGTTGTGGTAGTTTGCCTGTTGTACGGTCAGTTTGAGGGGATGGAAGTTTCTTTTGAAAAAATACAAAGTTATTCCGTTTGCCAGTGTGTGAATGAATGGACGAGATGATTTGAAAGGACTTTCAGTTTGGTGAAAATGCTTAATGAGAGGAAAGTTACGATTTATCTAGTTCCATTTATGTGAGTCAGTTTTGTGAGGAAAAGGGATTATGGTCGGATGGCAGTCCATCAAGTGGTAAAGTTGTAAATGAATGGATTCAGATGGAAGTAGGATTTTCAAATGAAGTACATTTATCTTCCCTAACAGAAGTTCTGTATTTACTGATTGGCTTTTCTTTTATATATTTCAGGTGAGGATTCTCTTGAGAGGTCTTGAAAGATATGTCTAAATTGTATTCAGGGATTTGCTAAAGAGCGAAAACAGGTAAGTTTTTTGACATTTTTTGACGATTTAAGGGGTTATTCTACTGTTAAACGGGTAAAAAGCAGTATCATTTTCAAAGTGTTGTAAAAAAACTATTAGAGATATCAATTTGAAATTTTGCATACATCTTTACTAACAAAAAAAGTATGAAATCCCATAGTTGAAATTTATAAAATAACTCAATCGAGGCTTCTGTATGCAATTGATGGAGCGCACGCTGACGACCAGACTCGATTGCGCGGCACATTGCCTAGGTCGTCCAGGTGATATGCAATCAATTTAACGATGAAATTTCATTACTTTAGCTAAAAATACACAAAGTGAACCTAAATTGAGCCATAAATATTAAATTTTCGCAATTTGACAAGTGTTGGAAAATAGCATGCTTGATTTCGGACGTTTTTTTTCGATGAAAAAACTCCTCTCAAATAACCAAATTTCAATTTTTATGGCTCAATTTAGATTCACTTTGTGTAAAATTGGTATATAAGTATGCAAATTTTTTATAGCTAAATCGCTTCATTAGTTTTTTCTCGACGATGTACCACGCTCAAAAAAACACATTTTGTGTAAATAGCGTTTAAAGTTTTTTTTATCAGATTTTTTTGTTATATCGTGAAAATAAATAATCTTACCCTCAATCGGCGAATCCAGGCATATAAAAGGTACCTTCTGCTGTCTTCTTTTTTGTTGGCGATTCTGGCCTCTTTTGACGCATCGGTGCTCTTGCGCTCAGATACGTATAATTTCTTGTCATCGTGATTTGTAACGAAACGCAATGCGCCTCGGCCAACAGTGTCTCCCATACACTCAATAATCTTGAGAATAGGCAAATACCCTTTGTTGACAATGAAGACACTTAACATACCTGAAATTTCGCTTATTTTGAAGCCGTTGGACGTATGTTTCGAAGCTATGCGCTAGACGATTTGGTTGAAAGACTCGTTGTTGCAAAGACATATAAACGAATGGACGAGCAACGAGAATCTGTGTACTCGTCCATGAGAGAAGCAAATTTGCCACATAAATAAATTATAAATAACTTACGCTCTCGAAACTATATGATTCCCTCTGCTTCTCCTTCCCCTTTTTTCCAGACAGGTTTTCTTTTCTCTCTTCAGAAGAATCGCTTCCCCCACTGACACCCGCGAACACCAACGAAATTTCATTTCACGTGCACGCGATCGCGCCTTCGTTATCATTCGGAAAACAGTTTGAGTACAAACAACAAACGACTCTCACGGAAAACTCGAAAGTCAAAGCAAAAGAAAATCGAAAAGAGCGCGAAGCACGCGGGAAAACTCATGTGTCAAAGCGGATGGAAATTTCGTAAATTTTTTATTAAAACAGTGAATTAAAGTTCCGATTACGTACGCGCGATCTTTAAAATAAAAACTTTTTATATGGGAACGTGTTTCGCCGTGAATAGAGTGCTAAAACAAAAGCATATCACTTCAAACCTCAACTTCACACAACTTTAGCGAAGGTTGCCAATTGCTTCGGCTCTCACGACCGGTTGCGGATCCAGTACTCTATATATCTATGCGTTGTTGTTTTGAGTATTCGAGCCAATACATCTTTGTAAAAGACCTTCTGAAGTCAACATCATATCGAAGGTTTCTTTATCAAATGCTGGAGGGTGGTTATAATTTTGATTCATCGCCTGCACCTCCTGCCATTTGCACCAAAATTCCGTCCCCTCTGGGCAATACGAGTGCTGAGGATTATCTTCCGTTGAAGAATAATGATAAAGTGTCGCTAACGCCTTGTTTTGCATTTTCTCAACCGAATCGGAATTTCTGCGAATGGCAAGTCCATAAAAAATGGATAACTCTTTTATAACTTTATGAGTTAATTTTTTTTAGAATGAGGCGCTTTTTCTTTTGGAAGTGCTAGAGCTTTTGATTCTTTACCTCTTGGTGCAATCACATTTTAACTTTCAATAGCTTTCTTTATTTCTTGGTATTTTAGAACTTTATCTTGCTGGGTTTTCTTTTTTGTGGTTTCAGTTAAGCGATAAAACATGCGCTTTGAAATGTGATTTACGCATACAAGTTTCGTAACAACTAAGTCATCATAAGGATTGCTTTCAAGGAGATTTGTAAAATTTTTGGAATCGCCATCGACGATGTGAAATGCGTATTCAGCATTATGAAGTTCTTCAAAACGCTGAAACGTTTTAACTATGCCATTTACTTCCATTTTGTCGGTGCTACCTTCATGATTGATACTACATTCGTCTTTGTGCTCTTCGAACCAAATCTCATGCTCTAAGGTACCCTTTTGCTTCGCCCAAAATTCGCATGCCTTACAAATTGTATACAACACTGACATATCCAAAACTTTATTTGAAAATTTGCCAATTAATGATATAACATCAATGAGAGAGCTAAATCCTTGTTTGGCTCACCAGCCATCACCAGAAACCGATAATTGATTATCTGTTTAGCCTTTTTGAGCATTCAGTTCCTTCTCGTTTTCATCTGCCACATGTATATAATATTAACGACATCATAGTACAATGTTATTTTAAACTTAACATCAAAATCCATCAATCCGTAAAAACTATTTAGTCCTTGCAGTCCGAGACCTAATAATCGAAAGACAAAAATCATACGGCGATTTGTTTCATATGAATTTTTTTCCCCAATCATTGCACAAGAACTGACAGTGTATAAACTACATTTGCACGTAGCTGAAATTTTGAATCCAAGTCCACGTTTGGCACACTTTTTAAAACTTACATCGCCATTATAATATTTACACTGTAAAACGCTTTGTAACGTCCCGAAAAGAAAGGAAATGTTTATTATCAAATAAACAGCCGATAGATCAACATTAGTTTCAAGCACAGATCTGTTACCTAATTTTTTTGAAAACGTACGAATATATTCACGGTTTCTAATTTATCAAATTAATTTCCACTAAAAGCGCGTTTTCTTCTTTTTCAGTATGATTTTTTTCCTATTTGATTATAAAAAGCCATGATTGAAAGTACACGATGCTCACAGGCTAATATTCGAATATGTACTGATGAAATATATCCGAGAGAGAAAAATACCGTTCGACGCGCGCACCGAAATTTAGTCATAGAATGAAAACGAAGCAATGAATCGGTTGGAACAGGCATTTTTGAGATGGTAATTTATTGAAATAAGCAAAAAATAATAACATAAAAAAAAAATTTAATCAGTAGTAACCCCTTATTAGCAACAAAACGTGTTGCTAATATTTTTGTACTCTTCCTTTTCCTTAAAGTCGACTTTAATTTTACATTACTCATTTTTAAACAATTTAATAATTATCATACTAAATGCGCCTTAGTTCGGGTATTTTCATGAATATTTTCATCTTAAATTTTGTCGTACTAGATAGAAACAAGTTGAGTAAGCAGGAGAGTGCTCCTATCAGAAGGTCTTTGTAAACAACCTAGGGTTAGAAATAAGTTTTCTAATGGCGTGAATCGATAATTTGAATTATTCGTCCAATACTTGGATATGAAATCGCTCAAATTTATGCAAAAGATGCACAGTTTCTTTCATAAGCACAGTGCAGCCGCCATTTCGACCTGGCTTAACTGATTTTTCTGTATGCTCGGCCGATTGAACATATTCAAGTTAATCACTATTCCTTAAATTTTCGTGAAAATCGAAAGAAAATAAAAGTGCCTAAGTCAATTTGAATATATATAGGGTTTTCCAATAAGAGATGTTATTTTGAATAGATCTTGTGATTTAACACCTTGCGACTTCTCCCCTTGGGGTCACGTGAAAAAGAAGGCCTACGCCAACAGCCCAGCGTAGATTCAAGACCTTAAAGATAAATTCGTGAGGCTATCGAGGATATAGGGCAGCCACTTTGCGATTTGGTTATGAAAAATTTCATGAAGAGGATATGGTCCTGTAAGCGTGTCGTAGTAGTTATTTGCCTGATGTTAGTTTTTGCTAGTAACGGCATATCTTCTTCTTTATAATAAAACAAACATCCGATCATTTATATTTAAAAAAAAGGTATTATTCTTTTAATATCAAAATAACACCTCTTATTGGAAAACCATATATCAACCATAAGCACGTGTTATTGTTGTTGTTATTCCATACAATTGAAATGGCTATAACTCACTTGATTATGATTCGATTTCAATTTAATTTTGTATACATATATAACTTATATCAGTCTATATAACCGCAAAGTTTCAAGAAGTTTAAAGGTACCGTTTTGATTTTATGGGCAAAAAAGGAAAATCTACAAATCATATTATTATTAACAAAGTTGAGCGAATTTCGATTTCTAAGGTATTTGTTGCCCTTGTACTAATAAAGGCCCATGTTCGTGATAATTTTCAGATTTTTCGGCTGAAAGGTGTCCAATCGCGAGGGGGGGGGGGGGCACAAATTTTTGGTACATTTTGCCTTCCCCTGGACCCCCTAATTCATAAAATGATTTTTTTATTTCAGATTCTAAAAGTTCTAATCAAGACCTTTCATTTGATACCCCACTTGGCTACCTTTGATTTAAAAAAATTTTTAAGGGCCGATTCGTTATTAGGGGGGACCCACTTAAAATTTTTTTAAATTTTTGTTAATGCCTTAGCTTTTGAGAGACTATCACTTCTGACCTTTTCACAAAGTTTGAGCATTCTAGCTTCTATAGTTTCTGAGGGAATCAGCTGTGACGCACGGACAGACGAACAGACGGGCAGACGGACGGACAGACGGACAGACAGGTCGCGATAGTTTTGCAAAAAAAAAATTTTACAAAGACCTAAAAAAGTAGATCGCAAACGAAGTAAACCAGATTAAATGTAAAATAACAAAACTTCAACTTAAGATTCAATTGCTCTTTATTGATTCAATCATTATAAATTCTATAACAACATAAAGCATGTTTGACAACATTAATGTACTCAAAAATTTAATGGCCTATATGGCACTCTAAACTGAAATAATATTCAATCCAAAATAATTATTCAAAAAAACATTTTTCCTTGTTATCAGATGAAAATTGCCAAATATTACAAATTGATTGGAAAAAGGAGAAACAACCAACCAACTCTATTGAAAAATAACATATGACTAAAGAAAACAACGAAAGAATTTACTTTTAGCTTACAACTCATGTGTATCAACTTAATTCTAATAAATGTTCTCAAAAAACTTTAACCGATCTCAATAAATCAATACTGCAATATTCCTGAGTGCAAACAAATTACAATAACAATAACCACAAAAACAAAAACGAAGAACCACCAACGACCGCATATAATTTAGTAATTACAATGTAGCCACCAAAACTGCTCCGACTCAGTGGGACCTGTCTCAACACAGCTCACAAATGTTACCCTCTAAAAAGAGGTTACTCTAGTGGAGCTGCTTGGTCCCGGTTGGCTTCCCGGAGGACGGGTCAGAGGCGCCACTCACTCAGTGAGTGAGTTTGCGCCTCGCAGTATTCTTCGTTCTCATATATTCCGAAAAAAAACCATTTCCAAGCGGACGCGAAACACTCACAAAACGGCTAGCTCTTCCCGCGATCTACCAGCATTTTGATTTTGTAGCTGTTTTGAACGAAGCAAAAGGCGGTCTTGCGGTGAGGATATCGTTGAATTGGCATTCTGTTTTTTACGTCTCTGAAAAAAAAATTTTAACAAAGACATTCTAGTTTTGCGAGCTGTCTGTCCGTCCATCCGTCTGTATGTCTGTTCGTGCATCATAGCAAGTTTTCTCAGAAAGTATAGAGGCTAGAAAGCTCAAACTTTTTGAAAAGTTCGAAGATGATGATGTTTCAAGAGTATAGGTCTTAACAAAAATTTAGAAATGTTTTAAGAGTTGTCCCCCTTAATAAAAATGTAGCCCTTAAAAAATTTGCTGTATCAAAGGTATTCGAGTGAGGTATTAAATGAAAGGTCTTGATTAGGACTCTTAGGATCTGAAAAAAGTCATTGTATGATCAAGGGATCCAGAAGGAGGCAAAATTTACCTTATTGATATATGCCTACTGCGATGGTCAGTCAAAGATTTGGCATCATTGCTGCGCAAAGATGAAACTAAACCTAGCGGGGTCTTGTGCTTACAATTACATTTACATAGTTACTATTTCTTTTGAACGATTCTTTCTCTTTCGCAAAGTTTGCCTTGAAAATCCGGACCAAACACCAAAACCAAAGTAAAAAGTGCCCACCTCAATTTAAGAGTCACAGTATCTCCATTGAAATCGTTGATCCCGCGAGCTCAAATTTGGAGAATTCTCAATTTTCTTGTTGCTGGTCCGCTTATATAATCGGGGCATCATCAGAATCAAAAACATACCAATTCATGTCCAACTATACGACTGCTTTTAGAGAAATGAAGCCAATGTAGGGTAGAAAAGCTGCAAAATCCAGGGATTTTCACTCAAAGTTTCAAACCTCGCGACATGATTTCGAACAAGCTTAAAAATGAATGCAATGACTCTCATCCCGTTGGAATTATCAGGTGTGGAAGACTCGCTTTCATCCCATCACGTCACCACAAAGGAGGTGTAAGTAGGATTTAGTAGCAGAGCTGCAGGTCTATTCCAGTTATTGGCATTTCTTGGCATTTAATGTCCCATCATTGGGGAAACCGTAAGCCCAATGTGCGACCCTGGTACTATGCGCTACCATTTGCTCGTTGAATTTAAGATGAAGAATCATGAAAGCTGTAGGTTGGGGAAACAAGGGAGTCCCTCCTCCTATCTCAAACGGGCTTCAGACCGTCTACGGCGGAATGTAATTACTAGCTAGTATGAAAGAAAGGTTACATAAATTCAACAAATACTTCACAGCACATAATTACTAATCGATGTCTATTTTTTTCTATGTTTACGGTTTCATAACATAATTTTCTAAAACTCTACTAAAATCGCGACTTGTCTGTCCATCCGGCTGTCTATGTTTCCGTTCGTTAAAGCAAGTTTTCGTGTAAACCACGTAAGCTAGAAACATCAAATCTTGTGATTTTACAAAGTGTTTAACAGGGGTTTTTCCGTGTAGGGAGAGGGGTAGGGGCCCTTAAAAACAAATATTCACTGAAGGTAGCCGATATGAGTGACAGATGTAAGATCTTCTTAAAACAGGTCTGTAACTGAGCCTTTTTGTTATGACGGGTGCAGAGGGAGGAGAAATCTACGAAAAATGTGTTCCCCTCTCGGGATCGGAAACCTTTAATACAAAAAACAAGTTGGGTAGACAGATCTACGCTCATGTCGAAAGGGGTTTGTATCCCCGAAATGCAGTCATCAGCAATAAATAAAGTCAAGAAGTATGTCAGAGACATGTGCACATCTAAAAGAAACTCCATTGTTTCTCTATATTCAACGGTCGCCATTTTGTTGCAAAATGATAAAAACCATTAAAATCATGAGTCCCCAAAAATATTTATGTTATTGACTTTATTTGAAAATTTCAAGAAGATCAAATCAAAACTGCAGTGACTGATTCGATGGAAAGTCCATAAATACCAGAATCATGGGTTATTGTTGTTGTAGGTAATTGGAGAAATTTCAAATGGCTATAACTTTCGTGTATATTATTCGATTTTCATCAAAATTGCTGATTATAAGTATCTTTTTTAAGATTACTTAAATATCGTTGACGTTAAGGGTATCGATACGACTTTGTTGCGGAGAATGTGAAATTCGAAGATCATACTATTTTTAACAAAGTTGAACGAATTTCGACTTCTAAAGTATTTGTTGTTCTTGTGCTCATAAATACCTACCTCTTTAATTTTGTTCAGATTTTTCAGATTACAGGTGTCCAATCGTGAGTGAGGGGGGACACAAATTTTCGTGTATTTCCCCTCCCTGTGCGCAAAGCAAAAAATGTCAGTTTAAGACCTGTTTTGAAAAACTTTGACTAAGACCTTTCATTTGATACCCCCCTATATGGAGAGACCTCCTTAAATACCTTATACATTTTTTGTAGTTGAACTTTGAAGAGAGCACCACTTTACACCTACATCCAAAATTTCATATTTCTAGCTTAACCCTCTGTAGGACAACATCTAAAAATTTTAAAATAAGTAGTGGAAATCATTCATCTAAATAAATAAAAATGCACGTGCTTTTCGAAATCCTGTTTATTTTTATAAATTTCGAAAAAAAACCCAGTTTTAGGAAGTGTTTTACTGCATCGACGCGATAACTTAACTCATATGAAATTGTCTAAAGCAATTATTTTGTTTATTAGAGCATAGAGCAATTCCACATTTCTCGCATATTGTTTGCGAGACTGCAGAGCACTTTGGGAATTTGCATCGAATTCCCTTTTCTGTCCAAACAGCCCAGTGTCCTGTCTAGTCTTGCCTGACTGCCTCTGGAGGAACATGTTGTGCGGGAGCTTTGTGTCGTTTTGATTAAATTTCATTTTCTATAGATCGACGGGTATTTTGATGGCACACAAAGCCTACATAAAGTTGTGGTAACTTGAATTTAACAGATTTTCAAGTCGAAAATCTGTTGAGTTCAATAATTTGTCGTCCAAGCCCTTTGCTTTTTAAATTTTTTTTTCTAAAAAGGCCACGGTTTGAAATACTCTAATTTAATACATGGTAAAACATGCGAACCTGCCAGATCTTGCTGCGAAGTTCTATTTTGTAGAGCCCCATGATGCTATCAATAAGATCTACGCCACGCATGTGGCGATTGTATTCTCCAACAATATGTGGACGATCAATTGATATATACTGCTTGTTCTTCTTGTAATACTTCCTCACCTGGGCTTTTGGCATTTCTCCCACAAAACTTGAAGCTAAATTTACTGCTCCGTTACCTTTCCAGGAACAGTTGAAATATTCTCTCCATTGACATCAGCAACATACTCAATAGAATACCCTCTGTCTTTTTTAGCCATTTCTTTGTCAGTAGGTAATTTGCAATTAGGAATCCTGTTTCGACGTACAAAGACTTAGTATACTATTTTTTGACAAGCATTCTATCAATTTCAACTTATTTCTGGCTTTTGTTGAACATATCTGTATATCGACACAAAGATACTACTTCGTTCAATTTTTGAACAATTGGTCGCAGTTTGAATAATCTGCCGAATCCGGGATATTTGCAGGGCAAGATTTGTAAATTGTCATTGGAATGAATATATCTTCGAATTTTTTCAAACAATTTTACCAGCATAACTTCTTGAATAAAAGGAGTTCCAATAATGGAATTGTAATGACTGATGACCCAAGGAAGGTAAATCAAAGACATGTGATACACTTTACCAATAAATTGCTGAATGTTTGTTGTGGAAACGCGAAAAGTATTATTGGGATCCTTCTGCATAATATATAAATTAGTTTGTGTTGCAATGAATTCAATCAAATTCGTGGAAAATAAATACAAGAATATCTGGACTGGCATGTCAACTTCTAATATATCTACCGGTAAGTTTTCGTTTCTTAGAAAACGTAACTGCTCATCATGCAAAAGCAGATTTTTTCCTTCCATTTCACGTTTAGTGTTCGAGATTTATTAGCACATCCTACCGGTTGAGCTGAACGCTATTCAGCTGCCACATCAGCAGTAGGAGATGTAGATGGTCGACTATCATCTAAATTATGAATTACCTCATCAAAATTTAGTGTATCACCTTCATTTTCGTCGCTGAAAAACTCCTCTTGCTCCATCAAGTTCTCACCATCAAAATCTGGATCTGCACCGCTGTCATCATCATCTTCAAAGCTATCTTCACTGTCCTCGTATTTTTTTACCAACTTGGCTATTTTGTCATCCCGAAGACGCTGAAGAGCCATTCTAAAAAAGAAAAATAATATTTTTCATTAGTTCCCTCATAACAAAGAATAATTTACCCAAGGTACAAAATGCAACATTTCTGGTACAAACATGTCAAAAAGTCAAACTCATCGACATATTTCAATTACACAAAAACCTTATTTACACCACGAAGTACATGTACTTACCTTTTATATTTTACAAAAACACAGTTTTTATCACGTTTCTCTATTTTTGAATTATTTTTCAAAAGCACGTAGGTGGTTTGAACTGATCGGCCGGCGAACACTAGCTTGCACGCGGGACTAATGCCTTCTACATTTTTTGTGTTATACTAAGTCGATACATTGGTTTGCTACGCAAATGTTACATCGACTCAAAAGGGACTAGAAAAATTATTTGAATTGTGGTACGCAAAGAATCATTTTGTGACAGAAAACTCACACCGCGCTACAGTGGGTTAAGGAGTTTGCGAGAAAATATGCTGTGACACACAGATGGTCGGGCAGACAGGACGCGATTTTAGTAGGGTTTGTAAAATTATTTTACAAGACCCTAAAAAACTGGAAAAATAATGAAAAAGATTTTTATAAGTACTAGGCCAAAAAATACACCAGAAGTCAAAATTCGATCTACTTTGTTAAGGCGCCGTATGCTCGGTTGGAAAATTCAAAATCCTTCCTAGTTTGCTTTGAACTGATTTCGTATTCATGGATTTTCCCCTCAAACCGATATGCACATGCGCATAAGGTCGGGAAAAATCGTTTGAGTGATAGATTGCCCAAACTGATGCCAACAAAATATGGTAAGAAGGAATCGACAAGGAAAATATCACTGGCGGCATGAATTTGACTGAATCTATTAATGGAATTTATGAGCTCAGTTTTGTTGATTTGCGTCATGTTGGAGATTGGTCAAATAGTTCAGACTATAAAAAAGGTTTATTGTTAGGTTTGCATAATAGTTGGTGATGAATAAATTTTTTGAATTTATATATTTATGTGAACAAATTTAAGCTGTAAAATATTAGAAACTTGATTAAAAATATTATTTTACGTTTCTTTTAGCTTGAAAGTAAAAATATTTCTATCATTTTATTTGAATTTTAAAGAAGCAAGGTAGACAATTCAAGACTATCCGTAAAATCAAACTTCGTTTTGTCAGATATTATTTTGTTTAGAGGGTCAGTTATATTATTTATCTTGTTTATGTTTTGAAAAATAATTTGACAAAATCCAGCTTAAAACGGTGTCCATCTGCTCGTCTGTCACTGCAAGCTATGAACATCAATTTTTTTTAGGTAGGTCGTTAAAAAAGGTCTCCGCTTATATAGATGTAACACTTAATTTTTTTTGTAATAAATAGCTAAAAGGTCTTGATGAGAACTTTTCATATCATGTTCAAAACATGCGGTAACATCATGGGGAAGTGCAGTGGAGGTCAAAATATGTGAAAAATTTGTGTCTCTCCCTTGCGTTTGTACATCCTTGAGCAACAAATCTGATAAAGAAAATTATTGAGGTAGGCTTTCATGAGGACATGGGCAACAAAAATCTTAGAAATTTTAGTGTGACCTTTAACGTGATCTTAAGGCCATTAAATTTAAATAATTCACATGTTTTAATACGCTTTAAGTTAATTTATAAAATGTTAGGGAAATATGACATACATCATATCATCCATTTATTCAATAACTGATATATTTGCTGCTGAGAATTAGATTTTATTTTTTTCGCTTTGCGTGCCTTTCCTCTATTGCTGCTGATATATAATCAGGATCCCTGATTTGCATTCCTCTTGTATGTCTTGGATCAATAAATTCCGGTAAGATACAATCAAAGTAAAATTTTGACAGCTGTTGCTCCATTCGCAATTTGAAAAATGATCTCAATTCTCATAGGAATTTCATCTCCAGCACAAACTCCCAAAACACATAAATCAATTTTCGTTGCATGTAGCTGCCCTTGAATTTGATGATACCAGTCGGAAGTTGTATTTACTACGAGCTCATTATAAATTCATTTCCAAAATTTTTTTTTTGCTTTAACAGCATCTGATACATGCATACCGCGGGCGGAATACGGGCATTTGATTTCAACGATACTGTCGCTTGTTGTACCATCAGAAGATGCACCTAGAAAGTTGTGACATGTATCAATACAAAGTCCAGTTTTGGTGATGTCTTTAGAAATAATTTTCGGAACAGTTTGCAAAGCTGTGGCTTCATTTTCGATTCCATATTTTACAGCAACAGTACTGAAAAATTTTGGATACAGCAAAGATTTTACCAAATTCACACAGCTAATATTGTTTTTCGTTTTGCATATTCGTCCAAAATTATACGCTGTCAAGAGAGATCTTCTCAACTCGAACCACTTACTCGAATTTATTTGCAAAATCGTGTTATTTTCGATGCTCGCTCGGTTTTGAACATTTATGTCTAAAGTCCTCAAAAACTCAGATCTTGCAGTCATGAATATATCTTGTTCCATATCTGGTTTTTCGCAGGCATCACCATATTCACAATCATCCATTACTTTTCTGGGGGTTTGAGAACGCTTCCTTTTTCTAGGATGCTGAGCATTGTGTTTCATCATACAACGTTCCATTAGACCTGTTCTGTAGGATGGGTTTTTGTCTCTTCGTAATGAAGAATGCGTGCACTTGGTGTTGAATGATAATAGTTCAGCACTGCAATGGCTTTGGTAACCACGTCTTAGAGAATAATTAATTCGCTTTCCCCCAACAGCTTTTGCAACAACACTATTAAACGACTCAACGATATTGCTTTGAAGATCGTGGATAAGGCTCCTTGATTGTTGTGCCAAATAAAAAACAGACTTTAGAATGTGTGCCCATAATCCGTATTCTTCAAGGTCTGGAACATAGTTTTGCTCGTTTGTCCTTTGCTTGCAAAAATAAAGCCTACATTTACGATGTTCACCAAATACATGATACGGGCTATTTATTATGTCGGTGTTCAAATTTTGAATTTTCTCTGTAATATCGCAGCTTTCGCTCTTACAGTGGCTAATTGCTGTGTTCACCGCTAATCTAAGGCGACCCAAGTTGTTGCTCACTATTCGTCTGAGATTTAATGGAAATAGTGTATTGCCGGAAACAAATTTAATCTTCCTACAGTAGTTTCACAGCAAGTGATTTTTACACTCGATTTTTTCCACAGTTATATTTTGATATGGTCGAGCTTGTAAAATCTTAGTATATGTTGATGAATCTCCATCAGCAATCATTTGGGAATATATTAACCCACGTTCCTGCACTGACGTCTTAAAGCCTTCCAAAAGAATGTTGGATTCCATGCTTGTAGAACTGTCATTATGGTTTTTGTAGCAAATGTGATCAGGAGGATTTATGCATTTGTTTTCTGCTCTTTTGCATATCAAGCAGTATTTATTTTTTGTTTGCATAAAAAGCACTTTTTTAGAAAAAAGGCCAATGATAGCCGCTACGCCAGAAATGGCAGAATAATTTGTTCCGTAAGATCTCTTCGACCAGCACCCATCAGTTCCATTTTCATCGACACTTCCTTCAGCTATTGCGTGATTTGCTTCCTCCTTTGCAGCAATGATCATAGATTTTTCAGAGACTATATCCAACCAGTTGCAAACAGTGGTTTGAATTTTGCTGTATGTTCTTTTACCCATGAAAGGAATTTCTAATGATGAAAACAATTCATCTAGGCAATTATAACCAATTCTTAAGGACTATACTGCGGCCACTGCCGACGAATTGATATCCATATCACTGTTGTTTTTTGAATCCGTGGAATTCAGGTCAAAGTTTGAGCAACACAGTTCACATTTTAGTTTAAAAGTCGATTTTAAACCATTTTTAGCCTCACATATTATATGCAAATATGATAAGGAACATCCAAAGCGAGCAAAATGGTTAGATTCTTAGATTCTTTCATTTTTTCAAAAAAGTACTGAAAATCCACAATTCTTTGACCTTCAATTGTGATAGTTTCATCAAGAATATTTTCTTGGTTAATATTGGTGATGCCCGTAATTTTATTAGGAATACTGTCAGTTACATGCCTCATGCTATGCGAGTCTCCTTCTGCAGCTAATTTATGCCTAGTGTAAAATTAAGACACATCAGTAACCTATCCATTTTAAAGCTGCCAAATTAGAAAAAGTAAAGCGACAAGGACAAATAGGATGCATGAATATACTGATTACGCACGAAATGCTTCTTTGTGGAGCAAATAAACTATTATCCAGATGAAGAAGGTTCGCTGATTTCTAGAGGTTTTAAAAAAGATATTATATCATTCAAAACTGAACAGAATATAGACATATATATATATATATATATATATATATATATATATATATATATATACATATATATATATATATATATATATATATATATATATATATATATAGTTATATATACATATATATATATATATATATATATATATATATATATATATATATATATCTATATAACTATATAATAAATATATATGTACGAGTATATGTTTACATATAAACATATTCATACCAACAAATAAATATATATACAAATATATATATATATATATATATATATATATATATATATATATATATATATATATATATATATATATATATACTAATATCATTACATTTTTAATCCTGGAGGGGTAGCGCGGATTACAATGGCATTTATTCTAATATTATCACATTTTTAATACTGGAGGGATCGCGCGGATTACCATAGTAATCCGCTATTTGGTAATCGAAAAATTCAGCAGCAACTTCTATCAATTGTTTGCCAGTTGGGTTCTGTTAATTGAATTTCGGGACGAATTTTATAATGAATATCTTTAGAAAGGGTTAGAAGGTTCAATTTAAAGCAAAATAAAGACAAATTATTTAATATTTTGCACTTTTTTTCTCGTTTGAAATTGGATTGTTATGGTAATCCGCGCGATCACTTACGTAACTTTGTAGGGGCGGCCTCTGCAGGGTTAAGAAAACTTTTGATTTATGGCGTTCCATCGATGTGTTTGCGTGACCAACCTAACAGCAAAATAAGCTGAGACATGGAAAATTATCGACAGAACTATTTACATCACAGACGCATCAAAATATGTTTTATTTTATTTTTGAAGATAATGTTCTTCAGCTGGCGAATTCAATCACGTGCCAGGGACAGAGATGCCGGGTTTCCAAAGACGCCATAATCAAAGCCAATGAGCTGTATCCTGCAAGTGAATTTTGCTCTGAAGCACAAACGCACAAGATCTACAGGGATGAAATAATCCAAAAGTTTTCACTTTAAAAAGTCTTCATAGTTGCTAAATTATAATTGTCTCCGTGTACGTATCAATAAACCTCTATTAATCACAAAACCTTTAGATTCTTTAAAAAAAATCACCATACAATGTATCATAAAATTTCAGTACCTACAGATTTTAATAATTTAAATAATGAAACAGACAAGCCGACTGCTAATCCGATTTTGTTATTTTATCTGTAACCCATTGGAAACATTTCGTGTGTAATTTACATCAGTGCCCCTTCCTACCTATTAAAAAGGAAAATTACCTTGCTTGAGACGCATTCACCTTTCGGCATTTTTTTTTTATTATTTATAAAATATCTTGCTCGATTCTTACGATTCCCCATAACGAGTTAAATCACTAACTTATTGTTGATACTACAAAATTGTCTATGTATGTATTTCAACTGATAGCGCTAATTTCCAGGAAAACAAAATATAAACCTTATTTTTCTTTTATATCTTATTTCAGGCAATATTTAAAAAGAACAAATAAAAATATTTACAAACGAAAAAGAAATAAAAATAAAATTGTATTTACAAAATATATATACAAATAACAAATCGAATGTTTTGTTGTTCTCCTGGGAAGCAGCTATCATTTGACATACGACTTGGAGTATCATAAACGCAATGCAGTTTACATTATAATCGAATTTTGTCATTTCACCTATCTCATAATTATTCATTGTTTGTTTTATTTTTCACTTTCTCGTGGAGGGGAAGAATGAACAATTCAAAACAAAATCATGAAGAAGAGAATCGGCGTGGAAACTGCGTGCGTACCGCTCGCTGTCTGCGAGTGAACTGAATTCGATTTCACATTGAATCAGATACTATATTTGATCGAATTGTTATAGGGTTATGTTCTTGAAAACTTCTAGTATTTTAAATCTAATAGTCATTTCAATTATATGAGTTTTGTAACGGTCAATAAACATTTCTCAAAAAATGAAGTTAACTTAGTTAAAAACGTGCATGGAAACCCACCTAAAATGTGATATTTTGAGTTGAGATATGTTGTAAATATCAAAATATAGATACTACTAGTGCCACCTTGTAACAAACTTCTGACTATGTATTCTATGCTTTTTCTCTGTATTCTATACACGTACACACGTTGTTTTATTATAGGTTATGGGCCCCGACCCATATTGCGAGCTGGTTATTGCGATTATTGTTAGAATTATCTGTGTGATGAACAATAAACTGTGTGTTTTACCATCGGACTTGTGCGTAGAATAAACAGTGAGCAAAAACCGGCTATTTGCTATAAAGTGAAGAACTTGTGTGTCTGTCATGGCATCCAGCTCGAACTATCTTGTTAGCGTACCTAAATTACAAGGGCGCGAGAATTATAGTGAATGGTGTTTCGCCGCAGAGAATTTCCTGGTGTTAGAAGGAATGGTTGGGTGTATAAAACCTGAGCCCAATCATCCGCCAGCAACTGCAGATCATGCGAAAACAAAAGCCAAGCTGATTTTAACAATCAACCCGAATCTTTCGTTCACATAAAAAACGTCAGAACATCGGAAGAATTGTGGAATAAATTGAAGATGTTATTCGATGACTCGGGATTTACTAGAAAAATTAGTCTTCTGAGGAATTTCATATCCATTCGATTGGAAAATTGCACTTCGATGACGTCGTATGTAACACAAATTGTTGAAGCTGGTCAGAAATTACAAGGTACGGGATTTAACATAACTGACAAGTGGATTGGATCTATCATGTTGGCTGGTCTATCTGAAAAATATATGCCCATGATAATGGCCATCGAACATCCAGGCATGATCATTACAACCGACGCCATTAAAGGAAAGTTGATGGACATGGAGCCGGGAGACAATGATGTCAATAATGCATTTGCATGTTTTCGCAAGAATCAACGTTCAAATCCAAAGAGTGTAAAGTCTACACAGTCTATGGCCAATAGAGATGGCGGGAATGTACAAATGTCAACATCTGTCAAAGGAACACAAAACGTCAAATGTTATAATTGCAACCAACGTGGCCACTATCGTAATCAATGCAATAATAAGGAAAAGACTTCTAAGTATTCAGTAAATAAAACGTCAAAAACAAGTAATGCGTTTAGTGCTGTGTTTTTCAACAGAATATTTGACAAGAATGATTGGTATGTCGACTCAGGTGCCAGTTCGCATTTGACATGTAATAAAGATCGGATGATCGACATGCGTTATTCTGGATTTACCAAGGAAATTATAGTTGCTAATCAGAATAAAATCCCAGTGCTGTGTTGTGGAAACGTAAACATAACAACATCAACTGAAGAATGTGATTTTAACATAACTGTTGAAAACGTGTTATGTGTTCCCATGTTATCTACGAACTTATTGTCAGTGAGCCAGTTGATAAGGCAAGGCAATAAGGTGCACTTCACAAACAAAGGATGCGAAATACTTAATAAACAGGACACTCTAGTCGCTACTGCTACACTTGTGAATGGAGTTTATAAGCTGAACACTTCCACTTGTTTGGTGGCAGCAGCAGTGGCAGAGTCTCCAGAAGTTTGGCATCGTAGATTGGGACATGTCAACAGTTATAACTTGAACAAAATGCAGGATGCTGTGGAGGCAGTCATATTTACTGAGAAGCCGAACATCAACAAGTCTAACTGTATAGTGTGCTGCGAGGGTAAGCAGAGTAGGTTGCCTTTTGCTCATGAAGGAAACAGGAGTACTGAGCTATTGGAAGTGGTGCATTGCGATATCTGTGGCCCGATGGAGAATTTATCGCTAGGAGGATCGAGATATTTCCTAATTTTTGTTGATGATCACAGCCGCATGACATATGTTTATTTTTTAAAAGGTAAGAATGAGGCATTACATTGTTTTAAAGAATATAAAGCAAAAGTTGAGAATTTAACATCAAAGAGAATTAAAATTCTGAGAAGTGATAATGGCAGAGAGTTTTGTAACAGAGATTTTGATAGTTATTTGAAGCAAATGGGTATAATTCATCAAAAATCAAATCCCTACACTCCTGAACAGAACGGGCTTTGTGAGCGGATGAATAGAACGCTAATAGAAAAAGCAAGATGTCTTTTATTTGATGCTAAACTTGATAAGGAATTCAGGGCAGAAGCCATCAACACGGCAGTTTATTTACAAAACAGAATTGTAAAAACTGGATTAAACCACCGTACACCATACGAGTTGTGGACAGGGGCCAAG
The DNA here is from genome assembly GCA_963969285.1 of Odontomyia ornata. NCBI lineage: Eukaryota > Metazoa > Arthropoda > Insecta > Diptera > Stratiomyidae > Odontomyia > Odontomyia ornata. The sequence goes on along the minus strand of OZ017740.1, from coordinate 18,469,077 downwards.
CTTAACCTCAGCCATATAAGGATTTTTGGTGGTACTGTCATGAAGCACATACCCAAGGAGAAAAGACATAAGTGGGACAAGAAGTCTGAACAATGTATACTGGTAGGCTACCCTGAGGATGTTAAAGGATATAGGCTGTATATTCCTTCAACAAGAGCTATTACAACGAGTCGAGATGTCATCATCATTAAAGAAAAATTGCCTCCACCAGAAAATATGATAGAAATAGAAGCTATAAATAACAAACCAACAGTGAACAAGCCACATCAGTCTTCAGTGGGAGAGCTCTCAGATCACAGTAGTAAGGATTCATTCGCTTCCATGGAAAGTGATAATGACAATGATGAAACCCATATACCAGATGAGGAGTCCACGACATCCGAGGAAGAGTTGCAATCAGACACTACAAGAAGGACCTTACCAAAACGGCAGCGACAGCAACCAGACAGGTATGGATTTATATGCACAGAAGAGTGTAATAAATATTTCAGCGATGAACTGACATTAGAAGAAGCACTGCAGGGGCCAGAGAAGGAACATTGGGAACTGGCTGTCAAAGATGAACTGAAAAGCTTTGAAGACAGCAATGCGTGGAAACTCGTTGATATTTCTGTGAATGGCAATATAGTAAGATGCAAATGGGTTCTCAAAAAGAAGTGTGATGCTGAAAATAATGTCCGTTATCGAGCCAGGCTTGTGGCTAAGGGATGCTCTCAAAAATATGGTATAGACTACAATGAAACATTTTCTCCAGTAATGCGGCATACAACACTTAGGTTATTATTTGCAATATCAGTACAGATGAATCTAGATGTGACTCATCTTGATGTGAAGACAGCTTTCTTGAATGGTTATCTGTCTGAGTCTTTATATCTGCAAAAACCTTTAGGTTATGTCTGTACAGGTGATAATAAGATTCTAAAATTAAACAAGGCTATATATGGTCTCAGACAGGCATCTCGAGCATGGCATAAGAAAGTGGATGGTTGTATGTTAGCAGATGGTTATGACAAGTCTAAAATAGAACCATGTTTGTATATAAAGTCTATTCGTAAAAGCATTACCATTGTGACATTATATGTTGATGATTTTTCTATCTTTTCCAATGATAAAGCTGAAACTAATCGCCTTAAGAGCGTGTCAAGTAAGAATTTTGTGTTAAAAGACTTAGGGATTGTAAGGAATGTCTTGGCATGTCAGTTAGTTTTGATAAACAGAATTGTACTGTTACTTTGAGTCAAGAAAAATATATTGACAAACTATTGTCTAAATTTAATATGACTGATTGTAAAACAGTGAATACTCCAATGGAGGTGAATTTAAAGTGTATAAAAGAGAAAAATTGTAATACTCAGAATCTCTATCAGCAGCTTATCGGGAGCTTAATGTATTTAGTTGTGCTTACACGACCCGATATCGCTTATGCAGTGTCATATCTAAGTCAATTTAATAACTGTAACACTGAAGAGCAATGGATTTATTCTAAAAGAGTATTAAGATATTTGAAAAAGACAAAAGATTTAGGTTTGAAATATAGTAAAGATAAAAATGTTAATATTGAAGGATATGTTGATGCAGACTGGAGCAATGATATTAATGATAGGAAATCATATTCAGGTTTTTGTTTTACTTTGTCAGGATCTGTTATATCTTGGAGTTGTAGTAAACAAAAGTGTATTGCGCTTTCTAGTACGGAAGCAGAATATGTGTCAATATCAGAGGCCTGCAAGGAAGCAGTGTACTTAAGAAACTTACAACATGAAGTGACTAAAAGAATGTATAAGATAACTTTTTATAATGATAGTATGAGTGCTCAGAAGTTATTACTAAACCCTGTATTTCATAATAAAACAAAGCATATTGATGTCAGATATCACCATTGCAGAGAAATGATAAATGAAAACATTGTTAGTGTTGATTATTTATGTACATCAGATATGCCTGCAGATTTACTCACTAAAAGCTTAGGTGCTGTAAAACATTATGAACATTTGAATGCTTTAGGAATTGTTAAAGTGTAATTTCATTTAAGTATGTATTTTATGTTTATATAGTTTGAAAGTAATCTGTATTTTGAGTGGGAGTGTTGTAAATATCAAAATATAGATACTACTAGTGCCACCTTGTAACAAACTTCTGACTATGTATTCTATGCTTCTTTTCTGTATTCTATACTAAATAAATTTGTACGTTGTTCATCGTCTCCGCCGACACACGTTGTTTTATTATAAGATAATATTATGAAAAATTCATAAAATCAAAAATTTAATCTATACAATCCCTTTTTATACATTCCAACTAACTATATATAAAAAAAATTATGCAGTTATCTTATAAGGTATCGTCAGAAAACGCACACGAAATTTGCTCTTTTTTGAAACCATTCCGATACTTTTCCTGATAAATGCTCACTTAAACTATTTTTTTAAATTTTGTTCGATACTCTCTCTCGAGCACGTATCAATAAATATAACGTGAAAAAACTATTACGTACACTTCTTCCATTGTTGAGAACTATGCACTCGAAAATAGCCATATTCCATTGATTTTGCCATTTCGGTGTATACGGCGCCTTAACAATAAAGTGCATCTTATGAGTTTAACATTTTTTCCCATCAAATCAAAAGTGGAACATGATTTGCCAAAGGCTCGTATCTAGATTTCTTAGTAGGAAGTGCACGTGTTTTAAAAATTTGACTACAATCGAGACTTAAATAGCTAAGTAACAGCCGATCGAGTTTTTAACAATTATAACAACAACAACACGTGATACTGTTTTCATTTTTCAAGCTCAATTTATGTAATTTGTATACGAGTCAAGTTTTAAGATTCAGAAAATTAGTTCGCAAAACCCTTCTCGTAGGAGGACTCTTCTGCTGCTTCGACTTGTTCTGTCTTTTATAGGTTTTTAAGTTCTCAGTTGAACATCCGATGGTGGTATCATTGAGAGTAAACCTAGTGGAAAGATAGAGCCGTAATAACAGGCGTGAATGATTGAGCTCCCAAGACAACTCAAAATAGTCTGCGAAGTATCTAGGACTTCCTTGAAATATTGCTACGAAACCTTCATTTTTATGGTTTTGTAAAATAATTTTACAAAACCCTACTGAAATCGCGTCCTCTCTCTTCGTCTGTACATTTGTCCGTCCGTGTGACACAGCAGTTTTTCTCGCAAACTACTTATAAGATAGATAGATATAAAGTGATAATCTCTTCAAAGTTAAACTGCAAAAAAAATTTCATAAGGTATTTAAATATTTCTGGGAATTATCGATTTGAGTGATTTTTGTTAGTTTGCAACAAAATGGCGACCATTGAAAATAGAGAAACAATGAATTTTCTTTTAAACATGCAAATCTCTTTAACATGTTTCTTGACTTTATTCGTTGCTGGTACAAAACCCATTTGACATGAGCATAGGTCTGTCTACCCAACTTGTTTCTACCATAAACGATCCGCTTATTGATCCTATCTAGAATAGTATTTTTAAACAATGCAAGTTAATGACAATAGCCTTTAAAATATATAATACTTACATTGTATCCTTTGATTCAAATTTTGGGGTTTTAAAATATATTAACTGTAGCTTGTATTTTCCCAAAATTTCTTTTCCATATATGTACTATATATATTATAATCAAGAGGTACAATCTTCACACGCTGAACACCTAAAATATGTTGTGTAGGCCATGCACATATCTCTGTATATTTTCAAACCACATGCCACTCACTAGCTTTTCTATTCATTTCACATTGTACAATCCACTTCTCTAACCAACTTTATTTGTTATGTTCAACCATTGTCCGCGTTATCCTTTTCATTTATTTTTTGCTCATTCGCTATTGTCCATTTGCTGTGGTATCTGATGGCCACCCTACTGGCATCCGTGTAGAATTGTTGTAGCATAAAATAGCCGAAGAGAATCTGCGATGCAAAATGAGTGTTTTATGAGGATATGGAGATGTCTTTTTTATGTGCTATTTATTTCAACATTATGCGAGTACATCGGCCAAACAGTTCTATTGATATACGAGAGTTGTCTAGATGACTGCGAGATTCTAATATGTGTGTACAGAAAAGGTATCAAACAATTGCACGCAACAAAGTTGAATTTTGAAATGAATTTGCATTGTCATTAAGTATTTTTCCACTTCGCAAAACTCTTAATACTCCTTTTGACTTGTCGCATTAAATGTTGTCTGTTATCAGGATCCTACCAAAGAGCTTTTCAACTGACAACAAATTATTTAAACAACTTTACAAGGATATCCACGAAAGTTCTTAAGAAAATTTCGAAATACCTATCCCAGACAAACTAAGTTATCTTTGAAATTCTCAACAAAGTACTCAACAGGGTCCTAGATCTTTCACCCAGTGAGTTAACGTTAACATCATCACCATTCCATCCCTCCTTTCTCAACGGAAAAGTTATTGTTCAACATCAATCTTGAATGTTTGGTTCGAATAAAGCTCCCACCCCACCCTCTACAGTCTTCCACAAAAGTCAAGGTACAGAGAATCGGTAACTGAAAATTGTATTACTGAATCAATATTTTTATTTGAAAACCAAAAGCTATGAAATGGTAATAATACGAGTTCTGTTGACTTTAAGTTTTCATAAATTTAAAGGGATTCGGCAATAATGATCATTGAAGACAATAATTTTTTGTTGGCAATGTCTCTTTTCTACTCCACAAAAGTCTTGGTACAGTTGCAGAAAATGCCCTGTTATTTGTAAAAAGGGGAATCCCCCAAGTTCATATTATCAGAGTGAGTTAACAACCGTAGGCCGCTGTCTTTAATATCGCGTCCGTATTCGTGGTGTATCTTTTATTTAATAAAATTTTTAAAAAATGAGTCGAAAGGAGTTGAGTATTAAGAAGCGTGAAAAAATTATTAATCTGCATTCAAATCAGAGCAAATCATATTCTGAAATAGCTGAACTAGTGTTGCGAAGTCGGTCAACCATTCAAAAAGTGATAAATCGATTTAAGAAGGAAAATAGAGTGGAAAATGTGCTCCGAACAGGTCGTCCATCTAAACTAAGTGCAAAGGACAAGAGAAAAATTTCGCGAATGGTAAAACAAGATCCATTTCTAAGCTGTAGAAAAATCTGCGATGTTCTTGGAATTAATGATAAGAAGGAGGTTAGCGCAGAAACTGTGCGTAGAGCTGTCGTAGAAGCTGGATTTTCATCTCGTACGCCTAGAAGAAAACCTCTTGTAAGTTCCATAAACCAACAAAAAAGAATAACATTTGCAAAAGCATAACCAATAACGTTTTGGGATAATGTTTTATTTTCGAATGAGTCTAAATTTTGTATATTTGGTGTAAATGGGCATAAGAGGGTCTGGCGAAAAGTAGGAGAAGCATTTAATCCCAAGAACACTATTAAAACAGTAAAACATGGAGGCGGTGGTGTTATGGTTTGGGGTTGCATGGCTGCTGCTGGAGTTGGAAATCTGACATTCATCGAAAATACTATGGATCAGAACTCTTATTTAGAGATTCTACGAAACAACATGAAACAAAGTGCAGCCAAATTAGGTATGCGAGAAGATTTCTTGTTTCAACAGGACAATGACCCTAAGCAGACTGCGCATAAAGTTCGAATGTGGCTATTGTACAATACTCGCATGCTTGCTACACCGCCTCAAAGCCCTGATTTGAACCCTATAGAGCATCTTTGGAATGAGCTTGAGACAAAAATCCGAAAAAGAGTGATATCAAGCAAGGCGCAGCTTAAGGATGTTATATTGGAGGAGTGGGCCAGAATCAGCAGCGAATTTACTAAAAAGTTGGTATATTCTATGCCTAAAAGACTGAAGTCAGTAATTTAGATGAAAGGATATTCGACAAAACATTAAGAAAAGTATAATTCAAATAATTATGCAAGACTATAATTACAATTTGTATCATTTTTCTTTAGGTGTACCATGACTTTTGTGGACTTCATTCATTGACTTTCCAACACATCATATGTAATAATATATTAATACGACAGAATTTTCGTTTTGTTTTACATGAATTTAAAGTGTAATGATTATAGTTGAAGTAATACCAAAAAAATTTTATCACTATAGGTTTTTTAAATAAAAATATCAAACAATTTTCATGATATTTATCACTGTACCTTGACTTTTGTGGAAGACTGTATGTGAAAAGTTGGACGCTGCTTCGACCGGGTCGAGTTTGACGTGGGAAATGACTAACCCGAGAAAGGATGAGTTATTCGTCAATGAAAAGAAATTACTGAAAACAAATCGAATGAGCAAGACACCGGAATCCTTTTAGGGATTTCTCCTTTGACCCTTTCATTTGGTCGTCGTCGTAGTCGTCTTTGTTGGTGGCGCTCATTGATCGCTCAGCTACTCAATTTCTTCATCTTCAACAAAGCGGTTGGATGCTGATACTGATGAAGATGATGACGAAAATGGTAAAGACAACTGAAACAAGGTCGATGAATGTCCTCGTCATCTTTGTTGTACGTTGCTTTAAAGTGCATTCATGCAGAATGGTCTTTTACTTGGGCATGATTCAGAACCAATCATTTCATGAATTCGATTCAAGTTTAACTTCAATAGAATTGTGTAGTTCCTTTTGGTTGGTATGCTTACGAAAAACACACTTAAATAAGAACAAGTTGGGTCGACAGAAGTACGCTCCTGTCAGAGGGGTTTTGTACTTAACCTATGATATGGAAACAACAATAGGTAGTGAATTAACTCAAAAAACTTCATTAGCATGTAGATGTAAAGTCTGTTTGAAAAAATCCATTATTACCCCAATTCAAGCGGCCAGAATTTAGTTATAGTACCAGTGGTATTACTGATTGAATAAGATTTGAAAAAAACACATGTCATTCACCTTATCTGAAAAATTGGAAAAGTCTAGTGCCAGGTTCCTCTAATTTCCGTAAATATAACACGGTTTTTACAATATTTCTAGTATTTAAGAATCTCACATTGTATTTCTATTGAAGAAATATATGAAATTTAAAAATCCTCTTCTTCCTCTTCGTAGCAAAACATTTATGGATGACAGTCGGCCTTTCCTGACAATAACTCGCCTCGAGTTAAATGGATATGTCGAATTCCTCTCCTGCGAGATCATCATGTGCTTCGCTCTCTTCCACAACATATCGATCATGCCGCAGAACTCTTTTGATGATACAGGGGCCACTATACGTAGCCTCCAACTTCTTGGACTCACCCGTAGCTGGAATGGCCCTTTCCACCAACACCAACTCCCCTTTCTTGTTTGCCTTGGTTTCTGATGTGTCTCGTCAAATCGCTTTTTCCACTTAGCCTCGGATATATTCTTGATCGCGCCTTCTTTCTTGTCTGCCATGGTTTTCTTGCTCAAATTAGTATCCTGCACGGCTGCTAGAAGCCTGTTACCGCTGATATCTTTCACCGGGTAGTCGAACATTAAGGCGATTGGAGAATACTTCGTCGTTGCACTCACTCGTGTATTCAGCATCCATTGATGCTGTCGTAGTTTGTCATCCCAGGTGTTCGGTTTAGCGCATGAAGTTTTAAGGTAAACCAGTATCGACTGGTTAACTCGCTCGGCGATACCATTCGCTCGAGGTATTCGAGTTGCCGTTTTAATGCCGGTTGCGTCCTTGACATTACAGTAATCTTCAAACATATGCGAGGAAAACGCTGTTCCCCGATCGGTGATGACCACACAGGGGAGACCAAAATACATCGTCAGCTGATTGACTGCTTCGAGGACAAGCTTCGATTTCGTTGACCTTGTTGGATTGATAACCGTGTACCGAGTTAACGCATCTAACATGATCAGCTCATACTCGTTGATGCGGCGACCTCTAATAAACGGACCCAAGTCATCCTATGGAGTATTTCAAATGGTAATCAGGGAATGTCGATACCATGTTATTGAAATTCCTTTATTCTCGGCTCTCGGACATACCTACAGTCAATGCATGTCTTCGTGTAGTTTATTATGAAGTTACGCATTCGAGGGAACCAAAAACTTCTTTTCATTCGCATTAGTGTAACATCGACACCCGTATGTCCGGGAGCATTTTTCCCCTCTTTATCAACTCTGAAGAGACGGCTGTTCTTTATAACATTTATCGCGCGAATTTGCATCCGCTGCTCAGGCTCCGCCTTCATCTCGAGAACGTCCATGGTGTTTTTCACGTCTGAATCTTGTCGCTGTGGAGTGGTTACCCAACCCGCCATTGACAAGTTCCCATTACCAACATATTCCTCTACTCCACTTGGTTCAGTCGGTGGCTCCACAGGCGCTCGACTCAATGCATCGATTCCGGGACAAAATATAACCCGGTTATCGAGCTCTTATAGTTTCAAAACCCATCTCGCCACTTGCAGAATGGAAGGGCTCGCAGCTATAATACGCAACGGGATATATCTGCCCCGATCCACCGGTCGACCAGTTGAATAGTACATCCTTTTTAACAATCGCGTTAGTGGCGCGGCTATGATGGCATAATTCGGAATAAATTTCCTAAAGAAGCTGGAGCGCCCAAGGAAACGCCTGACCCTAGAAGCATTCTGTGGCCTAGGGAATCGTTGGAGCGCCACGGTTTTTATCTTCCCGGGCCTGATTCCTTCAGCCGTTAGTTCATGTCCAAGGAACTCCACTGTATTCTGGAAAAATGAACACTTGGACTTGTGCAATATCAGTCCCTCGTGTTTTATGACATGTAAGAATTCCTTCAAGTACTTCAGCCCCTGCTCGACAGTTTCAGACGGAATGATGACCTGGTCCACATAGCTTATCGCCTTGCCATTCATCAATGCTATGAGCCTCGACATAAGTCGTCGAAAATTGCTCAGGGCATTTCGATGCCCAAACGGCATTCGATTGAATTTGAAGTGGCCATGATGAGTTATGAACACCGTGTACTTTTTGGCCTCCTTCGGTACGGTCCTGCAACATAATAGTCGCATGCAGCAGTCTATCTTGCCCTTACAACAGCAACATAAAATTCAGCCTCAATCCGAACTGAATCTAACACAATTAACGAATCTTCAGCAAAATATCGTTGTGTCTTCAGCACCACAAAACTCTACAGAGAGTGTTTTAGCTGATAACGGAGTATTACGAGCAGTTTCCCCACCTCTCCAGTTGTTCATATCAAGGCTCGCCTACAACACAACTAAGGATACACTTACCAACTACGTAACATCGAAGCTTGGCTACACGCCCAGTATTTTCAGGTGCGTAAAGTTAACAAAAGACAACCTACCTGACCAGGTTATAAGTTCTTTCAAGCTGACAGTTCCGGCTGAACTTTCGAGACTACTCAGTTCCGACTTTTGGCCAAAGGGCACACTTATTAAAACATTCGATACAATGCAGCCCAAGTGGCGATTTCGTCCCGATAAAGGTTCCAAACCACCTCAACAACCATCAAGGATCATCTAACTCTGAAAGTAATTCTTCATTTCCTAATCGTTCATTTATTTCTATTTACTATCAGAATGTTCGTGGCTTGAGAACCAAACTTGAGGACTTACTACTCGTATCCCAATTAAGTAACGATTCAGTTATCTGTCTAACTGAAACATGGTTAAATGAGAATATTTCAAACGCAGAAATATTACCTGACTGTTTAGTTTACCGTTGCGACCGTGACCTTAACGTTACTAATAAATCTGATGGTGGGGGAGTCTTGGTTGCAGTCTGCAAATCCCTCAATAGTTCACTTTGTGCTGACTTTAAATTTGCTCGAGCTGTTGAGTGTGTAATTGTGAAACTCCCTCTTCCTCATAACTCCTCATTATTGATTTCCTCTGTGTATATTCCTTGTAATTCTCCCTTAACGGTGTACGAAGCCTTCTTCGATGAACTCTCTGCTTATCTTCTTGCTCGTCACCCACATTCTAAAATTATAATTTGTGGGGACTTCAATCTACCGGCAGTGGAATGGGACCACTTAACAACACCTGGTATTTCCTCAACAAATAATCCTTCTTTGTTACTTTCTTCCTTTCTTTACCTTTGTTCTTTTTCACAGTTTAATCATATCCGTAACCCTAATGGTCGTCTTCTGGACCTTGTCATGTCAAATTTTCAAACAAGGTGTCTATCTATAGCTCCCGTTTTACATCCTTATGTTCAACCTGATCTCCATCATCCACCTTTGTCTCTAGCACTATCCGTTGATACCCTTAAACCCCAGAGAACTGCCTCAGTTTGTCGTTACAATTTTTTTAAAGCAAATTATGAGGCAATCAAAACCAATCTGGACTCGGTCAACTGGTGTACCTTCTTCACTCGTCTTGACTGCGATAGTTCCTTGAACAAATTTTATGATTACCTGAATAATCTAATTGCTCTTTACACTCCGCTCCAAGCTCCTCGCAATGCGAAAATGAAGCCTTGGCTTACCCAAAGAGTTCTTCGTGCCTTAAGAGCCAAAGATAAGGGGCATAGGCACTACAAATTGACCGGAAGTGATGATGCTAGGCAAAATTTCTGTAGATTGCGCTCTTTGGCTAAAACAGAGATCAAAACGGCCATGAGAAACTATTTTAGCAGCTTAGAGAGTTCCCTCCTGACAAATAATCCTAAACCCTTTTGGTCATACATCCGATCCCTTAAATCTTCCTCTTCCATCCCGCATACTGTCAAATGGAATAACACTGAAGCCCCCTCCCCTCAGGATATTTCTAACCTATTTGCCAAATATTTTTCCTCTACTTTTTCCTCTTCTGACATACTACACTCCCCTATAAATTCAATTCAAACTTATCCAGCATCAAGTACATCCTATTCCACTGATCCTTCTGAAGTTGAATCCCTTATTAACTTGCTCGATCCGAATGTTAGCCCTGGTCCTGATGGATTACCTTATATATTTATAAAGTCACTTTGTTCCTCTTTGTGTTTTCCTCTTTCCCTTATATTCAATCTCAGTCTTAGTACTGGCACCTTTCCAACGTACTGGAAAGATGCAAATGTTGTTCCTATCTTTAAAAACGGCGACCCATCATCTGCCTCAAACTATCGTCCCATATCATTCCTCTCCTGTTTCTCTAAGCTGCTGGAACGACTTGTGCACAACAGGCTTCTTGAGTCCCTGAGTTCATTTGTCACACCACAGCAACATGGATTCTTAAAGCGTCGTTCAACTTCTACGAACTTGGCTGAGTTCGAAGACTATATTGCTAGAGCTTTAGACAAACAGCTTCAAGTAGATGCAATATTCACGGACTTTTCGAAAGCTTTTGACTCCGTGAACCTTGTTCTGCTCTGTCAAAAGTTAGCTTTGCTGGGCATATCCGGTTCCCTTCATTCTTGGATTTCATCATATTTATCCTCCCGTTCATGTCGTGTCAATCTCTATGGCACATTTTCCTTTCCATTCAATCCTACATCTGGTGTCCCTCAAGGGTCAATCCTTGGACCTCTTCTTTTCGTACTGTTTATCAATGATCTTCCTTCTGTAATTTCCTCTTCTTGTCTCCTGTATGCTGATGATTTCAAGGTATTCCGGACAATTAGATCCCTTGAAGATTGTCAGCAACTCCAAATTGATCTTTTTAACCTGTATAACTGGTGTAATGTAAACTCCCTTCGTATTAATGTTTCCAAATGTTTTAAAATGACTTTTACTTTGAAAATTGTCCCTTTAATTTTTAATTACACCTTATGTGATGTTGTTCTCTCCTCTGCAGACTCAAGTAAAGATCTTGGTGTAATATTTGACCCCAAGCTTAAATTTGATGTCCACATTTTTAGCCTAATTACCAAGGCATCAAAAGTTTCGGGTTTTCTTATGCGGCATTTGCATAAGTTTGCAAATATTGCTACCGCTGTTCGCTTGTTCACGTGTCTTGTCCGCCCGCTCCTTGAGTACTGCTCAGTGGTGTGGTCTCCAAGACATTTATATCTTATGAACTCAATAGAAGCTGTTCAGCGTAAGTTTACCCGTATTGTGTTTTTTAAATTCAACGTAGCTTATGAGCCTTATGAGCGTCGTCTATCCACACTTCGTCTCCCTTCTCTGTCATCCCGTAGAACCTTCTTAGATCAATGTTTCCTTTATAAGTTGTACCACCAACAAATTGCCTCCACCCTAAGCGCAGACTTGCAATACAGACTGTATGCACGGCCTAGTCGATCTAATCACATTCTCGAGGTTCCGTACGCCCGAACAGATTTATATTTTAACTCAATTATGCCACGAATCATCAGAATGCATAACAGCCTCGAGCTTGGCTCTCTATCCACGTCCTACTTTGTTTTTAAAATTAAATTAAAGATGTTACTTTTTGCGAATAGTGATTTATGTTCCTTAGCACTAAATTTTACAAACTTTGTTCTTGACTCTATCTTCATTTCTTTCATGTTTTAGATAAACTCTTTTCTGTTTGATTTGTTGTATTGATTTGTCTTACTCTGAATTATATTTAACTATATTTAATTGTCTAAGTCTATTTTGTAATTGGATTTCTGTCTGTTAAGTAGACTTGAATAAATAAATAAATAAATAAATCTCCAACTGGTAATAACCAGACATCATGTCATGTACGGTGAAATAGTTTTTCCCCGCCAAAGTTGACAAAACGTTGTCGATCACATGCATGGACCATGGTACTTTTTGTGTGACTGCGGTTAGCTCACGGGAGTCGACATCGAGTCTTTCTTCGCCATTCTGCTTCCACATCAAGACAATAGGTGAAGCTTACAGCAACATCAACGGGTGGATTATGTCGAAATACAGTGGCTCGTTCACGATGCTTTCGAGTTTTTTAAAATTATCGATACAGCAAATCAACATACCGATCAAAACAATCCTGATCGTGAGTTGAATGGATAAATTTCCATCATCAAAAAAAAGTGAGCCTAGTAAGTAGTAATAATGGTAGACAACAATTACCCAACAACAACTATTGCAGCATCACCACTTTCAGTAATCGCTGCAAAAGAAACATCCCCAACGGTCGATGTGTGCTGGAAATCAGCCATCTTCTTCAGCATCAGCTCCTAACCTTGTCTTTGAATCGTAATTATCATCGTCTTCATCACGCGTATACTCATAGCAAATGCAGCCACTACGACAAGTGCCACAACAGTGACAATAAAAAGTGCCTCAGCGCCAGCATCATCCCCCTTGGTGGCAAAAACAGTCGAAACAGCGACAACAGTCCCAAAGGCAGTAGCAGACAACTGGCACAACAACAGCATGCTAATTCACCACTCTGATTTGCCAGTGCGTGCGAAGTAGAACATGCTCGTGGTTAGACTTTAACAGCTGTCGTCGCGGCAGGACCTACTAGATGTTATTTTCCTCAGCAAAAATCATTAACCTCAAAACTATACAAGCAACCTAACTAATCTCTGGCAATTTTTCGTCTTCACATGAAACACTTCAACCTCATCCAACACAAGGTTCATATACTCGTCATATCCAACGATGTGTCCTTCGATTCGCTACGAAATATTTTTGTACAGCCACACTTGTACGCGTAAACTATTTTGCAACGCGGAAGCGCCACTTGATTCCGCAATTCACCTTTAGTGTTTTTCTTTCTTTGCCCACAAAAGGACAGCGGTCGCTGATGCTCACGTACTCCCGACATCAGGTTGCGGTTCAGTGGCCGAAACCAGCTCCTCACATTGACGACGTGAGGTGGTGAGTAGTGGCAGATATCTGTCGTTCCAACACTTTCTAGCTAAATTAAATAGTGCAAGGGGGCTCAATGTCCACCGGGTATCGCTACGTGGGTTATGAAGAAAGTTTGTGGCATAATATTGCTGCCAAAGCAGCATACGCATTGCGGATGAATTTTTTGTGTGCATGTGCTGATTTATCGGGTAGTTTGCAGGGCGAACTGCTCGATTAATACAAAATACCCCAAAATAAGGATGATCAGAATCGAGGAAGAACTAGTGAAACTAAAACCAGTTAGGCAACTGGGGTTACTGATACACTCAAGCTGAGTTTGGCTAAACAAACCCAGGCAATACCTGATAAGGCTGCTGTAAGTCGACTTGTGACCAACAAAGAGGGACTTACAAGGTGTGTAAACGAGACTGAGCTAAAATAAAAACGACAGAAGCTTTGTTCTGATAAACTCGAGTTTATTTATACAAAATAGTCTCCTCCGGCGTTGATACACGTGATCCAAAAGCTTTTCGAAAGACTGTTTCAAGTCATTGACCGGAATGTCCTTCAGGATGTCAGCACAAGCTTTTTGGATGCATTCTACGGATGCAAAGCGTTTTCCTTTCATGGCCAAATGCAATTTTCCGAATAGGTAAAAGTCACAGAGAGCCATACCAGGCGAATACGGTGAGTGATTGATGGTTAAAATGTGATTTCTAGTCAATAAATCAGTCACAAGAGTGGGTCGATGAGATGGTGCATTATCAGGCAATAAGCGCCAGCTTCCTCCTTTGCGGTATTCAGGCCAAATTCGACGAATGCGAGGCAACAATTGCTTCAAAATGCCAAGATAGAAAATTGCATTGACAGTTTGGTACGTCAGCACGAACTCCTTGCGGACAATTCCCTTGGAATCGTAAAAATAAATGAGCAAGGACTTGATTTTTGACTTCTCCAAATGAGATTTTTGGGTGGCGGGTCATCTGGGGCCTTCCATTCGGCACTTTGACGCTTGGTTTCGGGTTCATATTGGGAACACCACATTTCATCACCAGTTACAATGTTGAAAAGGAAGTTCTCGTCTTTTCTTTCGTCATTAATGATGTCTTTCGAATATTGAATTCTGAGCAATTTTTGGTCATCAGTTAATTTGTGCGGAACAAAACATGCACAGACCTTTCGTAAGCCCAAATGATTGGTGAGAATTCAATAAATCGATATTTCGAAGATATTCAACTCCGGCTCATTTTTGATAAATTCACGCACAATTACGATGGAGTTTTCGGTGATCACTGACCTTGGGTGGCCCGTATTTTCATCATAATTCTCTGAAACATGTAAACCACTCATGAACTCTGGCACGAGATAGACAATCATCGCCATAAACTTTTTTCATCAATTCAAATGTTTCGGTAAACGTTTTACTGATTTTAAAACAAAATTTGACATTAGCTCTTTGTTCGAAACTCATCTTAGTACCGATGGCACAAACAAACTGTCACTTTAGATGCTGTAACTTCGCGTCCACTAAACCGAGTGTTACCAAACTTTCACTGGGAGTCAGGAAGGGATGTAACTTTCCAACCCACTATCTTATTCACAGATGGCGCCTCCAAAAACACTACAAAAGTCTCGTTTGTTTTGGAACGCATTTTGAAGTCCATCAAGAAGGCGACTTTTGATAAGTTCTATAAAGTCTGTGCTACTAAGTGGAGTAGAAATATGGTAACATACTCTCAGCAAAGAGTTGTCCCAAAAACGCAGGTACACAAGTGAGAAGAACCGATGATTGCACTCACATATCGAATAGTCTCGAAGTTAGCAGTGCAGATCTGTACAGGTGTGATATCTATTGCCAGTGAGTCGTTTCAAATCTTCCTATGTACAAACGAAAGAGATAAGAGACTGTTTCTGAGAAGGAAAGGCAATGTTCACTCAAAAGCAGTAATAATTTTGAGTGAATGCCACGAGAGAAAGGTTTCTGATTTAATTCCATCGCTCAATCAAAGGTCTGGTGACACTGACTTCTACCTGCCCCAATTCTTGAGCGGAATGAATATTTTCAATCTTATCTGAATACGATTGATAAGTTACTGCCTCCAGCCTACATATTTTGCGCAGGAGTGGATATTTTTTGTGGAGGAACAGGAGAGTTCTCCTCGGATAATTGAACCGAAGAGTGGCTAAGATCTGTTGGCAAATTATATTATGTAGTCCGTTACGTTTGGACAATATTAATAGTTAAAACGCTTATCACTCTGCCAAAGACGGCCCCAAGCTCGTTTGAGAATGGAGGAGGGAATTCCTTGTTGCCTTAACCCACAGCTTCAATGATTCCACATCCTGAACCCCCCGATTAAATGGTAGTAAATATTCTCGGGGTCGCACATTGGGTTTACTGGTTCCCCAATAATAGGACATTAAATGCCAAGAACAGCCAACAACTGTAAAAACGTCTACATTCCTGCTATTAAACCCTACTTGCACCCTCTTTGTGCGGACATAGAAGGTTGGAGGTAAGTCTTTCGAACCTGATAACTAAATCGAAGTAATAGCCACGCCACAAGAATGGAGGTTGAGCGACGGGCCAACTCTTCGTCCCTGCAAAACTCTACAATGCTTCCAAACCTCCAGAAAGGTCTCGGAATCGATTAGACTCACGGCAATGACCTTGCAAATGGAAAATGGACTATGTCATTGGATCCTGGAATGTCAGATCACTCAATTATCCTAGCGCTGTTAAGGAACTTTTACAACAGGCTGGACTGGAAATGATATTCAAGACATGAGATCCCACACAATATTCAAAAGTGGGAAGTCTACTGGAAAACGCGAATTTGGAGTGGATTTCATTGTGGAAATGGAGTTAAAATTGCACGTTATTGATTTTAAGGTAGTCAACAAACGGTTATGTGCGATCCGTATAAAAGCAAAATTCTTCAAAATTTAACTGATAAACGTTCACGCCCTGATCGAAAAAAAGGACGAAGGAACGAAGGACACATTCTACAATCACCTGAAAAGACTAGTCGACTCATTCCCTACAAACGACACAAAAATTAATCTGGGCGATTTCAACGCTAAGTTTGGCAATGAGCTCTCTTATCGGGGAACGACTGAAGGATATAGCCTCCACAATGAAACAAATGACAACGGCCAGCACCTGATTGATTTTCCACCTAGCGAAAATCCAGTCATACGTTCGACTTGCTTCTCACATTGACGCATTCATAAAATGATCTAGGTATCTCTCTCTCTCTCTCTCCGACAACTTTGGTTTTCGAGCATCCCTGACGTTTGTTCATACCGAGGAGCCAATTATAACTCAGAAAATTGCTTGCTCAAATTAACCTATCGATGTCGTATGCCAAAGACGTATTCATCGAGGACCAGCCCGCTGTAAAAATTTGACATCGAAAGGCTCCAAACGGTGCCGGTGGCAAAAAGTTTCACGGAGACCCTCGACAAACAGCTGGCTCCCATCTTATCAGACACATCGCTGAAAATAAGCAACGAGCTCTGGATGGAAGTGAAAATGGTTATTAAAATCGTGGCAGAACTCACAATCGGACATCAAGCCCGGCATACAGGAAATAATTGGTTCGATTATGAGTGCCAGAATGCGTTAGACAAAATGAATCAGGTGTACAAAGAATACATCGGTAGGAAAACCAGGACAAGCAGACAACATTATGAAAATCTCAGAAGAGTAGCAAATAAGATTATTAGAATCAAGAAACGAAAATACCATGACAAAAAATTTAGAGGTATATATGTAAGTCTAGCGAGCAGCAACATAAGACAAGCATTAAAAGTAGTGAAAAGCCTGAAACGCGGCTATCAACCCAAAAACACGCTTTCTCGTGATAATATTCGCAATATCATTGCTGACAAAACCATGGTTGAGGAAAGATGGGCATCATATTTTAGGAACCTCCTTAATTCTTCGCGCAGCTCCAGAACATTGGAGCTTATAGATGTCTGAGGAGAGCTTCCATTGGGCCCACCAACTCTGGATGAAGTTTCTTCTATCATCAAAGCCCAAAAGGATAAGTGGAGATTCCAGTGGAGCTCATCAAATATGGTGGCAGAAGTGCTCATAAAGCTATTCATAAAGTCATCCAGCACAATTAGCAACAAGAACATATGCCAAAAGGGTAGAGCCTATCAACGATATTCCTTATCGACAAAAAAAGTGACAAGCTACAGTGCGAAAATTATAGAGGCATATTACTACTTTGTATGGCAGTCAAATATTTTAGAAAATAAAATCGGATCATACGCCATCAGTATTATTGGCGATTATAAAGGTGCTTTTAGAGCAGGTAGATTGACAATCGATCAATTGTTCACTGTCAAGTAGGTACTTGAAAAATGCTGGGAGTTCAACATAGACACACAACAAATTTTTGTTGACTTTAAGCAAGCACACGACAGTACTGATTGTAACGTACTGTACCAAATAATTCTTTGCTTTGGTATCCCAGCCAAATCAGTCCGTCTTACCAAAATGACAATGACGTCGATGACCTCCCAAGTCTGCATCAATAACCAACTTACCGATGCCTTTGATACAAATATCCGACTTAAACAAGGAGATGGGCTAGCCCCATTGCTATTCAATTTGGCTCTGAAGTACGTCATAAGGACGATATAGTACACTATTATACCACTACCTGAAAATCAACAGCGAAGCAAAACTATTAGGGCTACAAATCAATGAGAATAAATCAAAGCCAATGATTCAGTCGAGGAAAAATACATCAAATACAAAAATATCACACTTGGCAAATACAGTGTCAGAAATGTGGGTGAATTTGTGTACTTAGGCCGCAAAATAACGAGAACCAGTAATGAAAGAGACGAAGTACGCCGAAGAATACAGCTCGCAAATAAAATATTTTATTCAGTTTTGACGATCTTGAAGACCAGCTGCATACATACGAAAATAAAGCTCCAAGTATACAAATCTGTGGTAAGACCTGTGTTATGCTATGGGTGTGAAACATCGATCCTGACCCAAGCATTGGCAAATGTATTGACCGCCATTGATCGATGGGTGCTGCGAAGCTAGACGGAGATAAATGGTGAATTCGATATAACCATGAGATATATGAAATTTTTGACGAGCTGGAGGTCTCAAGGATTGTAGGACTACGGAAGCTGCGATGGGCTGGCCACATGAATCGTATGGGCGGACAACGGATACCCAAAAAGGTATTCGTTAGGAGAATGGAAGCGCTAGTCTAACTCAGTCGGCGAAGACAGTTCATCGCTGCTCGGATTTTTGAAATGGGAGGATGCGGTCAATGTGCCAAGACAGTTGGAGGCACTATTTGCAGAAAGCAAAGGCCCGGCTTACTTGAGTGCTTGAAGCCGTCGAAGTTAGGGGTAGATTTTCAAGTGACCTGTTTCCCTACCTCTCTATCCACTAGCAAAGCGAATCCTGCAGCTTAGAGGCAATTCATGGCATACCAAAATGAAGATTGGCCCAAAGTATATTCAAACAGTCCCAAGCTAGGTTTTTAGATTGACAGGGAGTAGTCTCACCGGTACTCTAGAAACCTTGTTTGTTTAAAGTCGAACAATTGGGCATACTTGCTACAGAAAAAAAAGAAAGAAGTCTAAACCAGATACTTTCCGCAAAACATTGAGCTTGATAAGCTATTAGATTAGTTTGACCATAATGCCATGCGACATCAAAGCACTATCAAGATTGGCAACTATTTGTTAGTAACAAGTCGCCCTTAAATCCCGGTTCCCGGTGAGATGATACTGTTGCTTTTTGCTTCTATTGACGACCACCCTTACCAATCCTGACGCAGAAACCTTACGTATTTTTTTTGTTTTCGCTTACAACATTCGAAGCTATAATTGTAAAATGAAATTATTGAGAACAATATCAAACTAAACCTTAAATATCTCCATCGACTTGAGGAAGAAAGGAGTGAAAAGGAGATTCTAGGCCCAATAGTAATTCAACATGAAAAGAGTTTCTAAGGGACAATTTTTTAGAAGTTTCATAAGGTAATTGCAACACTTTATTCTTCTCCGCTTTGATTTGTTTTTAATTAATATGAAATGAAACAACATACAATAATCTGAAACTATCTAAGGAATTTTGTTCATTTACTTATTAGTTGTTACAAAAGCATTTCTTCTACCCAAACAAATTTCTAATAAAGCTTAACAACTTTCTAGTATACTTCAGCTGCCGAAATAATCAGATTAAGTACATCATATCCATTGGCCAAAAGTCGTCAATGTTTCATCCCCATTTAATAAAGTCAAGTAATCTTAACCGCAAACTTCTCTCCCTCGGAAACAACAAGCGAACAAACAAAAATTAATAAATTATTAAAATCAAATGAAGCCATCCGAAATGGGCAAGGACGTTAACCCAATTCACTACAGAGTGGTTTCGACTAGCCAATTCCTACGGTACTTGTCTCACATCTTTTGCACGCTACAGAATGTCCTGAGTACGGGCTACCTTGCAAACCAGCAACAGTAGATCCTCACACTTGTTAACCCATCATAGACACTTGAGCACAAAACCATCCTTCCTTCATCGCCCGCCTACAGCAGATATTTCTGTTTGTTCACCGGAAATCCTCATTTCTAACACTATCATAGTTAATATTGAATGTACAAGGGATGCTACTTAATGCTCCTTAAAAACTGGCCTTCGTTCTACCTAACAACATTCTTCTCGAGCACTCTTGTGTTGTCTGTGTGCCTAGTTGAGTTCTAATTACGAATGCCCTTTAGCATAAGAACTACTTTAATTTTCTGTCCTATATACAGCGTCTATGTACACTTTTGCTTCCGTATGTACATCACGTCGGTGTACATGGGGAGCAGCGAACATAACGAACCAGGGGCGCCGGCATGTTTAACGAAAATTTATGATGATAATCTGGCAACACAATTCATTCGTTCATTCGCTCGCTCGCTCCTTCCAACCGTGAGCGACTACAACAAGGTCGATGTCCTTACACAGGATTCGTATTCAATGTATGACTGTTTTCCTTGTAACGGTGTTTTGAGTGGAATCTCTGCTAATTTTGTTGAGTAGCGGTAGATTTAGGGAGTGAAATTTCAGCTGATAAAATTTCGAGGAAGATTGAATAAATATTTAAGCAGGATAAGCTACACCCTAAATGTCCTTGAAGCAGGTATACTGGTATACACTAAAACTCGGAATATTATGTTAGCGAATCAGTATATTACTTGTACACTCCGAAAACATCTGTATTTGTATTCTTAATATGCAACGTTCATTGATTGGTAATCCTTTGTGATCCTTCCAAACTACAAAAATCTGCTCAAACGCAAATTACAATCTACAAAACTGTAGCCAATACAGCATCTTTTTCTTTCGATAGTTTTTGCTTAAATAAATCCGATTTTAATGATTGAATCATAATAAAATAATTACAAAGGACGAAAATCCACATTTTCCTCTCGTCTGCTTTGATAGGGCTAGTTCGAGACAAATTTTCGTTTGCATTTTGTCCCACAACTCCACTTCAATGCTTGGAAGCATTCAATAGCTTGTTTTGGATTAAGATAATTGCAGAAATAGTGTAATTCTTTCTTCCATGAATTTCAATACAGCACAAGGATAATCGGGAGTACTAAGAAAAATATGGGAATTCCATGTAATGGAGAAATTGCAACGAGATAGTTTTCATGGAAAAGAGAAAATCTCAGAGAAACTTTCCCATGTATAAAAATAAGATCAAAATGAAACCGTAAGAAAAGTTTAATCAAATAATTTATGATTCAAGTGGAGGTCGTTCATACTTTATCGGTGGTGGTAGTAAACGGCTTGTTTCTAGGAAAAGGATTTTGCCATAGATCCTTCACAACAGATGCTTGGGTGAAGTTTGGTAGATGGATAATATGAAAAGTATGACTCTTTAAAAGTATGAAAGTATAAACTTTTTGGAAACTAGTGCTATTTGCTTCCTTATAAAATAAGTACAAACACAATTCGTCATGAAATTCTAAAGGGCGATCCAACCATAATGCACGATGTTAATTGTGAGTCACACCTTAACGTCAAGTTTTCACTAAACTTTCAGTCTTTAACTAATTCAACCGTGGAGAGGTACACAATTGAGCAGCACGTTAAGGTTGTTGAAGCCTTTTACGAAAACGGACGTTCAAATCAAAATGCATTTCGTAATTTTTTTTGGTCAGCATAATCGACCAAATGTGCCCTCAATTGGGAGAATTGTGCGCAAATGTCAGCAAACCGGGTATGTAGGAAATACGAAATCACCTATGCATGCTCGCCCACTGTGTTCTGCGGAAAACATTGCTATTGTTCGCGATAGTGTGGCAGAAGAGCCGTCAATCTCCACCCTTCGTCGTCTCCAACAATTGAACATCTCACGACATCACTGATGCGAATTTTGAATAGAGATTTGAATTTAAACGTTTACAAGGTTCAATTGACTCAAGAGCTGAAGCCTACTGACCATTTCAAGCGTTGGCAATACGCAGAATGGTTGGTTGAACAGACAGAAGGGAATGGTGACTTTACAAAGAAAATCATCTTCAGCCACGAGGCACATTTTCACCTCAGTGGATTCCTTAACAAGCAGAATTGCCGCATTTGGGCAAATGAGAATCCACGAATGATTGTTGAAAAGCTGATGTCTCCGCAAAAAAGTGACTGTTTGGTGCGGTTTATGGGCTGGCAGCGTCATCGGGCCGTACTTCTTGAAAAATGAGGATGGCCAAGCAGTTACCGCGAATGGTGTTCGCTATTGCAAGATGATAATGGACTTCCTGTGGCTAGGAATTGAGGTTATGGACCTGGACGATATGTGGTTCCAACAGGATGGTGCCACTTGGCACTTGGAAACAATGGCTCTTTTGCGCGAGAAATTCAATGGCCGTGTTATCTCACGTTGTGGCAATATTAACTGGCCGCCACGATCATGTGATTTGACACCGTTGGACTCCTTTCTCTGAGGGTATTTAAAAAAAAGTCTACGTTAATAAGCCAAAAACAATTCTAGAGCTAAAGGATGAGACAATTCAGCACATGAATGACATTGAACCTCAATTATGTCTCAGAGTCATTGAAAATGTGGAACATTAGATAGAAGTATGCCGCCGTAGCCGTGGCGAGCATTTGGTCGATATTTTGTTTCATGCGTAATTGTCATAGATTCTTCTATTGTAATAAATAATATTAACATAATTTCTCTGAAAACTTGTTGTTTTATTTACTATTAACATCATGCGTTTTGGTTGGACCATGCTTTAATATAACAGTTATTAAAAACCTTGAATAAAAACAATGAATCCATTAACAATGTTGGCTTTCTTCGCCGTAATGAAAACAAAACTGTGCACTAAAATAAAATTTTAACGAAGTTCTACGTCTAGCAGTTGTTGAGAACAGGTATTTTTTTAATCGCTCCTGTCAATGATTTTCAAAAATTAAATAATTTTTTACAAAAGTCTGTTGGATATGAATTTCTTTAGTTGAAGGGAGTTTTACTTCTAAAGAAGTCCCAAAGCGCGAAAAGACATTCAAGGGCAATCCCGGTTTATTGAACGTTCCCTCAAACCACGCTGCAAAACAACGAGATGGGAGAGCACGATGGCTTCAGTCATCAAATAGAACGATCATGTCCATCGCCAACAATGTCGGGTGAAAAAAAGTTAAAGCGAAGATTCAAGAATAATGGAGGAAAAGACAAACTGAACATTTTATCAGCCGTTGAAATTGAACACAACTAGTCAAAGCTAATGACAAAGTAGAGAAGTATGAGAGAGAAAATGAGGAACTCAGACTTAGGATCCAGTCACTAGAAGAGCTAGCTAGCAAATTAAGTTTCTATAAAGAAAAAGAATCCACTAAGAAAGAAAAATAAGTAAAGTCAAAAGCAACCGAAGACAAAAGACAAAAGAAACAACAACAGGAAACTAATCAAGGAGATATCCTCAGCGCGAGTGGAGCAAACGTCAGTACAAACCATTATGCAGCGCTAGCTGGGCTAGACGATTCAATGAACATTAAAGAGAATAAAGGTAACAAAAATTGTTTGAATAAACATAACAAAACATTCACAGAATATTTAAAAATTAATAATTGGGAGAAAAACCAGAAGCTTTGTCTGGTTGTTCGTCTGTCAATATTAATCAAAAGAAAGAAAAGGTCTCGCCGATCAATGTATTTGGGCAAATTGGCAAAGATATGGCTCGGCTTTTGGTAGCCGAAAATAAACTAAGCAATTTGTAGTGATTTGTGAGGATATAAATGTCCGTGACGGACTGCAGCGATAGTCTGCTGCCTCGGCGAGCACCAACATCCTTGCTCGTCGAGGCCTTGTCTGAGGATGCGTGAATGCACTGCCAGGCTAGCATTGCGGTGTCTTGGGGTGGGCCCTTTTCCCCAGCACGAGGGCCCACTACAAAAATAATTTCACATTCACGAAATAGTAGATAACACGACTATTTCCGATTGTATCGAGGCCGAGGTAACCTAGATTTTCAAAGCAAACAACAAACTGGGCCTGACGAAAAAAGAACTAGACTTGAGAATATTTCGTCTTTACCGACGATACTTATAGCCCCCAAATAAAAGTGGGACATCCAGATGGAAACCATCATTGCGAGGGACAAGAAGTCTGTTTTTGATCGCGACATGGGGCAGACGTCTCGGAGAATCGGTTCTCGCGACAGATTAAGCCAGGTGACGGTCGTGAGTGAGTACTGAGCGTATTATGTCGCCTACGATCTGTGAATCCGATTGTGGGAAGGTTGAAAAAGGTTCAACTAAAGTGGAATTGTATCGGACTTGGTCCTGATGTAGAGAATATTTTGATTGCGTGTACCCGTGTACTCCCACATTGTGTTTTTTGAGCTTTTTGTGTGCAAACTTATTTCAAGTTAAAACATAACAACAAACTAAATTAAAAAACCTCTTGACTACATTCTTTTCCAAACAATATAAACCCCTTAAGCAATATATATTTAAACAAAAATAAAATTTTTACTTCTAAATCAAACGAATAATTCTAGCAACATTTTTCAAAAATATAAATTTTTTTTTGTATTGTCTATGTTTATTTGAAAATATCAAATTTAAAATTAAATAAATTTATTTTTATTGATTATGATAAAATAAATATGAATTTACGAAAACAAATCGAAGTTACGCAAAAATAACTTTTGGAAGAGATATGAATTTTATTTCAATGGGAAAAGCAATGATATTTCACGATAAAGATAAATAATGGATGTAATTATGACAATATATTTTCCAGTACTTATTGTGTATTGTTAGCCGTAGAAACGATAATTGAAAAAAAATTCTACCTAACAACAGTGGAAAATCGTTGAAATTTATTGGCGCACCATTCGAAACTCCAATTAGGTAACGTTGTAATCTATGTTTTTTTTTGTACCATAAAATCATTTAGTATTTACCACAAAACCTAAAATATACTATAAACAGTGACAAAAAAAAACTCAGTTAAAAAATGGGAAGAAATAATAATGTTGAATTAGTAACTTCAAAATCTCGTTCCTTCCTTTTATGTTGAAACTTTGACCGGGTATGGGACCTGCCACGTTGGCTGGCCCCTCCACGTATGATCTAGCCATGGAATGAGCTCATACCTAATTTGTCCGTTAGAGGTGCTCTTGCATGGTAGAGTTGCCTTCCGCTTGCCCAGTTTGTTGTTTGCCTTGGCAATCTTCTCCTTTCGATAACGAAAGTAACCTCAGGCACCTGTTGGAAACCAAGCAATAGAGATATGGTGTGGTTAGATGGACTAATTTTGAAAATCCTTCAGCATATGTACCTCAGAAATCTTGTCGCCTTGATGATGTGCAATATGTTATACGGAAAATCATTTGTTGTTACTGATATAAATCTGACGACAATGCGTGAGTGAAGGGTCTTGAATGGTCTACAGCTGGGAACAGTTACTGTGACTCTGCCTTTCTCAATACTCAGTCGCAAACTGTGGCATTGATTTTAACGTCTCGTCAATGAGATCATTGGTAGCGGTGGCTGATGATCCAATCATCTATATGGTCATGGCCCTTCGACGACTCTTTTATTCAAGAACCATTGATCAAAACGTCAAAATTATTTGTTAAAAGACCCTGTTTAGAGCAGTTTTGGCATATGGATGTCAGATCTGGTACAACCGGAGTGCTAGTACTATAGAAAAATTAGAAGTTTTCAAAAGGAAATTTCTTCGTGGATGTACTGGTGTGTACAGAAAAGCTGAGATGGATTAGAAACACTTTATATCGTATAGAAAAATTTATCGAACTGCTAAAGTGACGAGAGCCGATATCTTCATATTGAAACTTCTTCGGAATTATATCGCAAGATCTATAACTATAAGTGAATTTCACAGCCACTCCACTCTACAATCGGGTATACTGCAACTTGCTTTGCTACTTGCTTCGTTCCTCCATTTGGTCATGAATCGATGCATTTTTGAGTCTGACAACGTCCCAATCATATATCACAGATATCGACGGGCCACCGATAAGAGGATAAAATATCCTCCGAATTTGAATTCATAAGAGCAACGATTCCAATGAAGATACTCATTTACTAGATTTGTTGAAGCTGTCGAGCTGAGGCGGAGCAATCTAGGTATGTGTGGCTGAATAACAATGTCTAAATTATTCACCATTGGTTTGCGTCTAGCTTTGCTTCGATTATTCACCTCAGAACCCATCTCTCAATAGTATTCAATATGTTTGCGGATACTTCGGCTAGGATCCATATTTCACATTTATAGTATAGCACAGGTCTTATTACAAATTCGTATACTTGGTACTTTGTTTGCCCGTGTTTGTAGCTGGTCTTCAAGATTATCAAAACTGAATAAAGTATTTTATTTGTTAGCTTCAATTCATGGTGTGTTTCATCTTTTGTATTTCATTTAAAAATTACCCCACTATTCCCAAAAAGATTTCGGATGGGATACGTAGGCACACCGTCGCAAATTTATAGAGCCGCATGGGTAGACTTTTACTTCCAAAAGATTGTCGCGTGAATGTCGTTCCACTGTCCATCCAGTACATAGATGGTCTCAGATTTTAGTAATATGGCGAAAACTCAGGAAATTTTGTCTTTTTCTTCTTGGTTGCACTAAGCTCCTCTCGGGCCTTCGCTTCCTACAAACAGCACCTCTAACTGTCTCGGTCCACCGATCGTGTCCTCCAATTTTGAAATCCAAGCAGTGATGAACTGTCTTTATCGGTCAAAGCAGACCAGCATCTCCTCAGTTTTCTCACTGACTTAGAACATTTAACCATCCAGAAATTTAAAATAAAATATTTATCCGCAAAGGCACTTTTGTATAAGGTCATTTGTAGTTCAAAAGCTAAATGTCGGATATATTATATTGTAGCAGATGGCAAAGCCTACGCAACAATTTTTACGAAAACGTTTATTTAAAGAGGTGGGTTTGCACTAAAAAAATGATTTTTTATCCATTCAAACTTTCATCAAGAAAATTTAGATCCACAAAATCTGGACAATATTGTGCTGATTCAACTAGTTCGGAAACTTGAGCCACGTTTAGATCTAATTTCTGCCCTCATGGTATTTTTATTAAGGAGTTTGTGAGTCAACCGTCGACAAATTTTTGGTCAGATGTTCGTCGGAGTGACAGAATATGACTAATACTATTAATGTATATTATCAAAATGTTCGCGGTCTAAGGTCCAAGACAAATGAGTTTCGGCTTTCATCTATTGTTTCTCTTGATGGTATCGTTTGCTTATCGCTTGCCGAGGATAAACTGGATGTTGAAATCCTTCCTTCTCACTTAGTGTTCCACTGGGATCGTAATCGTTTAAACTCTGGCAAATCTGACGGAGGCGGTGTTTTGACCGGCATTCGTAAAGAGACTTCAATAGCTGCTTCATGCAATTTCAAGGCGTCACCTCCACTAGAATGCTGCACATACGAGCCATTATATTGATCATGTGCTACATAAATTCGTTTAAAAAGTCCTGCGGTATGCCTTACACAATAAATTTTAATGGTATCACGTCATCTGATGATGGAGAAATTCGTGAACTCTTTGCGTAACATTTTTCCGCTTTGTATACTAACACAAATGCTGTAGCATCTTCAGTTGTCAATGGTTCAATCATGAATTTGCCATTTGCATATGTGAACCCTCTGCAAGTTGAATGCTTATTACATGGTCTTGATGGTGGCATTGGTTGTGGCTCAGATAGAACTCCCAATATAATTGCTAAATATTTTTTATCTTCGCCGTGTGTTCCTTTGCCCATCTTATTTAACCAAAGTCTCTCAGATGGTTGCCTCCCATCATGCCGGAAAAGAGCTAATATCTTTCCCATTTTCTAATTTGGACATAAAGCAAGCGTGTCCAATTACTGCCCAATTTCAATTCTTCCCTGTTTTAGCAAAGTTCTGGAAAGAAGCATGTACAAATAAGTTTATCCTTTGTTGCTTCCATTTTTTGCCAACGAACAGCATGGGCTCATCAAAGGGATATCAACTCTCACTGCTATCTTTTACAAATAAGGTTGCTGCTGAGTTTGATAAGGTGAACCAAGTAGTTGATCATCTTATTCTTATTCAAAAATTAAGTAAATTCGGCTTAGGTTTGTCTTTTATACATTGGTTCTGTTCTTGTGTAGCTAATCAGAGATGTGTTGCGACAATTAATACCCATAAATCCTCTTCATTTTTTCCCTGTTCAGGAGTTTCGCAAGGCTCCATTCTTGGCCCTTTGTTATTTCTTATATTTGTCAATGATATTCCTTCTCGACTCAATGCACACTCACTCATGTACGCAGATGATTTGAAAATATTCAGGGTGGTTGAATCTGCCAATGATTGTATTATTCTGCAGTTGCTCCTACACCAAACTACTATCTCACTAAACACAACTACTATCCCACTGAATCTCGCCAGAAATTTCTCGTTAAGTACTCCTGTAACCTTTTCGTGACAGCTAAAGGTAATTTTCCTCATCTTCAAGGTCGAGGCGACCACTTTACACTCTTTATCATGTTTGTTTCAGCCGACAAAAATGAATTGAAAACTCCCTGAAAGTTTACTCAGGACACTGAAACACACCCGAGCCAAGTGTACAATCCACACAAAGAACAATCACGCTCAAATGCACAAGGTTGCGTTTAAAAAAAAAAACTAATAGCAAAACATAATTCACTATTTCTTTCTATTACAATTGGACAATAAATCCACTATGCCTTTCCTTACTTCTTTGTCCTGATTGGGGGTGCCCAGATTAAGATGCGTCGTGAAGTTATCTGCTCCAGCGCACCACTCATCAAACTTCCAGCTCCAATATTCTACGTCGCTGGGGCGTGATGAAATTCCACCTAATTGCCTACAATTCCTCCTTTGAGCTGCTAGTTTTAATTTTCGTCCTTGATACTTTGCTCTGTCGTACTGTAGATCCTCCGCTGTCGATCTTCGTTCACCAAAAGAGACCCGCCCTTTGTCCGCAGGTTCCTCGTCTGCTCGGCTCGAACCGGTGAGCCGTTAATTTTTGCTCTTCGAGGCAATCGAACTCTCGATTGCAGTGCTGCATGCATCAGTGACCCCTCAACTGGCGTTCATCAGGTACGTACCAACGTCACACATCCACTTCATCGGGTTTGGCCGTCGTTGGTTGTCCGATGTATTGTCATTCGTAAATGTCAATTCGCTCGGTTTCGGTAAATGCCAAATTTTGTTGTTTTGGATTTGCATTGCTCGATCAAAGCATTCAATGAGACAGTCATTGCTTTCATGTTGCTATTGGTGATGGGTCTGTTGGATGTTGACAATGCTTCAAATGTAAATGATGCTCGCGGAAGACTGCTGAAATGTGGATTCACTTGATGGCGTATAAAAGCAGACGGTGTCTTTGGAGTGTTCATGCCAGATTCGATGTCTGCTGAAGGCTACCAACACTTCTGTGGAAAGAAACACTGTGCAATCCCTGTGGAGTTGATGTTAGAATATGTGCCGTGGCTAGAGGTTGCCGTAATGGTAACGAATTATTATTCATTTGGCTAGATCTCAACTATAAATTTTCCCGTTCTAAGGCGGCTTGTTATAGCTTTAACTTACTCATTGCAGATATCAGTTTTTGCTTTTGAATTTCAAGTGACGAGCGATTTAACATTTCACGCTGTAGCATTTCTTCCGTGTTATTCAACAATTGCGTTTTATCCGTTAGACATCGTTCCAACTCAATGATTTTTTTCATTTTGTAGGGGGACCTTGCTCATTTAAGACTTTAACTTGTAACTCGTTCATCAAAATGTTAATTATTCTCGGCTTGAGTTGAATGAAGGTGATCATTCTGTCCATCGGTCCATTATTCAAATTTCTTATCGGCAATGTTTGGAAATACAATGGTAAAGCTAAAATCAACAATAAAATAATTATTGATTACTTTTTATGGAATTGTTTGCAG
The DNA here is from genome assembly GCA_963969285.1 of Odontomyia ornata. Taxonomy (NCBI): domain Eukaryota; kingdom Metazoa; phylum Arthropoda; class Insecta; order Diptera; family Stratiomyidae; genus Odontomyia; species Odontomyia ornata. The sequence continues at coordinate 18,438,995 of OZ017740.1, read as the reverse complement.
CTACATATATAAATGAGTTGCATATTTTGAATAATAATTTTTCTGAAAAATTATTATAGAAGAAAAATGTTAGAAGAAGGTGGTTTCGACGTGTGCTCTAATTCTCCTCAAGCCATCATTCTTAGATACACACCGGTGATGGCGACCACCATGCTCAGAGCTGAGGGAGTTAATTTTTAATTTTTCTACTTATGCAAACTCAATATGTTTTTGTATCTGCAAGTTATATTCAAGGTAAATTTCTCTTGTAAGTACTTGTATTAGCTAAACTTTTTAATTGGATCATTTCACCCTTTTCACATCAACTTAATGTAAATCTATATGACAAATTTAGTGCACATGTCGAAACCACCTTCTTCTAACATTTTTCTTCTCTAATAATTTTTCAGAAAAATTATTATTCAAAATATGCAACTCATTTATATATGTAGCTGCAAACAATTCCATAAAAAGTAATTTAAAAAGCTATGGGAGCCATCCGAAAGAGTGATCGATATCCGCGCGACGTTAGAAAAGCTTCAAATGTAGAGCAAATTTGTCGTATAGATTTACATTAAGTTGATGTAAAAAGGGTGAAATGATCCAATTAAAAAGTATAGCTAATAATTATTGATGCTTGTCTGAAATCAGTCTTATTAAATGGAATTGCTTCCGAATTAATTTTCAATTCTTTCTCCGGCGAAACAAGTTCCAATACTGCAATATATCCGGGCAGTAGTACATGAATACCATCCAGATCCAAACGAAATATGTCCGCTGAATTATATAAAATGCTAGCTTAAGCTTTATTGCACTCCTTAGTTTCTGGGATGTGCAAGCATTGTTGTAATGCAACATAGAAACGTGCCAAATAAACATGTGAATTACCTCGGCAGTTTTCTTCGCACAAAATAAACCATATAGTGTGTCAATTGCTTCCGCTTGTCCCAATTTATATTTATCAATGGTCGAACGCGGTGGTAGATCGGAGTTATCAGTTAGTGAGCTTGGCTGTGAAAGGGATATATAGTACTGCCGTTTTTATGCTCCATGATCATTGACGACGGACGCCGACTAGCTTCGGTGGCTTGCTTCTTCGTATTCTGTATCCATGCATCTCCTCCAATATGTGCAGCTTCGAAGAGCCATTCACTGAACAAACGCAGGACACTTTTGCATTTAGGTCGTGCTATCGCCAAAGGTGGTCTTTGTTAATGTCCAATGGATGGTAAAGAATTTATTCTACTCGATGACGGCGGACCAGAATTAAGTGTTGACGGTGGATGAACAGTTGCTGATCTTGAACTCGTTAAACCAATCAACGATGCTTTAGTCAAACCTTTCCTTTTCTTGGAATGAGAAAATAATTTTGTCTATTAAACCATCCACGCGTTCCAGACGAGTGTCCACTACATCGGGAGAAATGAAAATGAGCGACTCATCCAAATTCTAAATTTCTTTCCCAACGATAATGTCTCATCAAGGCAGAGCAGGAACTGTTTTATTGCAGGATCGCATTCTACCAGAACTCCTCAGATTTGCTATTCCAACTTAATCTCATTCCCTACTTCGTTACTCGATTCTATTTAAATATTTTTTTTTTACTTGTTTAATGTATTCATTGAATTTTTTTACTGTAACAATTATAACCTTGGCTCGAGTGGCATCTTAACGACTGCATGGGAGAGTGCAAAGGGTTTCCTTGACAGTCTTTTCTTAAATTCAGATAAAAACTTAAAAAATTAGTTCTTCTATTTAACTTCGTGGAATAATTATTCTATTTCTGCTTATAGTTATTGAATTTCGTACAAAGTTTCTTTTCTTGATTTTTTTTTTGAATTTTCCTTTTTGAATTAGTTGATTTTTGCTTTATTTTTCATTCGTTTAGTCGATCTTTGCTTTATTTTTCATTCGTTTTTAATGTGATTGGATTATATCTGCCTTTAGGTTCAATAAATAAATTGTAGTACACTTGCGCTACACTAAAAATTTGAATAGGCCTGAAAAACATAAATTTCACTTCACACATGAAAAACAAACATAAAATTTATTACATGACAAAACAAAACATTCGTTCCACTGCATGTGACCCAACATGCATGTGAACGAGTGCACGGACATATGATACTACCAAAACAAACTACATTTATGACCTAGAATAAGAGTGAGTTATAGTCGCGTGCCAATAATTCTCGCTCGATGCAATGTCAGGATTGGGGTGGGAGGTACTAGAACACACCCCACAGTCCGGATTTATGACCATGCGACTACCATATGTTTGGACCACTGAAAGAAGCCCTCAGAGTTCAAAGATTCAACACCGACGACGAAGTCGAGGACTTCGTGCGCACATGGCTGTCCCAGTTGCCCAAGGAATTCTTCGATACCGGCATCAAAAAGCTTCCAGAAAGGTGGACAAAATGCGTAACTTGTAAGAGGGAGTACCTAAAAAAACTGTAACTTTGTTTATGTAACTATGGATCCTGCTCAATTTAATTTCTTCCTTTAATTATGTGTCTCCGCTTTTTTATTGATCACTTGATCCTTTTTACATTAATTAAATGTAAATCTATACGTTTGTTTGCTCTGCACGGAACTTTAATTGCAACTATGTGTACGCATCTGTACGTTGCGATTAAAGCAATTAAAAATGGTCGATTGATCAATACAAAAATTTCGCATGATAAATATGGATTTTGTGTCCTACTGACAAGGATGCAAAATTTCCTAGATTTACTTTTTACCAAACAATATACTTTTCACTTCTTGATCATAAAATCTACTCAAAAAAAAAACTTACAACTATCTTTCTTCACACAATTTTTCCCCAACTTGCCCCCAAAGGTCATGGTCCTTCTCAGGATAAAGTGAATTACAAGTTTTACTTTTTTGCTTACGGTCTAAACCTGACGGGAGCACCAGTTCTGGCGCATTGGGATGTACATGATGAAATACGATGTCAAGTTTGCTCAATATGCCAAAGAAAGATAACTAAATCCTATTGAGATAGCAACGAGAAAAAAAAATATCCTGTAAAGAATCACAACAAAAATAAATGGTAAAACCATGAATATCAAGCAAATAAAGTATTCGTTTCGCTGCTTGTGTACGTGTAAACGTTTCAGCGTATACGGCAAAGTAGCAAATAAAGTAACGAAGGGAAAACCGTGGTATTTCGGAAACTTGAACTGACTCAAGAAAGTCAGTATAATACCCACAGGATTTAACAACATCCCTTCGTTTTTATATTTTCCTTTGACGATGAGCGTAAAGCTTGGCCATTTTGAACGCAGCCTTTGAATTTTTTCGGCAATGGTGGCGGTGGAGCAAGTGGATTAAGATCCGTTAAATTATCGAACAGGAAGATGACAATGAAACAGGAGTCAGATAAGGTATTCCCCGTGCACGGCATTTCAATTTGTTTAAGTAATTCTTTTCAGGCTTTTTCATAGGCGGCTGGCGGTTGGTAAGGTAATCACTTCGTTTTACTTCCAATGGGAGTAGACGATCCTTTGTCGATGGAATTGTTTTAAGTTTCAGTTTTTGTTGTTTCAATGGCGGATTAACGACAGAGGGAGAATGAGCGATGAACTTTAAGAAAATAACAAGGTTTATTTGAACGCAGGAAGGTGTTTTGTGGGGTAAGCTCTACGATGAATTGCAGAAGGGGGAAGTGAAAAATGCAAACTAATAAATACTTTACAAATTCCTCCATGATTTGTTTATTTAAATTATCGTGGATGCTGCTCCCTATCTTCTCTTTGGAATAGACTTTAATATAAATAGTTAAACTGAATGCTAATTTTGAAGAAAAAAAAAATAACTCCCTTTTCTCCCATTCGTTACAACTATTTCCTTTCCCATTGAAATTCCATAGAAAAATAGTATTTTTGCCACTATACATACATTCACAAGGGCTCTACATCTTGACCTATTTAATGCTTTCGAACAAATCGTTTCCTTTAAAATAGAATATATTTTCCTCAGGATAACGAGCGCGCAAGGAGAGTGAGAGTAAGTACAAGCGATTGGTGGAAAAAAATTTTGAAATTTTGCATTCAGGCAGAGTCAGTAAATCACGATGCCCACTTTCTGCCAATGGCATCTCTTCGCCACACCAAGTCCTTCGTTTCATAACGCTTTATTCCTTTTTCATTCTACCCCGAATGCTTAAAAACTTTTATATATTTTTTTTATTTCACAATTTTCTAGGCATCAGGCGAGCAAAAGCAATGGGAAACTTATTCTCAAGTTTCATCAAAATGAAAGCAACAACAACCCAAAATAAAAAATAAAACCAAATCCAGATAAAAAGTTTTGTCGAATGAACGGGCGTGAACGATGAAAAACCAAATTATATCTGTCTGCCTGACTGCACTCTCTACTGTACTCGTACTTCCACCCTTACCTTCACTGTTGTGTTTTAAATGCAGATTTCCAAGAGGAAAATAGATGCTCAGGTCGAGGGATGGAAATTTTGCATAAATATCAAATGAAGTCATGCAGAAATGAGAGCATAATTTACCGATGAAAATGAAGGGTTGTCCTTTTAATGCTTGTTTAAATTTTCAAGATGGAACTTGACCAAATTATCTAGGAGCTGAAAATTTATTACAAGAGTTTATAAAAAATATATTTGCCTAAAAGCAACCTGAAGAAAATCTGTTCTCATAAAAGTTTAATGAATTATCTTTATTTATCCGAAACAAAGGTATTTCGTTGAATCAGCTTTCAAATTAGACTATACAGAAATGAAGAATACTTCTTAATTTTATTTGAGTACCGAAATTCAGTAGGCAAAAGATGTTAGCCTAATAATAATGTCGGTCAATATTATAAGAGTTGCTACCCTTCACAGAAGATTTCATCTCTTCTTGTAGGAGCCTGTTTGTCTATTAATCCACAATCGCTCAAAACAATCTAGGCTACAAGAGGACCTTAAACTTGAATTGATAGTATTTTTCAAACAAGTCAGGTAGATGGAACTACCCTCCTGTCAAAAGGACTTTGTTCTCAACCTACGATAAGCAGTCACAAAAAATGAATTAACTCAACACACATTTCATGAAATGTTTGTGTTTAGAAAAATACCATTGTTACTCCATTTTTCACATTTGCCATTTTGTTACAATGCAACAAAAATCACTGACACGAGGATGGTCCCAAAAGTACCCGACCCGACAAAGAAAACAAATGTGAAAATGTTTTTTATTTTTCAACATATTCTCCTTTGAGCTCGATACACTTTTCCCAACGATGTTCAATAGCTTCGATACCGGCTTTGTAGTAGGAACCGTCAAGTTCCTCAAAATAGTTATTAACCGCAGACTCTACCTCTTCACGGTTGGCAAATTTTTTGCCGCCGAGCCATTTTTTCAAATTCTGAAAAAGAAAACAATCCAAGGGAGCCAGATCTAGCAAAAATGGTGCATGAGGAAACAATTCGAACTTCAACTCATTGATTTTAGCCATCGCAATGACGCACGTGTAGACTGGTGCGTAGTCGTGATGAAACAACACTTTCTTTTTCGTCAGATGGGGCCGTTTTTTCTTGATTTCATCACTCAAACGCTGCAATAAGGCTGCATAATATGCACCGTTGATTGTTTTTCCTTTTTTGAGCTAACCAATAAATATTAATCCACGCGCATCCCAGAAAACGGATGCCATGACCTTGCCAGCTGACTGAACTGTCCTTGCTTTCTTTGGAGCCGGTTCTCCCTTTTCAGTCCATTACTTTGACTGCTCCTTGGTCTCAGGTGTGAAATGATGGACTCATGTTTCGTGCATGGTTATGAATCGACGCAAAACTCGGTTTTATTGCTGCGAAACATTGTCAAATACTCGATGTAAATATCCTCACGTTGCTGTTTGTGCTCCATTGTGAGCAAACGCGGCACCCATCTTGCGCACAGCTTTCTCTTGTTCAAATTTTTGGTTAAAATGTGATACACAGCACTTTTTGAAATGCCTGTCATGTTGTAGTGAATAGGCAATATCAAAGGTCCGTAAAGGACTGCAGCGATGGTCTGCTGCCCCGGCGGAGGAAGATGTTGATATTCGCCGAGAATGCCCCCTTGTCTGGGGAAGCGTGAATGCGCTGGCAGGCTAGCATTGGGTGTCGTGGGGCGGGTTCATTCCCCTCAGCACAAGGACCCACTACAAAAGAATTTCGCATTCACGAATTCTTGGGTCTCAAAAGGAAGGCGACCGAAGTCGAAAAATTATAGGTAACTACAAAGAGGGGATATGACTTGTTCAGAGAACAAGTTGAACAAGTAAAAACGGACGGACTTAGGGTAACCTCGTCGTTACCCGACGATGCTCATGACCCACAAATAAGAGTGGGACAACCGGGTCGTGCTGGTGCTCCCTCGCACCCGCCCAACCGGATCAAGATCCATATATGTTGCAGTGGCCAAGTATTTCCCTTCTGAGTGGAAAACTCATACATCACAACTTGTATGAGCCTTCCCATCAGAGGAGAAATACCCCGGTGACCAATTTATGTCATAGAGTTATGCAATCGGATCACATAACCCTATGCCATAAAAAGGCACCTTGCTCGGGGCCACTCAACACGCGAGAGTTTCTGTAACAAAAAGGTTATTATGTGCCCGATGGCTGGCTCATGTCTGGTGGTGAGAGCCCTCCACCATACCGGGTCCTATACATGGTCGGACAAAACAAAATGGAAAGACCGAAGGGTTAGTTTAGTAATTCATTGTATCTCCGACAATCATTTTAACAAACGTAAATATTTTAGAAGTTTCATAGAAGCATACGAAATTGTTTACTTAACCTTCCGGCGGGCGCGTGGTTGAAACTCACAACAGCGGGCGCGTGGCGGCATTTTGGCCGCCTCAGAGCTCGTTCTGTTTTCATGTATGTAAATGCGTATTTACTTATCGTTGTTTTTTTTTTTTAACAGATATATTAGGAAAACACCAGCTTCATAATACATATATTTTTAAATTGTTTATTTATTAATTTTATGGGAACAAAATTCCTGACTATTGATAGACAGTAGTTCAGCTATCTTTTGCCTTTCTTTTTTATCTGATAGCGTAAATAAAAACACAAATTTAATTAACTTATAAAAAATAAAAATGATCTTATGAACTAGATAAACAATTTATTCTGTACATATACAAGGTAATTCTAATGCTTGTGAAATTACACATTTTCATGATGTTCTTCATGTTCTGCACACGAATTACATGAAACTACCACCAATGAGTGTTTTTTTTTGCACACGAATCGTCCACATTTGTAACAGGACAAGGACGTCCTATTGTTTTTCTTGCTACCGCATAAATAGCAAATAGACCTTTTCGTGCTTATAGTACCCTCTGGTCGATCCGGTGGAGTAGCTTCTTTGTACTGCTCTAAAAAGCACTGTATTTCTCGTGGAAGGATATTTATTGTGGCCCTGTACTTCAAATTTTCCTCCATGAGTGACATGCCTAAGTTGTACAAGTATGTTCTTCTAACAATCTTACTGTTAGGATTATTGGCCCCGAAAAGTTTGTAGGAATTGATCCCTGCTACATCAAGTAGTCGGTGAAACACCACCATTGGCCACCTTCGAGTTGTTCTGCAAGTGGAAGCCCTCGAACACATGAGGTCCACGGTGTCCACTCCACCTTTTGTGGCATTGTAATCAAGTACCTGATAAGGCTTGCCAGTTTCTTCATCAGCTAAGTTACTATCATGCATAGTAGACAGAACAAGCACAGCTTTGTGTTTCTTAGTCACCATGGAGACTAAAGTGACGTCAGGTTGAGCACCAAACTTGTAACTCCCCGATACCATTCTACGATTTCCTATTATGAACTCCGGAGGAATTTCTCTTTTGTTTTTTTTTTTTGAGCGTACCCAAAAAGGTCAATCCATTCTTTAACAAATCTATTGCTAAAGGATAGCTACAAAAGAAGTTGTCCGTGGTAATATTTCTATTTGTTTTTATTACTGGCCTTGTCAATCTGGTGACGATGTCATAAGGCTTATTTGTAGAAGCGTAGGGGCCCGTCGTTTGCTTTCCACAGTAGATTTCTACATTATATGTGTAGAAAGTTCGAGCATCGCATAAGGCGTTTATTTTTATCCCGTATTTAGCAGGCTTTTTATCCATGTACTGTATGAAGCTGCAGCGGCCTCTGTAAGCAACGAGCATTTCATCAACGGTCAGAATCTCGCCAGAAGAATAGGATTGTTGGCAATTTCTAATAAATTTGTTCAAAATTTCTCGAACTGGGGCCAGCTTGTCTGTATTCGCTCGTTGGGGTCGTGTATTTACATCATCGAACCGTATGCACCTCATCAGGAATCGGAAACGTCTTTCGCTAAAGTTTGCTCGTAAGATCGTAGGACCAGTGCCATTTGTAGTAAATATTCAGCCAGATTGGTACGGTTGCCCCTCTTCACTGCCAACAAAAATAAGGACCCAAAAAAAGATAGAATTTCTATTTTTTCAGTCCATCTAAAATCTCTCTCTCTGCTTTCAGAACTAGTCGTTTTTTTTCTCTGAATGTAGATGTTAGTATAGCGGACTATGTCATCAATCATATCAGGGGACATTATAGCTGAGAAACAGTCAATTTCTGTATAACAGTTACGAGCAGCCGCTTTAAGGCCTGGAAAAACTTTCACCACATTTTTTGCTTTGGCTTTTGTAATACCTTCAATTGGTTCACTTGCCCACAACGTTTCTTGATCTTTCCCAATAAAAAATCGAAAGCTCTCACCAACATCCAAAGTCTCCTCAATTCCTCTATCCAGTTCAATTTCAGAGTCACAGTCATGCTCGTCTCTCTCAATTTCCTCATACTCGTAGTCTGGATCGACGGAATCCTCATCATTTTCTTCGATTTCGCCTTGTGCCTTCTCCTCCTCCTCCAATTCTCGGAGAATTGGAAGAATATTTTCCGGCCTGCTGTAACGTTTCCTGTATGAGAGGAAATGCTCATAATAGATTTTTTTGTTTGAACTTCAGAAAAAATATTAAAAACAACACTTTGTAAAATTAGCTACGACCATTCGTAAAACTATAGTAAATATGCAATATAATTGGAAATTTAGGTACTAACATTTTGGTTGGACGACAAGAAAAAAATTGTTCACAAAAAGGCGCGTTGCGGCAATCTGGCCGCCTTAACACTGCTGACCTGACACACTCAACTTTGGAACTGACTGACACAGGGCGATCGCGTGGAAAAAATATTTCTGACATGCCATTTGTTGTCTTATGTGCTTATTAAAGTATACCTATGGGCCTCGCTGTGCTTCGCTGGCTTATGGGCAATCATTTATGTGTTCATTTAAAAAGGCGGCCAAATTGCCGCCCACGCGCCCGCTGGAAGGTTAAGTATGTCTTCAAAACATTTGTCAAAATTTTTTTAAATTTATTAGCTCGCCAATTGCAAATTATTCTTCTATTCTTTCCTTATTAAGATCAATGCCATTAATACAAATCAAAGAGGAGTTTCTAGGTTTTCGACATGTGATCTAACCGGACATTAAATTATGTTATAGTGAAAGTATTATGTACGATATTGACATTATTTTTCCTTGTTCCAAAAGAGTGAAATGATGTTGTTCTTAATTTCGCGGCAGGGTTGAAAAAAAAAATGTAAATATGTAAATTCGGAAATGCTACGTATACTTTTTGGTCAAAAAGAAAAACGTATGATTACTTGTTCGTCAGAAGTATTCAGTACATGAATTATCCCGGTGAGAACAACTGACAATTTAACAGAGGGCGGCGCATACATGCAATGCAAATTTAATAGGTCAATCAAAGGAATCAGTTCTTCTACAAATACGCTATAAGACATTAAGACCATTTAATTTATTAAACGAAAATTTATCCATCATTCGCGGTTTTTAGCTTAGAGCTCATCTTTTGAGTCTTGATTTACAAAGGATGAGTAGAAACTTAAGTCCCTATGGAAGCTTGAGCAAGAAGTTTCACACGGCAAATAAAATTCAAACGTATAATTGTGATTCACTGTCCGAGAGTTAACGTTTGCCAATATGAAATATAAATGTTCACAAAGTGTAGTCTTAACGGCCGAAGTTTCATGAAAAAAAAACAAATCTATTCGTGCAACGTCACCTAGCGCCAATACCCAATTATCATGAAGGAAACAATCAAAAACCTTGCGATACCTCAATGCGATATGAGCCTTTGACCTGGCCCGCGCAAACAATTTGCCACACGCGCTATTAAAACACTAAAGCCACAACCGGCTGTTGTTCAGCCTCAACTGAACTCCGAAAGCAACGGGACTTGCTTTCAAATGTCACTGGCCTCCAAGCACAGCGGGGAGTATTCCACAAATTAGTTCAAGTTCAAGCAGGAGGCACTTGCAAATAATCTTTTCTGGAAATTTTAACTTTTAATGTAACTGGGCGCTTTTGGGCGCGATACACATTTCAAGACGCGACGGGACACCGTTTTCCTGTGAATGCGTGGGAAAATATTTTCCACCATTAAATTCACAAAACTTCGATTAAATCACGGACTCGGATATGAGCACTAACCAGGAGGTCCGACACTTGTGAAATATGAATTGGAAATAATTGCTGGCAAAAAACTTCCGCGGAACTAAACTCTGAATACGTTTTCTTGTGGTGGAAATTCTCTGACTTGTGATTTGTGTGGAGTAAGAGCAAAACCACTCGCGTGACTTCATCAGAGGTCCTCGGTTCACTTCAAATTCCTACGGAAAATCGAAATCGACTGACTTCTACAAGACGCAAAAAAATGAAAATTTGTTTGACTGTTCTTTGTCGCTAGTTCAAATAGATTCGCAAAAGTATCAACTGTACTCAGTAAGCGGAAGGTAATCCAATCACGAATACAAAATAAAGATAGAGACATGCAATTAAGATCCTACAAGTAATAGTAACTTAACCACTTTCCAAGGATATCCTACAGCACAGCAAAATCGAATTAACAGCGATCACACACCACTCATCGTTGAAAGCGCGACTGTGACTACGATGCATTCCTTCGTGTCTCCATTTACGTCAAGGCACCCCGAATTCGAAGAGTTTGAAGTGTTACCTACTCGATCGCTTCAACGTCGATATTCCTGTCTTAATCGCAGCAACAGTACAGGACTCCTAATGAGCAGAGTCCATCATCACCTGAACAATTATTGTATCAATCTTATATCCAGAGAACTTCACGACCAATTGTCCTCTCGCGATGGCGCTGCTAATAGCGAACCTTGAAAAAATAATTGGTTACGATTTAAATTTAAAACAGTACTTAACCTCACAAGCGCTCGGCACTGAATCTTGGCTGCTTTTTGGGTGGTTTTCGTTCTCTTCTCAAGACGCCCGAAGAAATAAGCTCTTCGTTATAAATTTACACTGACTTTTGGCTTCTGCTACGAAGTACATAGATGGAAATAAGAATTATGCTCATCAGCTTTGCACTTATTGGTTTTCTATACACTTGCCTGACCAATGTACTACAAATAGAATGGCACCAATGATCCTTTATATGTGATATGATGATAATCCAGTCAAGACGAAGTGCAGTTACTAACGAATAGAGTACGCACTTTATGATCGTTATCAAATTCCCCCAAACCGTCCTCCTGTTCGACTGAAACTTATTTTGCAATATATGTTAAGAAATTAAGGTTGGAACGGAGATGTAAAACGGTCTGAATTCTTACTTTTGGCTGGTGAGTATGCAATTCTGCATTAACCAATGAGCCAGATTGGACTCAGTTGCTTTGTATTCCCGCCAAACATAGTTGCATCGCTAATTGACGTCACGAACTTGCGTACAAGACGATCAACAAAGTGGATGATAGACGATCAGGCCTAGTGGAGTACATACGAGCCAAATAATTTGCAATGGAGGGCATTGAATGAATGTAAAAAGTGACACATATTTGCAACAACATGAGACGATCTGAGCAGTTTAAATTGAGGTTTCAGTTTTGCGGTTGAGCTATGATTATTATCAGAATTGTTGATTAGATTACTTTCTTTTCTTCTTTATGGAACGTATAATTGCTTGTATGTAGAAAGAGCAGAAATTTGAGTAGCGGGAGGTCAAAATTATTTCTCAAGAAGTTTTTTACTGCAAGCTCCCCGTTCTACCAAACTCTTTGCCCGTTACTTGCACAATTTACATCGATCACTTTTATCACTGCGGTCCACGATCGTTCACTTTCCGACTGACCAACTGAGACCACCTCCGAGGCGATCTTAATGAGCGCAACTAAGTCTTGGCGCTATATTTAATGTCTTCACCATTTAAAATGATCACTCAACCGATGATCGATTATCCGTCCCAGCAAACGCTTCAGATACCCCACTAAATCCAACCTGCTAACGAATATAAAACCAACTGATCTTGCCGAAGTGATCAAGCCGAGTAAAGAGAAGGACGCAACCAACAACACTCTCGTCCTTCCACTTTCGCCAACCTCGTAAATTCGTCGAGGAACATAGAAATGCGTCAGCCTTTGCGTCGCTGTAAGCGGGCACCACTTCACTCCCATCTTTTCGATGCAAGCCTCGAATTAGCTTGCATATGATATTTTTTTATATGTGTGGGTACGTATAATTAATGCGTATAAATGAAAATTATAGACGAATGAACAAAATTGGTATCCAAGGTGTTTGTTAGTTCTTGATCATTTTAACGAAGACATTAGATATTTAAAAAAAAATTCTAAACTGAATAATCATTAATGTCTACTTGTCGCCGCCTATAGCAATATGCGTTTCATCGACCTGCCTTCACTTTTTCTAGTAGGAATTTCAATTCTCTTGATCACCATGCTGTAAGGGTGAAGGAGATAGGATAGTTTTAGAGCAGTTTAATAGGGTCACTGCTCGATTACTCCAATGTCTGCTATCTCGCACACTTTTAGTCGACGGTCATCCAAAACCATTTTGTGGATTTTCTTCTTTTGACGTAGTGACCTCGCTTGCTCGACCACCGCGGTGTTCACCTTGGCAGTTCGTACGACCTCGCTTAAACTCAGCTACCCAATATTTGACCGTTTTAAACAAAGGAGCAGACTTCCCTCAAGTATAATCCAACTCGACTTTGATATCGGTTGGACTTAGACCTTTCAAATGAAAGTATTGTATCACATAACGACGCCTGATTTTTTCTATTTTTTCTATATTTTTATATAATTCACTGAGAGCGTTCACTTTGGATGTCTGTAAAAAATAATAATAAACGTACCGTTATGAATTTTTCACATTAAGTTGTTGAAAGGTGGTTTTGTCAATCGCAGTAATTGTTTTTTTGAAACTAACTGCATTCATAAGTCAAGTCGAGTACTTTTGGGACTTCCCTCGTATCATGAACTCTCAAAGATATTTATGTTTTCCTCGTAACTGAAAATTGAAGTAAATCAAATTCAAACTGCTGTTTCTGATTCGATAGAAAGTCCATAGAATGGTAACAAAATCCGATGACGTCAAAATCTTTAAGGTTATTAAATCATCCATGGATCATGATCTTTTGCAGGCTGGTTTACAATCTTTGCCTCACTATTGTGACATCAACCAGCTATGTCTAAGTATTTCTAACTGCACCAATCTTTTTTTTTAAAGACACATTTTAAAGATTTAGGTGTTACTTTTGACTCTGAATTTGAATTTGATATTATAAACATTTTATACTTCCTTGTATTGAATTGGCTACGTTCGATTGTGTCGCCATCTACACATGACATCTGTAGTGACAGACAGCAAGACTTAAGCGGTCATTTTTTTGAGGTCGGTGGAAAGAAATACGATTGAACGAAGGGGATGCACACACACGTCTGTAAGAATAAAGAATTAATCGCGTCATCCACTCTTCTTAATTGTTTAAAATCCGAGGTTGTACTGAAATCGTGCCCCCTAAAGCTTCAGAAGTGGGATCGAGCCATTATTTTATTAGTGTATTATCGATTTTCCGAGTTTTTCTTCCGATTTTGTTAAACAATGAATCAACAAGATTTGATGACAGCTTTACGTGCACGCAATATGGATGTTCCAATCGGTGTAACTGTCACTCAATTGCTAATTTTATTGAGCAATGTGGTGCATACACCAAATCCACCTGATGCCCTGCAAGATGATGTACGACCACCTGATGTAAATGCTCCTAATGCCAAGCGAAATGATGACCAACCTGATGTCCGACGATCTGATGACGATGCCGATCGACGAGCAGATGATGACAACCGAAATGGGGCCCCAAGCTCGCAGCAGCAAATCGAACAATTGTGGTTGCACCATTAGTTATTGTTGCTACAAGGGGAAATAAATGCTTTGCAGAATCCACAAATCGTTCACCCAGCAGAAGAACATCGTTGTCAAGTCGACTACTCGAAAATCGTGAAATCAATTGCTGATTTTTCGGGCAATAGCCCAACGCTCCTGGATACTCACCAATGCCAGAAGCAAACAAAATATTTAATATTGGGCTAGAAATCAGATGAAACAGCTAAACCGTGGTTGCAATTAACTGATGTGAACGACTTTATCGGATTTTGTGCCGTTACACACGCCACGTAGTCCATTGCCAGATGAACAAACGCGCCCGCAAAAGTCATGAATCCCTCAAACGATACCTGTTGGAATTGCAAATAATCGCCAACCAAGCCGACGTCGAGGGAATCGAGATAATCCATGCATTTATTCGTGGTTTGCGGGATACATCGACGGCACTCACAAGGCCGTGCGATTCTTATAAAGTGGGTGAATTGAAAGGTTTGCTGGACAAATACAAACAAATGCGTGCCATCATTGTTTCCACAACTAGCGGTGTGAAGCCACAGGGCCTGAAGCCGTTCGTAACTAAAACCGAAGCCAAGCCAGCCGCTATTAAACCAGCCGATTTGCTTGTTAATTGCCAGAAATTTGGCCATTATAAAAGCAGCTGTACGGGGTCAGTTCGACCGGCCAGGATGTGTTTCAAATGTCAGTCCCCCGCACATCGTTATGATAACTGCCCGAAGCGAATTCGAATTGATATCGGTGCTGTCGGTAGCATGAGCCCAGAGGAAATCCAGCAGTTGGAAGTCACGATTGTAGCGAATGTCATCGAGGCTTTTGGTGCCATGAACATGGTGAATGTTGCTTTTCCTTCGTTTTGAAGTGAATGCAATGAATTGAACGAATGTCTCTCTCTTTTTGATACTGGCAGCACTATAACGTAGATCCGTAGTTCGCAAGTGCCAAAAAAATATTCAGATGCCCCAATGGAAACGGAATATCGCAGAAACCAAAACATCAAAATTTATGAAAAACTGAATTGTTTGGTTAAGTTTCGAAACAACATCAAACTAGTTACTTTCCATGTTATACTGGATGGGGAAATATCACTACAGCTGATTCTAAACCGCAATTTTCTGGAAGTATTCGATATTAAGTTAACGCAAATCAAACAAGTTGGGTAGACAGACCGACGCTCATGTCAGACGGGTTTTGTATCTAACTTCTGAGAAATATAGTCACCAGCAACGAATAAAGTCCAGAAAAATGTCAAAGAGATGTGCACATTTATAAGAAAATCCATTGGTTTTCTGTTTTCAACGGTCGCCATTTTGTTGCAAACCAACGAAAATCACTCAAATCATGAATTCCCAAAAAAATTTGTCTCATTGACCTTATTTGAAAATTTCAAGAAGGTTTTTCATGTATTTCCCCTCCCTGTGCGCCCCTCGAACCAAAAAGTGTCAAATTAAGACCTGTTTTGAAAAGTCATCATAAAGACCTTTCATTTGATACCCATATCGGCTACTTTTGATGAAATTTTTTTCTTCGGGGCCACTCCCCTATATGGGAAGACCCCCTTAAATACCTTATAACATTTTTTCATAATTGAACTTTGAAGAGAGCACCACTTTACACCTGCATACAAAATTGGATATTTCTAGCTTTGGTCATTTGCGAGAAAAAGTGCTGTGACACACGGACGGACGGACGGACAGACAGAGCGCTTAAATTACTTTACAAAACCCTAAAAAGTATCATTAACCAAGTTTGTCAAAGATAAATTCATTAAAAATTTAAATGTACTAATTGAAAATATCATTCCTTGTGTTTGTCCACTTGAAAACGTAATGTACGAGGTGTGACAATTAAGTAATAAGACTGATTCCATAAAAACCGTCTATTTAAAAATTATTCTACAACTCTGCCCGCCCCTTCAAAGTAGTCCCTTTGGGCAGCTGTACAACGATTCCAGCGCGTTTTTCATGCTTCGTAACATTTCTGGAATGCTTCGACTGGGATGTCCACCAGTACCCTCGTCGCGGCCGCCTGGATATCCGTAATCGACTCAAAATGTGTGCGAGTGACATATCCTGCGAATAAGGCCGCTGTTGCAATACGGTGATCCCTTTTGAGACCAAATACTGGGACACGTTGAGGGTGGTGTGGCACGGCGCGTCGTCGTGATCTTCGCGCACAACTTTTTCACCTCAAATCGTCGGTTAAAATTTGTCTGACTGTTTCACGGTTCATACCCTGCTCTGAGGCCAACATTCGAACTGTTAAATGCCAATCTTCACGGATTAGGGCTCGCACACATTGCGCATTCGCGTCAGTCCGCACCTCGACGGGGAAGGGGGAGGGAATTTCAAGGTCGCAGGTTTACCATAAGCGCGGTAATAAAATCAGTCTCATTACTTAATTGTCACACCTCGTAGCTAGTGATACCCAGGCTGGTGGCCAAACTGATGTACCCCTGATTGTTAATATTGTTGAGAGCTCTGATATAATTGATGTCGATTGTACAGATCGGAGTTCTGGGCTTGATAGGTCCGACTTGTGTGTTGATGACGGTTGTTCCTGCCAGCGATGTTAACAACATGTTGCAATGTCTTAGGACAGTGAACAGGCAAATCTTCTCGATCAAATGCGACGGTTTATTGGCTTATGCAAGGGGGTTTAAAATGAATCAGGCATTGTAAACTAAACAAATTGATGACTCAACGTTCATAGTTGAAGACAATTATTTAAAACCAATTGATTTGAAGTGCCAACCTCATAATTGTGATATGAAAATTCAGTTGAGTACTGAGACACCGGTACATTGCTCTCCGCGCCCATTGTCTTTTGCCGATCGTGCCATCGTGTGCGAAAAGGTGAATGGGTTGTAAAGAAGGGTGTTATTCAACCAAGCTAATTGCCATCCGCGTGTGCAATCGACGATGCAAAGCGAATGTGTGTTGATTACCGGTCATTGAATAATTTGACTCTTTGTGACAATTTTCGTTTGCCGTTGATCGACAACTGTATGGAATATTTAGATGGAAAAAAATATTTTAACTGTTTTCGATCTGGATCAGAGCTTTCACCAGGGGGCCATGCATCCCGCTTCTGTCAAATACACCGCGTTTGTCACACCCGATGGCCATTATGAATATTTGAAAATGTTATTCGGACTGAACAACGCTGCGGCTAACATTATGCGACTTATCACTGATGTTTTACGTGATATGTACGATGCAAATGAGATTGTGATCTACATTGAAGATATTATTTTGGCAAGTAATGGTTTTGAATCCCATAAGAAATTTAGTGGAAGGGTGTTACGCCAATGACTGAAAAAATCTAAGGGTTAAGGAAAAGAAATGTTTTCTGGCATACACAGAGGTTGATTTTCTTGGTTACAAGATGACTGAAGCTGGTGTACGAGCAACCCATGCGCATATTACTGCTACTGAGAAATATACTATGCCAACTAATGTACATGAGCTACAGTCATGTTTAGGATTGTTGCCCATGCAAAATCTATTGAAGAAGAACGCTAAGTTTGATTTTGATGAGAAATGTGTGAATGCCATTTGCCGGTTGAAACAACTTTTGATTTCGGCCCCTGTGGTGGCCATTTACAACCACTCTTGCAACACCGACTTACACACTGATGCCAGTAGGGCTGGTTTTGGCGCTGTGATGATGCAAAAGCAAAATGACACCAAGTTTCACCCGGTCGCATATTTTTCAAGGACTACCAGTAGTAAGGAACTGGATTTGCTCAACTACGTGCTCGAAACTTTGGCTATTGTGTACGCGATCGAACGGTTCAGCACATATTTAGGCGGAGTCTCATTCAAAACTGTTACCGATTGTGAGGCCGTGGAACACACTTTAAGTAATTTTCGTTCAAACAAATGGGTAGCGCGTTGGACGATGACATTACAGGAGTATGATTATACCATAATCCACCGTAAGGGCATTTCTATGCCACATATTGACGCACTTAGTCGGTACAGTACCGTTGCTGCTGTTGATGTCCAAGAATTGGATTTTCAAATTCAATTGATTCAAAATTGAGGCGAAAAGATTGGTGTACTGATGAAAAAGCTGATGACTGAAAATGTGAATGGGTACAAATTTATCGATGAAATGGTGTTTCGACGTGATTACGGGGGGTCGATCCCAGTTGTATGCACCCACAGAGATGGAAAATAATATCATACGTTTGATTCATGAAAAAATTGATCTTCTGGCCACTGATAAAAGCTGTGAACAGATTGAAAAAAAATTATTGGTTTCCAAATATGCGTGGAAAGATCAAGCTATTCACTCGGAATCGCTTACCGTGTTTTACTCGTATTTATGTATCGCCGAAGGGTGACAGCAAATGCAATTTATATAACATCCCGAAGGGAGTTTTGCCGTTCGATACCATTCATATTGATCACTTCGGACCACTGCCAGTGATCAAGTCTAGGAAGGCACTTGTGTTGGTTATTGTTGCTGCGTTTACAAAATTTGTCCGGTTATATGCTGTGAACCCGACGGGCACACGGGAGGTATCCGATGCTTTGAACGAATATTTTATTATGACGCGCGCCCGCGACGCATTGTTTCTGATCCGGCACTGCTTTCACATCATGTGAATTTATTGATTTTCTGCACAACCGAAATATCGTCCATGTGAAGGTGGCTGTTGCCTTGCCACAGGCCAATGGTCAGATTGAATAGGTGTGGCCATCTGCACATAAAATCTGTAGTGACAGGCGGCAAGACTCAAGTGGACATTTTAATGAGGTCGGTGGAAAGATAGACGATCGAGCGGAGGGGACGCATACCATACCGTTGATCTGACTCGGTCAACGAAGACAGTTCATCTCTACTCAAATTTTGTAATTAGAGGACGCGGTCAATGGACTGAGACAGTTTGAAACTTGTTGCGGGAAGCAAAGGCGCGGGTTCCTGTTGGGCTACGAAGAAGATGAAAAAGTCCTCGTTGGAGTCTGTCCAACGAAACTTTATTAGAATCGTTTTGCTGGAATCCCGTATTTCATACTGTTTCTATGGATTTTGTTTGTCTTTCCTTGGTACTTCCTATTTAGAATATCGCCGTTTCCATCTTGATGAGGGCTTTAGTATAGACTTTGTCATGGGACACTGAATACTTGCTTAGTTAATCTAATTTCGATTAGACAGGACGTCCTTCGTCCTTCTAGGGCTTCCCTTATTTTTGACATCCCATTCACACGTAGTGAAATATACTTCCAGTCTCCTTTGCTTCGAATTCCGAGAAAACATAATGAACTCAGCTTTGATCTTTTGCCACATCATATTTAGTTTTCAAAAAATGCCTTCTTACTCATCTTGTTTGATTTGCCCCTTTATGTGATTTTTTGAATTATCATTTTCTAATTTATATCACATTTTATTATTTATATTTTATAATTAGGTATTTTGTTTGTTAGATAGAAAGCAAATAAATAAATAAACATCTATATTCTTGACTCAAGGTCTGTATTGGGTGATTTTTTCCAACTCTTACACATACTCGTAAACCATTCATAAATAACTTAACCTAACTATATTTGTACGGGTTTTCCTGGAGTTCAAGAATCATTTATTTTACTTATGTTATAATATTGATTTTTATGATAAAACAAAACTTTATATTGTTGACACCCACAACATTATCAAACATTGATAGATTTTAAAAGAAATTTGGTATAAAAGTCATTAGCTTTAAAAAGTGCAGTTTCAAAAATTGAGTTTTTTTAAATTAAATACATTATTTCCTGAAGACTACCTTAAAACTACTTGTTCGGTGCATCCATTGAGCGGTTATCTGTCGCTCTCCTGACTACTTCTGCCTTGTGTTCCGTGCCTATCCTGATTCCTGATTCCACCAGCATTTCCGCATACGATTTGATTGATTCTATTACTGCCTCTTAGTACAGTGCCTCGTACTGGTAAGACCGTCCGTCCTCACGTTTGTATAGGCCAGTACAAGCCCGAAGGATTTTTCACTTGACAAATTCTATCTTGCCCAATTTTATCTCGAAACTCCTTTCCAGATCGTCACCGCATATGTGATGATCGGACGAATCAAAGTTGTATAGGCCAAAACCTGTTGCCTGTTTACTGAAAAGAGGTCGAAGAAGTTGAAATGCATAGGTATTTTTTTTTTTAAATATTGCCAATTTGGGAACTGAAGGTAGCTTTCCTTTCGAAAACCATCTCCAAGTACTTTATTCGCCTAGAGAAGTGCACCATCTGCTCATTCAAACTAATCCTGGAGTCACAGATACGTCTTGCACGACGAACGAACTTTTTTGGGTGGGTTCTTAAATACAATTAATTCACTTTTCTTTGTATTTTTCTTCATTCCTCATTCCCGGTAATACGCAGTAAGAGATTCCAAGTATTTTTGAAGCCTCGTCTTAGCAAAGCGCAAATTTTACTCAGATGACCACACTAACAAGTCGTCAGCAAAGTCGTTCACCTGAATTCCGGCCTTATATTCGTCTCTTACGGCCATGACCTCAGAGGCCAATGTGTTGAAAAGTAAGGGGCATAATATTGATCCCTGAGGGACCCAAAGTCAATGCAAAATGGATCTGATCAAGGTCCACCAACCAATGCAAAGGCAATTCGTCCCCTCATGAAACTGCTTATAATTTTTGCACAATGGGCCCAAAAATCAAAGTTTATCATTTTGTAGAGAAGCCCATTGATCCATATAGAGTCAAAGGCTTTCTATACATTGATCAGGCAAGCTACAAAAGCCTTATTACTGCGCCAACTTTTCGTTATATCGGCTTGGAACTCTGCCATTGCATTTACCATGAAGTAGGCTTTTTTGAAACCAAATTGTCTATCCAGCACAATTCTTGCCTTCAAAGAGAATCGTATGATGCCTTCAGTATTACCCTTTCAAGCAGCTTATCAATGTTTGGAAGCATCAAAATTGGACGAGTATTGACAACTTCAGTACAGCCCGACTTCTTGGGTATTACAAATATTTTTGCACATTTCCATTGCTAAGGGAAGTATGTTAGCAAATCTTAATGTAATTATTCATACTGATAACAAAGAGAACAAAAAAACGTGGGAAAGCCTTTTAAGCGTATAATTGGAGACTCCATCAGCTCCAACACAGTGAGCCTCTCAGGACTCACAAACAGACTATGGCCAGTAGGTGCGTCAGAGGAATTTGGATCAAAGAACCTGGTCAAGCACAATTGCCCATGGTCCCTGTCGAAATTAGTTGTGGTGCTGCTCACTAATGAAGTAGCTTGCTTTCTCTCCTTGAAGAACTTTCGCAAAAAGTTTTGCGATAGAGTCAGCAATAACTTTTTTGTCCGTGAGCATAAACCTATCTTAAATGGGAGCCCCGGGCAGCCTTTTTCTGCCAGTTTTCCTATTGATATGAGGAAACATACAAGAACCTGGTTTGATATTTTACAGGACCTATTAAAATCGTTCGCTAGCAAAAGTTGTATTTCTCCTTAAGATCATTCGGTTAAACATAATAACTAGATGGATACGTTCAAACCCCCAGTTGACCATATTGAAATTGTGGTGATAAATCCTTGAGAGTAGCTTTCTAAGCCGACTAAGTCTACGATAAAGCTCCAAGATATCTTCTGGTAAACCTCGATAAAAGTAATTCGTCAAGGATTTCCTAATGGAGATCATTTAGATGACCAAATCAAGAGTTGAATTTATACATGCGACGATGCCCAATTGATTTGCTTGTATGGAATAAAACATTGAGGATCTGCAACCTCAAGTTTCACACCCTTATTCACTCTTAAAGTTAGCTCAATCAAAAGATTGTCAGACTCGGCATCAAGAACTCTACACCTGAAATTCCTCCAAATGTAGGAGAGATTTCCAAATTAGCAGACACGATGAAGAAGTCAATAATGGATGAGGTCCGGTGGAAAGTAGGCCTTTCGTGGCAATGAATATGAATCCATATTTGGTTGAACCCAGTTAGAGATACCTGTTTGAATATAAATATTTCCCCATGATGATGCTTCGCATTGAAATTACCTCCCACGGCAAAGAAAACGAGTTTTTTCCACAGATTAAGCACTGTTTACAAGTCTTCAATGAGTTTTCTCACTAGATATCTATGTCAAACATAGATCCCCACAAATGTAAAGGTGCACCCTCCCAGTGTGGAGCTTATTATTTCTGCTTCAATACATTTAAGACTTAAAGGACAGTGCCTTTGGACTTTTCGGTGATCTTTGTGAGCCATAGCAACTCCAAGAATTCCCTCTGAATCATCACGCCTGATAATCTTGTATTTCCCCAGAAGCACTATCTTTGAGTCTTGTTTCCAATACAAACAAGAAGTCTGATCTATGGACGTTCAAATATTCTTGAACAAAATTCCTTTTATATCGTTCAATGGAACTCATCACGGCAGCATTCTTCATAGGTAAATTGTAAGTATGCAGCTTCTTCCTCACTAGGATTTGTGAGATTTTTGTAGCACGATATGGAAGAGTTGACTTTCCGAATAATTGTGAATAAGTCACACCTCAAAAATTGTTGGCAGTTAGTGCACCTCACCGTATTTCGGTCATTCTCCGACTGCTGTGGTTGCTATATTGGATGATGTTTGGGTTGCTATAAAGGCTGAAGTGCAGGCTGCTTCTTCGCACCTTGCAAAAGGCTAGAGTACGAGACCTCTTCTCGTACGGTGGTTTTTATAGAGGCGGTAATGAAACCTCTCTTTTTCTCTTTTTTCTTCTGGAGATTCTTCCTCCTCTCCTCAACATCTTTTACTTTAGGACAACCTATGAAGCACAGGGTGTCCCTTAGCATTGCAGTTGGCACAGAAGATATCTTCCTTTTCCAGGACCTTCAAGATTGGACATTCAAGCGATTTGTATTGCTTGTCGCATTTCAGGAATCTAACTTCAAGTCCTCAGTTAAAAGTGACGAGGCCAAATTTTGGGAATTGAAGCACTTGGAAGTGCATTTTTTTTCTTCTGATACAGTAGGAGCTTTATGTCTGTTGCTTTTTTTCACTTCGACTTTCGGTCTTTTTACCCTCCTAGACGTTATAGTGGAGAACCTTTTTGCTGATAAGATATCTTCTCCAAGATGTTCCTTCAGCTCAGCCACGACATCGTTCTCATCGTACGACTGTGCATGCCTTTGGGAAGGAGAGTCAATTTTCTCTCTCCTGGTAGAGTGTAGGTGTAGTAAGCCACTTTCGCACACATCAGAAAATTAAATAGGATGGTATGATCCTCACTCGTTTTAGAGGTAAGTGAAGTTCATAAGGAGCTGTTCATCATCAAATTGAACTCTGGCTCTTTTGCAGAATTTTGTGTGCATGTCCTTTTAACGCTTTCTTTGAAAGCCTTCAAGTCAGGCCTACAGCACATTATAGGGTGCATTATTTCTTTTTTGATAGCAGGCACGAATGGCTGCTGGGGCTTCGATTTTTCTTTGCTTTTCAACGGGTTTGGCCTTCCACCTGGCTTGGGTATGGTCTCCAATAAACTGGCGGAAGTTACTTTTGCTAGCTTTTTGAGCTGGGGCAAATCCCGCTCTTCGATGCATTTGAAATAGGCTCCTGAGTTGGAGGCCTTATTGGCCTCTTTCTTGCTTCCTTTTTTGGCTTTACGATAGCTTCCTCCCCGTCACCACTGTCCGTGGGACTGCCTCCTTTGTCCATCTCCATGTCACTGGGAAACTCCGGCCCTTGCAGTTGTCCAAAATAAATTCTTCCTATTTGTCCTCCCCTAATTTCTCCCAGAAATGCTGTAGTTTTTCTTCACTTTCCGTATGAAGCTCGATTCCGCAGCGGAAAGCTCCCCATGCTCATTTTTTTCCCTCATACTCACAGATTCTAATATAGAACTTGGAATACTGTCGATACTGTCCCGGGAAAATGAAAGAAACTAAAAAAAACTGCAACCCTTATTACCTAGTGACTGAAAGATCAAAAGCAAAATAATTGTATTGTAATGAAAAAAAAGTAAATAACTGCAAGTAATAAAGCCTTGGTAACATCAATAAATTATTTTTTCCAAATATTCCAATTTGAACTTAACTCCTTCTGTTCACCACGATAATTCCACATAAATAATTTAACGGCACTTGTGCGATTCTATTGGGAATGAACAGAAATCTGCAAACCATACTTTTATTATTAGAAACTTAAACTTCGATTTCTAAGGTATTTTTTATGATCATAATTGTTCGATCATAAAGGGGGGATTCCATTTCCCGAAAGCTGGGAATACTATTTTAGAAAGCCCTTAACAATACCTTCTATTTCATATCCCACAGAATCACTTTTGATTAAAAATTTGTCAAGGTTTCCTGTTCCGATAAGGAGGGACCCCCTGAAAAGCCCTTTTTAAATTTTGGTGATATCCCAACTTTTGAAGGGTAATGTACCTACTGGGTCCATGACTGCAAACAAAACTTTTACACGGAAAAACGTAGGGGGTATCGATTGCTACAAAAACCTATCTGAAGTACTCTCTTTCAACTGAGGAAATTGCTCATATAAGTTGGGAAATACAATACGACTTTTACTTCAAAGGTATCCGCTTTAAACGAGAAATACTGCCCATAAAAAAAACTACTAAATTATCCACCGAGTCTAAGTTGAGGCGCTTATTACATGGACTAAATCCGGATGGAAGGAACCCTTCGCATTACCTACAGGATCTTCGCAATACTAGAAAGGAGCAAATTACTGATGCAATGCTGCGATCGCTGCTTCTGGAACAACTTCCGGAAAATATTCGTTTCGGATTTGCAATATCCAGCGGGCCCGACATTGACAAAATGGCAAAAATGGCGGATTTGATGATCGAACTTCAGCAACCTTCCGTTGCTGCGGCGATCCACAGAGAGTCAACGAATGATATTTTAACTGAACTAGTGAATCGATTGAATTGCCTGGAGTTGCGTACTTAAAACGATTCACGTGCCAACGACGGTTTTTGTTTTTTCCGTAAGCGTTTTGGAAAACGTGCTCGGAATTGTCCACCATGCCAGTGAATAGCCAACGATAAAGAAGATTTGGAAAACTAAATTTATCGGGTCGAATTACGGCAGCCGAGGACAATCCACTTCATGTAAACAATCGCCGACTAATAATTTCGCTTCCTTATCGATACTCAAGCCGACATTTCAGTCCTGCCATGGAACAAAAGTCACATTGTCCATTGAAATTGGAGCTATATGCCGCGTATAACCCTCCAATTAAAATATACGGCCAGAAACAAATGACACTTGACCTTTAACATCGTAGACCGTTTGCTTGGAAATTTGTAGTTGCAAATGTAAAGCAACCCGTAATCGGAGCAGATTTTTTGCTACACTTTGGCCTTATAGTAGCTTTACGCCAAAAAATTTGGTTGACAGCAAAACTAAATTAAGGGCTTATGCTAAATGCTACCATGACTACCATAAAAGAAAACTCGGAGTACTACGATCTGTTGAAGGATTATGCCGATTTAACTGTACCATCTGATACTAGGCAGGTTATGGCTCATGGCATTTGCCACCTCATTGTAACAAAAGGCTCTCCAGTTGCAAAAAAAGCAAGGCGCCTAACGCCTGAGAAGCTGAGAATAGCAAAAGCAGAATTCGATGCTACAACAAGGAATATATCAGCCGTCAAGCAGTCAGTGGGCAAGTCCACTACACCTAGTCCAAAAGAAAACTGGCGACCTCGTGGTGATTACGGTCGTCTGGATGCAATCACCACCTCGCGTAAATATCCCATTGCTCATCTTAGTGACTTTGCTCACAGACTCAGTGGATGCACGGTATTTTCGGCACTTGACCTAATGCAGGCATACCATCAAATTCCGGTGGCTCCTGAGGATGTTCCGGAGACTGCCATTATAATGCCATTCGGATTATTTGGGTTTGAGGTGATGACGTTTAGTTTGTGCAACCCCACGCAAACCTTTCTGCATTTTTGTTATTCGTACATTGATTATATAACATATTAATTGCTTCTAAGATACACGAAGTAATGTGTCAAACGGTTCCAGGCTAAGTTCTCAGATTGACAGGGGAGGTGTTTAGTGGGTAGTCCAAGGGTATCCTCCATATGGGAGT
Organism: Odontomyia ornata; assembly: GCA_963969285.1. Lineage (NCBI taxonomy): Eukaryota > Metazoa > Arthropoda > Insecta > Diptera > Stratiomyidae > Odontomyia > Odontomyia ornata. Next base: position 18,412,661 of record OZ017740.1, on the reverse strand, counting down.
CCCACACTGCCAGACTCGGCGGGCGTAAATGCCTTCACCTCCCTACCACAAAAAAAAAGATACACGAAGAACAACGTGAGCATTTAAGAATCATCCTGGATACGTTTGGAAAACCGACTATCGAATATCTTGGATATCTCGTCGAACATTTGGGTATAAGGTCTATTCCGACAAGAGTTGAAATAATCCTAACCTTCAAAAAACCAGAAACTATCATAGAATTGGGCAGATTTCTAGGAGCGATCAATTTCTATCGGGAATCACTTATAAATGCAGCAGCGATTCAAGTACCGCTTCATGAGGTCCTCGTCGGAGCAAAAAGAAAAGATAACCGTGTGATCGCACGAACTCCACAAGCAGATGCAGCTTTCGAGGAATGCAAGCTCCAAATTACCAACACAACTTTGTTTTGACACCCAATCGAAAATGCTATGCTGGCAGTTAAATGCGACGCTCTTGACACCGCAATGGGAGCAGCTCTCGAGCAATTAAACTACGAAGTTTGGGAACCGTTTGGATTCTTCTCCAAGAAGTTTAGCGAGGCGCAGCGCAAATACAGTGTTTATGATTGGGAGATGCAGGCGATTTACAGTGCCATGAAATTCTTCCACCACATGGTTGAAGCACGGCAACTCATTATTTAAACTGATCATAAGCCCATCATATACGCCTTCAATTAAAAAGCTGACAACTTAGGCTACTCAATTTTATTGGGCAATTTTCAACAAATACTATTCACATAACCAGGAAGTGACAACGAAACAGCCGACGCGCTATCCCAAATTATCACTATTGAAATGCTAGTTGCACTGACTATCGAAGATTCAGTGAACGCACGGAAGAAGGATGCAGAATTGAATCATCTACTTCGAGACAAAATGAAAATGAGCAACCTTCGACCTTACGTCACAAAACTATTGCGACGACAAGTTTTTGACTTCTTTCATCAATCGTCTCAGACCAGCGGCTGAGCTACGAAGAATTTATGTGTAAAAAGTATGTGTGGCCAAGTATGTCCAAAGATATTCTCGAACGGGCTAGGACTTGTCTCCCATGTCAGCTGAGTGAAATCGGATGACATGCCAAGCCCACACAAGGCCAAATTGATATGCCTGATACAAGGTTAAGTCACGTGCATATTGACATCGTTTGTATATTTTAACGACAATTGATCGATTTACAAGATGGCCTGAGGCGGTTCTCAGCAAAACTATCTCGGATTGCATGCTATGGAGCCCCGACCATTCTAACGTCGGACAAGGGATCTCGGTTTGAAACCGTGCTATTTCAATTGCTAGCACACTTAGTCGGCTGCAAAAAAAACCGAACTCCAAACTGCGGGACGATTGAACGTTGGCACCAGTCTTTAAAAACCATAGTTATGAGCCACAACAATTGAAATCCTACCAACCGTTCTACTAGGACTGCGTACGAGCATCAAAGAAGACTATTCTATGAATTCCCGGTGAATTGATCTCCGACGAAGACATGCCGCCGGATCCCAAATTATTTTTCTAAAAGTTTCGCGAACATATGAAAACTGTACGAGCCACTGCAGCATCACGTCGTGACAACCGCAAAATCTTCATTCATAAAGATTTTGCGACTTGCTCATACGTTTTTATCCATATCGTCCGAGTACGAAAGGCATTGGAGCCTCCGTATGAAGGACCATATTGTGGAGTGATCTGAAAATGTATACAAATTGGAAAAAGATGGAAAACAAATTAACATTAGTACTGATCGAGTCAAGTTGGCATATTTTGAATCAACTTTAGATCCAAACACTCATCCCATCGATAATCAGCACTTAAGGAAACACGGAAGTTCGAACTCCAAGCAAGTACAATTTACTGACAAAATAAAAGCAAACGCTGTCAGTTGTCAGACGACCAACATATTCAAGAGGGAGTGGTGTAGCGATTAACACACCTACTTCTGAACAAAGTTACGGTATTCACCTTCCTTCTTCCTGCTACAGCATCGTTAGACCGCGACTAAATTATTTCAACCGTTTTATGTATTTTGTGTGGGTAATAAATCATTGTTCTGTTTAAAATTGTGTTTTGTGTTCTCATTATAGGCTAAGTACCCGCACGTCAAAAAGAAAAACGACATCTCTAAATTACATACGATAAATAACGTACCTAAAAACTGGGTACCAAACGTGATACTAAGTATGCTGCTAGCTGCAAAGAAAGCCTTCAACATGAAAGGATAGAGGGAGATAAGTGTTTGGCCAGTTGGGTCAGCCTAGATCCTGCACACAGGTATTTAAGAAGAGTCTGTAGACTTGATTGTTGGTAAAGTTTCAAGCCAGTGGTGTGAGTTTCGCAAGCTTTTTATGAGAGAACAGAGATAGCTGGCGAACTGTAATAACCTCCGATATTCCGGAGTGATATTTGAAGGAGATCTGTCATCCACAAGAGCTGCAAATAATTTGACGAAATATCATTAAACGCACTCGTGTGGGAGGCAAATTTCACAAGGCGTATAGTCGGCAGTGATGAATGAGTTTTGCGCTAGAAGAATCCAACTGTTTGAGTAACCATAGCAGCTCTTGAGCTAAGAATGGCACCACTATGAAGTATTGCGCGAACTTAATACTGTAGTGGACTGTCAGCCAGTGGAAAAAAGGATACATTGTAGTTTTAGTGGGTCGTCAAATAGTTGAGGGTATTATGCGCCCTGGTAGCCCGACATATCCTTCAAGTGATTGCACTTGAAGGAATATGGGCATAGATTTCCATATTCTACGAAAAAATATTATTATTATTACTATCATTATCATTATTATTATTTCATATATATCATTATTGTTATTATCATTATGATTATTATCATTTTTTTTTTACTTCGACTCACCGGTGCCCTGTTACGATGGGGAACATTGATTTTAGTGCATTTTTCCCTCATTTTGTAATGTACAGATTTGATAACTTAAGCATAATTCTGAATTTCACAACCTCACACGCATCTTAAGTGGGCGTGCTATATCTCATTCAAAACATACTCTCCAATCGATTATGAAAGAAATGTTGTAGGATACATTACAAAGGAAATGAGATTGCTCCCGAGTAACCTCTCAACATATTTTTCCCCATCTTCATGGTTTCGTTCTTGAATTGCTTTCAACAGCATCATGCATGCTTGCTAAGATTAAATAATGCTGAAAAACTACTTAAAGTCACACAATCCTCCATACAGAGCCGCTCACCAAAGAGGAGCCACCGTTCTCGAAAAGTCAGTAATTGTGGACGCTACAACACAGACGCTCTCAAGGAACAATTCGGGTCTGCCTGGTACTTCTTGTGATTCTTTCTTTTTGGATCATTCCTTGTGCTCATCGGTTTTAGTGTTCTCTGTTCGTCGTCTTTCAACCTCAAAACTTCTCTTCTTGCCTCATGTCGCTCAGATTTTCCATGACCTATGCGTGGTATTACTTAACATTATTCGGAGAAATACTCTTGGGCTGCTAGGAATCTTTGCGATGTTTTTCGCCATTCTTTTATGTGTACGAGTACATGTACGAACATGCATGTGTGAATGTTGGAATAAAAAGTTTTTTCCCAGCATATCCTGGTGGCGCTAAATTGGTGTTGTGTTTGTATAAAGAGCAAGGAGCATAATACATCAGCAGGCTATTGATCCGGCTTTGGAGCGTTCGAGGTAAGTTGCAGAATGGAAATTAACGGATGTTGGGAATTTGACGCAGCTCTACCGCTGAGGTATACAGAGTACGATAAAAGTATTCAGATAAAGCCTTTGGAACAAAATGAGCAAATCCTTTTAAACTGAATAATCTAATCGAACGCTAATGTTTGCTTTGCTTACTTTAGAAAAGCTCCTCTGGGTTGGACCCGAATGACTGGATAGGATCCTTCACAAGCTCATTACTTCTTTGGGAATATGAAAAGAGGCTCAACCATGCTTACTTTCAAGAGATTACTTCTAATAAGCTTATTAGCCTTCGCCGCAAATGTTTACGGAGATTAACCGATTACATCCCTTCAGCGCGAATATTTGCTTAAAATATTAAACACAACTGACGAATTTCTCCCATCACTGTGCGAAATATTTACTTTTCGTTTCAAGGATATATTCAATGCTAGTATCTCAAGAGGAGCATTGAATTCCACTCCTTGCGAATAAATTTTTTTTTCGCTCGTCGATTTCATTTTTTTTTTCCTTATTTTTTTCATTTCGTGAAATATTTCGACATTGTTGACTTGTTTTGTTCGGCGGTCACCACTGTGCCATGATAGATGTCTTTTGTGCTCGATTTGTTCCTTTTGATTGATATCTTGCTACTTGGCTCAATGGATCTTCCTTTTAGTTGGGTATCTTCCATTTCCACATTGTCGTATCATGTACAACAAGCGCACAGATTGCTTTCTCCTACACCATAACACCACGACTCCACGATGCTGGGTCGTTGGTTTGATAAACATGAAGGAAATTATCATGACCTGATTTTTGTTGCTTTCATTTCACGACTGGCACATGAAAGATGATTCGCTTCTTCTTTCGTTCGTTGATTCATTCAATCAGGACGAATGAAGACAGCGCCGGGAAAAAATAACATAAAAGCAACAACGATAAGGAAGAGGACGAGAAGGACAGGACAATGATTGATCAAATTGCAAAATGGATGAATTGATGTAAAAAATAGTTTGGTAATTTTTTCAAAGGGAAGATGAACGAATAAATGAGCTTTCACTTTAGGGTAGGTGCCAGGGAAGCTTGAAAATTCTGGTACAGTGAATCCAAAGGAAATAACATTAGGTGATTGATTCCAATAAATTTCTCTCATCTATGCAAATGAATTTGTGATATGCGTGAAGTGTGCACAGTTGTCGTTCTGATAAGTTAACAATTTTTCATTGGTTCATTTTATTTTATTTGATTTTGTCTTTACATTCTCTTTCCCCACGATTTTCTGAGCTCCGATTCAATACTGCGAATGATAAAACAACAATGACAATATTGTTCAAAATTTAATTATCTTTGTTAGGTGTTTTTGTTTCAGAATAACCATCTTTATAATTCACTTATTCTTAACTGAATCCTTAAAGATTTATAGATGGTGGCCGTGTGGAACAAAGAACACAGGCCAATTTCTGCAAATAAATTTATTGAGATAAGAAATATAAAAGATAAGATAGGTAATTTCATCTCGGACGTTGATGAAAGACTAACTGACTGACTGGCAATGGATGAATGTGTGTTATACACTTTTATTCATTGATAACGTTGATGACGCATCGTAAACGATTCTTCTCCTGGTTGAACATCCGCCAGCACATTTGACGCATCATGAACTCTGCTTCTGTTGTTTCCAATAAAAATATGCTGACGCGGATTCGATACGTCGTCGTATAGATATTGGATGCGCGCGAATGTGTGCCGTCAGCGGTATCCAAGCCCAACAAAAATGCGCGTGTTTGCTTCGGCGACAATGTTGCATATCCCCACGATGTCGTCATGCATGCAAACCGTTGCATGGCCCAAGGCGCACAAGCATGCATGGTGGAGAGATGATTGATCCACCACAGTACTCGCTCTGCAGTCGTGGGGCCGCGATATTGTGCTATTATGCAGCGAATCGTACCACTGTGTGGATCTCACACCCAATTTTCGTTGTCGTGAAGCTCAGTGTGATTAGTTGCTTGTCCGTCGTAAAGAATGCGGGCTTTAACCTGTCGATGGATATAGCTGTTGGTCGTCCGTTCACGTCAACCTTGAAATATTTGTCCTTCTTTTTACCACCGGGTACAGACCGTCGTAAGGTGGTGTGAGTAGGGCCTTGACTTGTCGGTGTGGGTGAAGAAGTGCGTGCAACTGGGCAGATCCTTGTTCACAAGGACGTCACCCGTGTTGTGATGTGCCGTATAGCACGGGTTTAAAGTAGACATCCTCGTACGCAGATCCCTTAAGAAGCGTGAATCATTCATGCCAGTATGAGAAGTGTTGAAAAATTCTCCGGGTAGGTGAAGTGTCATTCCGTAGACCATATGGGCTGGTGCTGAACTGATGTCTTCTTTCACCGTTGATCGTGATCTCAGTAGTAGGATTGATAGCGCCTTGTTTCATTGCGGTGAGTCATAGAAGCGAATCCCGGTTTTGATCGTGCGATACCACCGCTCCACTATTCCGTTGGTGGTAGGATATCGTTCCTAAGTGAGTGATTCTGAGTATCCTAGTCAGCTCCTTGAAAATCTGGCTCTCAAGCTGTCCACACAGGTCAGTTGTGATGCATGCAGGGACTCCAAAACGGCTAATCCATATGCTGATTAGCGCTACTGCCACTATTGTTATCGTGATCATCTCGATTGGTATCGCCTCGGGCCGACGGGGGAACCTTTCCACAGCAGTGAGACAGTATTAGAATCCTTCACTCGGTGCCATTGGCCAGATGAGGTCGATGTTGATGTGCTCTAACCTAGCATCGGGTAAGTTTTATCTCTGCAGCGGTGACTTCGTGTGCCGAGGGATTTTGTTGCACTGGCATGGTAGACAAGCTCGAACGAATTTGTTGATGTTGCTGTTCCTTGAAGGCCAGAAGTATTGGTCGGTAATCAACTTCCTGGTCGGTCAGATGCCTGAGTGTGCGAGGCCGTGGATGTTCTGTATAACTATTGCTCGAAACTTCTGTTGGATGAAAGGGCGTATCCTCTCTAAGGTCACGACACAGTGGAAAGTTAGGGAGGGGTCGTTTACCCTCTGCTGTCTCCATTTGAGTGGTTGGCTGTGGGCATTCATTAGCGCTTAAAGCACGGGTCATTCTTCTATGCTAGGGCGATAGTGTTAAAATCTATCTTTTGAATTATATTAACCCTTGAAATATAGTCAGCGACGGTATTCTCTCAGACTGGGACGATGGAGTGAATCAACTGCAACGACTTATGGTTGGTGAAAACGGTGAACACTCTGCACTCGACCATGTGCCGGAAGTGTTTGATTGCTTCGTATATAGCCAAAAGTTCCCGGTCGTACGTGCTATACTTTTGTTGGGCATCTGTTAACTTCCTTGAGAAAAATCCAAGTGGCATTGTGACTCCTTCCTTCGTGTGTTGTAGTACGGCTACGATACCTTATCTGAGGCATCGACGGAAAGGGACCATATAGCGTTGGAGTCAGGGTGGGCAAGGGTTGGTGCCTTTCCTAAGGTTGCCTTTGACTGCTCGAATGCCGCTTCGTCCGTCCAGTTGAGAGGCGTTTGACTGCATTTGCGGTTTCCCGTGATCAGCTGCACTAGGGCGCGCTGGTGTTGGACTGCATTTGGAAGGAAGCGGCGGTAGAAGTTGACCATCCCCAAGAAGGACTTCAGTTGATGTATGATCTTCAGCCTCGGTGTTGCGGATATTCCTTCCGTTTTTTTTTCGGTTAAGGCTTCAATCCTTGGTTGTTGATGGCATGTCCCTAGAACCTGACTTCTTGTTTTTTGAATTGGCACTTGGGAATGTTGATAATTAGGCCAAATTTGCATAGTCGGTACAACACTTGCTTTACGTGAACCAGGTGCGCCTATTGGCTGGGCGAGAAGATCACTATGTCGTCGAGGTAAACAAATACGTGGTCGAAGCCTTGAAGCACCTCATGCATGCAGCGCTGAAACGTATGACCTGCGTTGCAAAGTCCGAATGTCATGTAAACGAATTCATACAACCCAAACGGTACGATGATGGCAGTCTTTGGAATGTCGCTTGGTTCCACGGAGATTTCTTGGTGCGCCTTCTGCAAATCGATTACGGAAAAACCGTTGTTCTATGAAGGGCTACAGTACAATCCTGAAGAAATCCGTTTGGATAGTGGTTTGAGATTGTGTGGTTGTTGAGCGCACGGTAGCCCCCGCATCGTCGCTAATCTCTGTTTGGCTTTTTTAACTATATGCAAAGGGCTGCTCCATGCGCTTTTTGATGGGTCGCAAATTCTGAGTTGGGTAAGGTGGTCGAATTCGGCTTTAGTGGTTGCCAGCTTGTCGGGTGAAAATCTTCATTCCTTACCATTGACCGGCAGTCTCTTACTTAGGATGTGATGTGTGGTTAAACACTTGGTGTTTGCTTGTCCTCCGAGAGGTTAACATAGTCCAACAGCAGTGATCGCAGCTCATTATTGGCATCATTTGGGAGCAAGTCCGTTTTGGGCGGTCGTTTGTCGATGTGCGCTATAATTGTTTTGAGGCGCGCGCGTTCAATAAGTCGTCTCCTCATCATATCAATGAGGAGGCCATAGTATTCGATGATTGGAGAACTTACATCGGCTATTGTGAAGGTCCATGTGATTGGCGTTAAAAGTCCAAAGTTCAGTTTAACTGATCTTTTGCCATATGTTTGAATCCGTGAACCATTGACTGCCACCAATTTAGAGGAGGCGTCAGGGGAACTAAGGTCTCGGATGATTAGTGGTATTACTCAGACATCTGCGCTGGTGTCGATAAAAAAAGTGCTTTTGTTTGTGGTGTCGTGGATCTTCAAACGCTCAATTGTGTGGTGGGGGGTCGCTACGTGTGGGTGGTCAGTGCACAGTTTATTAGATTGGAGCAGCATTTACGGCAGTTTTTTTCGCTCGATCCATAATGCTGATAGTACCAACAAAGCTGATCATCCGATTCTCTAGTGCGGCGTGTTGGTGATGCCTGGTGCTAAGTAGGCCAAGTGCAATGTGCTTCGTGTCGCGCACCTGATCGCTGTTCGTCAATCAGAGCTTCAAGTTCATCCTCGAGCTTCGTCATCCGGTGGTTGAGGTCGCGGACGGAGATTGCACAGCTCGCTTGTGATTCACAGCATTGGTGGTATGCTGTGCCGCGGCTCATCTTCCTTTGCGATTACCGCAACTGACTGTCGGGTGACCTCGTGCACGTGATCAGCGATCGGTGCGAGATACGAAAGTGGGGCATCGTTAGCCGATAGCATACTCCTCAATATGACGTCGAGGCGGGCGATTCACATCTGTTGAAACAGAGTGTTGGGCATGTGTTCGTTGGCGAGCGTACGCATCTGGTTGAGGAGCTGTGATGGGCGCTGGTCTACTAATTCGATCCTGGACAGTGACTTTTGAATACGTTAATGGGTCGAGTCAGCATAAATGGCCAAAAAGGCCTTTTTCAGGACACTTTACTTGTTGTCGAGGCTGATGGGATTGGTTGTCAGCACTAAAACTAACAGCAACTCGGGTTGGAGCGCTGGATTTGCAGCTCTGAACTCGCCAGCAGCGTATTCGTAAAATCTCCTTTAATGGCCGGAAGCTGCGTGTTGCCTATTCTTAAATGTTGTGGAGCATGTTCGATGGTTAGGATCGCCAATATAGATGGTTGCCGTGTGAAACAAAGAACACGTGACGATTTCTACAAATAAATTTATTGAGATAAGAAATACAAAAGATAAAATGGGTAACGTCGTCTCGGATTCGAAGTTGAAATTTACGTGAACGTAGATGAAAGACTGACTGACTGAGCAGATGGATGAATGGAAGAACGAATGAATGTCCTCAGCATGTAAATATGGATCATGCATGCAAACCGTTACATGGCCTGAGCATGCATGCTAGATAGATGTTTGGTCCGCCACAGGTTGTATCTAATGGCTGTATGCGGAGCTCTTTTAAAGGTTTTGCACTAAGAAACAAAACCCTATTGAATCACGACATGTGCTCGTTGGTCCATCCATCCATCCGCCCGAATGTTACAGCAGTTTTCCTCCAAAACTATAGAAGCTTTAGGCATGAAACTTTGTAGAAAGGTCAGAAGTGGTGACTTCGTGAAAGTTTCAGAGTGAGAAATTTTTTTCAGAGGGGGTCTCCCAATACAAGTGGGGGGGCTCTTCAACGTTTTTTATTTCACGATAGATAGTCGAGTGGGCTTTATAAAAACGAAACAAAAATTTCTACTCTTGAATAAATTGCGCAACGAGAAAAGGGTGTGTTCGCAAATCACCCTGTATCTCGGTCCTAGCATTTTGGCTAGTCATTGACTATCTATATGATGCGGAATTTGGTGTTTGCCATCTCCAAATTGCGCGACATCCGAGCCTTTGCTTGTTTGATTCTAATGTTCCGCTGCAAATGGAACATCCAATGATACATTAAGAAACGTGTGTGATGCAGTGAAAATTCAATTACCATCGAGACAGTGTGCTTTCATTTAGAACGTGCTGATGAGTGCAAATATCGCAACGAATATTACTAGCAAGATGCTGTAGTGAATCGAGTAGATATGAATATCCGTAAAGGACTGCAGCGGTGGTCTACTGCCTCGGCGAGCAAAAAGGTTGGTGCTCGCCAAAATTGAGTTGTCTGAAGATACATGAATGCGCTGTCAGGCCCACTACAAAAAAAACTTTCGCATTCATGAATTAGGGGATGAACTACTCGGTTTGACGATGTCGAAGCCGAGGTAACCTACTAAAAAGATAAATTGCCTAAGCAAAACGGCTGACTAGGCTTGGCAAAAGTGAGCGAGATTCGAGAAGATCTCGTCTTTCCCGTGTATACTTACGGCCTCCAAATAAAAGTGGGTCAAAAGCACGTATTTGATGCGGCATAAATTATACATAGAACAAATGGCAGATGACGGTCACGTTACTTAGATCAAGATAAATCACTTAACCAGGCTTTATTTTCACAAGAACGTCAACTCTTCTTTTACTTTAGATTTGTGAGGTACTTGACAAGGCTCGTCACTCAATCATAATCGCGTTCCATTCAAATCACTTTGCGTTCACATTCCCTGCATAACTCGCATTCGCATTTTTCAGGTGTTTCTTATTGTTTTGTGTTCATGCACGTCGTAGAAATTCATTTCCTTATTTGTTTCATTTTTATTTTTTCGCGCGATTTCTCATTTCCGAAATGCACCAAATTCCACGAATTCTGCACAAAGTTTTGTCAACGGCGGGATCGTTTTCACTCACTGCGAATCAAAGGTTGATGGTGCGCAGTTAGCAATAATCCATCCTAGTAAGTTTACCAATTCTTGCTAGGAAAAACTTTCTGCACTTTTAAATTATCATTAAACTGAACCGAACTAACGAGCCGTGAGCTTGGAGAATTCTCCACAGTATCCGATCGTGAGGAAAACAAAATACAAGCAGAGTTTTTCGCGTCTTAGCGGCAAATTCACAAAAATCGCAAAACATGGAAATTTAACCAGACAACGTCATGGAAAACAAGCAGTTTTTAGCGTCTCCGCTGCCAGAGTCTCGGCGTAAACAAAGAATTGTACCAAGGGAATTTTTGCGTGCCTTGGCTGAGATGCAAACACGTCGTTTCAGGCATCATAGACGCGTTTTACTTTTGACCATCATTCGTTTCTTGGCGACGCTTGGATTCTTTGCAGCGAGCATCGAGTGAAAAGAGAGTTACAATACATGCGTCGCAGTAGGTTGTAGTTTATGGCACGAGCAGCAAGACACACCTTTCTTTCTACACTCATCTTAGCGTAACTTGTATCTTGTGAAATGTAAATGGTAGTTTCTATTCACGAATAAATTTATAAGTGTGAATGAAGTACCATTTCATTCTCCTAAAGTGGTGACCTTCTATTTAAAACAAAAGAACAACAGAAAAGCAAAATACTGTGAACTCATTCGGCTGTGTGAATTATAATCAGTGCTCATGTAAGACGGTGATTCGAAAAACACTCGCAGTTGCAGTTAAGTAAATCATCAGCAAGTTCCAAAAGAAGTGTGGAGAACCACGCCGAACGAGATCATTTGGCTCCGGAGCCCGCCGTGCAGCAACAGGTGGATGTCGTGAGTAACTGAAAATTGCCGTCATTTTGGCGGTCAAGTCCCGAACTGTCGTTTTTTCAGATTGAGTCACAGTTTCACGGGCACAAAATAGCTTCGGACTCAACAAAGTATCACCTCGTTGTCGGAGCACTGGACTTTGAAACAGTTACGGACATTTCTAACATTCTTCGTACGCCGCCGGTGGCAGACAGTTATAACACGCTGAAGGAAGCCATAGTTTTGCGCCTCACCGATACACCAGACGCGCAGCTCCATAAGCTTTTGACTAGAGTAGAGCTCGGGGATAAAAGGCCGTCTCAACTACTGCGCCACATGTGGACACTTGCCGGCACACGTGTTGGAGATGACGTCTTATGAGTTAGGTGGTTAGATCTTTTACCACAGCAGCACTTCTTATAAAAGGCCACACACTCGAAGAGCTCGCTGCTGTAGCTGATGAGGTTCACGGCATAGGACCATTTATCATGCCGACTTCTCAATTTCGAATATTTGTTGAAATCAACGCCTTCGTCCGGCTTTGCATCTCCGCAGCCTCCGCCCGGTCTGCTAACGCAGGAGCTTTTCACAATGCGACAATCCATCGCCCAACATCATTCGCGAGCTCCAATTACATACAAGAGATCCAGATCAGAGAAGCCGTAAGCCGTAACCCTCAAGCCCGCTCCTCTACACCATGTCCCAACGAAAGAACGGGGTACTGTTGGTACACACAAGGCATGGCGAACGCGCGCATCATTGCAGGCAGCCTTGTTCCTTCTCCACAAAGGCACAGCCGTCTCAGGAAATCTGAAGAAGCCCGCGATACTTTTGGCGGCCGTCACCGGCAACTCTTCAGAAAGCCGCCTTTACGTCTTGGATCGCAATCCCTCGATCCGATTTTTCGTCGACTCAGGATCTGAACTCTCTATCATTTCCAAAAACATTATCAAGAAACCGCTTCAAAAACAGAGTTTGACTCTTACTGCAGCCAACGGAACGCCTATTGCAACCTTTGGAGTGAGGCAGCTCAGCTTAAACCTTGGTTTACGCCGCCCCTTTCAGTGGGTCCTTATCATCGCAAACGTACAGTCAGCAATTCTTGGAGCAGACGCTTTGGAACGCCACGGACTTTCCATTGATCTCCGAAATCACCGCTTACTAGATGGCCGCACCAGCCTTTTAGCACCTGGCTCAATTGGTCCAGTTTCGGAAGTGCACTCTATTATAATTGCTGCACCCAAAACCATGCCTGAGGGATCTCTAAAAGAAGTCTACGCAAAGCTTATCGACAATTTCGCCAAAAGCTCCCATGAAATTTAGTTCATCCTTTTTAGGACATTTTGAAGTCGTTTTTTTTATTTAAAGTTCTTTTATTAGTAATGCTTCTTGTCCCTCTTTCCAGAAAGAGAAGGGATTCCTACAACTCGAAGGCATCCATAGCCGTAAGAAAATTAGGCCTAGTCCGAAATAATGTGTGAAAAGATTCCAGGCTGTGTTCTCGGGTAACAGGGGAGTTGTTCAGAGGGTAGTCTAGATCTATTGCAAGCTTGGGAGTTATACACTCAGTATGTAAATAGCATCCGACCACAAAAAAGGCAGGGAGATACGCAGGCTCCATTGTTATTCATTGTAGCCCTGGAATACTTTATAAGAAAGCTACTTGTCGATACAAAAGATACGTTACCATACAAATCAAGAAGATGCGGATAACATTTACATATAAGCCTTCAAAGAATTTTCTCTGAAACTCGACAGCAAAGCGCAACTAGTAAGGCTACAAATCATTTAGAATAAAACAAAGTTCTTCATGTAAAAAAGACATTAAATGTCAAAAATATCGCACTTGCTGTATACAGTATGGAAAACGTGGGCAAATTTGTATATTTAGGTACCAAAATAATGAGATACGGTAATGAAAGAGACCGTGCGGACTGAAGTCCACGTGGTGTAATGGTTGGAGCACTCACCCTGTCAATCGTTAGTGACAAGATTTTTTTCGAATAATTTTTCAGACAAACTAGAAGCCCCTTCAGCTATGATATGTGCTAATATAAAATCAGAACGTATCACAGCTGGGTGGACGAATACAGTGCCAAAGCGTGATAAGCACCATATCACCTTCTCTAGTATCAATACATTCCATCAAGATAATGAGATAATCTAACTATTTCTAAACGAAGGCCTGAAGAAGGCTGTGGTGTGAAAAAAATAACACTAGAAATCGCGTGCAGCCTCTCTTTTTCCGCCTATGTCAAGATGGCGAAATATTTTTTTGGAAGTTTGCTAAACAGACTATTATTTGATGTGCAATTGGAGGTGGTTTTTTTTTTTATTGGAAGAAAAGAAATAAAAGTAAATCCGCTTCACTGAAACTCCAAGTATAATTATTATTCATGAACTATGATACTCATTTCAAACAACCTCAATGAATTCTTCTTTAACTCTATCATTATAAGTTATGGTACTCATTTCAACCAACCTCAATGCAATTCTTTCTTAACTCTACCATTATATTTACCTTAACTCAAATAAATCGACGACGGGAGCCCCGGTGAATTTTCCGCTTCGATCGTGTCCCGTTACAAGACTCCCGCTAGCTGCGTTTATTCCGATGAATTTCACCACCAATCCCTCGAGGCGTGTCCTTGTCGGCCCGATGTTTTTTTTCCTTCCTGGAAGAATTTCTGGAGTAATCGTTTCGGTGACAACCACCTTCTTCCCTTGCGGTCGGGTTCCAAAAAAAACAGCAGCCAACTCGAGAATTACTATCAGTGATTACTTACTTCGTTCGATGGTGCGACCTTCCCACACGGGTTTCAAAACAAGCTAGAGAGCTCCTCGCTTAGTATTCGGTCCGTTCTTGCCTTGGATGGGATTTTCCGCCCCCTTGAAAAAAACCTTCGGTGAAGTTGGCCGTGAGTTCTTGGACTCGTAGATTCTAGTACCACCATTGACCCCTCAGATCTCCAGATATCTGTGGCTCAAACCTTGTTTGCTGCAAGCTTTTCCCTTGTGTTTTTTTATTTAGTTGTTTTTATTTTCGATGTTGGTGACCATGCCTGATTAAGACGTCAAGTGTCTTCCGTTTGGTTATGTTTATTTCCTCCAGCAGCTGATGATATTAGATGTGGGAAGCTTGCTACGTAAACGTCCATCCATTGAATAATTCTATCCATTGAATGATTCTATCAATCCAGAGCCTGCATAGTAGATTTTCCGGAAACAACGAACGACAGGAGACTCCAGCACAATAAATTCACAAATCGTCCTTCAGCCAACACGATGATTCGTTTACCATTTGGCCAACCAATTTGGTCTACTTGCGATCGAACTGGAGTCCGTAAACTATTCACATCGATTTCGGTATTTGAGTGCCCATGTTGCCGACTATACACCCATTCTTGATTTGCCCATATCATCACGAATTACAAAATTTTTATTACCAGTGGCGGTAACAAGATTGTCTATATTTCAAATAACTTCGTCAAGTTTAGCCACACGAAAACCGTTAATGCTGGCCTGAAGAGCGCAGGTAGGATCAATTCCAGTAATATACACAGTACATCCCAATCCTTCCAATGCTTGTGCACATCCTTTTCCAACTTCACCATATCCGCAAATGACTACTTGCTTCCCGCCAAACATAACATCTGTTGAACGCTTTCACCTATCAATAATAGACTCTTTGCAGCTATACAAACTATCAAATTTTGTTTTTGTGACGGAATCCAATACATTCATTACTGGGACTGTTAACTTCTCAGATTCTGATGGTTGGTACAGTCTATGTACCCCAGTGACACTTTCCTCTACCATGCCTTTAACCATTTTAAACATGGCTGGATATTTCTTCAACATTAACTGTGTTGCACTGCCTCCATCATCCAAAATGTTTGGCAATAAATAAATAAATAAATCATATTTGGTTGCCAATTTTCAGCATTCACACATTTATCGTTGCACCACCAAAAATCTCCTTCGGCCTCACCACGCCATGCGAATATCGGATAATCTGCTTCAGCCAATACCACAGCAACTTCATTCTGTGGAGTATATATTACAGGCCGGCCATCGAATCGTTGCATCTGATTCAACCAAAGCCTCGATTAAAACTGCAGTATGTGCATTGATATGTGTATCGCCAACGATTCGTGCATTTTTCAATGAGCCAATATTCCGGGCATTTCTTTTTCACCTATCGTCCTAACTTACATACTATGTTTACTATTAATGTTATTAATGATTACAACATATTTCTATTTCAAATGTTTCCAATAGTAACTTGGCTCGTTTGATTCTATCATTTTTTCCGTACAACTTGTGAACTTATTACAGATGCAAGTTCTGAGGTTTGGTAGGAATTTGCCCGTGACAGTGTACTTAAAAACAAGTAACGAACTTTTTTTTATGTTGGGTGGTGTATATTTGAGGAATTTATCGTTTGTGTTCTACTTGGTTTCTGGTCATGGAAGCTATTTGAGTAAATCTTAGATGGCCTATTTGAGTGTTTTTCCTTAGGATACAAAGAAGATCCTTGAAACACTTGGAGAATCTGCCTCGAATTTCGCCTTACGGGTATTTGAATAGTTTGTGTTAGGTTCAGTGTGGGGACTACGGATTTCATGCTTGGCAAACCACAAACTTGCTAGCGGTTTTCAAAGAGGTCCAGGGCAGAGCAATCTGTTGCTCATGTCAGTCTCCGGCAAGTGAAACCAGAGCCCGTACGACCTCAGCCGGAGAACCCGATTGAGGGAAAATTAATTGGGTAGCAACCTCCAAATGCTTGTCAATCCTTGATCCCAGGTAGTAGCCTAATAAGTACAATATTATAGTAATTATTCAATCTTAACAGCGATAAAAAATTGATACTAAATTCAGTATAAAATGTCTTTCAAATGAAGCTAATTCCTGGGTTTTGCAAACGTAAAAAGGGGATATGCTTGTAAATTTGATGGTCATGAGAGTCTGAATAAGTACAGATACTGCCAGCCTAAATAAAATTGCCCGTAATCCAAAGGTCTTTGGTCATGTCTCGCTGGCGTCACCGAGATTTAGTTCGAGTGGTTCTTCGGACGGACTATAAGCCTGTTCAGTTATGATACGTGCTGGTTTAAATCAGAACGTATCGCAGCTGGGTGGACGGACACACGGCCAAAGCGTGATAATGATCATATCACCTTGTGGAGTGCCGATACATTCGATCATGACAATGAGATACTCTAACTATCTCTAAGCGAAGGCCCGAAAGGGGCTGTAGGGCTACAAAGAAGAAGAAATAAAACTGCAGCTCTATTGTTCCTTCTTCGCTGGTATAATTAATTTACAAAAAATGAATATAAGAAATTTTCAGCATAAAATACTATTTATTTTATTATGCTGCCTATGCACTAAGTTATAAGCAGCTTTTTACGAATTCACAATCGTTACAAGCCTCATGTTAGCATGGAGTTAACAATTTATTATTAAACAATTTGGATCTAAGCTAACTTAATGGTAATTTTATTTCATTCTTTCAAATGACTCTTAACTTTTAGCATTTGCGGACTGATAACCACATCAAAGTGATTTGAATTATGTTCCTACTTTAATTTCTACTGAACTTGTTTCCGTAATTCCTCGTAATCCAACCAAATCGACTAATTCGTAGAAAATCTATCATCCAAAAATATCAACCGAATGATTCCGCGACTACTAAAGTCCAGGTTTATTCAGTGAAATTTGTCTCTGTACTTTTGCGGTTTTCCCGTATCCTTGCACCCAAACATCCTAATTCGAAAACAACTTACCTTCAGTGAATCCATCACCCAACTTTTGAATTATGCATGGCCAGTGAGACGTGAATGTTTGCCTTTGGCTACCTGTCTGTCATCGATTTTGATTATTTTCAGGCCTTAAATCAAAATGTGTGCCGAGTAATGGAGTTATTCTACTATTTCGAGTTCAGGGTGCATAAGGTCAACCGATTTTTCCCTATGAACTCGGAGTGAGAGTTTCGATACTCACCCGACAAATTCCACTCAATGTGGAAATATCTTGTGCATCCCAACGGTAAAACCGTTACTCATATCAAGCCCTCATCCACAGAGCCTCCGATATCTGAACTGAACTCATCAGACCAATCATCGGTAATCTCCCGTATAAAGGATAATGGAGCGCAGACAGGAGTATAGAGCGATTTATGCTGTGCCGCTGGCAGCTAACAGGACCTAGCTGACGGGCTCTGGTCGACTGGGAGGCAGGAATGTTTGTAAGTAAGGATCCGGTCGCGGTAGATACGCTAGTTGCTCAGTAATTTGCGGCAACTGAAGTAGATTGATTAGCATACGTGCCACTTGCCAAATCCGACAGAATGTCGATGACGCTGATGATGAGAATGATTGAATGAATGAACAGGCATCCGAGATGGAAAACAGGATAAATTTCCCTACGCATAATGAGCTTTGTGGTTTACGAGGATACTAACTTGCAGATTAATTAAGGTTGCTCTAATGTGAGGGTAGCACTTAATGCCAGTTGATTTTCGAAAACGGGGAGCCCGGTGAAAAGGTCAACTTTTCTAGACAGGATATAAATTAGTGATTAGTGTCCTTTCACAGGAATTCATGTCATTTGTAATTGTCGGTAAACCAATTAGTGAATAATTTAGCTGCCGCTCACTTTTAAGTGTATAGAGAAAGAAGTTTGGAAAGTTCAATTGCACGATTTAGAATAATACCTACATACTCGTATGTATGCGCTGGAGCGGATTTTCCTGCCACATAAGTGATTTTAAATCTCGCACTTCGAGCTTGCAAATGTTACTCGGTATGTTCATTTATCTGCATAAGTCCTGGGACTCATTTATCTTCCGTGGAATTCCAAGATATTCGCAATTAGAGAAAACGTGCTCAGGTGCATCGTTTCGGTCACAACGAGACAGCTATGATAAGTTTCATTTTACGTTTACTTTGTCCTTATTCTTGCAGGATATCACGTTTCGCGGTTGAGCTAGAGTGCATTTTATTACACTGCTGTCTATCATGAAGATTTTGTTTAGTTTTGATTTGTGGGGTGATTTCGTTGGTGCCTGACTATCGAGGATGTGTAGGATATATCGCCACGTGACTATCAATTGTTCACAGAGTATCTTTATTGTTTAAGTGCTAGTCCTTACTTCTTAAGGACACATATTTCCTCTAGGAGGGATCATAGCAATAACAAATTCTCTTCAGTGGCACTTAAAATTAACAGCACTAGCAATACGCTAATATTCTTCGCTGTAATTCCGTTTCAATGTGTGTCACACAACCAGCGTCAGATTCCTCATAAGCTTCCATCACATCGTACGAAACTGGCAAAAGTATCTGCTAACGTGTAGCTCAGTACTTTTGGCACTTTGGCGTAACACATTCCTTTTTACATATGCAACATTCCATTTTCTTGTAGACAAACCAGGTACCATTCACATGTGCCAGGTGCTATTCTTTGCGCCCATACATAGTTCCTCTGTCCTTAGGCCAGCTCGCTAGCGGTGGGTAGGCCAAATGGTGAAGGTGGAAAGCATGAGCTCCGAAAGGAGTGAGTTTAGGAAATTGCTTCACGTGTGAACTACCACTTTAAATGGAACAGCTCATAATAAATGCAGAGGTTTTTATCTTCAATGCCACCTATACGAGTGTGTGTACGAGTACATACGTGTACATATGAGTGAACATGTTACATCCCCCGGAGTATGAGCGAATGGCGAATATAAGGCACCTTGCTAATTGACCTCAATTGTGGAGAGTACGAACCATCCTTGACGACTGTTTTCGTTCATTTTGTCTTTGGCGAGAGCGTGAAATATTCACTCGGTATCCATTTTCTGCAGTGAGGCATTGTTTCATTGGCCCCGTGAGTGGTTCGAGGTGGCGATGATGCCAAAGCAGCGAAGTAAGATGAACGGACAAAATTAGGTTTCACTACAGCCGGATGGATAATTTGGAGATGTTAATTTGTAGAGCAAGGTGAACGAAATGCCAAGTCATGCGTGAGTGTGTGGAAGCTAACAGTTTAATGTTTCTAAGTGATTTAAGGTAGCAAAAACGTGGAAACGTTTTAAGGCAAATTTATTATGGAGAAGAGACATAAAGATGTACTTAGCAAAGACTTTCCATTCAAATTTCGTCAGATAGTCGTACATCCCTTAAGCATTTGCACTGAGTTCAGGGTCATAATGGTGCATTATTAATTCAATTGTTATAATTTTATATGCATAAGCCAAGTTTTAAGACATTACACTTGTAGCGGCATAGGAGGAAGCGGATTCCTTTAATAATTAAAATTCCGAAGGGTCCCTCCGAGGCAAACCACTACCGTATCGAATAAGGGCGATGTCACTCTAAAACCACTTTCATTTTTTTTTTAGGACCCGGCCAGATCTCCAATGGTAAAACACTGAACCTACCTTTGCTGGCATTACACAACGCCGTTTCTCTCTACTTTTCCGTTTTATTTTATTCCTATAATTTCCAGCAACAAAAACAAATTTATTTTAAGCAATTAAAAAAATGTGCTTACTTTATTCATAATGTTTTCTTGCAATTCAACTCTTCGGGATGGGTCGTACATAATTTTTTAGGGTATTGTAAAATCATTTTACAATAACCTTCTAAAATTGCGTCCTGTCTGTCCGTCCGTGTGTCACACCACTTTTTCTCGCAAACTACATAAGCTAGAAACAGAAAATTTTGTAAGTAGGTGCGAAGTGACGCCCACTTCAAAATTTCACCACTAAAAGAAATTTATAAGGTCTTTAAGAGGGGTCTCCCTATATAGGGGCGTTGCCCCCGAAAAAAAGCGTTCATCGCATGTAGGCAATATGGGTAACAAATGAAAGGTCTTAATGAGAACTTTTCAAAACAGGTCTTAAACCAACAAGTTTTGCTTTGAGGGGTGCAGCGGAAGGGGAAATATAGGGAGCGAAATCAACAATTATATAAGTTTTCGGGCTCACCTTCAAAGAGAAACTTTGCCACGCAGAACGAGTTAGAGTATTTAACCGCCATACAAAACTCGTATTTTCCCACACTAAGGTAACCGAATTTAATTGAAACACTAACATTCACTGCACCTGCCGAGCACTCCCACCTCACTTAACTTTTCCAGGTCTTCCTGCCTGATCAACGTCCCGGGAAAAGAATTCACGAGCCACACCGTTCACAGCTGAAAACAAGCGTATTTATGTTGTATGGAAAGGAAAAAATCTAAAATTACCTTTACTTGACTTGAGTATTATTCTATATTTATTACAACTCGACGAATATAAAGTAAAATTGCTTGGTTTCACTCACAACAAGCTCCACTCGGTGGCGATCCTAGTGGAAATTAAGTGCAGTACGCGCTGAATGCGCTTGACTGACAGTTTGAACTGTCAGTAATGTTTATTTACATCACGACGCGAGATAAGGATTTTGACGATAATCCTCGCTTCTCCCTTTTTCCCCTGAGCTAGCGCTAATATACCTAGTTTTAACTAATATCGTTTGTCAAATTTCTCTTCGGGAATGTTGCGATTTTCTCCATTTAGATGTCCATGGTGGATTAGAGTGAATTTGGTGCGAATAAGAGGATAGTGCGCTTCGGCACATTGTCGTTAGCCAGTTAGGAGAGGAAGTAAGATATTCAAAAGTTGTATCTGAGTTTCTTTCTTGCAGTTTAGTGGATTTTTAAGCTTCCTCTTCTTTGAGCTTTTCGTAATCGGCGGTCATTTGTTGGTGTGTCAAAGTGAGTTTTTGGTTGATATTTTTAAGCTCATTCATAGCCTTTTGTTTGGCTGAGAACTTATCAGCCAATTGTTTTGTGTGGGCGTCACGTAGTTCATCTATTTGATATCGAATATTGCACGTAACGGTTCAGCATTAACTGTTGAAACATGTTCAGCTGCTTTCAGTTTCGCACATTCTTCCGGAAGATCATCGATTTGTTCTTCAAGAGTTTGCTTCTTGTTCTTGGCCTCTCGCATTGATTCCTACAATGACTTCATTCTGGCTTCTTGTTGTGAGCCCAACAAATAGCATTTGCCTAAATTCGTTTCATATTCAGAAAGCTTATTATTTGAATCTGTTTGTAACGCCTCCAGATTTTGACATCTTGTGCGATATTTTTAGCTTCCGATTTAATTTTACTAATATATAGTCGAGCCTTAGTGAATTTTTCTTCAACCTTACCACCTGGGTCAGGTGTATTCATTTCCATCTCACTGATACTATCCGTGCATAAGGCTTGTCCAACTATCAACAGATCACGCAAAAGATTTGAGAGCATTCCATAAATTTCTTATGATGCGCTGCGATATCTTTCAATTGTTGCAACTCCGATGTAACGACATTCAATATGACCTGTTTCTGTTGCAATTCCTCGTTTATAGTATCAATTGTTTTTGTTGTCGATTCCTGATGATTTTTGATCGTAGCTTACAGTCAATTCTTGTAGAGCTTGAAGTAGTTCTTTCACCTCCTTCTTAGCACTTTCGTTTTATTATTGCTGCTACTTTTAATTTACGTTCCACCTCGAGTTCACGGTTTACTCGTGCTTTGCTTGCCACCGATGAAGTGTTAAATTTGCGAGTGTCTTCCTTCGGTATGCGTGCCATTATTCTACCTCAGCAGCATCTCTGGGTTTGTTGCTCGGCTCGTTCCTCTTTGGTGGCACGTATGCATCTCTGCTGGATCTGCGTGAGTGTGAAGATATTTGCGGCGGGATCGTTAAGTTTGTGTTCTTTGCCGGAAGCTCAGTAGCTGCACACTTGATAGGAATGCCGGGTTTAACGACCGCTTGACGTTGCAGTCCGGACTCAAAATCGTTTCCCTGTAAATTTCGACAGCACTTATGTTTGAATTTGAATTAGTCAAATTACACACTGCATCAAAATTAATTGGGGGTCTATGTCCAAAAGTAGAATCAATGAAAACACAGGCAGTATGAAACATTGATTTGAGGAAATGATGTAAATGCCCGCAGATTATCGCGCATATCACGAACACCTCTTGTCGCATGACGGGAGCAACGATTCAAATTCGGATTTCCTCCCAGCATTGCATGTTATTTTTTTTTGCGACGCGATTCCGATTGCTTCGAAGGGTTATATGTTTTATGTTGCCACATATATTGATTGGATGACGAAAGTTTTTGCTACCGTGTTATCTAGTCGTAGTGTCGGGAATTCGCGTTTCGTTTCAAGCTCGCGTTGGTTCTTGATGCTTTCGGCACATATTGCTGCTTGCGTTGTCCATAATGTGGGGTGTAAATCGGAAGCGACCTGGCTACTTAAGTTTAATTACATAAAGTTGAAAGGCTAAAAATATTATGTGGCTTTCTTTCCTTAATCTAACAAATAGTTATTTTATGAATGAAAATTTAAATTACTTGCTGTTGATTACATTATTATGTTATAAAAAAAAGTAAATAAAATGCGGCTCGGTATTGCGTAGGTTCAAATCACACGAAATTGCGTATGGTAGTGTTTGGGATAAGGAACACTATGGAATTTCAATGTTCACACGTAACACATCTTCCAGATGATCGAAATTTCATCTCGATACCCGCTCTCATATGATTTTTGTACGTACAGTGCATGCTAGTAGACCATTAGAAATGAACACATTTATTTGGCGATTCAAACAACGTAAATTAAATTTTTGCTTCGCTAACGGTCAGGGGAGTATCAAACAACTTAAAGCACTGTCCTGTGTACCATTGAACTGAACTTTCAACTTCCCGCGCGTTCCATTGCCCCTATAACTAGTGTCTTGATCAACACCCAATTCAGGATACCATATCGCGCCGATCAATAACCAAAAAATAGATGCGTTGGCCGTTAATTCACTTAGATCTGCAGAACGGAATCAATTCACTTTTCTCTACCTATTTACATAATCGTCTTCATTCGGATCTATCATCCCATCCGCTTCGATGCCTCCCGGGTCCCAACGCAAACCCTAAATTTCTCATCCACACCGACGTCGTCATGTGAACGGCGACTCTTGCTCCATTCGTACACGCCCGACAAAGGGAATGCCAGAGCTTGACACGATGCACTCATACTTCTGTGAATGATTTCCGTACCTTGGAATATTTCATTTGCTTGTATACAAGTCCGTGTGACGTTGCCAAACGAAAAATGAAACGCTTCCCAGGCAACATGTTTACATGAAGGGAAAAAACAAATAAATTGGACGCAACAACGTGGGGACGACCACGCCCTGAGAAGAATCTCTACATCCAAACCGGGATAGGCCTCTACATGACACAAAGCATAACCAGACTCCTCATGTCTCGACGTCAAATTCAGCAAGCTGCTTAGCAATCAGGCACGAATGTTCTATACATGATACGTCTCTAAGGGCCTACCATGTGTGGACTCTAACTGGTATGATGCATGACAAACTGAGCGTAAGACTCTAGCCGGAACAAAGTTTTGGGACCAGTTTGCCGCAATTCTCTCCAACGGATTACTCAATACATGATTACGGACATAAGCC
Organism: Odontomyia ornata; assembly: GCA_963969285.1. Lineage (NCBI taxonomy): Eukaryota > Metazoa > Arthropoda > Insecta > Diptera > Stratiomyidae > Odontomyia > Odontomyia ornata. The sequence goes on along the minus strand of OZ017740.1, from coordinate 18,388,432 downwards.
GTCTGACCAAGTGCGTTGACGAGTGCGGAAATTAGAATAATTTTTACCCTTAGCATAAGCCTTAGTTAAGTTTCCACGAACCTGCTCATATCCAAACACCAGAAAATGAGGTACACATCCCGTGGCCTCATTTACTACGTTACGAAATGCTACATAAGATTACACTAAATGATCATCCTAGATCCTGTGATCTAATCCAATATGAGCGCAAATAGCTGCCAATATGATTGATTTGCTCGCTCTGATGCCTTGGACTGTGGAAAATAACAAGGAGTAGAAATATGGGAAACTCCAGATTTCAGCATAAATTGTGCGAACTGATTTGATGTGAACTGTACTCGATTGTTGGAATGTAAAAATTTAGGGACACTGAAGGTCAGAAAAACTTCCTTCAAGTACCGCGCAACAGATTTAGACGTGGCTTTGGGCATGAATTTCAACCAAACAAACTTGGTATAATAATCAGGCACTATCAATACATGGGTGTTGCTACTTGTGGAATGATGGTATGGTAACAAAAAATCTATGAAAAGTCGCTGCACCGATCCCCTATAGTATAAGAATCCATCAAGCCAATCTGCCAGACAAGTCCAGTTGGCTCATTAACCACTTCTGGCTTGCATGATCGGTGATTACAGCAAATGGCAACCCCTATATATAGGCGTGGAACTTCTTTATGTTCTGGATAGCCACCAAAAATTTCAGCTTGGTAACCGTGTAGTTTTTCTGGGCCGACATTAATTGAGCAGATATATACATGATCAGATGTTCCCGGTCCTCCACGTCCCTTTGAAATAATACTCCGCCGATTCACTGTACTAGCATAGCATTGAATGTAAAATTTTTTCGAAGAATCTGGTTTGACCAGAATAGGCGCTAATATTATAGCTTGCTTGAGTTGTTGGAAGGAATTCTCAGTTGTGTTAGTCCACCTGAAAGGACTCTTAGCCTTGAAGGGCTAAGGGGTGGCAATAGAGGTAAATCTATTAATAAAGTGATGGTACCAACCCGTTATTTCCATGAAACGCCAAATGTGTTTTGAAGGTTTAGGTGTTGGATAATTTAAAATGCTGGATATTTTGCATGGATCTGTTATTAGTATATCGTCACTCACAATATATCCTCAGTATTTAATCTCCCGTTTTATGAGCTCGGTCTTATTTTACGTTAATAGTTAGCCATGCAGATGTTAACAATTGGGACACCGTGTCTAATAGATGGAGAAGTTCTTCAAAAGTAGAGCTAGTGATTAATAAGTTGTCAAAGTATACAAAAATCATACCCTGCAGCTCATGCGGAATCACTTTAGCTATGAGGTAACACATGGTGTATAGAGCGTTGCATAACCCGAAAGGCACGACTTTAAAATGTTATAAAGGACGACCTGGCATCATGAAAGCTGTCTTTTCCTGGGACTCGGGGTCTAAAGGAATCTGCCAGAAGAAGTTCTTTAGATCTAAGCTCGTGATATACTTGGTGGATCGCAACCTGGATAATAAGCCTTCTATTCGTGTAAGAAGGTACACTTCTTTGATGGTGACTTCATTGGGACGCCAAGTATCTAGGCACATATGCACTGTAACCAACCGCAGAAGTCACCGCAGTTGCAGCCATTAAAATTTACCACAGAGGTGAGTAACCCCGGGTGGCATACTGAGGCCGGTTAGCGCTCAGTCGTGTCGTGGTTCTTCCAGGACACCCTCTGCTGGTGCTGAGCCATCCATCCTCGTGCTGAGTCAAATCGAAAGGGTGAAAAATTCCGCTAACTAAGGCTAAGGCTTTTCAAAGCCGATTACGTTACTCACACATGTTTTCCATATCGACAAACCCAACAATCTCCATTTTGCATACATGGCGATTCGCATAACCATGATAGTGTTTGGTTATATGCAAATCGTCATATGCACGGAAGTAATTGCTTTTGGTGATATCCCAAAAAGAGTGTTTTCCTGCGCTCGGGAGAACTTGAACTCAGAGTCCCAGTGGATCCCACGGTCGAGAGGCTACGTCACTACCACCGGAGCTACCTTCTGTTGATCTCCTATGCATTTGTTAGTAAGGATGGATGATGGATGAATTTTTGTTAGTACAACAAATAAAATTTTGTTAGTGGGAGATAATGCACAAAATTAGTTAGTATGACGTAAGGAAATGGGTTTTGCTAGTGGAAAGGTGTAGTGAATATTATGAATTTCAATAAGTCCGTAAAGGACTGCAGCGATGTTCTGCTGCCTCGACAGAAGAAGATGACAATATCTGCCGAGAATGCCCTCGTCTGGACGGGCGTGAATGCGCTGGCAGGCTAGCATTGCGGTGTCGTGGGGCGGGTTCATTTCCCCACTACGAGGACCCACTACAAAAAATTTCGCACTCACGAATTTGGTTGTAGTTCAAGAGGCGACCGAAGTCGCAAAAAGTGTAGATAACTACACCGAATGAGATAGAACTTGTTACGAGAACAAGTGGAACCTGAAAAGAAAGGCGGACTTGGGGTAACCTCGTCATTACCCAACGAAGCTCAGGGCCCACAAATGAAAGAGGGGCAACCGGGTGGTGATGGAGCCCCTTCGCACCCACCCAACCGGAATAAATCCATATATATTTTGTGCAGTGGCCAGGTATTCCTCTTCTGAGTGGAAAACTCATACAACTTGAATCGCATGAACTTTCCCATCAGAAGGAGAGTACCTCGGTGACCAATTTATGCCAAAAAATTATACAATTTGATTGCATAACTCTATGCCATAAAGAGGCACTCTGCTTGGGCCACTCAACCCGCGATATGTCTTGTTCTTTGCTAATATATTAGCGGTAGTTGTTTCAAGTTTTGAACGTCTGGTCCAGCACAATCAAACCGAGTGAAAAGTATAAGTTGTATTTACTTGGGGATTAACTGCTCATCATGAAAAATTCGGAGACCAAAATCTCACTTGAAATTTTTGTATTTGATAATTTGCAAGCTAACAATACAATAACTTGTTCTGGTTGCATTCATCTTGGTTGAGCTTTGTATACCTCTGCAGTTGCGCGATGGTAAAAGCTATACCTCCTATCGCTCTGCTTTGAACATGATGCAGTAATCTTCTAGCTTGTAAAATGGAATGAGTTGGCTCGATGGAAGATGGAAGAAGAACATTAAAAAATATATGTCAATTCCAGAGATTATTTGTTTGGACAATTTTAATAAAATTTTGGGCCCAGAGTGGTAACGAGACAAACTCTCGCACGCTGGCTTTTGTAGCCATACCTACTCGATTACTACAGGGCAGCTAATTTTCTCGCGATCCCAAGGCGATGCGGATTGCGAAAAAGGAGCTGAAGGATCTTTTAGGGTACCATGGGTTGTCTTCGCCGTCGGGACACGAAGTGGCGAACAATAAAAGAAAAACACAATTGACAGACGGACGGACTGACTTATGTTTATGTTTGGCCGGAAGTATACAACCCTTGTGCGTTTTTGGAAATATATGCGGATGGACAAAACAGACGTGACTAATTATCTATCGGCGCAGGTCTTTCGCGTGGTATATCCCCACTTCTTTTCCCAATGGATCCGTTATCAGGTAGCGGTTAGGTCCCATTACCTTCTTTATGCGGCTTTTCAAGAATCGCCTGTCCGGCGGCGTCACTTTGGCGGAAATTTCGCCGGAAAACTTCATCTCCTTCTTTGAAATTAGCAGCTCGTGACCTGAGATTGTACTGCGCCTCATTTGCACTTCCTGCGGCCTTAATCTTCCGTCCAATTTGTTGGCGGAGGTCTCCTAGACGTTCGTAAGGCTCCAGCGCAACGACGGGGTCTCCCAAACACTTTAATTGCCGTAACAGCCGGTATGATTTACCGTGGCACATCATGTGCTGTCCAAAGGCGGCAAAGTAGGGGGCGACACCGGTGACGGAATGATACGAGGATCGCAGGGCGCATGTGATGGCAGACAATCGCCGATCTCAATCTTTTTGAGATGGGTGGACGTAGGAACGGATCGCGGCCAATAGGGTGCGGTTCAACCGTTCTGATGCGTTGGACTGAGGAGAGTATATGAGCGTCAGATGGTGTTCAACGCCATACTGCTCGAGTAGGCCCTTAAACTGTCGAGACCGGAACTGTACTCCGTTGTCTGAGTACACACTCTCTGGAACACCGAACACATGGAATACCCAGTTCTCTAAGAATTTCACGATCGATGGAGTTGTGAATTTACGGATAGGTTCCACCAGTGGGAATTTTGAAAGCTGGTCTAGAATGACTATAGCTCCGATGTGTCCCATGGAAAACCGAGGATATGGACCGAGTAGATCGATGTATAGACGTTGGAATACGCGTTCTGGGACGTTGAGTTGACCCATAGGAGGTCGAAGAGGCTGGTTAGGCGCTTTGGTGCCTTTACAGGTCTCACAGGCGCTCACGTAGTCTTTGACCTGCGATGCCATTTTAGGCCAAAAGAAGTATTTATTGAGTCGCCGTAACGTCCGACCGTAACCTCCGTGGGCACTTAAAGGATGGTCATGTGCGCGGAGGATCAGAGGTTGTGTCATTTCCTCCAGTACTCAGAGTTTCCAGGACTCTTCTTCCTGCCATGGATCACCAGTGGCGTATTCATTTCGTCTATACACGTAGCCGTCTATTACCTTCAAATCAGGCAGCTGCGATTGTTGGGTCCCGATGGTTTGCCTCAACTCTTTATAGCTGTCTGATTCGAAATATGGGCTGTCCAAATCTATCTCGATGGGGTTCTCGTCATTTATTGTCAATTCGGCTCCCTCTGGGGAAAACATCCGTGAGAGAGTGTCGGGTACGATGTTCTGGGTCCCTTTCCGATGTTTGATGGAAAACTTGAACCCTTGCAGTTTATGAGCCCATCTTGCTAGGCGTCCATGTAAATCTGCCTGGTTCATCAACCATTGTAGTGAAGCGTGGTCCGTGATGATCTCGAATGGGTGGCCCTCGATATAAGCTCGGAATTTCTTCACAGCCATTACCGCTGCTAAGCATTCCTGCTCGGACACAGTATAGTTTCTTTGGGCCGAGCTCAGCTTATTGGACATGAAGGCGATGGGAGCTTCCTCTCCCTCTTCGGTCAATTGTACCAGCACGGCTCCAATTCCATGTTGACTTGCATCACAATGAATGGAGAAGGGCTTAGTGAAGTCGGGGCTGTGCAAGACAGGAGCTGATGTGAGGGCTTGTTTTAGCTCTTCAAATGCCTTTCGGCTGAGTTCGGTCCAAACGAACTTCCCTTTCCGCAACATGTCTGACAGGGGCGCTGAAACTGTTGCATAATTCCGAACAAACCTTCGGTACCAACCGCACACACTAAGGAAACGTCGTAGCTGCTTCACTGTTTTTGGTAAGGGGAACTCATCAATCGCAAGAGTTTTGTCTGGATCCGTTTTGATAATGCCATGTCCTATGACATGTCCTAGGTATCGGACTTCTTTCATGACAAACTTACTTTTCTGTACGTTAATGGTGAGTCCCGCCTTACTGATGTGCAGGGCTACTTCTTGTAGAAGTAGGAAATGTTGATCGAACGTTTCCGTGATGAGTAACAGATCATCAAGGTACACGAACACTTGGTGTTTCAGGTGAGGTGGGATGACCTTGTCCATCAACCGAGTCATCGTTTGCGGTGCGTTACACAGGCCAAAGGGCATTGTGACGAACTGATATAATGGTCGTCCAGGCACTGTGAAGGCGGTCTTGTCCCTCGACCCCTCATCGAGTGGAATTTGCCAGAAGGCGTCTTTTAGGTCGAGACTGGTGATATAATTGGCTTTCGGCAGTCTCCCTAGTATTCCATCGATGAGTGGAAGAGGGTACGCGTCCTTGATGGTAACCGCGTTTACCTTACGGGCATCAAGACAGAGGCGGACTTTACCTGGCTTCACCGGTGATGACCAGGCACTTTGGGACTCCTCTATGACCCCCAACTCGAGCATCCTATCCAGCTTCGCATACACCAATTTCTCCATGGCCGGTGAGATGGCATAGTGTCTCTGCTTAATCGGTTTACTATCGCCAATGTCGATGGCGTGTGAGACTAGGGTGGTGCGGCCAAGGCCTTGGGTAGCGTAAGATGGGAAATCAGCGATGGGTGCTTCCAGGCGTTGCCGTTGGCTAGGCGTCAGGTCATGCCTATCGGGAATAGAAGTGATTTCGTTGACATATCTGGTATTTAAAGACAAATCGGTGAATAAATCGGAGGCCAGTCCAAAGCGAAGGACAAAATCGACGCCAAGGGGTACACATTCTGAGTCAAAGACGGGATAATGTAGAAATTAATATCCTTCGTCTGACCCCTGAACGTCACGGGTGTGGTTAGTTTACCTCGTATAGGGTGTTTGGTGTCATCAGCTGTACTGATTTCAGTGCGCCAGGATTTAATCAAGGTCGGATAGTCTTGGAGCACCTTCGAGCCAAAGCTCGAGGCAAGACAACTGATGCTGGCACCCGTGTCGATCAATGCAAACACTGTTTCGCCCAACACTTTAATTGGATGATAAGGTCTGATCTCATTCTCAGCAACCTTTGAGATGCTACAACAGTTTAAGGTTTGACGGCAGGTGCGCACTCTCTTGCGAAAATTCCGCCAACGACGGGTTGACCATTTTGTCGTGCGCGGGTGGGAAGTGACTACTTCGGAAGCAAATATTCGCTCTCGAGCCACCCGATATTCCTGCAGTCGAACATGATAAGGTTTTAGAGTGCATATTTGAGGCTGCCGGGGTTCTTCTGGCAGTGACTGCGGTGGTCGCTTCAATATTTTCGTTGGCGAGGTCTCCGGAAGAGAGTGAACATCCGCAGTCATAGTGGTCATGGCTGGTGGGTTAACGTCAGGTTTGTTGGGGTGAGCAGCTGGCTGAGGAGCTACTGCGGGGGCTTCGAGTATCGCTGAGATGGTCGGGTACCCTTTCGGCCGTTTTTTTGCGCGGCACATTCAGGGCAGTCCAGGAAGTAAGTGTCCGGCTTGCCGCAACCGTAGCAGAAAACCTTACGCTCTGCTCGGCATGAAATAAACCGGTGTCCGGTTTGATTGCAATTCCAGCAGGTCGTAAGACTTCCCACCGCTGCTACAGCAAGCTGGTCCTGGTCCAAATCTTCCTCCAGATCCATGGTGGTATAATCTGGGGCCCGGAGGTCTTCCTCAAACCCTTCTAGGCGACGCACCATTCTCAGCAGTGCCTCCATACTCTGTGGATCGGAGTTCACGATATGGTGACGGAGCTCCGGTCTTAGATTGCGCCTTAGCAACCGCAGCAATTGGGTAGAAGACATCGGCTCTGCCAACTGGTCATTCAGCCGAAGAATATCGGCTCGATATTGATGGAAAGACTCGTCCGGACGCTGCCATCTAGCATGAATCTTGTCCAGTACTAATTCGTCCATGTCTACCGTAGGGTATTCCATGCGGAGTACCTCCTTCAACCGTGACCAGCGTATTGATGGTGGGGCCGAATGTATTCGCCAATATGACTCAAGTGCTGCTCCCCTAAGCAGCATTGGCAAATATCCTGCGAGCGCCGTGTGATATCCTGCTAGCATTTGCTCAATCAGTGACTCCACCCGACCAATGAAAACCTTCACAGTTATGGTGTTGGGTTCCCCGCTGAAATGAAGATTCCAGCCCTGGATGATGCTGGGGATCTGCCTCGGCTTCAGCCGATACGTAGCGTGTGGATGGATGCGTTGGTCCGGCGGAATCACTGGAGCCTGAGTTAGTGGCGGTGCTTGGCTCAGTCGGGGCCGGTACACTGGAGCCAACGGATTCATTGCCGCACGGGGCCGGATTCGTTCGTGATCGCCCCGCGAGTCTAACGGAAAATCCCATGGATTTGGGTCCGAATCCCACATCGGAGGCGTTCTTGGCCGAGGTGGTACTGGGTTCTCCTTCTGGCTTTCCAGCGAGGCTACCCGGGTGGTCAGGTCCTGCATGAGCACCATTAAATCCTGTAGGACTGTCGCCTCCACAGCCACAGTGGGCCTCGGATCTTCCGCAGGCGGCACTGCTTCGGCTCGATAGTCTTCCTCTCGTGCACCCATTGTCGTGGATGGAAGGGGTCCGCTTTTGGGCACAGTTCCACTTGGGCTGGAGGACTGAGGTCGTTCTATTGCTGGCTGGGTGGTTTCTAGAGGCTGACGATAGAGCGGGCACGTGGATGAGGTTTGCCGCAGTTGGACCAAACACAGCTGGTGTAGCCTGTGTCCGCACTGCAACCTCTGACTGGTGAGTTCATCCATGTCCTCATGACATATGGAGCACAAGAGCGCTGGTCCGGCATCTGACCTCAACTTCCTACTCTCTGGAGTTCTTTTGGTGGGCATTCCTGTAACAATGGTGATTACCAAAAAATAACAGAACTATCAATATATAAAGAAAAAAAAAATATCTAAATAAATATATGTATATATATATGTATATATATATATATATATATATATATACATATATATATATATATATATATATATATATATATATATATATATATATATATATATATGTATATATATATATATATATATATATATATATATAGATGAGAAAAAATATGAAAACAAATGTAAAATATAAAATTATTGAAGTGGCCGTCAGTGGCGAACTAATGACACGATCTATCAAAAAAAAATTTAGAGTGTATCATGAGAATTCGGTCTCTCCATTCCGTTCCTTCTTCCCAAGCAAGGACACCAATGGCACATTCCTTCTGTAGTGTTCAGGGACAACTCTCTTGCGGCACCATGAGAATCAGAGTTCAGAAGTGCTCCCTCATCCGCAAGTTTTTTCAAGTTACAACTTGTCAGCCCAGGGTTGAATTTTGATCCACAAGCAGCGCGTGTCTTGTCATAGATAGTCATGGATTAGCTTATCAGCCAATCACATGAAATCAAAATCCATGTAATTTAAGACACCCAGGCACCGCTGGTTTGGGGAGCGCATCAGAATCCTCCGCAAAATGAATGTTGAGATAATAACTTCCGAACACAAATAGGGACTCTAATATCATTTGGCCTTACTAGTTATACAATGGTGGTAAACCACCAAAGTATAAATTAAAGCAGGACCAAACGATATTGATGTCCAAAGACAACACACGTCTGGAAGTTACTAGTTGCTGGGGCACGATCAGTGCAAAAACCCTCGGGAGTTACCTACCCGCCAATAATACTAACACCTTGTGGGGACACCTAGAGATGATGGACTGTCTCGTGCTCACAACTGATGATACAGCCGGGCTTTTCGGGCCCCACGTTGGGCGCCATTTGTAGTGAATATTATGAATTTCAATAAGTCCGTAAAGGACTGCAGCGATGTTCTGCTGCCTCGACAGAAGAAGATGACAATATCTGCCGAGAATGCCCTCGTCTGGACGGGCGTGAATGCGCTGGCAGGCTAGCATTGCGGTGTCGTGGGGCGAGTTTATTTCCCCAGCACGAGGACCCACTACAAAAAATTTCCCACTCACGAATTTGGTTGTAGTTCAAGAGGCGACCGAAGTCGCAAAATGTGTAGGTAACTACACCGAGGGAGATAGAACTTGTTACGAGAACAAGTGGAACCTGAAAAGAAAGGCGGACTTGGGGTAACCTCGTCATTACCCGACGAAGCTCAGGGCCCACAAATGAAAGAGGGGCATTCGGCTGGCGATGGAGCCCCTTTGCACCCACCCAACCGGAATAAATCCATATATATTTTGTTGCAGTGGCCAGGTATTCCTCTTCTGAGTGGAAAACTCATACAACGTGAATTGCATGAACTTTCCCATCAGAAGGGGAGTACCCCGGTGACCAATTTATGCCATAGAATTACTCCTGTAGTAATCGAGTTGGTATGGCTCAAAAAGGCAGCGTGCGAGAGTTTGTCTCGTTACCACTCTGGGCCTAAAATTTTATTAAAATTGTCCAAATAAATAATCTCTGGAATTGACATATATTTTTATTTGTTCTTCTTCCATCTTCCATCGAGCCAACTCATTCCATTTTACAAGCTAGAAGATTACTGCAACATGTTCAAAGCAGAGCGATAGGTGGTATAGCTTTTACCATCGCGCAACTGCAGAGGTAAACAAAGCTCAACCAAGATGAATGCAACCAAGTTATTGTATTGTTAGCTTGCAAATTATCAAATACAAAAATTTCAAGTGAGATTTTGGTCTCCGAATTTTTCATGATGAGCAGTTAATCCTCAAGTAAATACGACTTATACTTTTCACTCGGTTTGATTCTGCTGGACCAGACGTTCAAAACTTGAGACAACTACCGCTAATATATTAGAAAAGGGTTGAGTGGCCCAAGCAGAGTGCCTCTTTATGGCATAGAGTTATGCAATCAAATTGTATAATTTTTTGGCATAAATTGGTCACCGGGGTACTCCCCTTCTGATGGGAAAGTTCATGCAATTCAAGTTGTATGAGTTTTCCACTCAGAAGAGGAATACCTGGCCACTGCAACAAAATATATATGGATTTATTCCGGTTGGGTGGGTGCAAAGGGGCTCCATCGCCACCCGAATGCCCCTCTTTCATTTGTGGGCCCTGAGCTTCGTCGGGTAATGACGAGGTTACCCCAAGTCCGCCTTTCTTTTCAGGTTCCACTTGTTCTCGTAACAAGTTCTATCTCCCTCGGTGTAGTTATCTACACTTTTTGCGACTTCGGTCGCCTCTTGAACTACAACCAAACTCGTGAGTGCGAAATTTTTTGTAGTGGGTCTTCGTGCAGGGGAAATGAACCCGCCCCACGACACCGCAATGCTAGCCTGCCAGCGCATTCACGCGTCTCCAGACGAGGGCATTCTCGGCAGATATTGTCATCTTCTTCTGTCGAGGCAGCAGAACATCGCTGCAGTCCTTTACGGACTTATTGAAATTCATAATATTCACTACAAAGGTATCGAATGAAATTTTGTTAATGAGAAGTAGTGAATAGAGTGCTGTTAGTGGGAAAGTTAAGATTTTTATTGTATTAATTTTTTGTAATTAAAAATATAGTAAGAGGGTAGAATTGAGATGATGGGGAAATAAAAATTATAGGGAAATTGTTAAATCATAAAAATAATAAATAAATATACAGATAAAAAGGTATATGCGCCCAAAAGAAGGTGAAGATGTTTCGGAGGCATTTTGACGTAGCAAATGGGAGAATGCCGATGCGCCGGAATTCGCAACAGCACTTTACCAGGTTTAAGGACCAGAGTAACGGCGTCGCTCCAAGTGCTTCGACTTTCACCTATTACTACGAGGGTGAGCATTCAAACAGGTGAAATCGCATGATTTCGCTGCTTGATGGGCTTAGCGGACCTGATATCTATGTAGTAAGTGACCAGATGTGTTCTTTTCAGGCCAAGTTTATTGAAGGATGGAAATTTTTCAATCACACGTTGCGATTGTCGCTTTTGTTCAACATTGAGTTTTTGATATGTGGATTTCTCCTCAACCGTAGTGGTTTTATGGGTCGTTCAGGTTTCGCTTATCTCGGTAACTTGCACAAATTGCATTTGTAATGCATCCCAAAAATCAATGCCCAGGTAAAGTCTATTTGCTAAGTCAGGAGGGAAGAGAATCTGCAATGTTTTTGCGCATGCACGACAATTGACTGGAACTGTAACATAACCAATTACAGGTTCAAGTTGTCCCGAAGCAGTTTGGATAGAAAAGGGCAAGGTACAAATAGGTATGCTGACCTTCTTGAGCAAAACTAGATACTTTTTTCCCAGGACACTGACGATTGCCCCGCTATCTAGTCAAACTCTTCTTCTTCTTCTTTGTAGCACTACAGTCTCTCTCCGGCCTCCGTTTCCTACAAATAGCACCTCCAACTATCTCGGTCCATTGACTGTGTCCTTCAATTTCAAAATCCTCGGTTCCTCTACTGGTCTCCAGCATTCAGTTCTGCCAACGAATACAAAATTCAAATTACAGCCAAATATTTGAATGTTGCAATATGGTCGATCGTCCCCAAGAACCCTATTAACAATTATAGAGCAGCAGACAGATTTGAGCAATTAACGCTTTTTGCGAAAATAATAGGCGTGGCTTAAGGAGTCGTTCAGACGTAAAAAGAGGGAAACGTAAGGTTTTCGTTGGCTTTTGGATATCAAGCGAGTTTCCGAATTCTGAAGAGGTATTCATTTGATCAGTCTGTAATAACACCTCGATAGTTTGGCAAGATAGCATTGGACAGTTTTAATGGGATTTGCGAGAGGTGTTCATTATTTTTATCGTCTTAACTATGGATCTACGTTAGTTGCTACATCCACGGTCGCAGGCCGCATACGAGTCAGATTAGATACATGTTTGGTAGTTATCATTAATGTACGGTGAGCCCCCACTCTCACCGCAGTCGTGTTTTCCAATGGATCACATCTTCTTCTTCTTCTTAGCACAATCGACCCTCGGGCCATGGCTTTCTGTAAATAGCACCTCCAACTATCTTGGCGGATCACATTGGGAGCAATTTAGTTTAAGGACTTCTTCAGCTGCACAACCGAAACAAAAAATTTTCCGTATGGGTACAGGGCAGTTGGCAAAAGGGTGACACACTTCTTTGCAAATCCAATAAAGTCTGAAACCGGAATTATGCCCTTGATCATTTTGCGCGAAAACTTCAACGGAGAGGGGTCAATATTGTGGACAACTTGAGTTCCTCGTCCGTGCGTGTCTCAGAAATATCTTCCCGCCAGGTGATCCCGTAGACGTCGAGTTATGTTTCATGACAAAAGGTCTTGAAAATTGGTATTCGACATTCCATACGCAATTGTAAGGATGAGGCCTCTAGAGCATCGTAAAATTTGATGAAGGATTTATATGCTCCCTGCAAACGTGCGTTCATTTGCCATCTTACATCAATATTTGTGGTAATCAATGAAAATCTTTTCGAGAAAGAAGTGGATATGGTTCAATTCGTGGTATTTTCAGAACCATTCAAGCGTAAAACCCTTGAGAAAAATGTGGAAACATTGGGCTGAGTCTTGTAAAGACATATTTTACGTGTGTGCTAGAACTTGTCATCCATACAAAAAGGAACTCACACGCAAAGATGACCTTGAGCCATCAAAACAAATACCCCACTTGGATACAGATAAGGACAGAGCCGAATAGTTTGACCCATATTAGGGAATCAGGGCACAGGGGGAGAAGAGGACATCCACAGTAAAGAAGGCTCCTGAATTTGGGTTAAGCTATTACCTAAAGCATTCGTTAGATACTGAATTAATAATCTAGCTGACCTAATTTTCAAGCTCCGCTCCTGCAGGCGTTGTATTACTTGGAATAATTTGATTATTGATATTTAATGGTTAGAATTCAGTTACTTACTTGATTCGAAAACAACGTTTTTACATCAGTGACAACTTCATCTTGAACTCCAAAAAGCATTGTAAGCATCTGGCCAAAGGTCATACGTTTATTTCGAGTGTGCATAAATTTCAGTAGGTTGATTTTGTATGAATTTGCTTTGCTGATTTCTGAGATGTAGTTTGCAATATCCCCACAGTACAAGCTCTTAGATATTTGCAAGCCGGCTGTACATATTGATGCTATACTCATGTTGATCTTCCCAATATTTGCCTCATCCTTTATAAGATATATTCAAGTAACTTCGATGTCAACCTGCAATGTTCCTCGAATCAGGTTAGCAATTCTAATTCGTTCTATTTATAGCCCATCCTTCACTGGGAGGTGAATGCCATTTACGCACAGAGTTTGGGTTACAGCCTGTCGAAATTTTCTGCATGCCAAACATGTGTGGCAGGCATTGTCTACCTCTCCTGGGCATAACCGAAAATCGTGGGACCGTGACTTATCAATCTTTTGGAGGTTAGACTGAAAAAACCTTTGCCCGCTTCAAGCTGGGTCAGTGGCTTTCACAGCCGTTTCCCTTGTTTGCTCAGAGAAACTCATCTTCGAGTCGATCAGTAGTCCCAGGTACTTCACCGCTTGCTTCACTTCGATTAGTATGTCTCCAATACTGATCAGCCTTACTCTAGGGACTTTCCCTTTTTTCAAGATGACCACTTCGGTTTTCTCCAGTGTTAAACTGAACCTGCGAGCAGCAATCTAGTCTTTCACTCGGTGCATTAACCTAACCAGTCTAAGTTGCGCTTGTTCAACGGTGCATCTAGCGACCAGCGCTGCAACATCATTCGCATAGCTGATCACGTGCAACTCATTTGACGTCTCCAGTCTCAGTAGCACATCGTAAGACACGTTCCACAGGTCTGCACCAAGGATATATCCCTGGGCAACACCCGATGTAACTTCCATCCTTGATTGGTTCTGTGTCGTCTCGTAAAGCAGGCCTTGGTCCCTCAGGTAGTCCCTTAGAAGCAGCATAAGATATGCTGGAACTTGAAAAAAGTTTTCAGCGTATACAGAATATCTACCCATCTAGAGGGGTTGAAGGTGTTCCTAACGTCGAGTGTCACCAACAGGATGATTTGCCGCTTGGTTCGGTTCTATGCCTCTGCCTTTTAGACGGCGCTCATCACCTCTGCAATGGCATCAATAGTTGAGCGTCTTACTCTAAAGCTTTATGAGCCTTGCCACCATTAATCGTACCGTTAAACCCCGTCCCGTAGGCAAGCGTTGAATGTGTTGAGCAGCAAGTCCGAATGATGGCGATCGACAAGTTGCAACAAGTCAGCTGGAACACCATCTGGACCTGGAGCCTTCCTCGCTTTCAGTGAAAGAACTGCCTCTTTCAGTTCCAGCTGTATAAAAAGTGGACGCTCTTTTGCTGTTTCACTGTGGACAGCGTCAACACGGACGTGATGGGCGGGGAAGAGTGCCCGCACAGTATGCAAGATTTTCGGAGGGCACTAAGCTTCCTGCTGTCACATTGGCAGTTAATACTGTGAGTGATAGACAAACTCCAGTGAACATTTGCCTTGTCCACAGAATGATTAGGACAGCTGCTAACTTTAATAAAACTCGTCTTTTCTTTTAAAATGCTGTTTTTTTGCCCGGTACGTCGCTTGGTAACCTTAACAGTATTTGGTTCACTTTCTATGGTTGAATGTTCAATTTTTCTTTCTGTTAGGTTCGGCTGGACTTCATTAAATGGCATATGTTAAAGAAAGAATGCTTGGTTATGTTGCCTTTTATTTTGAGACTTACGGTACGTACTAGTCAATCTACTTGTAATAAATCATGCGACGCCGCTGGTGACCACTACCAACACACTTTGCTGCTAGGTGGCTTGTCATTTTACGTTGGTTGCGACCAGTGCACATCCCACGTCTATTTTATTGTGGGATGCCAACAGAATTTTGACAGCCACATGGTAGCGGGTGTGTGGGCAATGGTCACCATCGAGAGGAATTGCTTTTATCGCAGCAGGATTTTAGGGTGTAAATTCTAATGTGAGTTTTTTTTATCCACAAAACTCACAATAGAAAGCGATTCTTCTGAAGAGAGAAAAGAAAAACCTGACTGGAAAAAAAGGGGAAGGAGAAGCAGAGGGAATCATATAGTTTCGAGAGCGTAAGTTATTTATAACTTATTTATGTGGCAAATTTGCTTCTCACATGGACGAGTACACAGATTCTCGTTGCTCGTCCATTTGTTTATATGCCTTTGTGTGAAACCCAACCAATTAGAACTCGATCGCATATTTCAGTACCGCAGCACTCGTAATTGTACCGTAAATTAATTTGTCGAAAAGAAATTTGATATTTGTACTGTTCAACTAATTTGGAATTGTAAAGAACCCTGCATTGTCGTCGAGCGCTCGGAGGACCATGCGGGTGAGTACCCTTTTTGTTTTCTAAGCAAGCATATTGTTGAAATAATAAAATATATTTAATGTCAAAAGAGAAAAAGATAGAAAATCTTCAATCTTTACTTAAAATCTTAGACTTATTGTTCATTTGTCGACGTGTAATCAAATGGTGCAGGTTTACCAAACGTATCATAAGACAAGTAAGAGCAGTTTGGTTGCTATCGTAATACGAATAGAAAATATTCTAGCGAATTTTTGATTCTCATTTGAAACTTCGGAGCAACACAGGATTTTGATAAAACATGATTTAAAAACAAAAGGTTCAATCTTTAAAATGTTCGGAAACAATATTGAATTTTGAAATAATTGCCAAAAATTTACGAGACAAAACTTGTTAGGCAAGTAAAAAAAAAAAAAATTCCCTTATTTACCTGGGCGAAACTAACTAAGTCATTATTAACTTAATTTAATATTTAAAATTTAATTTTGTATATCAAGTTACCTGAGTCAAAATATCGAAATACAAACTGAAGAAACCGTAAAAACAATTATATATATATATATATATATATATATATATATATATATATATATATATATATATATATATATATATATATATATATATATGAAACATAAATAAGAAATGAGTTAATACCACATACCCTTCGGTCTTTCCATTACGTTGGTTCAGACCGGGTATAGGACCCGGTACGGTGGCAGGCTCACCCCATAAAACATGAGCCAGCCGCCGGGTACATAACTAGTCCTTCTTTGTTTCAGCATGCTTCGCGGGTTGAGTGGCCCAAGCAGAGTGCCTCTTTATGACATAGAGTTATGTAATCGAATTGCATAATTCTATGGCATAAATTGGTCACCGGGGTACTTCTCTTCACCCGGTTGCCCCTTGTTGTAAATATCAAAATATAGATACTACTAGTGCCACCTTGTAGCAAACTTCTGACTATGTATTCTATGCTTCTTCTCTGTATTCTATGCTTAAATAAAGAAGTACGTTGTTCTTCGTCTCCGCCGGCACACGTTGTTTTATTATAGGTTGTGGGCCCAGACCCATATTGCGAGCTAGTTATTGCGTTTATTGTTAGAATTATCTATGTGATGAACAATAAACTGTGTGTTTTACCATCGGACTTGTGCGTAGAATAAACAGTGAGCAAAAACCGGCTATTTGCTATAAAGTGAAGAACTTGTGTGTCTGTCATGGCATCCACCTCGAACTATCTTGTTAGCGTACCTAAATTACAAGGGCGCGAGAATTATAGTGAATGGTGTTTCGCCGCAGAGAATTTCCTGGTGTTAGAAGGAATGGTTGGGTGTATAAAACCTGAGCCCGATCATCCGCCAGCAGCTGCAGATGATGCGAAAACAAAAGCCAAGCTGATTTTAACAATCGACCCGAATCTTTACGTTCACATAAAAAACGTCAGAACATCGGAAGAATTGTGGAATAAATTGAAGATGTTATTCGATGACTCGGGATTTACTAGAAAAATTAGTCCCCTGAGGAATTTAATATTCATTCGATTGGAAATTACAAGGTACGGGATTTAACATAACTGACGAGTGGATTGGATCTATCATGTTGGCTGGTCTATCTGAAAAATATATGCCCATGATAATGGCCATCGAACATTCAGGCATGACCATTACAACCGACGCCATTAAAGGAAAGTTGATGGACATGGAGCCGGGAGACAATGATGTCAATAATGCATTTGCATGTTTTCGCAAGAATCAACGTTCAAATCCAAAGAGTGTAAAGTCTACACAGTCTATGGCCAATAGAGATGGCGGGAATGTACAAACGTCAACATCTGTCAAAGGAACACAAAACGTCAAATGTTATAATTGCAACCAACGTGGCCACTATCGTAATCAATGCAATAATAAGGAAAAGACTTCCAAGTATTCAGTAAATTAAACGTCAAAAACAAGTAATGCGTTTAGTGCTGTGTTTTTCAACAGAATATTTGACAAGAATGATTGGTATGTCGACTCAGGTGCCAGTTCGCATTTGACATGTAATAAAGATCGGATGATCGACGTGCGTAATTCTGGATTTACCAAGGAAATTATAGTTGCTAATCAGAATAAAATCCCAGTGCTGTGTTGTGGAAACGTAAACATAACAACATCAACTGAAGAATGTGATTTTAACATAACTGTTGAAAACGTGTTATGTGTTCCCATGTTATCTACGAACTTATTGTCAGTGAGCCGGTTGATAAGGCAAGGCAATAAGGTGCACTTCACAAACAAAGGATGCGAAATACTTAATAAACAGGACACTCTAGTAGCTACTGCTACACTTGTGAATGGAGTTTATAAGCTGAACAGTTCTACTTGTTTGGTGGCAGCAGCAGTGGCAGAGTCTCCAGAAGTTTGGCATCGTAGATTGGGAACTGTCAACAGTTATAACTTGAACAAAATGCAGGATGCTGTGAAGGGAGTCATATTTACTGAGAAGCAGACATCAACAAGTCTAACTGTATAGTGTGCTGCGAGGGTAAGCAGAGTAGGTTACCTTTTGCTCATGAAGGAAACAGGAGTACTGAGCTATTGGAAGTTGTGCACTGCGATATCTGTGGCCCGATGGAAAATTTATCGCTAGGAGGATCGAGATATTTCCTAATTTTTGTTGATGATCACAGCCGCACGACATATGTTTATTTTTTAAAAGGTAAGAATGAGGCCTTACATTGTTTTAAAGAATATAAAGCAAAAGTTGAGAATTTAACATCCAAGAGAATTAAAATTCTGAGAAGTGATAATGGCAGAGAGTTCTGTAACAGAGATTTTGATAGTTATTTGAAGAAAATGGGTATAATTCATCAAAAATCAAATCCCTACACTCCTGAACAGAACAGGCTTTGTGCGCGGATGAATAGAACGCTAATAGAAAAAGGCAGATGTCTTTTATTTGATGCTAAACTTGGTAAGGAATTCTGGGCAGAAGCCATCAACACGGCAGTTTATTTACAAAACAGAATTGTAAAAACTGGATTAAACCACCGTACACCATACGAGTTGTGGACAGGGGCCAAGCGTAACCTCAGCCATATAAGGATTTCTGGTGGTACTGTCATGAAGCACATACCCAAGGAGAAAAGACATAAGTGGGACAAGAAGTCTGAACAATGTATACTGGTAGGCTACCCTGAGGATGTTAAAGGATATAGGCTGTATATTCCTTCAACAAGAGCTATTACAACGAGTCGAGATGTCATCATCATTAAAGAAAAATTGCCTCCACCAGAAAATATGATAGAAATAGAAGCTATAAATAACAAACCAACAGTGAACAAGCCACATCAGTCTTCAGTGGGAGAGCTCTCAGATCACAGTAGTAAGGATTCATTCGTTTCCATGGAAAGTGATAATGACAATGATGAAACCTATATACCAGATGAGGAGTCCACGACATCCGAAGAAGAGTTGCAATCAGACACTACAACAAGGACCTTACCAAAACGGCAGCGACAACAACCAGACAGGTATGGATTTATATGCACAGAAGAGTGTAATAAATATTTCCGCGATGAACTGACATTAGAAGAAGCACTGCAGAGACCAGAGAAGGAACATTGGTAACTGGCTGTCAAAGATGAACTGAAAAGCTTTGAAGACAACAATGCGTGGGAACTCGTTGATATTCCTGTGAATGGCAATATAGTAAGATGCAAATGGGGTCTCAAAAAGAAGTGTGATGCTGAAAATAATGTCCGTTATCGAGCCAGGCTTGTGGCTACGGGATGCTCTAAAAAATATGGTATAGACTACAATGAAACATTTTCTCCAGTAGTGCGGCATACAACACTTAGGTTATTATTTGCATTATCAGTACAGATGAATCTAGATGTGACTCATCTTGATGTGAAGACAGTTTTTTTGAACGGTGATCTGTCTGAGACTATATATATGCAAAAACCATTAGGTTATGTCTGTACAGGTGATAATAAGATTCTAAAATTAAACGAGGCTATATATGGTCTCAGACAGGCATCTCGAGCATGGCATAAGAAAGTGGATGGTTGTATGTTAGCAGATGGTTATGACAAGTCTAAAATAGAACCATGTTTGTATATAAAGTCTATTCGTAATAGCATTACCATTGTGACATTATATGTTGATGATTTTTTTATCTTTTCCAATGATAAAACTGAAACTAGTCGTCTTAAGAGCGTGTTAAGTAAGAATTTTGTGTTAAAAGACTTAGGGATTGTAAAGGAATGGCTTGGCATGTCAGTTAGTTTTGATAAACAGAATTGTACTGTTACTTTGAGTCAAGAAAAATATATTGACAAACTTTTGTCTAAATTTAATATGACTGATTGTAAAACAGTGAATACTCCAATGGAGGTGAATTTAAAGTGTATAAAAGAGAATAATTGTAATACTCAGAATCTCTGTCAGCAGCTTATCGGGAGCTTAATGTATTTAGTTGTGCTTACACGACCCGATATAGCTTATGCAGTGTCATATCTAAGTCAATTTAATAACTGTTACACTGAAGAGCAATGGATTTATGCTAAAAGAGTATTAAGATATTTGAAAAACACAAAAGATTTAGGTTTGAAATATAGTAAAGATAAAAATGTTAATATTGAAGGATATGTTGATGCAGACTGGAGCAATGATATTAATGATAGGAAATCATATTCAGGTTTTTATTTTACTTTGTCAGGATCTGTTATATCTTGGAGTTGTAGTAAACAAAAGTGTATTGCGCTTTCTAGTACGGAAGCACAATATGTGTCAATATCAGAGGCCTGCAAGGAAGCAGTGTACTTAAGAAACTTACAACATGAAGTGACTCAAAGAATGTATAAGATAACTTTGTATAATGATAGTATGAGTGCTCTGAAGTTATTACTAAACCCTGTATTTCATAATAAAACAAAGCATATTGATGTCAGATATCACCATTGCAGAGAAATGATAAATGAAAACATTGTTAGTGTTGATTATTTATGTACATCAGATATGCCTGCAGATTTATTCACTAAAAGCTTAGGTGCTGTAAAACATTATAAGCATTTGAATGCTTTAGGAATTGTTAAAGTGTAATTTCATTTAAGTATGTATTTTATGTTTATATAGTTTGAAAGTAATCTGTATTTTGAGTGGGAGTGTTGTAAATATCAAAATATAGATACTACTAGTGCCACCTTGTAGCAAACTTCTGACTATGTATTCTATGCTTCTTCTCTGTATTCTATGCTTAAATAAAGTAGTACGTTGTTCGTCGTCTCCGCCGACACACGTTGTTTTATTATACCCCTCGCTCATTTGTGGGCCATGAGCCTCTCCGGGTAAGGACGAGGTCACCCTGCTTCCACTTCTTTTTACTTGTTACTCTTGCTCCATGAACAAGTCAGTTGTCCCTTGTGTAGTTACCTACACTTTTTGCGACGTTGGTCGCCTTGTTTTTGTTCGACCCCAAGAAATTCGTGAATGCGAAATTCTTTGTAGTGGGTCCTTGTGCTGGAGGAATGAACCCGCCCCACGACACCGTAATGCTAGCCTGCCAGCGCATTCACGCGTCCCCAGACAAGGGCATTCTCGGCAGATACTGACACCTTCTTCTGCGGAGGCAGCAAACCATCGCTGCAGTCCTTTACGGACATTTGAACATTAGTAAATCACTACAACTATCTTTACGGAGCTCAGCCTCTGTCAAATTACCACTGTGGTTAATTTCACTGACAAGATGCGCTCATTCTATTTAGTCTGTGAAAGATGAATATCTTTCAAGTATTTTAAGTGGTTCTACTAAATTTGCCGCCAACAGTCTAATCTTCCTTTCTTGCTCAGAGATTGTAGGAGTTATGGATGGTGGCAAATGAATAGCTTATGCATTGAGCTATTCAGGTCTATCCCATCACAGTTTTGACGTTAGCGATTCTTTTGGGTACATTCCTCTCGTAGCGATGTCAGCTAATTGTCTTGGGACTTGATATGATGCCAGAGTTCTGAAGAACTGTGTCGTTGAATAATGGCTACTCAATTTGCCACATAAGCCTTCCATCTAGTTGCCGGACTTTGGATCTAGCTTAGTACAGTGGTTAAGTCAGTCCAATGTTGTCGAAGAACATTTGTCCAATTATGTGAAGAAGAACGTTTGTCCAATAATTTTAATGAAAGTATAAGGTGAATGATTCTTATTTAAATAGGTTAACATTGATTGATTGTACTTTAGATTTTTGATGACATGATTATGGTAAATTGAAATATTTTTTTAGCAATGCATACCGTGCCCGCAAAAAGATCCAGTACCCCGAACCACCCCGGAGTTTCCGTTCGGTTTTAGCATATGTTATATTCATTTACACTGTCAAATATTATAGATATAATAGAACCATAGTTTATTCCCCTGCATTTCATATTAGTCCATCCCCATATTTCAACTATAGTCCTCCTTAACTCCGGCTAGCTATAACACTTTAATATGGGAAACTCCAAGAACAACGCAATACAATAACTAACGATATCCACGGTATAAAATCGCGATAGTGATGACATCAACCAGAGACATCAGCGATGAGGACAACTATGACGGCAAACAATGACGATATCTACTCTATTGGAATGAGAGATGACTGAGGAGCAGAGAGACACAAAAAAATGAATAGGATTGAGGCTAAAGCTCTGGAGGAAAATTTTTATTTCTGTCAACACTTCCACGTGCAAATAAAGCGTGAAAAATAAAATTGACGTATAAAATGAAATCTCGTTCACACACATTGTCCTAGCTGCGGTGAATGGCACAAAATTTACCATATGGCTTTTGTCTGCTTGTACTCGTATCATAAGCTTTGCCCCTCATCACGATCCTTTTTGTTTGCGGTTGTGCCATTACTGATGATATTCTATTGTTGAAGCTGAGTGTGTTTTTGTTGGAATGTTGGTTTTTTCAGCCCTATAGTTCCTTTATGCTGTGGAAGGCTTTGTATACCTGTTCCAAAATTTGATCCAAATTTGTCTGGATTTTATATGAACTAGTACTAGATGGGTTTTCAGTGCATTCTCAATTTCTGTTTTTATTTTTACATGTAGCTCTAGACGCACCTTTAGTCTACCAGCAGAGCAAGAATCAGCCGACAATTTTCAATAGCTAATTATATAATATCCATGATTAACAAACCTTTCCTTATGCAAATCTATGGTATATCCTTTCAGTTTACTAACAGTCAACATGAAAATTCTCACAAAACTTCAATAATTCATAATACATCATTAATGCACAAGGCCATTAGAAAATCTCAATTATTCCTTCTTATAATAACCACTGAAGTGGATAACGATGATCAAGTCCAAAAATGCTAATTGGCTTCTAGCCCAATATTCGCTTTAATTCAAATTAATGTTCTTCACCATTTCGCTAGCGTAGTATCTTGTCAAGTTGTCGTACTTGCATTAATATTCTGAATATTTAATAGATTTGGAAGACAACTTTCCAAAGTCGTTCATTTCCTAATTTAATAGACAACCACGTAACCCTTTTAATCAGTTTTGTGGTACTTTTGACATAGATTAAACTTTGGAGTTTTCACTTTTTTAGACTTGATGAGATTTATGCAACAATGGAATTAAATTATCATATCTGTTAGAATCAGGAAGGTTTGTTAGTTTCTGTCATATTAACAATACATACCTATCATTTCTCTACAAATATATGTTCAAAACTTGTTATATTTACACACTTGAAGTTAATGGAACTCATTCAACAATCAACATGCAATTACAAATCCAACTCTCCAATTCTTCATGACATTTCACTACGCTACTATTTTCACCTTTGACTATTTCCATATTCTGCATAAAATTACCACTCATACCATTTAGTTAGTCCATCTAAAGTCCTGCTGGTTCGTCCTATAAAACTCGCTAACCTTGATACCCTGCAATTACATAATAGTCTTGAAAAGCTACTGTTTAGTACTCACAAAAGTATACTAGGGAATAATTTTATTTCCCTCTGTCACACTATATTTGCTTCTATACGAGTACAATCCAGGAAGCGGAAGAATGCGAGAGTTCAGCAGGAGGAGAGTAAATAAGGGGTTTTAAAAAGGTTGGCATGAGAAGGCAATCGAGCGAGAAAATAAGTAATGAGAGTTGGGAAGTTGACTAGTGTACATGGTAATATCGAGCAAGGACAACTATCAATTATGCACTATGCAATATAACAGGCGAGGCAAGGTCCTTTCTAGCTTGTCTCTATTCCGCGTGTAGAGTGGTTTTACTTCGAAAATGGGATAACATGTTCTTGGATTAGAACGAAATGTTTGTGTGGTCGATTTGGATGTATGGCTGTATGGCTGTATTGAGGAGTATTGCCATTAGAGTATTTGAAGTTAGCGTGTTATTAGGACTAAAAACCTCTAGCCATAGAAATGAATGGGGAGCTAACCTGTCTAGAAAAACTTCGGGTTAAGATCCGATCTGGATCAGGATTGCCTGATGTTTCATCAGGGAGGGGTTAAGTATTCTAGTGATATGGGTATATATGAATGTCCGTGAAGGACTGCAGCGATGGTTTGCTGCCTCGGCGAAAGAGGATGTTGAGATTCATTGAGATTTGGCCTTGTCTAGGGACGCGTGAATGCTCTGGCAGGCTAGCGTTGCGGTGCTGTGGGGCGGGTTCTTTTCCCCAGCACAAGACCCACTATATAAAATATTTTTTGCATCCACAAATTTCCGAGAAGGTTCTAACACTATCGACCGGAGTCGAAAAACAAGTTACGTAGACAGACCTACGCTCATGTCAGAAGAGTTTTGTACCAAACTTAAAAAATGCAATCACCAGCAACGAATAATATTGTCGCGTGTTATAGTTCAAGGCCAATAATTTTAATGTTCCGGGTAGGTGAAAACGCACTGTCTTTTAAATTAAGTTAAAAGAGTTTATTTATTAAAAATGCACAATCATTCATTTAACAATTTCACCAATTTTACTTTTCACTTGTCTATAAATTTTTAATTCCACCGCCTTAACTAAAAATCACTTCTCAATTAATCAATCAATATCGCCTTTACCTCGCGCTCCACTCTATCGCAGTTTTTACTATCGCGTTTGTAATAAACTCCCCCCATTCATTCAGCTCGGCTTTATATAGGGTCTCTAGTCATTCAATCCATTTCTCGTACATTGGCAAACTACCTGGAGTATTCAAGCAATTCTGAATGGGGCAGTGACGTCACTTGCAGATGTTGATCATGCTTGGTGGGTTCTTGTGCTTTCGAGTACATTCGTTGTGTTGATCATGATGTTCTTACTGGTTGTGAAAACAATTGCGACAGTAGCTTGCAGAATTATTTGTACATGTAACAATATCAAGAAACATGTCGAAGCGATTTGGTCTTTTAAAAGAAAATCCATTGTTTCACCATTTTCAACTAACGAAAATCACTCAAATCATGAAATCCCAAACTTCATCCAACTGACAGAGTATTAGGGCCTTGTGTAAGGTTGGGTTTAAAGGTATCTATACGATTTTATTGGAGAAAATGTGAAATTCGAAGATCATACTATTATTAACAAAGTTGAACGAATTTTGACTTCTGAGGTATTTGTTATTGTTGCATTCATAAATATCTTCCTTAATTATTTTTTTCAATGAATCAAAAACTGTCAGTTTAAGAACTGTTTTGAAAAGCTCTCATAAAGATCTTTCATTTGATACTCATGTCGGCAGCCCTTGATGAAATTTTTTATTTTCAGGGACCACTCCCCTTTGCTGCAATCATTGATTCATGGCATCAAAATTTTTTTTTTCGAACCGTAGAATGGTTACAAAGCCCTTCTGTTAGGAGCTCTCTCCTGCCTCCTCGACTTGTTTCACCTATGAACATTAATTGTAGGTACTCATCTTCAATCATTCACTAAATTGAATCAAGTGTTAAAAGCCTGAACCTTAAACGTTGAAGTTGGGGAAAAGTAACTCAAAATTAATCAATCTTCGCATTAAAGCAGCCACTATTTTGTTTTACGATTACTAATACCAATAGCCAACCAATTCTCAAAGATATTCATGATACCTATCATTCCTGAAACTTTCATGCAAATCCTACAAAACCAGTAGTGTCTGAGTCGGTCAAAAGCGCATATTGTTCCATAGCCATATGTTTCCATGTGTTAGTAATACAGCGCATATTACTACATAGTAATACAGGATAATTCAAACCGCTATAACTTTGTTAAATACCATTCGATCTTTATGAAACTTGCAGGACCGGTCAATCTTGTATGTATATAGTCATTTTTATACTAAAGTTGGTTTATTTTAAGGGTACCGTTACGATTTTATTCAAGAAAATGTAAAATCGATAAATCATACTATTACTAACAAAGTTGAGTGAATTTCGACTTGTCACGTATTTGTTGTTGTTGTACCCATCACAGCCTAAATTCAAGGTTTTTTTTTCAGATTTTTCGGATGAAAGGTGTCCAATCGTGATGAGGGGAGGTACGCAAAAAGTTCGTACATTTCCCCTTCCCCTGCCTCTCCCCCCCCCCCCCCCCCCCCCCGGGACTGATACGGCAATTTTAAGATTACTCTACTCGACTACCAACGGTGAAAATTTTTTTTTTGAAGGGTCACATCCCAATATGGAGAGACCTCCCTTAAACCCGTTCGAAAAAGTTTTCCACCCCAAAACTTTCAAGAAGCTGCCACTTCTGACCTTTCCACAAAGTTTTATGGCTGTAGCTTCTATAGTTTCGGAGAAAAAATGCTGTGACATACAGACGGACGGACGGACAGACGGACACAGATCGTGATTGCAATAGGGTTTTGTATTTTAGAGAGAAGTTCAGAGGACAAATAGGGCCTTGAGAAAACGGACGGACTGACAGAGACTTGTTAACAATGATACTTATGGCCCACAAATAAGAGTGGGACATCCAGATGGAAGCGGTGCTCCCTCGCAGCCTCCCAACCAGATCAAGATCCCAACGTAGACGTGGGCATGTATTTCCCATTTGACTGAAAAACTCACACAAACATAATTTGCACGACTCTTTCCCTCAAATGAGGAATACAAACGTAGCCGATTTATGGCATAACGTTATCCAAAGAAATCAATAAACCCTATAACATTAAAGGGCACGCGAGCGGAAGGAAAGAGTGCGCCCGATGGCTAGCCCATTTTAGCGGAGGAGCCTGCCATCGTTGCGGGTCCTGGACTTGGTCAGGTTTTCAAAGAAAAAAGGGAACGACCGAATCTTCAAGTTTTAACAATTCATTTATTTAGTACTTCGAATTATAGGAAAGAACCATAATTTGTTGGATGAGAATAAGTACCATCAGTTATAAGTTAAATTGCTAAGTAGAGATATAAATGGTGAAAACGGGAAATTAAAAAATGTAATTATTTTTAAGGTTTACTACTGCAAAAATTTTAGGAAGAATAAATGCATTTATTCATATTATTATATTTTATCAAAATGTGGTTCATTGGTTTTTGTTGATTAGTAGTATTCACCAATTGTTGTTTTATAGCAAGGAAAAAATTCTGAGAAACATTCTTTTTTGAAAATTAAAATTACTTACTCCTGTATCATTCATCCAGTTGGGTCTTCGAAAAAGTCAATTTTATTTTTAAATTAATACCTGTGTACAGCACCAATTTTAAGCTACAGATGTATTTACTTCTGGCAATGTGGAAGACGGCACTAGACTTACCGCCATTTTATTAGTTGATGAATAGAGGGTGGACGTAACTCTAGCAGTTTGCCTGCCGGACATTCGTTAGCTACTGGCAATCCTTGTAAGAGCCGTTCTCACATGTGAAAGACTTCCGCCTGTTAATGCTGGAGTTCTTCTGGCACCGAACGTACTCGACGCTCGGTACAACTGTCCAAGTTGAGTACAGTGCACTGCCATACGTCGCAAAAAGTCAGGCGGTTGTGTTTATAGCGGCAATTGGAACTCAAAGACGATTACCGTAATCTTAAGCGGTACTATCTTTACGATGACTTCTTATCTGTGGTTAGGTTGGATGCATCGGTGAAATTTCTCGAGGAGTTCGCGAGTTGGAAGTAATACAGGCAACGAGTCTTTCGCGGAAATTATTACGTGCATCGATCAAATTAGTACTTGTTGAGGTAAACCAGAGAGGAAACACCACACAAAATCGATTCAGCTGTTCAGAAACCGCTCACCCGCTCCCCTACTTGTTTTGCAACAAATAAGATCCAACTCCTTTCTGCAGCTCAAAATGCAAGTTTTAATCTGCTTAACTCGGAAACCTTTCGGGCCAAAAATCGCAGACACACCCAAAACTTTCACCGTAACAACAATTTTCCAACTTTTCCTCAAAATAACATTTTGGATTTGTTCATGCAGCGACAGAGGAGCTTTAGACTGGGTGCATGCGCTCTAACTTGAAAGGATTCGATTTCAAACAATCGTATCTTTTCAGGGACTCGAAGGATTTCACTCTAAGTGAGAAATTCAACACCGAAATCACTCCCGCAATGTCTAGATCCCATAGCTTTCCGGCGACACCCGTTTTTCTTATTGTCACCAAATCGCGAATGCAGCACAGTAGTGGATCTACGCCACAATTCACAAATAAACGAGAAATTGCACTTGTTCGACAGCTATCTCAGTTACCGTTTCTTCGCTCGCAAAAAATCTTCTTTGCTGCACCGCTGGCACTTGAGGGTAAATTAAACAGATTTTCACTCTCACAGGTCAATTCAGTTTTCTTCACTGACATGTTCTTTCCATTTTCGGATTTCTTGGAACTAAACTTCACTGATTCACATTAGAAAACTTTTCTAGAAGCCAAGTTTACGGATTCTTAACAAACTCAACTCAACCGAGTAAATTAAAAATATGTCTTGAAAACTAACGAAACTGATTGATCACTGCAATAGATTCTCCTTCACCGATCGACATCCACAAATTAAACTGCAGAAACCACAAATTCACATCATTTCAAAGAAATGTTAACAACACTCGAAAGTATTTGCAAGAATGTGGCAAAAGAGAATAGCGCACTGCACAAAACTTGAGATAACCCTTCTCATTTAATTTTTATTAAGAAATGTTTCGATCTATTGAAAACTCGTCTTCATATAATTTTGAAAAACTTCTGAACACACGATAGCAAAAATATCCGAGCAAGTCAGAATTATTCAAGTAAATCTTTCGAAACCATATTAACCTGGATAAATACACACTTTCTTGATATTGATTCCATAGCACCAACTGGATTTACAATTTCAATTTTAAAATTTTATAAACAACATTTTATTTGTGGTCACTTTCCCGACGTTCTCCTCGGGCCATCCTAAAGCAGACTCCCCGTTTGTTGCTTTTCCTCGCCTTACGGGATCGCTCCAAAACCAGTCGACGAGCCTCATATCCCCTTTCTATGGTATTGCGAAAGTGCAATCGTGGGAGGGCTCCATTGGAAAGGGTGTTGCCGTGTTCAGATTTCAATTGCAAATTAAAATGATGAAGATTACTTTAAATTTACAATTGAAATTTGGAACAGTAATATGTTAGATTTCGAGCAGTTTCCTTAGGTGACTGCTCGATTATTACAGTACTCTACTCAGGATATCACAGTACTCGTCACAGCTTCCATTATCCGGAGTCGATGTTCCTAATCAAAGCAAACCACTTTTAAGAAGCAGTTCCCCAGATGGAGTCTTACATTCACATACACGAAAGAGGCCCTGTGATTCGAATATACGTGATATCTAACACAGCTCACCCACGCACAAGCAGCACATGATATACCATATGGTTCAAAACGAACACCAAAAACCAGTTCAAAACAATTATTAAAAGTAAAACCAAACTAAGTACTAGAAATAAATCTGAAATATTTTGTTTGATTAATAAAAAAAAAATTTTTTTGTAGCACTACAGCCCCTTTTGGGTCTTCGCTTAGTATTGGCACTCCACACTGTGATATGGTGAGTATCACACTTTGGCCGTGTCTGCGTCCACCCAGCAGCGATATGTTCTGATTTCAAACCAGTACGTATCATACCTGAACGGGCTTATAATCCGCCCGAAGAATCACCCTAACTAAATCCCGTTGGTGCCAACGAGTCTCGAACCAAGGAACATAAGCTTATGGGTTGAGTGCTCTAACCACTGCACAACGCGGACTAAAACCATAATTTATTTATTTTACGCTATTTTTCAGACCTATGAATCAGATTACAAAATAGGTTATGAGAAATAATATAATGCATGCAGCAAAAACAAAGTGAGCAACATGAAATAGAAAAAAAACAAGTTAGTACACTCATATCAGAAGGGTTTTGTATCCAACGTACGAGATGCAGTCACAATACACGAATATAGGCAAGGAACATGTCAAAGACATTTGCACGTTTGTAACGGTCGCCGTTTTGTATCAAACAAACAAAAGTCACTCAAACCTTGAATGCCCCAAAAATGTTTATGTTATCGATCGTATTTGAAAATTTTAAGAAGATTAAATCAAAACTACAGTGTCTGATGCAATGGAAATTCCAAAAAATACCAAAATCGTATGTTATTGTTATTTTAATTGGAGGAATTTCAAATGGCTATAACTTCCGTGAATATGATTCGATTTTCACCAAACTTGCAGAATACAAGGACCTTATACAAGACTACTTAATTATCGGTTTTCATTGAACTTAAGGGTATCTATACGATTTTATTGGGGAAATGTGAATTTTGATGTTCATACTATTATTATCAAAGTTGAGCGAATTTTGACTTCTAAGGTGATTGTTGTTGCTGTCCTCATAAAAACCTAATCCCATGATTTTTTTCAGATTTTCGGGACCATTGTTACATAACCAGTATACCCTATGTTTACTGGTGTGAACTGGGAGCTCATTTGATGTGTATCCAATATACATCATCAAAGCTCCCGGGGAAATATCTCGCTGTAACACAACTTACCTGCTACTCTGTCCATTTAAACTACACCAACAAAAGACGAGAGTTAACTTTAGAGAATGAATTATATTACACTATCCACTTTTTTAAACATTTAGTTACAATTTAATTTACTAATTACATTTCCACTTAATTAATTATTTTAAACTTCTACCTATTAGCCAGCCTGAAGAGGGAAACAACTTGTTGTATTAATGGTTCGGGCTGACCATACGGCATAAAACGCCAAAAGGCCGGTTGAGGATCGCGGCGCAAGCCAACATCTCACCCCTCACCACTTCGTTGAACACTGGACAATATCTTCGGTTGAACTTTTATTCGCGAATACTTTAACCGTCTAAATGGTAATTGGGTAGCAGCACGCTCCCTTTTGGATTTGAACAAGACTGACTCGAATGCTTGGCCCAAGATCTTTAAATACTGTTCTTTCGTGGGCTTTCAACCTAAATTCTCTTTAAAGGTGCTGAGTAGCCAAACACGTGCTCTCTCGTTCCACGAAAGTTTTTCCTCCCCGTTTCGTCTCGCTTGCTCGGCTGGTGAATATGCGAAACTGGGGAAATTGAGCGAAAGCATGTTTTTCGCTTAAGCTTTCGACTTTGAAAGAGTGCTTTCAACTTAAGCTTTCCCACGATCTCTCGAGGAGAAATCGCGAAACTGGGGACATTGAGAAAATGAGTGTTTATGCCGGAACTTTCGGTTTTCCTTTCCGCTTACCTCTCTTCGAAGCACCCCGTTCGTTCACGATGTGAATATTATTGCGGGTTGAACTTTCTCGTTTACTTGACTGCTCGCTAATTTACTAGCGCATGTGTTTCTATGGCTAATTTTCATTGGCGAAGTGCGAGTACATAGGTGTTGTTTGCTCGCTACTATTGCAGTTATGAAGCGGGAATATATCCGAGCATGTTTTATGTGTTCACTCGCAACACCATGGGTGTCCGATTGCGAGGACGGGACACAAATTTTTCGTGTATTTCCCCTTCCTGTGCACCCCCTGAAACAAAAAATACCAGTTTAAGACCTGTTTTGAAAAGTTCTCATCAAGACCTTACATTTGATACCCATATTGGGTACCCTTGATACAATTTTTTTTTTTTCAGGAGGCCACTCCCTTATATGGGGAGCCCCCCCTTAAGCACCTTGTAAATTTTTTTTTAGTGAAATTTTGAATAGGGCACCACTTTACACTTACGCCCATAATTTTATGTTTGTAGATTATACGGTTAGCGAGAAAAAGTGCTGTGACAAACGGACGGACAGTTCAAAATATGTATCAAAAGTAAATCTAAACTAAGTAGCAAAAATAAATCTAAAATGTTTTCTTGGATTTATAAAAAAAATAAGTCACCCCTTTATATGTTGCTGAGCGCTCTTCAACTGGTGGGGGGCTACTCTGTAAATTTTTGTTTTTTATAATTCAAAATCTAAAGCGTTTAATTTAATAAATATAACGGTACGCGGATTAGTTTCACCATTTCAAAATCATTCAAATTCAAAAAGTAATATAATTTTTATTTTTCCTTAGATAGTCCGATCACTTCTTCTTCTTTCTCTCGGGCCTTCGCTTCCTGCAAATAGCGCCTCCACATATCTTGGTCCATTGACCGCGTCCTCCAATTTCGAAATCCGAGCAGCGATGATCTGTCTACGTCGACCGAGTCAGACCAGCATATCTTGGATTCCCTACTGGACAGTTCTCCCAACGAATAGCTTTTTGGGCACTCGTTATTCGTCCATACGATTCATGTATCCAGATTATCACAGCTTCCGCAGTCTTACAATCGTTGAGACCTCCAGCTCGGCAAAAATTTCATACAGGCCATGGTCGTGTCGAATTCGTCACTGGTCCCCATCTAGCTTCGCTCCGATTATTTGCCTCAGGACTCGTCACTCAAAGGCATTCAATATATTTGCAGATTCTTGGGTTAGGTTTCGTGTTTCACACTCATAGCATAATACAGGTCATCACAGATTTGTTTACTTGGAGCTTTGTTTTCCTGTTTATGCAGCCGGGCTTCAAGATCGTCAAAACTGAATAAAATATCTTATTTACGAGCTGTATTCTTCGGCGCAATTCATCTCTCCGATGTAGACGGTGCCAAGCCTGTTTGAGGAAGGAGGAGGGGACGCCTTGTTTCCCCAACGCATAGCTTCTATGATTCCTCATCCCAAACCCCCAATTAAATGGTAGTAAGTGCTCTCCGAGTCGCACATTGGCTTTACTGGTTCCCCAATAATGGGATATTAAATGCCAAGAAATGCCAATAACTGTAAATACACTTACACCTTTGTGGGGACTTAAGAGGGTGAAGGCGAATCTTTCGCGCCTGATAATAGAATCGACGTTGGGCGATTTATATTATTTTTTAAATTATAAAATTTAAAAAAAAATTGTTTTTTGTTGTAAATAAAAATTTTATATTATTTTTTTTATATACTCTTATTAAACGTAAATTTTCTTTACATGTATATTCTTCATGATATTTATCTTTTTATTATGAATTAAATTTTTATATATATATATATTATTTTTTTATATTAATTTAATAATTCAAATCTGCAATTAAAATTCGGACATGAGAGCACTGATATAATGCAGCTCGTCCACGGATTGCATTGCCGAACGCAATCTACAGTGGATGGGCAAGAGACTTATCTCAATCCACCGTGACAGCGTGAAGATACGGTGGACGACGGACAAGTAAAGAGGCAGATCTGCTTGGGCGTGACAAATCACTGCTGCGGCATTTAGATTACGCTGGCATTGAAACTGAGGTGAGGTGATCCGCTTGGGCTGATCGGGAGAGTGTTTCTGGTCGCCACGCGTTGCGTACGTTGGGAGAGTCATGCGCCAACGAATGAACGCTTCTTCATCTTAGTGGTCTGAAGCGCATGGTAGGGAAAAGTTATCGTTCGTGGATACGGTTGTTACGTGTGCTTTTTGTCGCTCATGCTTGAGTTTCTGATGCAAGCCATCGCGAATATCGTTCAGGATCTTCATTTGGGGGAGAAATAGTAGAAAACTTGTGTCGTGCTGTCGAGTTCTGTATTGTGGTCATGTTGAACCGCAGATAATACGAAATTGCAGTTTCTTGGGCTACGGCTGCATTCACTTCTTAAAATCTTAACTCCAACTTTGTTTCGGATACAGAATTTGTGTTCTGAAATTGCGCGGTGGCGTCTGCTACCTTTGGGCTTATTTTCCGGTCAATAAACGTTTGCTCAAGCGTACAGGAAACCTCTCTGGGTCTGCTGTAAATCTTGCCTGACTTCAGGCGCTAGAAACAAAGCAAAATCAATCAATTCGAGTTGTGCAGACTTATCAGTTCCAGGCATAGTTGGTTGGAAAGAAAATTCGCAGTCTTGAAATTATGCATTCATTAGAAACCGCATCATCTGATTGCCAACTACTTTCACGACAAACCACCACTTTCTATATCACTGGTGGGACCGATTTCCTGACTTATCTCTGTTTTTCTTGCGACAAGATAGATCTTATAGATTGCTCGAACATACAGTCTGTTAAGTAAGAGCGTGTCCAGCATGATTTTGAAATAGTTTGTTTACCAACAGTTTTTGACTTATTCCTACTTTAAATACATTCTGAGGTAACGCGTTTTCAGTTTAATAGTGAGTCCAATCACCACCAGCATCAATTATTGCTTGGCAAGTCCAAGGCATACTTTCCACTAAATTTTCGGCGTATTCGAAGGGAAGCGCCTTCCAAATGAGTCGAATTTGTCGGGAGAGTTGCTTCAGAGTGTGAACACGTTTTCCACGGAGTGTCTGTTTTATGTAGGCTCAGACGTTTTCGATAGAATTTACATCAGGCGATGATCCTATGTTTTGCTGAGCCCAGACGAGCCGTTAGGCCACATGACGTTCAGACAAGAGTGGTTTTTTAACGGTACTCCGCCATTTTACATTGTTTGCACACAGATGTTCCCGGATGGCGAGGTGTGCTAACTCGAGACCGTTTTACTTCAATTTCCCTTGTCTTTGGCGTTAGGACAAGCCAGGATTGCGCGAAAAAGCCATGATTCGCTGTTCGTCCTTTTTGTTCACTTTTCCTACTGAACCACGATTTGGAAGGTCATCGACGGTTTTTGACTCTTTAAATCCTTGAACCCACCTCTTGACAAACGATGCAGTCTTTTAAAGGTATTTAGCCGCCACTACATAGTTCATTATTTGTCCTTTAGGGTATGTGCAAAGGAACATGGCCTCGATTGACTTCAACTGAAATTTTTTTTCAAAGTGCCATAGACAGAGGTTCTCTCTATCGATCACCTACGCTAGACATGCTTTTACTTAACAGGCTGTAGTGGATTATGCCCGACAGGTTTGGTTGGTTGACAATAAATTAACAGACGTGATATCTGTTATCAAAGGAAAAGTCGAGGACTTGGAAATACCAGGTGGGATTGAGAAGTTGATACAATATTGGAATGAATGGGATACTGTTTATGCTACAAATCAATGTTGGATACAATGTGTTCGAAAAAGATAAGTGGCTAAAGAGAAACGGGATGATGTTTCCAGATAGTGGAACTTTATTCATAACTGCAATTGAAGATCGTCAATAAAAGGATGGAAAAGAATTAATTAATGGAGCGATGTTTATGGGTTTGATATGGGTTGTATTCGAAAAGTAGCTATTACGGAACTACTTGTTGATGTGGTTGACCCAAAGCAGCTTGTCTCGACATCATATATGATTAAGGATGTTGAATTATATTCAGTGCAAAAGTGTAATTTGGAATTTTCCTCCCCCCTATGTCAATTAAGTGTCATGTGGAATAATTTTGGCCAATTTTGTCATTATAAATAACCCACATCCTCAGCGGGCGCCCAGTGAGGCTATTAGTCAGTACACCTGCTTTTTTAAATTTATTTGTTAAACTTTTTTTTTTTCTTGCCTAAATCTCATTAATAATTTATCGCGAGTTATTGTTTATTGTATAATTTTTATGCATTATTCAGTTAGAAGCAGTATTTTTTATTTTATATTATTTAGATCGGGCCCAAAACTACAGTCGAAGTCAAGTAATAATAGCTCGAAGATTACAAAATACACTGGCAAATTAATGAAAGTTTGTTTATTCCTTTTTTTTAATGCACGTGTATTTTAAGTATCAGTGCATAAGTCATATAAGAAATTTTTGAATTAAATCATTTAATAAAACCACAGAAATAATCGCAACAAACGAAAGAAATAAACTAAAGTCAGTTTGAAGTCAGACCATGGGGAAGTTATTAGTTAGGAGACTATGGCCATTAAGAGCTGGAGACTCTTTTGTTTCGATATCAGATGCTTTATTTCCACATTCGATTATTTATTTTCATTTTTCATAGTATCCCACCTAACAACAAAAATGTTCAATAATTAAAAATACATTTGGTCTTTCCTTTCACCTAGAACTTGAACAGGTATGGGATCCGCCAGTTTGGCTGGCCCCTCCACTATAATGATCTAGCCATCGGGTGAGCTCATCCCTTTTTATGTGTTAAGAGATGCTAGTTCAGGGTAAGGTAGCCTACTAATCGCGTGCCTATTTATGGCATAGGGTTATGTGATCCCCTCACAAATACTATGACATAAATTTGCCACGTATGTACTTTTCATTTAAATGAAAAATTCATGCAAATTACGTTTGTATGCGTATTCCACTAAAATGGAAAACATATGGCCACGCTTGTATTTTTATCTTAATCCGACTGGCGAGGCGCGAGGGGGCACAAGCTTCCACCTAGATGCCCAACTCTTATCTGGGGACCATAAGTATTGTCGGTAATGACGAAGTCCTCTTAAGTCCGTCTGTTTTCTCCAGGTTTAGTTTGTCCTCTGAGTCAGAAAATTTTGACCTTCGATCGATATTAATTTAAACCTCGAAATTCGTGTAGTGGGTCCTTGCGCTGGGGAAAAAAACCCGCCCCACAACACGGCAATGCTAACCTGCCAGGACATTCACGCGTCTTCGAACAAGGCTAATCTGGGCAAAACCCACCATCCTCTCTCCCCGAGGCAGCCAATCATTGCTGCAGTCCTTTACGGACATATCTCTTCTTCTTCCTTGTAGCCCTACAGTCCCTTTCGGGTCTTCGCTTAGAGATAGTTAAAGTATCTCATTATCATGATCTAATGTATCGGCACTCCACAAGGTGATATGATTATTATCACGCTTTGGCCGTGTGCCCATCCACCCAGCTGCGATATGTTCTGATTTTTAAACCAGCACGTATCACAACTGAACAGGCTTACAGTCCGTCCGAAGAATCACTTGTACTAAATCTCGTTGACGCCAACGAAACTTGAACCAGAGACCTTCAGCTTACGGGCTTAACATTTATCCACACATAATTCACTACAGAGCTGAAAAACTAAAAAAGGAGTATGGCATTTGATCCTGGAATGTCGGATCACTCAATTACCCTGGTGCTGTTAAGGACCTTATACAACAGGCCAGTCAATATCAATTAAAAATATTGGCAATCCAGCAAACGAATTGGACTGGAAACGACATTCAAGACATGAGAGCGCACCTAATATTCAAAAGTGGGAAGCCTACTGGAAAATAAAAGTTTGAAGTGGCTTTCATTATGGATAGGGAGTGAAATTGCACGTTTTTGATTTTAAGGCAGTCAACGGAAGGTTGTGTGCGATCCGTTTAAAAGCGAAATTCTTCAAGATCTAGTTAATCAATGTTCACGCCCCGACCAAAGAAACAGACGAAGAAACGAGGGAAACGTAAATACCAGGAAAGATTAGTCGACTCATCGCCAACAAACGATTTCAGCGCTAAGGTTCGCAATGAGCTATCTCATCGGCAAATGACTGGAGGATATAGCCTCCATGATAAAACAAATGACAACGGTCAGTGCCTGATTGACTTTGCATGTAACAGAAATCTAGTCATACGTTCAACTTGCTTTCTACATCGACGCATTCATAAAATGACCTGGGCATCACCAGATGGCAACACACAAAACCAGATCGATCATGTCCTGCTCCAACAACGTGGGCCTCGAGCATACTTGACGTCCGTACATACCGAGGAGCCGATTGTAACTCAGATCATTACTTGATCAAATTAACTTATCGATGTCGTATGTCAAAGGCATATTCAGCGAAGACGAGCCCGCTACAAAAATTTGACATCGAAAGGCTCCAGCCAAAAATTTCATTGAGACCCTCGACAACCTGCTGGTTCCCATCTTATCAGACGTATCGTTAAGGACAAGCAACGAGCTCTGGATGGAAGTGAAAGCGGCTATTAAGACCGTGGCAGAACAGATGATCGGGCATCAAGCTCGGTGCAAGAGAAATGATTTGTTTGATGATGAGTGCTAGAATGCGTTGGAAAAAAGAATCAGGCGTACAAAAAATACGTAGGTAGGAAAACCCGGATGGAGAGATAATACTATGAAAATCTCAGAAGAGTAGTGAATAAGATAATAATTTGTCCGATCACTACGCTTATATTTTCTGTTATCATTTTGGAAACGATTAAACGTAGTTTTTTTTATCATAGTTCAATGATCAAAATAGTCATTGAAAAACTAATATTAATTCAATTTTCTTAACGTTTTTATAGTTAAGGGATTTCGACATACGATCGTTTGCATAATGATGTGTTCTGTACCGAACATACGCTTTATTTGCCGTGAATTTATCTTCTGCTGAACGTGTGCCTTCTTCTATATTATTGAATTTATATTACACCGATTTTTGTCTGGTACATTTAAATAATTGACCTGGTGACAACATTCTACAGCGATCATTATGAGGCCCAAGAGCTATCAGAGGAAAACAATATGACACCACTCCGTTCCCACAAATCTCGTAGATAAAGTGGAGTTCATGCCTATAGAAATTGAAAACTTACTAAGTATGTGGACTGTGGAAAATACTAGCCAAGATATTCACCAACTGCTTAAAAAGGAAACACTTGCCTGAACAATGGAATAGCGCTAACATTATACTTATCCATGAAAATGGCTCCAAAGAAGACATCAGGAACTATAAGGCTATACGCTCACTCTCAGTATTTTAGAAAATATTTTACAAAATCATCAACGACAGAATACGGATCAACAAGGAGAGTGGGCGAAGCTCAAAAGTGGCTTCAGCACAATCGACCATATTCATCCCCTACGAGAAATCATGAGCAGAATGCAAGAGTATGGGTCCTTAGGTGTTTCTAGAAAGTCATCAAATCAATCTTCCCTGGAGCTGTTATAGAAGTGGTATCCAATCAAGGCATAGAGGGAACGTATAAAGAAATCCTAAGGGAGACCTTTCTGGATACTGGTGCATAAATGATATCATATAAGCACACCACAGAATTCCATACATGTGAAGGAGCAAGACAAGGAGATGTAGTTTCACCAAAACTCTTCATAACATTACTCAAGAACGTGTTTCGTCAACTAGCGTGGGTAAGTGAAGGAATAAAAACAGATAGAGAATCAAAGATATGATATAGTCTTCATTGCTAAGAGCCATCAACAATTATAGACCCACCTAAATGAAGTATTGTCAGTCTTAACGTGGGTCTCAACAGGCAAAATAAATTTTATGTTAAACCAATGAGAAGAGAGGCAGGATGTCTTGAACAGTGACACAAAACTAGAGCGATTCGGCGTAATGAATAGAATAAAATCTCTATAATCGTAGTTGGTAGGACATCAGGCAAAAAGAATAGATAGCAGATGGACCACCGCAATCACACAATGGTACCCAAGTAGCATGGAGAGGCCACACAAGCAACTTAATCTACGTTGGGACTACAACTTACAAAAAAGCCTCTACAACTTGGTCAATATCGGCAAAAAAAACAGGAATGAAAAGCAATGAGGAGTAATTACAATACATAAGGAAGACTACGTCATAGTCAGAAAAATGGTTTGAAAAAAGCTGTGAATGATGATGGTGATGATATATGTATCCAATATATGTATCCAAACAGGGCGTCCCAAAAATCAACACCAAGGTGGTAATGGGTGATAGGCCAATATGTGAGTTATTAGGAAAATACAAAAAAATCGTGGTCAAGTCTCTTCAACAATGACACTCTGCGGTTACTTGTGAGGATCGCACATCTAGTCTGGGCTTAAAAATAGTATCACTCACTAGATTAGTTCATAATTTTTTTAAATAAAACTGGATTTCTGACCAAGTGTGGTAGCGTTTCTTTAATTCACTAGTCTTTTAATCAGTTCTCAGGCAACGGAAAAATGCACCACTCTCTCATGCTGTTAAAGTTCACTAGGTTCAGCACTTTTTGAATAACCGCTTCTAATCGGAGACAACAAACCTGAATCTTTGCTGGAATTGGGGTGCAGAGGATAATTTTTGTAATACAGCTGAACCATTTGGATGCATTGTCGCGGTGTAAGTCTTCCCATGACGATTTGTCAAACGATACTGAGTAAAAATAACACTACAATTCGACATTTGTCAAAAAAGCCTCTTGAAAATCAAACGTCATACTGAATCTCCCTTTATATATATATATATATATATATCTATATATATATATATATATATATATATATATATATATATATATATATATATATATATATATATATATATGTATATATATATATATATATATATATATATATATATATATATATATATATATATATATATACTATATATATATGGATATATAAAGAACTCTCCATATTAGGTTAATCTCTGTCATATCTGCAAATGCACCCCAAAAAAATAAAAATTCTTATTCCTCACTTCATTATGGCAACACCATACCGTTGTACTCGTAGATATGCATATCTATAAAAACGGATTTCACCACAATATTTTCATTGCCCTCATTATCCTGGCAAACAAACAGAAACAACAGAGCGATAAAAAATTCTCTAATAACCTTGTACCATATATACGGCCTTTACGTACGTTGCCTGCTAGCTCTCTCGCCTGTTCCAGTACAACACGTGAAATCTCTACCCTTTTGCGTTCGATATTCTTGTCCTCGTATATTTAAACGTCACACAGTAAATATATGGCGGATATAAACATAGAACCACTTCCATAAATATACCAGCATGCTTGGCTATAGATAAAATTGTATCTTATATTTGTACGTTAAACTCGTATGGTATTATCCGTGCATCTCTTTTGCCATTATTGTACCATGCACAATTCCCAAAAGAGACAACTCGTTTTCTGCAGCCTATACCAGACCAGACCATAAAGCTCCCTCTTTTGTACACCCCATTCCAGTCGCTGTGGAAGTCAACAATGTTGGGCCTATTCGAAATGTTCAGCGGGCATATTGGAGAAAGTGTCAAGGAGAAAAGAAAAAACCAGCGACTAGGAGTTCAAAAGGGTGAAATATGTAAAAATTAGACTAATTTACAACTGAGGCATATTTTTTAAAACGCTTTTAAAACTGTGTAGGTTTTCACAATGAATAGACTAGGCCTTCAATGTACAGAAAATATTGTAGAATCGATAGACAGTAATTATTGAAGCCACTAGCTTGAAATCTACTCTCATAACAACCGACTACTGACATAGATCCCATTTTCCAATCTGGCAACCAGACAATTGTGTTGAGACTTTTTCAGATTCTCTTTGTTTCACCTAACAGTCAGTTGGGCTTATCCCAGTGGCAAAAAAGAGAACCAAAATGAATTCCTGAAATTGCAAAAGAATTGGCAAAGGAGTAGCTCGTGCCTAAATATAACGAATGTTTGCGCAGATGCTGAACAGGTTGTGAGTAAGTCTTATATGGAAGAGATAAAATTTAAAATCAAAGAGAACTGACCTATGGGTAAATGTGCAGCATCTAATGAGAATAGTTGGAAAATTGTAATCCTTGTTTTGGGTTGCCGAATTTTCGGAGAAGAATAATTTTGCAACAATATTTCAAAAACTCAAAAATCGAATAGTAGTGTAACTGCAAGTAATTTTAGTAACAATAGGAAAAGTGCAGCGATTAGAGAGCTTTCATCTAGAACAAATATTTTTCTGCTAAGAAATTTTTCTTTCCAAGGATTGATAGGCATTGAGAAAAATAAAATAATATTCATTCATATGATACTAGCAACATCTTCTTCTAGTTTATGATCTAATTGGATCTTAGGTTTACTTTTATTTGTTTGCAATGTTTCTGAGAGTCATAAAGACCACATTCTTCTCAACGTTGAAGTAAAAACGTACGAGGGCAGTCCGATAAGTACTTAGCCTCACCGCCCAATGGAACCACTATCACAAAAGAGATCCATTATTGTGTAGTAAATTCTTTTAGACGGCTACTTTCGAAATTTCAGCCGAATCGAGCTCGTAGCTTTATTTTGACCGCGTGTGAAAGCGGACGTGTCCGCCGATTTTAGAAAAATTGAGAAAGAGCAATATAGGTCGGTGATTTGATTCTTGTTTTTGGAAGATAAATTACGCAGCGAAATAAAAAGCGCTTGGATGCAGTATACGGTAACTTTGCTTCTGCGATGGCAATCGTAAAAAGTTGGTTTAACGAGTTTCAATGTGGACGTACGTCGGTTTTTGAGGAACCACGCCCAGGTGCCCCGAAAACGGTTACCACAGAGGATAACGCGACAAAAAGCTCGTATCGGCAGACCGCCAATTGAAGGTGCGCTAGATAGCTGAAACAGTAGGCATTTCAAAAGACTGCGTGGATCATGTCCTGCATAACATTTTGGGCACGAGAAAGCTGTCGTCGTAATTTCACGTTTGCTCACTCCAGACGACAAATGCAACGGTGGGACCATTTCAGAACAGTGTTTTATGCTGTTCAAGCGCAATTCGAAGGAGTTTTCGCATCGTTTCATGACCGTTTACAAAACATTGCTCTACTGGTAAACACTAGAGACCAAGGAACAGTAGGAACAATCGACTTCACCCAGTGAACGTGCTTCGAAGAAGGCGGAGACTTTCCTATCGACCGGAAAGGTGTTGGCCACCGTTTTCTGGCATTGTGGTCTGCATCGACTACCTGGAGAAAGGCAAAGCGGTCAAAAGGCTCTACTTTTCCGAATTATTGGGCTGTTTCGTAGTCGAATTGCAGAAAAAACGTCACACATCCGTTGTCGCCATGGCGAAATTGGACGAACTGGGCTACAAACTGCTACCCCATCTACCGTAGTCTCCAGATTTGACCCCCTGTGGCTTCTTTTTGTTTACAAACTTGAAAAAGTCACTTGCCTTGCAGAAATTTGAGTCGACTGAGGAAGTCATCGTCACCACGGAGGTCCGCTTTGGAGACCTCGAGAAAACGTATTTTTCAGATATGTTAAAGATATTGGAGCATCGCTGGGTTAAGGTATCGAGCTAAGAGGAAATTTTGTTGAGAAATAAATGACCGCTTTTCAAAAATTTTCGTTTTTATTTTGTAGGCTAAGTACGAGTCTTTATCGCACCATCCTCGTAACTATGATTGCTTTCAACCTTTTTACTAGAACTTTTTTAGAGACTGTGATTTATTAGGACATTTTACTCATAATTATGAGGAAATATTTGAAGTCCTCCAATTTCAGAGAAGGTGCCAACTAAAATATTGGACAGATTCGCCTTTTACACAGACTTCTAACTAAAGCAACCAAACGTTAACCTCTGACTTAAGGAGAATGTGATGCTCTTTTGTAACACTGCTCTCGATTATGTCATAAGACAACCAGTTGCGAGTTTTATTATAACTTGGCGCCAATGGTATATTATTCTGCAAATTGATCAGAATTTTAGCCTATCCTG
The DNA here is from genome assembly GCA_963969285.1 of Odontomyia ornata. Lineage (NCBI taxonomy): Eukaryota > Metazoa > Arthropoda > Insecta > Diptera > Stratiomyidae > Odontomyia > Odontomyia ornata. The sequence continues at coordinate 18,345,036 of OZ017740.1, read as the reverse complement.
CTAGCATCAACTCGCTATTACAGAGCTTTATAACAATAAAAAAGGAAAAATCAACTTTGAATAAGCGGGGAAATCAATTTGGCACCAATTTCATGAAATTTACAATATTTCACCCACTTATGGGCATTTCGAAGTCGATTTTAATTTTTCTTTCTAATTTACCTATTACGGATAGTACACGTAGCACAACTTTATATACATAAAACGAAATTGGTAAGACGTCGAAATTTTGGCTCAATTTTGAACAAATTTTTAGACAAGATGTATTGGGTAAATATCCACGCGAAGTTCGTTAGCTAGCAAAATTGGACAAGCGAAAACAAAATGGCGTCCATTTTAGACGGAAATTCGTCATTTCTGTTCTGGCCAAAGCATAACTCCGATTTGGATAAAATTTGGTACAGAGGTTCATTGAACTGTGTAATGAAACTTAAAGTTTAACCGTTTGAATTGAAATGGCGGCCGCTCAAAGGAAGAAAAACGTGCTAAAAATTGTCTTCGTAATTGTAACTAACTCCTCTTATCGATGTTGACGAAAACTGGTAGCGTGATAGTTACTATAAGTGTCTAGGGAATAATTCGAAGGCCAGGCCATAAATTGCAAAATGGTGGCTAGTCAAAGTTGAAATTTCAAAGGTTCCTAAAAGTCACAATTTTCATTTGATTTACATGAAACTTGATATTAATGTAGACAATAATTAGCTATAATGATTTTGTTTTTTGAATGATCATTTAGGAGCAAGTTTCAAAATAGCGGTGGTTAAAATATCCGAGTAGAAATCAGTTTAGGCATGCCTAAACGGGCATTAGGGCCTAATGCGGAAAAAGTGGGTTTGCATAGTGTGGGCCTGATGGGGCCTGCCTAAGTTAGGCATGCCTGATACGGGCCTAATTAGGAATGCCTCACTTAAATGATTTTGGAAATTTTTCGTTCTCATGTGCAAAAAATATTTAAATGAGAATTTTGCAATCAAAGTGATCTTTGGAATTTTTCACATTTTGTCAGTTTAAACATGCCTAATGTGGGCATAATAGGACCCTTATGGGGCATGCCTAATGAGGGCCTAATTAAGTATGCCTAAACTTGTTCAGCTTAAGATTTGTTTAGGAAAACCGTATTAGGCCCTAATGCCGAACGTAACGCATTACCCCATCAATTCTTAAGCACAACATCGTTAGGCACTGATGGGGCTTTCCGCATCAGGGACTAATGGGGTTTTCCGAACAATTCCTAAACGGAAAAATTGTATTGTGAAAACGACACCAAAATATCGTAAAAGAACTTAGCTATTTACGAAAATTCGTCAAAAATTATAGTTTTCGAACATTCTTCAAAAAGGCAACCATTTTCTTCACTTTACAAATAAAGTCTCAAATAAGGCTGTGAAGGTCTTGACTAAAAAGCTCCTAATTTAGGAGTAGATGGGGCTTACCTAAATTGTTCCTAAATATACACCCCAGCTTGAAGGCGCCTCACGGCATAACAAAACGAGACCTGGCCCGATGTAATGTGTCAAACGGTTCCAGGCTAGGTTCTCAGGTTGACAGGGGAGGTATTTAGTGGGTAGTCCAGTCGCCTTCGTGCGAGCATGGGACTCCCACACTTTGTGCATAAATGGCCTTTACCTCCCAAACACAAAAAAAAAACACATTGTTTACAATTTTCTTCACTTCATTAAAAAAATTTGGATTTAGGCGGGGATGGGGCTTGCCTAAGTAGCTCTTAATTTGGGCGGTGATGGGGTTGCCTAAACAGTCCCTAATTTAGGTACTGGTGGGGCTTAACCGATTTTGATGAAACTTTAAAATGTAGATCATTAGAGCAAAATCTTCTATTTTTTTTTCTTTAAAAGCCGTCGGGCCTTGCTTAGTTGTGTGAGCAGACGCGTGTCGACTACTTTGAGTCATCTTCAGTGTCTAAAGGATGTGTTGAAGGGAACGACTTTATATAGTCGTAGGATGGGTTAAGCGGATGGGTAATTAGTGAATGGGTAATTTGCGGATGGGTGATGAGGTCAGGAAGTAAATTACTCATGTGCTAAATTATACAAGGTAGAGGGATATTAGGTTTTGTTTTGCTTGTTGAATGTCCGTTTGTTCTGTTTCATCTCACTGTCTGTCTTTCTATGTTCATAAATTTCAAGCCTTTCTAGGATGTCAAGTCTCGGTCTTTTGCTTTGTTTGTTAGCAATTTCATAGAGTTTGTCATAGCGTCAGGCCCATGTGCGAAGTTTTGTAGATGCGTCGCATAATTGGAGTCTGGCTTGTTGTGTAAGAAAGATCGTAAGTGCTCTTTGTATACTGTCATTAGTTTTCGTGTTGTCCTTCCTGTATATACCATGTCACAGTCCTTGCATGTCAGTTTTTATATGCCGCTGTTTTCGTATATTGATGTGTCATTCAGTTTTGGTTTCAGCTTGTTTCCAATGTTGTTCGTTTTGAATGCAGTTTGCAATTTGTATTTCCTAAGGAAGTTTGATAGTTTATATGTCTCTTTGCCTACGTATGTTAACGAAATCCACTGTTGGTCATTCTTATGAGTTTCAGTCGGTTGGCGTTCCTGTTTTTGTTTGTACTATGTGACAAGTTTGTCAATGTCGCATTGTTTGTATGCGTTATTATTAGCTTTTCTGTAAATGTTGTTTAGTTCGTTGGAGTAGTTAATAGGAGTTATGGGGACGGAGTGAAGCCTCTGCACCATTGATTTGTACGCTGCTAGCTTATGTTGTGTGGGGTGGTTAGATGTTTCATGTATGATATGATCAGTTGTGGTTGGGTTTCTGTGTATTTTGTAGTCCAATCGTGTTTGTTCACGTGTCACAGTTAGGCCCATATAGGTGAGTTGGCCGTTTGTTTCTTTTTCCATCGTGAACTTTATATTCGGGTGAATATCATTCATATGGGTAAGTAGCTCGTCTTTTTTATTTTCTCGTGAGTCAATAACGATGAAACAGTCATCCACATATCGTCTGTAAAATATGACATTAAATCTTTTGCCAACTTTGGGTATAAAGACGTCTTCAAAGATTGTATGAATATTACTGACATTATAGAGGACATTGCATGTCCCATACCCAGACCATCCTTGGCAATGTATATGTTGTTATTGAACTTAAAATAGTTCTGTTTGATTGTGGTCTTTATGAGATTGATCTGTGAATCGTCGGCTGTTGTTGAATGAAAGTTTTTCTTTTAGTATGGCCAGTGTTTTATCGACAGGGATAGACGTATTGAGGTTGGTGATATCCAATAATAAAAGTCGACAAGTTTCAGTCAATTTTAAAGAAGTGGTAGAATTTGTTAGCTCACAGCTGTTCTTTAATGCGTATTTGTCGTCAAGGTGCATGACATCAGCAATTATCGTTGCCAAGTACCGTGCTAATTGGTATGCAGGAGCTGGGCGGTAGTTGACGACAGGACGGATAGGAATATTGGGTTTGTGGAGCTTGGGTTATGCTTTAAGGGGTGGCGTGCATGGATTTGGGTTTATGTAGCGTTGTTTAGTATCAGGAGGAATGATTGTATAATGGCAGTACGTAAGTCCGCTTGGAACTTGTTGGTGGGGTCTATATTTACCAGTTTGTATCCGTTGGCGTTAATGAAGTCTATTGTTTTTTGTATGTAGTCTGTTGTTTTTAAGATCACCGTTGTATGTCCTTTGTCAGTCTTTGTCACTGTTAGTAAGTTATCCGTAAGCTTTGTCTGAATGTGTCATAATATCTTATGTTCTTCGTGGAAATCCGTTTTGTTTATCCTAGTGCGTATTTTTTGTAGTATGTTTACTGCAGTATGTCTTGCATGTGCCTGCTGTTCCTGCGGCAGTTTGTTAATGGCTAGTTCAGAGTCGATTACTAGTTATTCTAGGTCTTTGTTGCGGTTTGTATTATATAAGTTGTGTTTCAGTCCCTTATTTAACAGCTCCATTTCTTGTGTCGTAAAAGGCTTATCTGATAGGTTTACAGTCCGTGCGGTCATTTTGTTTCGTTTTTTCATCAATTTGTTAAGTTTCTTCGTCGCGGTCTCATATTTAGTTTTGAGTTGAATATCAATGTTTTGTCTCAGGTCATTGTAAAACTGTAGAAAGTTTTCAGTTTGTATAATGTTAGTTAATGGTGTCCCGCAGCACTTCTGCGGAGGATCAGCCATCATGGTATTTTGCGAGCAGTGCCTGCTGCCGGAGCTTCCGTCAGGGATTCTTTCTCTTCTGTTCCGCATCAGGTCTTTATTCTTATTGGGCGTCCGTGCAAACTTTATTTTCTGGCACTTTTCGAAGGAGTTTCTTTGCCGCTTTCTTGGCTCTTTTTGTCAGCTTTGCCTGAAAACCCTGATTTGGTATTCCATGCCCACCAAGTGCCTCATCCTTCCTTCTTTTATCCCGATCTCCTTCGATTGGGCTAGACACCGTTCTCTTATTGATGTTTGATGGTGGAGCTATCTGCGTGTGCCTGTTAGGCCTAACCCTTAATACTTTTTAGCCTTTTGCTCTTCTTAGGGCTTCTGGTCCCCTTTGACCAGCTCCTCTGGTAATGCCACATGCATTCTAGAAGCTCCTCTAACTCACAGAGCCCAATCCTTACGCCTTTGCTGATTTTTGGCGAGTCATACGCAGTTTTATTCTTTTTAGAACATCTCCGGCTTTTGGGATTAGACTTGCTTCTTCATACCGCTGGGAGGGAATTGTACTGCTCTCCAAAGAATGCTAGCTTCCAAGAGTACTTCTGTCACCTGACATTCCCTCTGCGTGAAAACGTGGTGATTAGCGAATAGTGCATGAATTCCACCAATCACTATTGTAATGCTTGAACATTATTCAAGCTTTCTTCCTGATCCTTAGGGGACGCCATTGTGAATTATAGCGTTTGATTTTGAATTATTTTAAAAGAAACCTGTCTTAGAGTCTAATAACTAAGTGTTCCAAATCTCATTGTAATTATTCAGGGTTGATCCCCACGTGGATCTGTTCAAGGTTGAACCCCACCCTGAACAAAAAAAAAATCATTTTGGTTTTTGAAAACGGCAGCTAAAATATTAAGTTTAAAATTTCCGAGACATTTGTTTATCATCTGATTTCCATAATTTTTTGCAAAATAGAAGATTTTGTAGTCAATAATTTTGTTTTTTTGATATCCGCAGGCCAATTTTCTTTTTTCTTTACAAGGCGTCGGGCCTTGCTTAGTTGTGTGAGCAGACGCGTTTTGACTACTTTGAGTCATTTTCAGTGTCTAAAGGATGTGTTGAAGGGAACGACTTTATATAGTCGTAGGATGGGTCAAGCGGATGGGTAATTAGCGAATGGGTTATGAGCGGATGGATGATGAGGTCAGGAAGTAAATTACTCAAGTGCTATGAGAATTTGCCTGCGGATATCAAATAAACAAAATTATTGACAACAATACTGCCAGCCTGGCAAAACTGTTGCGATCATTCCACAACCTAACCCTAAAACTTCATCAAACAATAGCAAACATATGGTTTAACTAACAGTACTTGAAAAACAACATAACACCAGCATTTGCAAGAATCGTAATAAAATAAAACACAATCGCTGCACGAAACACACAACGTAGCGCACAAATACTCCGCATCAAAAATGAAATAAGAACACTGCACATAAAAAGGACGAAATCAACCGACAACTATTGCATTCACACTTACATGGCTCGAAGACACCAACACTGCTATTAAAGCAGTACAACCAAAGCGGTCGAGCCACATACTGGTTGAATTTGGAGCAGAGGCCGACAATAAAGAAACATTCTGCGACGCAATAATGAAATTCCTTGGGAAAAGCTCAACTATAGCATTGCTTGAGCCGATGGCAGTGATCGAGGTTCCCTAGTGTGGGCAGGATCAACGTGAGCCTGTCATTAGAAAACTATAGGGGACAACGCATGGCCATCATTGACTTGACCAAAAAGGATACCGAACAATTTCTGAATAAGGGCAAAGTAAGAATAAGGAGATGTTGCAAATGCCTTGGCTATGGTTACACTACATGAGTATGCAAAGGACTTGAGTTCCTGATGTTATAAATACGGTGAAATAGGGCATAGAAGAAAAGAGTGTACGAAGGAAGAGACACTGTACTCTTTGCAAGGATGCTGATCCAAATCCAGATCTAGGGCAAGTCTTGGAATCAAGGAAATGTCAGATTTTCTAAGAAGCCCTAGCCAAGGCCAAATCAGAACTTTGCTTGCCCGCATCCTGCAACTAAACCACACTGCAAATCAACTGATTGAGTAGTTTGCGAGGGACGTGAAAGCCGACCTTTTGCTGCTGAATGAGCAACACCATGATAAAAGTTCAGTGTCATGGTATCCTGGTGAAACTGGTACTGCTACCATCTGGGTTCAAAATAGTAATTTCTAGGTACAGAGCTTGGACGGGGCGATGATTTCCTGCTCAGGGACCACCTTCTTTAGTGTGTACCTACTACTGAACGATTCTATATCATCTTTCCATGCCAAGCTTAATGCTTTGAAGGGGGCTGTCTTGAACGCAGACGGCAAGGCGCTCATCGGGAAAGACTTCAACGCTAAAGCAATCGAAAGAGGCATACCTCAAACTCTGCGGGGAAAACGAATCCTTAAGATGGTGGCCAGGACGGCGCTCGTCGTACTAAACACCAAAAATACACCAACTTTTGCCGTATTGGCTTCTTAGGAACCATACCGGAGTAAAATTTGCCTCGGAGTCCTTAGTATGGAGAATACACCATTGGATAGTACTAGAGGACTACTCAACCAGTGATCATCAATGCATTCTGATTGATATCAATGGTGTTGTCTCCCAACGTCCGTGCTCTCGACTTTCTACAATTTGGGTGGGATATCAGAAGGAAGGATGTCGAGAGGTTCATCAAGGTGCCCATAGCAGGTGCACCGATGCAGGGAGATCTGCAGGGAATGGTAGAACTAGCAGCTCAAGACGTGGTGAACTCGACTATGAGCATCATCAGGACTGCTGGCAATAATTCTATGCTCCGTCAAAAACCATGGCATAGCAAGCCCCCCAGTGTACTTGTGGTCAATTTAAATCGCTGAATAGCGAAGGAAGTGTCACAAAATTCGGCATGAGGCTCAATGGAGACGGAACCATGATGAGGCATGCAACTGAGGAGCAGTATATAAGTCGGCCAGGAAATGCCTTCGCAAATTGATTAACAACAGCAAGGCTCGCTGCTGACAAGATCTAGTGGATAATGTAAACCAGGGGCCTTGGGTACAAGCTAGTTATGCGGAAACTTTTGTTCTTTGGACGCGTTCCATACATGATGCGGAAAAGATGGACGAGATAGTACGGGCACTCATCTTCGCCCACCCCGTCTGTGTCCACAGTGAAACAGCAATCGAGTGCTCACTCTTCACACAGCCGGAACTGGAAGAGGCAGTCCTTTCACTGAAAGCGAGGAAGGCTCCAAGTCAAGATGATGTTCCAGCTGAGACGCTACAACTTGTTTATCACCGTTTACCTGATTTGCTACTCAGGACATTCAATGCTTGCCTACGGAACGGGGTTTTCCGGTTAGGCGAGAGGTGGCGAGGCTCGTGCTTATCAGCTAGGGAAAAGGAAATCCTGGGTCTCTGTCTGCATACCGCTCATTATGCATGCTAGACACTGATGGGAAATTTCTAGAGAAACTCATCAAGGGAAGACTCATTGACATGCTGCTGGGGGCCTATCTCCTCAGCAGTACAGCTTTAGAGCATGACGTTCCACCATTGATGCGTTTGCAGAGGTGATGAGTACGGTCTAAAAGACAGCAGCATATATGCGCAATAAGTGACCGATCGTCCTGTTGGTGACACTCGACGTTAGGAACGCCTCCAACTCTACTCGATGGGCTTATATTCTGAATACGCTGGAAACCCCTTTTCAAGTTCCAGAATGTCTAATGCGGCTTCTAAGGGACTACCTGAAGGACCAAAGCCTGCTCTACGACACAATACTGGGCCAACGCAGGATGGAAGTTACATCGGGTGTTGCCCAGGGATCTACCCTTGGTCCAGACTTGTGGAACGTGTCTTGCGATGGGCTACTGAGAATGGAATGCCAGATAAGTCGCGCTTGATCGGCTATGCGTGGATTATGTTGGAGCTGTAATCACTGCACGCACCATTGAATAAGCGCAACTTAGGCTAGGTATGTCCATGCGCTAAGTGAGAGACTGCATAGCTGCTCGTGGGTTCAGTGTAACACTAGAGAAAATGAAAGTGGTCATCTTGATGAAAAAGAAAATCCCGGGAGTAAGGATGATCAATATTAAAGACATACTAATCGTTTCTCTGAGCAAATTAAGTGACGCCTAAGAAGGTTGATTCGGGAGTATCGGCTCTGAGTCGACTTATGGCCAACGTAGGGGATCCAGGCCGTCAATAAGACGCCTCTTAATAAGTGCAACTGTAGGGAGTAGAAATTAGGGGCGACAGTCTCAGCAATGAGCTGTACCAAAAACGCGAGTACAGAGAAGAAGAGCACTGAGGATTGCATCTCATATCCAACAGTTTCTGATGCGGCAATGAGTGTTTCTGCAGGTGTGATACCTCTCACCCTGCTTGTAGAGAGCCCCGCGCTATTCAACTGCTTCGAAACGAGGACGCGTGTCTGTGAAGAGAGACAGCGCTCACTCAACGATGGGCAGAAGTTTTGTGTGAATTGTGCAAAGTATATGTGGGCAGTGTGCCTTATTCTGGATGCAAGGCCGTGACTAAATCGAGAGACTGACACCTATCTGACCCAGCTTTTGAGCGGGTATGGGTGTTTTTAGTCTTACCTGTAGAAGATTGGTACGAGTCAGTTTTGCCCAGGAGAGGAACACGATGCTTGTCACAAATTTTTTATGTGCGAAAAATAGGAGAGGCTGTGACGGGGCCTCGAAAGAAAGACAGGAGAGCTTGGATTGGATGACAAATGGAACCATGTGGACCATCATGTTCGGGCAGTCCTAAAAGATAAAGGGGACTCACAGCAGCTGGAGACGTTGGGATTGGGGGATCGCTTGTCTGGCAGTCTCTCTTCTCCTCTCCCCTCCTGCAAGAAGGGGGATCTGCTAGCTTAAAGGTCCCTTGCGGTGTAACCAAATGTTATATATACATAGGTTTATCGCAAATTTGGATTTTTTGAATAATGTGAAGTTTACAAATTTTTCCTTTTTCTTGATTAAAATGCCTCGCCAATGTAAATCCAACTTATCTAGGAGTTCATCACGGACTCAGCAAGACAAGCCACGGGCAAAAGCTAAAATTAAACTATTTTTTTATCCCCCGAGAAAGAGATTTTTTTCGGGACAAAAGGTACCCTATGTTCTTCTATGTACTCTTGACAGTGTGTGTAAAAAATTTCATGTTGATCACTTAAGTAGTTAAGGCTTGAAAGTATATCTAACAAGCAAACAAACTCACATTCGCATTTATATTATTAGTTGGGATTATGAAAGTATCATCAAGAAACTTAGTAGGCTCACTATCAGGGCTAATAAACTGTTTCAAAAGCTTTCATATGCAAACTTTAACGGGTTGCCTACTACGTGGACAAAACTTCTACGAGCCAAACTGTGTTAGGCGTTAAAGGGAAGTTATGAGTAAAATTCAAATAAGAAATTAAAGTAGAGATAATTTGAAATTCATAGAATAGAATAGTGTGATTTAGCATCGAATTTTGATGAGACTTAAAGTATGGCTTAGTTTCTTCCGAAGGAACACTACACTGAAAAAAAATTATACTTGCAGTATAATTTCGTTCTAGCTTGAGTTCCAAACGTTGGTTGTTTTTATTCCTACAAAGCACATAATCTACGTGTATCAATCTCTTAATTTTGACATGATAAAATTTTTATTCTACAAAATCAATTAACATTCTAACCTGTATTTCAAATTATCTTCACTGTTTATGACAATTCAACGCGTTTTAGAAAAATTTATATCTTCTGGATGGAACCTTTTACTTAAAAGTTCACAAAATAATTTGTTTGTTCTGAAATAATTTCATGGATCTGATGACATTTCTTCGTTACTGAATATTTGCATTCACCTAAACTGTGGCCGATCGTCAACTTTCTATTACTGAACACTTTGAAATCATATAACATGGTTTTGCAGGGTTTTTACGACTTTTTAATGATTTAAAATAAAAAAAAAATTATAAGGAAAATAATTGCATGATACTTCTATGCATTTTTTCGTTTTTGTTGTTATTGGTAAGTGAAGGCCATTTACGTCATGAGTTTGGGGCTCCTAAATGCACCAGACACTATGGACTACCAACTGAAACTCTCCCCTGTTAGGGCTGAGAACTTAGCCCGGAACCGTTTGGCACATTACTTCAAGCTGGCGATCAAATCTTCTTTCTAGAGAAAAGGATGGGAAGGGAAGGGAGAACTGGAAAAAAAGCCCCCTAGCCGTAATGCTTTTTGATGCTCAAGTTTGTCTTTTTTATTCTCCAGGGTGGCCCGTAGATAATGTACTACGCGGTTCCATTTGTCATGGGATTTGAGCACCTTTCCGATTAAAGTCTCCAAGGAGAGCACTCAAACTTTATTGAAGAGGTCACCACGTAGTCTATCCCATCTTTTGCCGAAAAAATGTATGGCAAACATCATCTACCTCTCCTATGCAATATACGTAGTCGGAGACCGGAACTTATCAATCTTGTGGTAAGACCTCATACCATGCCTTTGATCGAGCATCGCCTCAATGCAGGGATTAGGTTCACAGTGTATCTTTCCTTTGTTTGAAGTTCATTGTCTCGCCTCCCTTGCGACTACCTCGCTGTTGCCTTTTCTTCTATGTAGTTAAATATTTGTACGCTGTCGAGCAATGTGTATCACTCCTGCTATCACTTACTGCCAACATAGAAACTGTTCGATATGCACATGCAATTTCACATCACTCCTTGCTTCTATCAGTGCCAACACTTTCGGTGCAGCTTCTTGCTGAGACCGCCGTCCCATATTTCCAATCCGTAAAGTAGTGCAGACTGCACAGCGCTCATCCAGATTTGTCTTCTTGATGAAGAGGGTCTCCCTATATTGGCCATTAAACGTGCAAGTGCCATTACTATCCCTGCCATTTTATCAGCTGTTGCCCCGATTGGCTCGGAAAAGCTCATCTTTGAGTCTATCAATATGCCCAAGTATTTCACTACTGGTTTCGATTCTACCAATTTTCGTCCAGAATCTGAGGATCCTTTTTTGTTATGATGACAGCTTTAGTATAAGGCTAAATCCGTGAGCACTCATCCAATCCATTCATCTGCGCATTAGCATACCAAGCCTATGTTGCGCATGTTTGACTGTCCGTCCAACGATTAGTGCTGCAATATTATCCGCATAACTGACCAAGCCTGACACATCATGACTCAGGAACCCATCATACGAGAAATTCCATAAGTCAGTACCAAAGACGGATCCCTGAGCGACACCCGACGTACTTTCCGTCCTCTGCAAGCCTTCTCCCATGTCATAGAGCAGGCTACGGCCGTTTAGATAGTCCCTTAGTATCTGCATAAGGAGGACTTGGAAAGGATTATGCTGCCAGAATATCCGTCCATCTAGCGAGGTCGAAAGAGTGACTAGCAGGACAACCCGTTTTTACATAACCAGTATACCCTACGTATACTAGCATGAACTGGGAGCTCATCTTGATGTGTATCCTATACTCGTATACGAGTACACCATTAAAGCTTACGGGGAGAGACCTCTCTGTATAGCACTTACCTGCTACTGTATCTAGGACAACAAAGACAAGAGTTAACTTTATTACATGGCATGAAACGCTAAAAGGCCGATTGAGGATCGCGGCTCAAGCCATCACCTCACCCGTCACAATTTCATTGATCACTTTTACTATATCTCCGTTGTAAACGTTAATCGCATAATTACTCGTTGAAATAAAAGAATGGGTAGCAGCACGCTCCGTTTTAGACTCGAACAAGACTGCTTTACCAGTGCCCCGTCAAGTGTTTAACGAGCTTTAGTTCCATATTTTGCCAAAGTTTTCCGAATATGCAACATGTGAGCTCCCATTCCACGGGAGCTCTTACTCTTCGTCTTGTCTCGTTCGTAGATTTTTACGGCAAATTGACGAAATTGGGGAAGCTTTTGTTTCATCTTTTGGCTCTCTCTCTCTTCGGCTTTACTTCGCTGGAAGCACACCCCAAAGCTTATGTGCTTGATCGTAGTGAAGCTTATTATGTACATCGTTCACAATGTAATGGCTCGCCTGCAGCAAATTTAGGTGCATTCTTTTCATTGGTCGACATGTACATGATCAAAAGACAATGGGGTATGTGCTTGATTGTTGAATTTTGTTGGCTGAACTTGAGTTCATTTGCTCGTAACACCGTCGTGTGTAGCTGCTATGTTTCCCTACGCGCAGGAATGCACTCACCACTCCATGAGAGTGGTGATAGTGTGGGAGTGACCTGCTCTAAAACCATGCTGCCGTGGAGGTAGGTCCTCATCAGCATGAGCCGCTTCAGCAAGTCTTCTCCTCAAGAGTTTTTCGAGCCTTCTCCCATAGTATCCTGCATATATAACAGGCGGTATGCAGACTACGGCTTTTGATTCCTCTTTCATTTGCTGATACGTACGAGCCTCGCTATTTTACCAGGACTCTGGGAATATTGCTTCACGCTGGTACACGTTGAACGTGCTGAGCAACAAGTTAGGGCAACAGTAACAGATCGTCTGCATTAACTCAGCTGGAATCTCAACTTTTTCGCATAAAAAATAACAACACGCTACTGAGCAGATTTTAATATGAAAAGAAGGGATGCACTTTTCGTTCAATGGTTAGCAATAGGGATTTCATTCTTATTTTATTAGAAAGAACGTTCTTGAATCATTTAAAAAAAAGTTTAATCCCAAATAAAATAAAAAAATTGAACTTTCTTACTCAAAATTTTTTATATTTTTCTCATTGCAGGTAAGCAAGCTCTCTCCTCTGCCGAGCAACTATGACAGGTAAAATTTTCATTTATAACTTCCTCAAGTAAATAGCACATCAATTTTCCTGACTTCACAAAATGAAGCTATTAATTGAAGGATGCTTTCAAAAACTCATCGTAACGAAAAATACTTGCATTCTTTTCAACGAACATTTCCTTCTTTTCAACAATCAAAAAAGCCTTCAAACTTTTCACAACTCTTTTAACAAATTTAACCTTATGCAAGTTGCAAGTTTGATCTGTATCCTTCTTTGTTGCCGAGTTTATGCTGAGAGAACACAAAACGAAATCATTGATTGCTGATTGAGTTTTATTGAGTTTTCGAAAGAGCGAACTGGATAAAGGACTTCGAATTTCTTATTGTTCATTCAAGTTCTCATTAAAATTGTATGGTCGTCATTAAAACGCGGAAACAAAAGCTGAAAGTCGTTGATAGCAGTTTTAAGCACAACTTTTATGATGGATTTCAAATTAACTCAATATTCATTGCTTGAGCAGGAAGATATCCGTTCCCGAGCAAATTTAAAGAAAGAAAGTCGCCTATCAAAAATTCACAACACCTACAAAAGATCATCAAATGTGTGTTACGGTACAAACATTCGTGCATATGCTTATAAATTCATACAATCCCATCGGAACAAAAGAGGAAAAATAGAAAATCATTCACCACTTCAAACTTTGAAATTCGTTTTCAATTGAACAAAAATATCATGTAAATCCTTTTCATAAACTTTCTCGCCTGCTTAAGTCCTTGTGCGATATTCAAATATTCTCGACGAAAATAGCAACAACACAACAAAATAACAGCTCCAACAACTACGACAGCAGCAATAACAACCACGTCGATAATAATGCCAGTAAGGACGACGGCAGCAACATTAGCAAGGAAGAACGTCAGGATGGTTGGTTTGGAAGTAAAACTAGTACCAGTTCCAGCACCATCAGCACGAACAGCAGAAGTAGCAGCAACAACAGCAGCAGCACAAGCAAAGCAATTGAGAACAAGGACAGCCAACGTATCCTTGCATACACGTCAGTTTCCACATTGCACGACCCAAAGAGAGTGCTCTTGCGAATCGAAAATTTATATGCCGTATCGACAAAGTTTTGACAACGTGCTTCGCAAGTAATAACTTCTTCCAAGACATGAGAAGACCAAAAACCCCCATACCCTTTTCTTGGTCTGGCAGTTCTAAGCAAGGATATTGAGAGCCAGACTCGCTCGTGTTGCTGTTCATAGCATTTTCGGGCATATTATTCAGAATGCACAAATATCTACGAGTGAAATATGCTTTTCGACAGTGGAATAAAGCAATTGAGAGATTCTGAGAGAACATTCTCTCTGCGATAAGAAAGTATGGAAAACTGGCATATTTCGAGAGAGGCAGTCAAATGTTCACTTGCTGGACTGTTTTTTCATAAAGTCCTTGTAAAGTGGACCTGCTCACCTGGATAAATGTTCCAATCAGGTGTTGAAGGACTTGGAATGCCTGTTGTTTAATTCGTTCAAACTAAACCGACCGTAATGGTTGGGAAATCCGTGTGTGTCCACAGCTGGTCGAAATTGGTTGCGAAAAATTTTAGACCCAATATTATCACAGCAGGATCTCTCTGGCAACAAATGACTTAAACATGAAATGGACTTGAGAAAGTCTGGCCAGGCCTGGGAGCTGTCACTACATCAAATACATGCACAATACAAACACTAGTACGTTACTCTATCGACATTTGTTATGAAATAATGGTTACATACATTGTTTCATTATATTGGCGTGTGGATAAACACTCAAGGATGCTTTTTTCAAAGCAGATTGTTTTAATTTCATATTTTGTATTACATTATTTAAATTTATTATTAATTATTGAAACTTTATGAATAGTTCATTATCCTAACCTTTACATATGTAGCATCAGTAGAAGAAAACAAACTTTTTGTCCGTCCATTTCGAAAGCCTCCCTAATACTCTCCTATGATAATTTCGTAGTAGGGCTTGAATTTTCATTCTGTTTCTGGAGAGCACTTTATATGGCATACATAGTGAGGCAATGGCTCCATAATTTTTACCCCTAACTTGTCCCACTTTTTGTATACAGGCCACATTATAGTTCTTCGCTAGTGTTCTGGTAATTGCTCCTCTGATTTTACTCTGCATATTAGTCGATGGAGAAGGTTAAGTAGATCGGGACGCTTCCCCTCTGAAAGAATTCTACTGGTATTCCATCTATTCAAGGAGCCTTATTTTTTCTGAGGTCCCGTACTGCTGTCTCTACTTCGTCTCTGGTTGATGGCGAGACTGAGACCTTTTGTTCTGTTTCTGGAGTAACTTCTGGAAATACTGCAGCTATCTGTTTTTGATTTTGACTGAGTTACCTATAATTGAGCCTTGTGCACTTTTGCAAAGATTTTTTGTGGATTTAAGTCATCTCTTGGTTGTTTAATAGAGACATACGCTGATTTAACTTCAGAAAGGATAATGTTTACGTTTATCTGTACGATTTTGGTACTGATGGTCAGTCCCACTTCTTTCTTTGGCACCGTTTTTTTGGTTTGTCATCAGAGGGTATTATAGTATGCTTCTTTGCCTGGAGTTGGTCAGTGTATGTATTCTTTGAACGGCGGGTTCCATTTTTCAACCGTTTCCCTGCATTTTTCGTCGTATCAGTCGTTCCTACTTTTTTTTGGTCGATACCTCAAGACCTCTTCGGCCGCTTCTGTTACCGCATCTTTTACGTGTTTTGAATGTCATCATTACTTTCTCTCACCGGCAGAAATCTATTGATGCGATTTCTCGGCACTGACATATATCTGGACGTTACTGAGCTATCATTTAGCTTGTGTATCTGATACCTTGAGGGAGCTAATCTACCTTGTTTACAGCTTTTAAAGATATGTCATCAGAGCTTGACCCTTATAAGGTAGTGGTCCAACTTATAATCAGCACCACAAAGTGAGCGCCTGTCAAGAATGCTAGTGGCTGGTCACTTTTGTATGAAAATATTGTCGATTCGGTTGAATGTGTGACCTTCTGGGGTACCGGTTGTGGATGTCTCACAACGGAAAGTGTATGAAGCTTTTCGTGCTCTGTTAATAGTGATGTGTTTCACGCACTGTCCATTGTTGCTGGTCTCTGCATGAAGGCAGTGCCTGCCGGTTGCTCCACTATGCAACATTTCTTGGCCAATTTTTACCCTGAACTCACCCAAAACAATTTTAATTTCATTTAACGGCGATGCATCGACAGTTTGTTCTAGGGTGCTCTGAAATTTGGCCTTGCTTGCCTCCTCCTAGTATTGTATACGGGGGTGATAGTTGACCAGCCATACATTAAAGAATTCAGTCTTGATACGAATTGAGCAGATACTTTCCGAAACAGGCTTGAAGTCGGTGATAATTTGTTTAAATGTGCTGCCAAGAACAAATGCCACCTCAAACACATGGTTTCCTTACGATTTTCCTCGTTTTAACATAGTGTACGTTCGTATGTCAAATGTCTCCTCCCGGTACCATCTGGCTTCTTTTGCTGCGGTGATGTTGGTTCTTTATTTTTTATTTCATCTAGAAGTTATCACACTACACCTGGTATATTCAATCACACATTCAAATTTACAAAAGAACAGTCGTAAATACGTTGCAATCGTTGTTGCCGCTTATCCAATCTGAATCAAGGCTGTTATCCTGGTTCTATGACAAGTAAATAGTAAGTGGAGTGTTGTCAGTGCTTCGTCTGAGTCGGTTCTTGGTCTGCAATCGGTATTTCATTGCCCATATACCCGCTGGCTTACCGGCTAGGGCACCCTCTATTCCTAACCTAGGGATGTAACTGTCCTAATTGATTCTTAAATCTAGCACGCCAATTTTATGACATTCCTGTTAATTATTACAGGTAAATAGCCAGATATAGTGATTTCCTTGATCCGCGTTGAGTAAGACTCCTCTTCAATTTTTGTGGATGGCGATGCTCTCCTCCACGTCTAATTTCCTGAAATCTCATGTGCTCCATATAATTTCCTTATCTTTGATGTTCAACCTGTGATTTTCCGTTAACATGAGTTCCGCTACTTTCCGCCTGATTTCCGCCAGTTTGCCAAATCCGATATTTTTTCTCGCTCTGCTTGCCTTATTAATGTGCTCGTTGGCCTGTATCCCCATTGATCATTTTATTTTTTCTCGTCAGGTTTGTTTCGTTTTGAGCCACCTTGTACTGTTTTCATGGTATTGTCAAATAATTTTACAATACCCTACTAAGATTGCGTCCTTTCTGTCCGTCCGTCCGTGTGACACAGCAACTTTTCTCACAATCCACTTTAGCTAGAAATCTGAAATTTGGTGAGTAGGTGTAGAGCGGTGACCTCTTAGATTTGTCAGTATAATCTTTATAAGATGTTTAAGGGGGGTCTCCCCATATAGGGGAGTGGCCCCTGAAAACTAAAGGTTGCCAATATGGGTATCAAATATAAGATCTTGATGAGAGCTTTCCAAAACAGGTCTTGGACTGACTCTTTTTGCTCTGAGGAATGCAGGTGGAGGGGAAATGCATGAAAAAACGTATGGTGTTCATGAAAAGATTGCTTATAAAAGATGATAATGGAATACACATCGGTGTAACGCCTACTTGCTTATAAAATTATCCTTTGAAGACAAAATAATTCTACTCCATTCATAATCTTGCTAGTGCATATATGTTCTTGTCTTCATCCTGCTTGAGTCGTTCACTTGCTTCAAGAGCCAATCTTCCAGATTGTTTAGTGCTTCCTTGATTGGAAAGCTTAGATAGAGCGATGTGACATCGAAAGATACGAGTGTATAATTTTCCTCTTGCTGTTTCACGCCTGCCAGTTTTTCAGTGAACACCTTGCTGTTTTTGATGATGTAATTTGTTGCATTATTTATGTGAGAGAACACCCTTACAAAACGCTTAGCTATTTTTATCGTTTTTGATTTTTCAGCAGCAATGATTTCGCTGATTTCAGTTACTGGTTTTACATATACGAGTACGAAAGATATTTTCATCGAATGTTTGCCTTTTACCCTAATTAATTTCGCGATGAAAGATACAAAAGCGTGCGTCCTGGCTAACTGGTGGATTCAAAAGAAGAACGGAAGCGCATATATTTTGTCAAACTATTGTTAAGGGAGGGTTCAGTGACAATAGTTTCAAAGAAATCTTCTTTGTAGTATGCAATAAACCTTAAAGATAAAGTGCACGTAAGGCTCATTCGACACAGTTCTTTGTCACTTTGAAATTTCGTTTGTCTTACTTTTTATCAAATCTCCTTTTAATACAATTTGATTCAAAATTTGAAACTACACTGCGACCAAAAATTATCTTCAAATACAATGTCAATTGACTATGAACATTTTCGTTTTATCTTCCCATATAAACATCACATACAAAAATGTTTCGTTCAGATGAAACGTGATCAATCTACTTTGTTTCTTGATTAAATAACCGAGATCCACTTTATAACAACGGTAAGTATTGTAAAAATAACATCAAAATGTTTAATATATTACGAGCACTGTTACTCAACTAAAGACTAGCGATTTCCCATAGATGATGTATCATGATCATTTGCTTCATTCAAATGGGTCTTGGGTCCTTTCCCGACCAAAATTGAAGAGGTATAGCGTGACTTCCATGATATCATGGGTTTATGTCCGGAGAACATATCCAATTTAGAGCAAATCTCTGTCCTATTTACGGTGATAATCTTTCACGTTGGCTCTTAGCATCCTTTTATGTGGCAGAGGTCCCACCGGATTACGCAGATGGCCTCCAAGTGAGCCTTTGCCTGACTCCATCTCTCTCTCCTTCTCCATATGGTGGCCACTACTTGATCTTTGTGAAAGGAGATACCTTACATTGGGCAACGTATTGCCGCTCATTGGCCCGCACCTTCGGCCAGGGATATCTTTCAGTGATGCAATCGTACGTGACTGCAATCAGATCATCGTAGCACCGCCCCAAAATATTCTCACGCTTCAACCTGGGTGCTACCAACTTCCAGGACTGTCCCCAAAATTTATAATGCTTGTTGGGTACGTTCTTCCAGAGTTATCTCGCTTCAAGCTACCAATCATTATACTTGTTGGGTTCCCAGGAAACGTTCTACTTTATGCGCTCTACCCAGGTAGTCTCCTTCTTAGGTGCCTTCTCAATGATTTTTACCACTAGTATAGATCTGGAGAGGACATCTGGCACTAAATGTTCCTTGCCACGAAATCAAATAGCTGGACCCAGACAGCTCAGAAGTCCAGCTTGATCCCAGAGGCTGTGAATCTATACGAGGGAATGATTATCGTTGATGGCTACGAAGGAGGACCCCTCAATTTATGGCCGCAGCTTCACCACCGCCCAAAGAACGGTTGAAAACTCTTTCTACGTGGCCAAGTAGTTCTACACCAACTTCGAAAGGAATTGGTTCTGGTAGTACACAACTTTCTCTTCCTCTGGAAAGTTTGGCTTAAAACTACCCCTAGACCCACGTCAGATGCATCGATCTGAACACTGGAAGGGAGTTCAAAGTTGGGGGATGTCAGGAATGGTGTTGACAACAGCTTCAACTTGCATCACTCGAAAGCCAGATCACACTGAGTGGTCCAGTTGAAACGCCAGTTTTTACGTAGCAAATTTGTCAAAAGTACTACCAGAGAGATATGATCTGGAATAAATTTCCTGTACCAAGAGACCATGCCCAAAAATTGATGGGCCTACTTTAAAGTCTACAGTCAGAGATTTTTGACGAAAGTCAACACATTTTCTGGCTCAACCGTTAATGTTTACTAGGAATCGCAGCTGAGGTTGACATTAAAAGCACTTATCCCTCGATATTTTCAAACCAACCTTCTTCAGCCAACGGAATGCCTCCTAAAGAGTAGATATATACTTTTTGAACGTTAGCATTGCAATGATTATATCGTCTAGGTATATCAAAATGTACGGCTGCATCGTTAGCCTATATCAAAATGTACAGCTGAATCGTTAAACTAGTTAATTTAATTTCCGCCACGTAGCTGAGGCATTTGACCATTCAAAGAGCATATGAAAAAAATTGAATAGTCCCCTCACTGGAATAATGAAAGCGGTGTACTGCCAGGAGGCCACCGCTAAGGGTCTTGCCTGTAGGTGGATTTGATGTTGAAAGTGGACAGGTATTTTGCATTGCACAATTTATCAAAGATGGCTGAGATGTAAGGCAGCGGATATGCGTCTTTGCTATCACGTGGTTGAGCCTCCAATAGTCGACACAGAAGTGTTAAGATCCACCCGTTTTTTTAAGCATTAAAATAAGAGACGAACATGCACTGGTTGATAGCCTCAATACTCCCAACCTTAAAATATCATCCAGCTCCACGTCAATGTGTATGCAGCACGGATGAGATGCGATAATACATCTGTTTTCCCGTGGAGCCAATGCCTGGCGTCTATGCAGATTAGCAGGCAACATTGTAAGTACCTCACAGGTAAAGTACCCAACCCCACGTTTCATATGCAGCGTCACTTCAAACTCACACAGGAAGCCCCCCAGGATCAAATCCTGCACCTTTAAGATTCTATTTACCTCTTCTTGTCCCTCAAATGCATCGGTAGCTACTCGTTTTCTGGCATTGAATACCGACCATCATTTAACAGCTGCACTACCTGCCCTTCTTCAATCCTTTCTGCCCGAGGATTGATGTGCAGGCTTCGAAATCAACCAATCCAAAGATCTCCTATACTCTACAATTTAATGAAGGATAATCTTTGAGATCAAATTATTGGATCCTTCAAGTTTACATTACCAGCTGAGCTATTGGAGAAACTTAAACTTGAGTTCCGGTTCAAATGAACTCTCGTTAAAACATTCAGCAAACGAAGTCCACCTCGTAGCTTTTGAACCAAAAAGTGGTTCCAAGAGTACAAATTCAACTTAAATCTATTCATTCCTTACTATTACCAAAATATGTGAATTTTATATATGTAGCTTCCGCAGTTATCTCAGATAAAATGAAATTCCACTTGCCTTGCCCATCCGCTTATCGCTCGTACTGCTTGCCGCGTTGCAATTTTCAGTGAGTGGACATATTTTATATGTGCCATTATATGGCTTAACTTAAGATAGCAATTCATTCCTTTTATTAAATATGTTATAACCGTCACTGTCAAAAATCACTTTATTGCCCGCATCAATAATCTTTCCAATCGACTGGAGATTGGCTGACAACTGCGGAACATACAATACGTCATTGACCTTGATATCTTTTTTATTTACATTAATTTTTGCGCCGATCGACTCGTCTGTGATTTGGAATCCGATTCCAATCAGTTTGTTTGAAGTTTTTATTATGCTTTCGATGTATTTGTCCATTGAAAAGGACTCATCCAATCGGCATGTTATTAACTTTTGGAGTGAAGTAATTGCCATAGTCGGCGAACAATGCCTTGAGTTTCTTCTACATTTGACAATTTCGACATTTTGTGTAATCACGTGCACAACACTAAAATGTTCAATATATGGATCACACTTCTGGGCCCATAAACTGTTGAGGCCGATATCGATTCTATAGATTATGTCAAGAACTTAAATCAAAGACGTGTGTATCATTTTTATGCCGAACATTAAAGAGACCGGAACATTACCATCAGCTGATTGTGTAGATATTCAATTGCCAAGTGGGCTTACACCATGTCCGTCCATGCAGGGTTCTATTTATATCAACGTATTCATATATGCAGATCGCCATATATTCAATTGGCATTTTTACTTTCGTCAAAAGTCGGAAGATGAACGGAAGGAACGGGATTGTAGTGTATTGAACTTCAATGATGTAGCCTCCCTGCGGCAGTGGATGATTTGGAAAAAGGGTTACGGGATTAAGGCAGTTACAAGTCTCATGTAGTACAGGAAAAGATAAAAAGTATAATTGATAGTGAAAGAATTAAAATTTGCTTGCGGATACATGAATAAAATTCGAGTTGAGTTGACTTTGTGAGAGAAATAATGTTCTGTTTATGGTATCCGTAAATAAATTATTTGGTTTGGATCTTAGACAAAATGGCCTGGATAAAACTAAATTTATTTGATATTGTGGTAAGTGTGTGAAGAAAAAGAAAAAAAAAACAAACAGTGGATGTTTTTTTTCAAATTGAAAGGAGTAAAGTAAAAAAATAAAGGTGATTTAAATATACTCGTGAAACCTAACCGCTAACATTGTGTTGGAAGTAAAATCGAATGTTCGGTACAAAATCACAATTTTTAAACAATTAAACTTTCAAAACTGAAGGGTGAATTAAAGATTTGCTATTTTAAAAGACTGCTAGATAGCATATCTTCTTCTTCTTCTTAGTTGTGGGGCTGTGGCCTTTCGGGCCTTCGCTTCCTGCAAACAGCGCCTCCAACTGTCTCGGTCCACGTCATCCAATTCCGAAATCCGAGCAGCGATGAACTGTCTTCGTCGACCGAGTCAGACCAACGCTTCCTCGGTTTCCCCACTGGCCGCCGGCCTTCAGGGGAAATGAATACCTTCTTGGGTATCCGTTGTTCGTCCGTAGGATTCATGTGTCCAGCCCATAGCAGCGTCCGCAGTCCGACAATCGTTGAGACCTCCGGTTCATCACAAATTTCATACAGCTCATGGTTGTATCGAATCCACCATTGGTCCCCGTCAAGCTTCGTTCCGATTATTTGCCTCAGTAACCGTCGCTCAAAGGCGTTCAATATATTTGCGGATGCTTGGGTTAGGGTCTATGTTTCACACCCATAGCATAACACAGGTCTTATCACCGATTTGCATACTTGGAGCTTTGTTTTCCTGTGTATGCAGCTGGTCTTCAAGATCGTCCAAACTGAATAAAATATTTTAGTTGCGAGCTGTATTCTTCAGAGTATTTCGTCTCTTTCATTGCCCGTTCTCGTTATTTTGGCACCTAAATACACAAATTCGCTAATGTTTTTGATACCGTATTCGCCAAGTGTGATATATTGTGTATTTCGGGTATTTTTCCTCGACTGCGTCATGAGCTTTGTTTTATTTTCATTGATTTGTAGTCCTGTTAGTTTTGATTCGCTGTTGAGTTTCAGGAAGAGTTCTTTGGCAGTTGTTAGTGACCGTGACAGAATGCTGATGTCGTCCGCATAGGCCACTACCTGGCTCAACTTGTATATTAATGTACCTCGCGTATCGACAGGTAGCTTCCGTATGACGTACTCCAGAGCCAAATTGAATAGCAATGGGGCCAGCCCATTTCCCTGCTTTAGTCTGATATTTGTGTCAAAGGCATCGGTGAGTTGGTTATTTATGTAGACTTGGGAGGTCGTCGACGTCATTGTCATTTTGGTAAGACGGAATGATTTGGCTGGGATGCCAAAACCAAGCATTATTTGGTGCAGTACGTTACGATCAATACTGTCGTATGCTTGCTTGAGGTCGACAAAAATTGGGTGTACGTCTATGTTGAACTCCCAGCATTTTTCAAGTACCTGCTTGACTCTGAACAATTGGTCTGTTGTTGATCTACCTGCCCTAAAACCACCTTGATACTCCCCAATAATACTGTTGGCGTATGATCCGACTTTATTTTCTAAGATCTTAGAAAATATTTTATACGCCGTACAAAGTAGTGATATGCCTCTATAATTTTCGCACTGTAGCTTGTCACCTTTTTTGTGGATAGGGAATATAATTGATGGGCTCCACTCTTTCGGCATATGTTCTTGTTGCCAAATGTTCTGGATGACTTTGTGAATAGCTTGATGAGCACTACTGCCACCATATTTGATGAGCTCCACTGGAATCTCATCGATACCCGGCGCTTGATTATTCTTTTGGGCTTTGATGATGAACAAACTTCATCCAGAGTTGGTGGGGCCGATGGAAGCTCTCCGCAGACATATTTAGGCTCCAATGTTCTGGAGCTGTGCGGAGGATGAAGGAGGTTCTTGAAATATGCTTCCCATCTTTCATTAATCTTGATTTCATCATCGATTATATTGCCGCTGTCATCACGACAGAGCATGGTTTTGGGCTGATAACCACGTTTCAGGCTTTTCACTACTTTGTATGCTTGGCTTGTGTTATTGCTCGTTAAACTTACATCCATACTTCTGAATTGGTCGTCATGGTATTTTCTTTTCTTAATCTTAATTATCTTATTCGCTACTCTTCTGAGATTTTCATACTGTTCTCTCTTCGTCCTGGTTTTCCTACCTACGTTTTCTTTGTACGCCTGATTCTTTTTCTCTAACGCATTCTGGCACTCATCATCGAACCAATCATTCCTCTTGCGCCGAGCATGATGTCCGATCGTCTGTTCTGCCACGGTTCTGATAACCGTTTCACTTCCATCCAGAGCTCGTTGCTCGTCTTTAACGATGCGTCTGATAAGATAGCATATGCTTGTGAAAAAAGTGGCCGAGTCGCGTTGTTTTAATATGTTACTATAACTTTAAACATTGATTTATATCTTAACTTTCCAAGGTGCTATACTTCTTTTTTTGTCTTTCGTCGAGCGCTCGGAATTCAGCAACAAAGGGAGTGAGTACATAGTTGGCTTTGTACCTTTATTTTATTTTATTCATATTATCAAGTTAATATCTTTTTTCTTTTATTAAAAATCCTTATTTAGTTTTTTTATGTCAAATTTTGAGGGGGGCTGGTTTGTTTTTTTCTTATCTTTATTAAAAATTGTGAATTGTTCTTAAAATTTTTCTGAATTAGATAAAACAGCCATGCCTCTTACAGCGACCATATTCCATTTCCTAAGAAAATCATTTTAAATATTATAATTTTATAGATTTATAGATTTAGGGTTACACTAAGTGAAACTAAAAAAATATTAATGTTTATGTAGTTTAACAATAATCCATCACATGTCAGTCCAAATCCGAGGCTTGCCATTGAAATTTATTGTTAGGGTATCTCATTCCATAACCGTGACAGAATTCGAGGTGATATGGTCAGTATCACGCTCAACCATAGGATTATTACCTAATTTTTCAATTAGTACCCATTAT
Source organism: Odontomyia ornata (assembly GCA_963969285.1). Classification (NCBI taxonomy): domain Eukaryota; kingdom Metazoa; phylum Arthropoda; class Insecta; order Diptera; family Stratiomyidae; genus Odontomyia; species Odontomyia ornata. The sequence goes on along the minus strand of OZ017740.1, from coordinate 18,320,097 downwards.
AGCTAGGTGGGCTTATAGTCCGACAGCAGTATCAGAAGCTCAAACTCGATGTCGCGACCAAGGTTTGAACTTGGGAGATAGTTTGTTATAATCATAATGTAAAAGTTATATTTTTGGATAAAGTTTTTTAACATGTTTTGTTATTTTTTATTTCCATTTGTGTTTGCTTAATGTTAAGGATGGTTTAAATAAAGCATATTTTTAATTCTATTCAAAAGTTTGTTCAAAACACAAATGTTTAAGGGAGCGTAAGTAAATTTACTGCGATCGCCTCTCACAAAATTGTGAAGCCGGACTATGGTTAGAAATCGCTGTGTCACATATGTGTGACGGTAAACCTGATAAATTCCTAAGTATATATTTTACCAAAAGAAAACAAGCAAGAAAAATAATATTAATTTACTAAAATTGCACCATGCTTGCTCAATTAATACTATACAAATAACGATGTGGTCCATTTCTGTAGAATATTAACGAAACCAAAAATTTCACTTCGAATTCAACCTGAAAATTTTTTCACCTTAAAAACAATTCCCACACATTCAATGGTGAAATTCAATGAAATAATAAAAAACCGGTTGAACACCAACCAACCGTGAGTGTCATTGTTTCGTCCTATTCCATTCACAGTGCCAACTCGAAAAGGAAGAATTTCCATGTCTGGTCTGAACGAACCATTCTCATTCCTTTTCGTTGTCGATATGCGCAAACCGTGCCGTACTGTGTGCCATCCATGCTGTTGTAGTTGTACTATTAGAGCTATCATCGCTGTATCCTCATCATCGTCCTTTTTCCCTACTCTACGACTGCCAGTTCTCTAGTTCGAATTTTGTGTCGTTGTGTTAAACATGTGTGTTGTTCCACCCAATTTCCAGGACACTTTAACCATTCTTGTGTTTTAGAGGTCTATCCCAAAAAAAACCTTTTTACCCAAAATATTGTAGGGATTTGTGCATTTTTCAGTGTCCTTCATTTTCGGATTGAAATTGTAATGTCCTGCGAGTGAATGGATACGTGCAAGTGTCGTGTCAAGAGTGTTTTTCCAATCGTGCCAATGGCACTGCAAATCATTGTGCAAATCGTCCTGTGAAGGATATTTGGTGGGTGTTTTTGAATAAGCAGCTCCTTGCAATCCAGTTATGTTAGAGAAAATCCTTCAGTTGAATAATCAACGGCTATGAATTCGACTCGTCATGAAGGTGTTAGTTTCGTGGATTAGTTTACAAACGTGATTCTTAATCCTTTTTGCAGTTGTGCTATTTTTTTCACTTCGAGGTGACATTACATGACTCAGGATAAGATTTTTCGTACGTCGACGTATTCTCATTCTTGTGCCCGTTCGTCAGTTCGTTCGGTTTTTCGTATGTGGACCACACCCGCGCACGTGCACACGTTAAACATCGAGCCCCAACGGAGCTCCCACCCAAGAAAATTATATTTCGTCGGTGTTCCTTTCGCATACAAATACAAGTGCAAAAATTGACAGAAAACCGCTCGCACATACACGAGTACGTACGTACGCCCGTTCACGCTTACACACGCTCTCACGTTTGCCCGATGCTCAATTCGATACTGCTAGAAATCGACATGTACTCGTACCCTTAGATAGGAGAATCCTTTTCCTAGGATAAAATAGAAGAAAAAATTCGTGTAAAAATTAACTCGACGAACGATAATACAATAGCGAAGTAATTCATCAATTCCAACTTAAAATTAGGAGATTTTTATTAGTGGTCGGTGCAAGGACTCATAGTTAATAGTGCTTAGCCCGTACAAGAGAACTGTGTTAATTGCTGCTTGATAAAAAAAAAACATAAAAGGAAATTTGATAGCAAAATTCACATGCGTGTGCGTATCTAAACAGAAAAAAGTCATTTTACCTCGAATCCTTCAACCTATTTGCTCTTTCAAATTTCCATTGATGGTATTCTGTGATCCGTACTTTCCACCATATATAATCTGCAATATTATTCTTGGCATTCCGTTCGGGGAAAATTTGCAGTTTCGAAATTTTCGCGGAAATTGAGTTTGGTTTACTTTTGTAACGCCAAAATTTTGATAAAATATAAACGTCTGGTTGGATAAGTTTTAAAAAATTCGTGACACTAGTGTATTGCGGTTTGGTGGAATCCAATGAAATTTTAGAGAAGTATCCATTACATGTGTGGTTTGTGCAAATGTTTGAGGCGTGAAAAGTGAATTGGTTTGACCAATATTTGTTTGTATGTGAAGGACTTCATTCTGCCATACGAGGTTGGACGTCGACGAGGTTATCCAGAAACCTTGCTTAATTTCATCTAGACTGGCAGCTGGAAATGCACAGTAGCAAAAGGTATGTGACATATGAAATTATTCTACAAATCACGGGCTCTTTAAGTCTCACGTATGATTGGTACACTTATTAATGCCAGTTATGAGGAATAATACGTAATTTTTCTTTATCTGCTAATGCGGGCTTATTTGATAATACGAGTACATCATTCCTTGAAGTGTGTAGGCTTGGCTACAATTAAATGTTAGCAAAAACTTTATAAGATAATCTTAAGGAAAGTTTGGAGCAATTTCTAAGTCGTTTGTAGGTTTTCTAATAAAGATCTTTAAATATTCTTCGGATGAAGCTCAAATACTTGAAATAATTTTGTAAGGCTTCTTTCTGGTACGAAAAATAAAACATTCATAGATTATTGGATTTACGAGTAATTTCCCTGCGTCTTATTTTGTTTAAGATTTCACTCAAATAAACTTGAATTTTTAATATCAATATTTAAAATTGAAAGTAATCTATATTATAAATTCTAAGGAAGTGTATGGTAGGCTACTTATTTATATGGGTTTAACAGCGAATCCCTTCTTAAATCTCATTGTCATTTAGCCACCAAAGTTGAGATTTGTCAGTCTAAGCTCAATTAATTTCAAACAAGTTGAACAGACAGAAATACGCTCCTGTTAGAAGGGGTTAGCATTCAATCTATGATATGCAGACAGCAATAATGAATAAAATCAGCAAATATTTCAGTCATATGTATTCTATACTTGGTTTTAAAGAAAACCCATTCTTACTCCAATTTATTTGACCGCCATTTTTTAAGCTAAACTACTAAATCATTATCTTTATGGGATCTTAAAGATATTTATATTGCTCGTCTTTTCTAGGAATTTTGAGAAGATCCAATGAAAAATGTGGTGCCTGGGTCCACCCAAAGTCCATATAATAGAAAAATTCAGTTATGTCGTGGTTGTTGTGATCGGAAAAAATTCAAGCGTCACCGTAAATATGATTCAATTTCACTGCCAAAATAAGAATCTTACTTGAAACTACTTTCAAATAATAAATTTCATTGAATTTAGGCAAATTTATTAAAGAAAATTTAATTTAGAAATCCTATTATAGCTAACAAAGTGGAGTCAATGTTGGCTTCTAAGGTATTTGTGATTATCGTACTCATAAAGAACTACCTCAACATTTTCTCAGGCTTTTTGGATCACTAGTGTCCCAATTGCGAAGGAAGTGCACAAATTGTTTATACATTTCCCCTTCCATTGTACCTCTCGAGGTAAGAGGTACAAATTTAAGACCTTTTTTGGAAAGCTCACATCAAGACCTTTCATTTGACATCCCACATGACTACCTTTGGTAATTAAATTTTTTACGGATCCTATTCCCTAGTTTAAGAGCTTCTTAATCCCTTAGTGCATGATTTTTTATTTTGTGACTGAAAATATATGCAATGTTAAATCATAAATAAAAAGACACGTATTTTAGTATTTTTTATTTCTTTAAATTTTTATTAGAGAAATTGCACAATATACTCTACATAAATTGCTGAATAATAAGCCATTCATTCCTCACAATTTTACTTATGAAGAATAATGAAGTATGGAATAATAGAAAGCAGTTTCTCTTATCATTAAGACATGCGTTTATTTTACACTTGCGGCATTGAATATATGATCTACCATTGCGCTTCAGTACCTTACAGCGCTGTCTGGTTGTCCAAATAGGTAAGTGATCTACCTGGTCTAGACCCACATCCTGAAATGGCATGATGGCTTCTGATCGTCTTGCCTTATTTTCTCAAATGCAATTGAGGGTCGTCCTCATTTCGTACTGCTACTATGTTTATGGGCTCAGCACAAGGCTTCTGCTACAGCTACGTTGAAGTACGCTAGTGCAAGCAATTCTTGATCCTCAAATCTACGCCTATGTAATAGTCAGGGGTTGATGGTGTTCATGTTCATCATGTGAAAAATTATTCAATGGTGAAATTTTTTTGACCGTATTTGGACTCTGTAATAACCTAGGAGTGCATTTACAAGATCAACGCCACACATATGTTGATTGTATGTTATCACAGATTTGGGCATGGAATTGTAATATACATTTTCTCCTTTTTAATAAAGCGTCTAACATCCGCAAGTGGCTCACTGCCTATGTAAGTCAAGGCCAAGTTAACAATCCTGTTGTCATACCATGTCGTTACAGAGATGTTGACATTATCCACCGTTGTGGGCTTCTCAACCACAGTACCCCTTCCATTTTTCTTAGGTCCTTTTTCAAGGGAACTTTATACCCAGGGATGCAGTTTGATTTTATTGTATTGCAATATCCCTTTCTTTGCCAAATAAACCAATAGCGGCAATGATGTATACCAGTTATCGGAAAAAACGCGATAATTTTGTGCTTCTGGAATAGTTCTTGCAAGACGAATGACCACATTACTAGAAGTGTTTATGTTTGGTAAACCTTCAAATACTTCTTCTGCTCTCCAAGCTCCTGTATGTGGTTCAAAGTCATAGTTAAAACCAGAGGAGCCGTTAAGAACAAAATTTTGGAAGCCCCATTTATGGCGCTTTTTGGGACTCTATTGCCTCATGGGTAAGCGACTTTTAGTCGGAATTATCAGCTCATCCACAGCCTTATACTTCTCCTTAGGGACACTTAGCAAACGCTCTATAAGTTCGTTCAGGAATGGATGAAGTTTGTGTAACGGATTATTGCCTGGTTGCCCCTTAGGCACTTGGGTTAAGTTTGCAATGAAGTGAATATAACGCTTAAATTCTTCAAAACGGTTGCATGGCATGACTGAACTGACTTTGAGATGTCCCAAGGTCTCATACCAGTAGTCTCTAGTAGATGGCAGTTGAATAATGGACATCATAAAACATGTACACCTAATTCTGTTTTCACATGGTAGATTGGTTCTAGAAAAAACCGTTTAAAAAAACCGCGTAAAAAAAGACATTGATCGTATGCAAAAAAAGGTTATTGGTTCCTTATCTCTAAAACCTATTAAAATTAGTGAAAAAACAAGGGTTTTTTAAGAACAAGTATTCATGTTTACTTTATTAAATCACATATAATGTGTATTTACACAAGCATAGAAAAAAAAGATATGCATGTAATTTAAATTAAATGTATGATAAGTTCTAGAACTAAAAAAATGTAAAACAGCAACGTTGATAACAAAAAGGAAAGGATATTCAATTTTTAAGGTAAACACAAATTTAAATTGAAATAAATTAAAAAAAAATTAAATGACAATCATAAATACAGGACTATAAATTTAATTACTGTCATCGTCAGTTACTCGAATTCGCTTGCTTCGAATGCGTATAAAATCACTATCATCGATGGAATAATTTTGAATTGGACTTTCTCTTGCTCGTTCGGCATCTACATTTTTAGCAGTGAACTCTATTATGAGCCGTTGTTGGCCAATTGCCGCTACTTCTTTGTAAAATTCTTTATAACGATCAATACAAGAATTCAGCTCTTTCGACATTGGGATCGCTTCTTGAATAAGCTTGCAGTAAGTTTAACAGGCTCTTGACTATCACTGCTTTCTATAAAATCAGCATTCTCTGAGGCAAAATGTAATATTTTGTCTTCGCTAAGCACTTTATCAACCACCAGTTCATCAAAATCATCGAATACCAAGTCATCAAAACCCTCCCCGCCAACTTTATGTGCCAAAGTAATAATATTGGGATATTCGTTTGTACTTGAATTCACATGATTTTTACTTTTAACACATTCTGCCCAAATTGCTCTTCAACATTCGCTTAAGATTGATGGTTGTAAATCTGATAATGCTGAAGCAGCATCTGCTACGCAATCTTTAATAGAAAACTTTTTCCAGGCATCAATGACTGTTTTATCCTTCTCCAAAGTGTCCAGAATGTATCGGAATGTTCGTTTGATGTAGTAAGTTTTAAATATTGTGATAATTCCTTGGTCCAGGGGTTGGAACACGGTGGCAGGAACAAACCTATATATATATATGTTTGTGTTTCAACTGAGGATGCCCGGGTGCGTTGTCTACCAATAGAAGAACTTTAAGCTCTAAGCCTTTTTCATTTATATGCTTTCTAGTTTCTGGCACAAAATATTTAAAGAAGCATTCTGTGAAAACTGTAGTTGTCACCCATGCTTTTTTATTGGCCATCCAACTGATCGGCAATTTATCCAAATCTACACCTTTCATTGTGTCCGATTGATGAGCAGGGGCTTTAACATCCGATCTCCAGAAGCGTTACTGCAAATAAAAATGTGACTCGATCTTTTTCAACTTTAAAACCACCAGCACTCTTTTGCGATTTGGCAACATATGTTCTTCTCAGCATTTTTTTCCAAAAAAAAACCAGTTCTGTCTGCATTACAAACCTGATCTTCACTGTATGCACCATCAGCAAGTAATTTTTTAAGTTTTAGTGGAAATTCTTTAGCAGCATTCTGATCCCCAGAAGCTTTCTCGCTCTTGATTTTTATGTTATGAAGCGCATGCTTTTGGAGAAATCCTGTCAACCATCCTGAGCTTGCAGAAAATAAGTAGGTCTACTCAGGAGTTGATTGTGTAGAAATAGACGGTTGTTCGTCTTTTATCATTTTATAAAACTTTAATGCTTACTGTTTGATATTGTCTTCGTCTACGGGAATCCGTTTTTGTGCATTGTCCTCAAGCCATATTATGAGTGCTTTCTCCATTTTTTCTTTAGTAGCATCTATAGGGTATGATGAAGACTTAACAGATAGTTTCGTTCCAGAAATCACCGATTGCCTGATTGAAATTTCATTTATTTTTATAGTTCTTACTGTAGCTTCATTTAAACCGTACATTTTACCAAGAAATGTTGAGCCTTCTTCATTTCGAAGGCGATCTAAAATTTCAATTTTAGTTTTCAAAGAAATGGCTTTGCGTTTTAGTTTTGCAGTTGTAGTTTTCGACATTTTCTTTTAGAGATACATAAAATATTTGACAAAATCAAAAGTTGAATGAATATAAAATATTTTTTGCTTATCTTTTATCTTAATGCGTTAAAATTGAATTTAATGTAACGTTGGAAAAACAAATTTGCATATGAAAAATTTCGTCACAAAATAACTACACACTTTCTTTCTCTGACAAGTAAATTTGATTGTATGCACAAAAAGGGAATTCCCCTAAATTGGTGTATTTACAATAGCTCTGACCAGTAAATATGCTTGTATGTATGTATACACAAAAAAAAAACGAACGAGAAACAAGTTTGTGAGTTGTGTGTGTTTTCAGGTCTTTGTAAATAAATTTTTTACAAAGACCCTTTAGTTTCGCGACCTGTCTGTCCGTCCGGCCGTGGGTCACAGCTAGTTTCCTCAGAAACTATAGAAGCTAGAATGCTCAAACTTTGTGAAAAGGTCAGAAATGATGGTCTCTCAAAATTTAAGGTCTTACCAAAAATTAAAAAAAAAATTTAAGGGGGGCCCCTCTAATAACGAATTAGCCCTTAAAAATTTTTTTAATCAAGGCTGTCGATCGGGGTGTCAAATGAAAGGTCTTGATTAGAACTTTTAGAATCTGAAATAAAAAATCATTTTATGAATTAGGGGTTCCAGGGAAGGCAAAATGTATCAAAAATTTATTCGCTTTTCCGTTGCATATAACATGGTTTGCTAGGATATAAGTTGAAATATTTCGTCAGTAAATAAGTATTTAAAAATTGTACAGGTATTTCCAAGTCCATTCTCATTGAAGGCAAACTTAAATTATCAGCAAACTCTAGATCAGAGTCTATTATTTCGATTAAGCCATCCCTTCTTCGTGTATCAGCTCTAGTAGCTCATGATCGTTCCCCAGCTAGTTCAGACAAAGGAATTAAGTCTCCTGGATTATCTTCAGATTCATCTTCAATCTCGGGCATGATTATCGATGGAAGTCTTCTAACAGGCCGTCTCATGCGTTCTTCATCTGTACTGCCCTCAGGTATACCTTGAAAAATGGTATGTACACCACTGTAAAATCTGCAAGGATCTGTGAGCCATTAACAGTACGGTATTAGCATGAACTTATAAAATATTCAAAAAATAATGTGTAACGGTATTTTTCATTTCATCAGTATTATACATGATGTGCCTAATATTTTGCAAACGAAATTTGAATATGTTTGCATGTTGGTACAGATTAGATCCAAAGGCAAAATACGACTTTTGTATCAGTTAAATGAATAAAAGCAATGAAATTTTACCTGTTTCACGTAAATAAAAGTTTATTTTGTTACGAATTTGTTGTTCCCAAACGATTTCTTCACGTTAAGTATTTTTTTTTTTTTAATTTTAAATATGAGCGTACTCACTGTAAATGTCAAAACTTGATTTGCAAATTTTGAACTACCGTGTAGTTCGACGAGCAGCTTATGCATGGCATTGGAATGATTTTTTATGAATTTCTATGCCCCAAAAATGGCACAGCATGCAGAAAACCAGAAAAAAATTATTCAATTGTAAATTATAAGGAAAACTATTGTTTGGTTCAAATATGAACCGCAATGTAGTAACAGGTTAAGGATCTTTGATTTTTTTATGGTCAAACTTTCAAGGTGCCTTGACTTCACATGGACTTGAAAAATTTGGTCCTTGTCACTATTATAGTTTTAAGAAAAACTGCTGTGATAGACGGACAATCGGATAGACGAGTGGCGATTTCCGTAGGGTTTTGTAAGTTAGTACAAGCCCGTTAAACCAAAGCATACAGATAATCGTTAGTGTTGAATCAGTGAACTAAATTTAAAAAAAAAATGAGTCTTCCTTGTTGTAGCGCCTCATATGAATGATTACGGAAAGACCTCTAGCATTGAGAATCAAAAGCTTTCAGAAAAAAAATAAGAAATAAATTTCATAAAATTGGTGCCATATCTGTTTTCTCCTTTTATTCACTGAAGTCATAGTGTTTTTAAATTCATTATGTTGAAACGTTGAAATTCACATTACACCGCTTCCATAAAATTTACTTTCAGGGCACTGTGAAGTCGGTTTCCTTTTCTAATTTAAACGTTTTTTTATTACACCCTATTTCGATGAACATTCTTTCATTCAAATTTTATTCAAATTCAGTTTCTTAGCTTGCTTGTACCATGATCCCTTTCATCATCTCTGCAAATTATGCTATCAAATCCATACAGTACATATAAAAGATTAGTGCATGAATTTCATATAAACGTAGATTATAATTGTTCTGTTTCTCGACCGTAAAATATTGTACCATGTCTAAATGCTACAATCCCTTCTGAAAGTTTTCAGTCAAATATGTTGTCCACCACAAAAAACGGTAGTATTTTGTTTCATCAGTAAATGTCCCTTATCGTTATTGCAAAATTTAAATATTTTATCTAAAAGAACGAAACGCTACTGATTATGTTTATTTCCAGAGTTAGTTGATTGATTGCAATTTTATTCCGAAACATTTTAGTCCTATATGTTTTCTATTATAAGCAGCGCTAATGATGAAATTCGAAACTTGCGTCGATTAGTGATGTCGCGAAATCAGCTTAAAAGTCGAAATTTTTTTGCTGTACAAGAAAATGTCCTTTAAAAAAAGCTTCATAAAAAACTGATAACTTTCTTTCCTTTGGAAGTCGGTTAAAAATTGGTGCAGCCTCGGAAGTCACCGCAATTGCAGATATTAATATTGAGCAGAGGATTCTTTAACCTGGGATGGCATTTTGAGTCCAGCTAGCGCTTAGTCTGCTCATGCTTTACCAAAAGTGTAACTTCCGTTTAACTCGATGGAGGACTCATCAGTCTGAATAACTGATAACAAATACTTTTGACTTGTTATACACTTTCAAATGCACATTTTCTGGCATGACCATACTCAAAATTTAATATTTTTCATTTCTCTTTTAGTAACTTTACAAGAAGCCATTCAATGTCCTGTATTCCCATTTTTTCACATTTCCCACAGGTCTAATTTAGTTGCTCAAGAACTGCACCTCCACTTCTAGCTACCCAGTTTTGCCGTCTAAGCAACGACTCTACTACTACCTGACTGTTATCTGATCCCGCAACCCTTTTTTCTCCCAACCATTCATTGCCGTTCAGAAGTAATGTGGTTGAAGTTCTTTCTGCTTCAATCCCGTTCCCTCTTTTCGTCATTTGATTTCACCAAAGGCAATAATTCCAATTGCATATATGGCGGTTTGGATGTAACCATGATAATGCTTTGCTATATGCAAATCGTCATATACGCAGGAATAATAACATTTGACGAAGTTAAAAATATTTCCTTGTGCACGGGTGAACTCGACCGTACAGCCCAAGTAAAATCTCCAGATTGAGAGTCCGATACTCTAGCATCTATACTAGCTACACTCATCAACCAGTAATCAAATTCCTTAACCCTAACGAGTAGAAGTGCCATGGAGGGACTAAAAAGTATTATGGTCTTACGATACTTGTCTCATGGCAAACGATATACGAGAACAACAAATACTTTGGGAAAGAATGAAGTGTTATTAGTGGGAAAGAAGAGGTTTTTTTCTTGTACTTAAAAATAAAGTAGAAAATATAATATTAATGATGACTACGCGTTAAAAAGTATTTCTGAAATTTCCCCCGAACATGTTTCTCTTACTTATCATGAATTATGCTATCTTAGTTGATATGTATGTTGCAAATCGTTAATTCATTGAATTTTCTCATAAAAATCATAAGTCTAAATGTGTTGCTAGTCAATGTTGAAGACACTAATTGATTCAATCACCTATCAACCTTAAGCAATAAAACTTCTGAGGATCGAAAGTACACAAAAATTATATTTCTGAGCAACTGTGAATCAAAAATAACTGTTAACTTCTTCAGAGTCCGTTAACGGATTACAATTTTGTTCCGAATCATTTTAATTCAAGTCATACATCGATCAGCTATATTGATAAATCGGCGCCAAAGTTGAACCTTTTTAGGAGCTTTGTAAAACAAATTTTAGAATGGCTTACTCGTTCCACATCCTGTCGATGTGCAATAGCAAGTTTGCTCAGAAATGATAGAAGCTAGACAGCTCAAACTTTGTGGAATGCGCAGAAATGGTAGTTTATCAAAAGTTTAGGCTTATCAAATATTTCAAAATTTTTTTAGAATGGGTCTCTCCTTATGCTGAAGTGAAACGTAGTCGAGTTGAGTCTCAAATGAAAGGCATCGATTATCACTTTCAGAATTTAAAGCAAAAAATTATTTTATGCATCAATGTTACCATACCAGTATATGCTATACTGGCATGAACTGGAAGCTCGATTTGATATATCTCCTACAGGCATAATCAAGGCTCCTTAGGAGAGAGAGAGAACATCCTGCATGATACTTACACGCCTGCACTTACTTACCTGCATCTATCCAAACCAGATCAACAAAGACAATAGTTTATTTACAGGAATTAATTTTATTTATTTGCTACCTCCGTTGTTCATTTATAAATTATTTTAGTTCCTGTGTATTCTCTGAAAAGTTATAACGATCGATATTTACTGAAACGCCTTTGACTATGGCTTCCCATATGTACATTAGCTGTAGAGGGAATCAAGAAGACTAGCTTGTGTATCGGGGTGGCCACACGGTATGGAATGCCAAAAGGCTGATTGAGGTTCACGGCTCTAGCCAACACCTCACCCCGCACGATTCAGTTGATCACCAAACGACACCTCCGTCTAAAACTTAAAAGGCGGATGTCAAGTAACTACTCGCACGTTGAAATTAATAATTGGGAAGCAGCACACTCTCTAGTAGACTCGAAATACCAAATGAACTGCCAGTCCCAATTTTTCTCGAAATATGCCGAATATGCGAACACGTGAGCTCCCATTCCACTGAAGCTCTTCTTCCCCGTCTCGTTTCATTTTTATGTAAATTCAGAGAACCAACAAACGATATTCTCCTATGGAAAGCAGACTTGCGACAAAACGAGGAGAGCTTTTGAGCTAATTGCAGCTTTCTCCTCTCTAGAGCTTTCACCTGGCTCGCTCGTGAGCTGCTATCTTTTCCTTCTTCTTCGTCTCTTCTTCTTCGCCATCCTCTTCTCTGGACCTTTCACCTGGCTCATTTACACTCGTACTTGGCTGCGTGATTTATGCCGCTGCCGTCTCTACACCTCCACAGTATACCTGCTATAATATATGTTGTATTATGCAGCTCATACTTTTTAGTATTTATGTCATTGGCTGGCGATGATATGAGGGGACACGTTTGCGTGTTTGCAACATCATGGGGTCCAAGGGAAACGAAATGTACGAAAAAAGCAATCATAAAATTTCCCCCAATGATATTGCTGTAAATAATCTTAAATTTTGGTATTTATCCTGCATTCAGAATTAATTTTTTGCTGTTTTTGTGGAAATGATTGACTTAAATGTACCGTTTATTGAGAAAATTAAAGGTACTGTTTGTTTTTATTATCCTGGTGAAAAGATTCGGTATCCTTTATCACATCCTTGAGGAGTTGCAAAATAATTGGTATGTTGCATTGAAATTCAATTTCTCGATGTAAATGTACGAGGTGTGTTCAAAAAGTATCACGAATTTTGAATTTTCGCGGGTTACGTATATTCGAATTTCGATTTTTTTTGTGGCGTTATGTTGATACTCATGTCTGTCACTTATGCCGACAAGCTCGGCCATTTTGAATGTTCAGTTAATTGGTGATAGCTGCTTTACTTGCACGTGTTTTCAATCGTCTTCGATTTTTACTTATTCAAAAAAATGGATCAAAGAACGTGTATCAAATTTTGTGTGAAAAACGAAATTAAGTGCGCGGATGCATTCCGAATGTTGACTGTGGCATACAGAGAAGCTACCTTGGACCGAAGCAACGTTTATCGGTGGTACAAAATGTTTTTAGAAGGCCGAGAAGATGTGAACGACGAAGAGCGTGCCGGACGCCCGAGCACTTCAACAACAGACGAAAAAGTTAATGAAGTGGAGAAAATGGTATTGGCCAATCGTCGAATCACCGTTAGAGAAGTTGCTGAGGACCTAAACATATCGATTGGCTTGTGCCATTCGATTTTTATCAACGATTTGGGCATGAGGCGGGTCGCCGCGAAATTCGTACCAAAATTGCTCAATTGCGACCAAAAACAGCAGCGCATGAACATTGCTAATGAGATGTTAAACTCTGTCCGCGACGAACCAAATTTGCTCCAGAGGGTCACAACTGGTGACGAATCGTGGGTTTATGGTTATGACGTGGAAACCAAAGCTCAATCATCTCAATGGAAGCTGCCGCATGAACCAAGACCGAAAAAAGCGCGCCAAGTTCGGTCGAATGTGAAAGTTTTGCTGACAGTTTTCTTCGATTGCAGGGGCGTGGTGCATCATGAGTTCTTGCCACAGGGAAGAACGATCAATAAAGAATATTACCTGCAAGTTATGCGCAATTTGCGCGAAGCAATCCGCCAGAAACGCCCGGATTCGTGGGAGAACAAAAATTGGCTTTTGCACCACGATAACGCCCCTGCTCACACATCGTTGCTTGTGCGCGACTTTTTGGCCAAAAACAACACACTAATGATGCCGCAGCCACCGTATTCCCCAGATCTGGCCCCCTGTGACTTTTTCTTGTTTCCTAAACTGAAGAGACCCATGAAAGGACGACGTTACGCTACGCTTGACGAGATAAAGACGGCATCGAAGGAGGAGCTGAACAAGATTAAAAAAAATGATTTTTTGAAGTGCTTCGAAGATTGCAAAAACCGTAGGCACAAGTGTATAATATCTCATGGGGATTACTTTGAAGGGGACAAAATAGATGTTCATGAATAAATAAATAATTTTTGAAAAAAAAAACAAAATTCGTGATATTTTTTGAACACACCTCGTACCATATTTAACTGTTAATATACATGGAATATTTAAAAGAACTACAATTTTGCGTTGACATTTTGTTGACCGATAGATTGTATTCAGTTTGAACCCCCTACAATCAAAATCCTTACATGTGGCGATCGGGTATGCTAAAAAATCGGAGTGAAAGTCAGAAATTTTTTAGTTCCATTTTCATGTTCTTTAAACGGGACCTAATAGAAAGTAAGTCATATAATTTGCCGAAAGCAAAACTTTTCTCTCCATCTCCGTTCAAAAGTAATCCGTGAACATACATAAAACAAGCCGAGTAGGCAGAAGAGTGCTTCTACCAGAAGGTCTTTGTAACCATCCTAGGGTTCAAAACAAATTTTCTAATGCCATAAATTGACGACTTGAACTATTCATTTAATAGTTGTATGGGAAATCGTTTGAATTCATACAAAAGATGCAGAGTTTCTTTCATAAGCACATAATAGCCGCCATTTCGTTCCAGGTTAAATAATTTTCCTGAATGCTTGCCCAATCAAATATATTAAAACTAAACACTATCCTTTCCATTTTCATGAAAATGCAAAGACAGTAAGAGTGCCTAGGTCAATTTGAAATATGTATCAACCATTAACACGTATTATTGATCTTGTAAGTCCATACAATTGAAATGTCTATAACTCACTTGTTTAGGGCCTGATTTCTATGAAATCTATATAACCGTAATTTTAAGAATTTATGGGAGGAAAAGTAAAATTTACAAATCATACTATTTTTAAGAAAGTTGAATCAATTTTGATTTCTAAGGTATTTACCTACCTCCTTGATTTTTTAAAGATTTTTCGGTTCAAAGGTATCCAATTTAGAGGGGGTGGATACTCACTTTTTGTACATTTTGCCTCCCCCTGTACCTCCTGATGCTTAAAATAATTTGACAGAAATTCTGAAAGTGGTAACCAAATCTTTGCATTTTTTATTTTACAAAATTTTTTTTAACGGCCACTTCAGCATAAGTTTGCACCCCTTTAAAAAATGTTTAACTGTTTGATAAAAGCTTAATTTTCTTGAGAGGACCACTAACGACCTTTCCTCAAGGTTTAAGCTTTCTAACTCTGAAGAACCTTGCTGGAATCTATGTCTAGCATACGTTGGAAACACGTGTTTTTGATCAATCCTGTCAATAATTTTCAAAAATCAAATAATTTTTTTCACAAGTCAGTTAGAAATTGATGTCTTTAATTGAATATTATCACGCCCGAATCATTCGAACAATCATCGAATACCTGAAGTTTAACTTCTGAAGAAGTCTCAAAAAGCGGAAAGACATTCAAGGGCAGTTCCGGTTTATGAATATTCCCGCTAACCTCGCCATCAAATAAAACGATCATGCCTATCGCCAACGATGAGGTGCGAAAAAATTTAAAGCGAAGATTCGATAAAAATAAAGAAAAAGAAAAGCCGAAAATTTTATCAGTCGTTGAAGTCAAGGCTAATGACAAAATGTGAAGTACCTGGGGCTACTGATCGACTCGAAGATGAGTTTCTCTGAGCAAATCAGGGCAACGGCTGAGAAGGCTGCTTCGGGAATATCGGCACTGAGTCGACTTATGGCCAACGTAGGGGGACCCAGCCCATCAAGAAGACGCCTCTTGATGAGTGCTGTAGGGTAAGTGCTACTGTACGGGGCAGAGGTATAGGGCGACGCTCTCAGCAATGAGGTATACCGAAAACGATTGGCACAGGTACAGAGAAGAGGAGCACTGAGAATTGCATCTTCGTATCCAACAGTCTCCGACTCGGCGGTGAGAGTGATTGCAGGCGTGATACCTGTCGCCCTCCTTGCTAGAGAGCGCCGCGCTATTTACCTGCGCCGAAACGAAGATGCGAGGGAGATGGTTGTCCGCGAGAAGAGACAACGCTCGCTCAACGATTGGCAGCAGTCTTGGAGGAATTGCACGAAGGGAAGGTGGACTGCGCACCTCATCCCGGATGTAAGACCGTGGCTAAATCGAAGGCATGGTGAGACTGACTTCTATCTGACCCAGCTTTTGAGCGGGCACGGGTGTTTTCAGTCTTACCTGCACAAGATCGGTAAGTCACGGTCTCCCGATTGTCGGTTTTGCCCAGGAGAGGAGGACAATGCCTGTCACACATTTTTTGCGTGTACAAAATGGGGCAGGCTGCGAAGGGAACTCTACAGGGAGACGGGAGAGCTCACCCCGGATAATATAGTTGCGGTGATGCTCGAATCGGTTGACAAATGGAACCAGGTGGCACATTATGCTCGGGCAGTCCTAAAAGATAAAAGGGACTCGCAGCAGCCGGAGGTGCTGGGGCTGGGGGATCGCTCTTCTGGCATTTCCTCTTCCCCTCTCCCCTCCCGCTAGGAAAGGGACTCCCCAGCTTGATGGCGCCCCACGGCGTAACAAAACGAGACCTGGCCCGAAGTAATGTGTCAAACGGTTCCAGGCTAGGTTCTCAGATTGACAGGGGAGGTGTTTAGTGGGTAGTCCAAGGGTATCCTCCATGGGAGTCCCACACTGCCAGACACGGCGGGCGTAAATGCCTTCACCTCCCTACTACAAAAAAAAACAAAAAAACATGACAAAATGGAGAAGTGTGATAGAGAAAATGTGGAATTCAGACTTAAGATCCAGTCCCTAAAAGAGCTAGTTGGTAAATTAACGTTCAACAAAGATAAAGAAACCCCCAAGAAAGAAAAAGACGAAAGTAAAAACCAACCGAAGATAAAAAAACCAAAGAGAGCGCAACAGGAACCTGATCAAGAAGATGCCCTCAGCTCAGGCGGAGCAAATGTCAGTACGAACTTTTATGGCGCGCTAGCTGAGCTAGACGATTCCATGAACATTAATAAGTTCATTGAATATTTAAAAATTGAAAATAGTGAGGAAAATCGAAAAGTTTTGCCTACTAGTCCGTCTGTCAATATTAATCAAATGACACCAATCAATGTATTTGGGCAAACTGGCAATTCGGCTTTCAACAGCCGAAAATAAATTAAATGTTTTGAGATCAAAAGAGTGAAAGACGACAAACTGACGATAAAAACTAAGTCACTGTTGATTTTTAGACAGCAAGAAGTGCGTTGATTTCAGGAGAGGTTCCGCACTTAACGATCACCCTCAAGAGCAAGAAAAACCAGACTTTTTTGTTGAAGGGTCAGGACTGAGGAGAGGACACAGTCGATCTCCTTCAGTTGCTTCAAGAAGTTGCACCAGAAATAGAATTCATTGCAGTTAAAAACTTCGCAACAAGGAGATTGATTGTCGAACGTCAAAGTTTGCCTTTTTACTTAGTTCAAATTTCGACCAAATGCAGTCCAAGTGCCCTTCAGAAAATAAGATACTTGAACTTACGCGTGGTGAAGCGGGACCGCCTCTACAAAAACGAGGTCAAACAGTGCAATAGGTGCCAAAGATTCAGTCATTCGGCTGCTAATTGTGCCACAAAAAGATGTTCATGCCCCTGGTGAGTGCAAATTGGCTCAGACAGAGCCAAAAGAAAAACTATATTGTGCCATCTGCGGTGTCTTTGGTCATCCAGCATCATATTGAGGATGCCCCAGTATCAAGATGGAAAAGTAAAATTTACTACAAAACAAAGTCAAGTACACCTACCAACTTCGTCAAGCCCAGGGTGTCATTTGCACTTGCTGCTAGAGGACCAGCAGAAAACAATAATGTAAGTGGAAATAATGAGCTGCTTCTTAAAATCTAACAGCAACTAACTTCTTTCTCGGAGGGAATCGATAAATAGCATTCAAAAATTAGCTTTGTTTTTCCACGTTTAGGTCTTTCAAATACCTCAAAATAACTTGTCATCCAGTCACATTCCCATGGATAGGCTTCGTCTCATCTCGATCAACATCAACTCCATTGCGAGTCTACATCAACGTGATTGGCTCTTGGAATTCCTTGTCAAGCAAAAGCTTGACATTATCCTTCTCACTGAAACCCACCTCAATTCATGGAACTCCATGACACTCAAGGATTTTGAATTTGTAAGAAACGATAGAGTCTTTGAAATTCTGCATTGCTGACGCAAGACTTGAATTCAGCTTTAATAGTCCTCAATGGAAGCTGCAGCTGCTTCCTTACGATAGCAAACATAACGCACTCGCGATGGAAATCAGTCGTCACAGGGATGATGTCTTCTTCATTCCAGTTCAACATGAAAATCGTCCGTTGAATTTCAAAAAAACGAATTGAGGAAAGTTTCAAAAGAAGTTTAATCAAAAGTACCAGAAGATCTGGCCTCCTTCTAATGGTGGTAACGCTTTCTGAATGATTCCTAATGACAGGAATCTAAATAACGATGAAATGAAATAGATCTCTATTTGTCGAAGTTACGAAGTGACGTTGCATACGAATGAGAAAGTAGTTCTCAAGATTAAACATCGAAACAATATGGAAGGATATGAAAGCATAACCGTCACAAGGTTGAAAAGATTGAAAAGTCATCTTCTCAAACGCGCCAACAATTTTTATCGCCGATTTTTGGATTACAACCATCCTTCGTAAGTTTTGTTGAAATTCATTTATACTTCAGGTGTGAGGTCAGCAATCAATGGGCGGAAAAACTGAGGAATATTAGCCCACAGGACCCAGATGGCTTATTCCTTAAGAAGTCTCGAGTGAAGGGGATCGAATCTTGGGATCGCTAGTGATGGGATACATCTTATCGATAGGGCTGGTATCAAAACTGTCAGTACGCCTCTGGATAGAAATGGAGATAGGATTATATGTGATGATTTGCAGAAACTTGCCCTGATTGGAACATCTTCCAAACCCTAGTAGAGAGAATCAAATAATTTCAGAGGACGTTGAAGCAAAAGTTTCCGACTTCAAATCAAGCCTGAACGGTGAATCAATTCTTCATTTCAATGAAACATTAACATCTGACATCATACCGAGCTTGAATCTTATTGATTACTTTGTCAGCTATGAAGACGTGTGTTTCATATTCGGTAGAATAAACAACAATAAATCATATAGTCTTGACGGTATTGCAAATATAGTTCTATGACATTTGCCTGAGATTGCTATTCGGAATTATTGCATACTGTTCAACAACATCTTGAGCAATTTATATTTCCCAAATGAGTGGAAAAAGGCTACGGTATTTACAATCTTGAACAAAAGAATAGCATATTTGAGCCCTAAAAGCTATCGCCCAATAGGCTTGCTGCCTAACATCAACAAGGTATTTGAAGTGATACTGAACAAAGCATTAAACGCCCACATTGAGAAATATGAGTTGATGCCAAATTGCCAATTTGGTTTTCATGCCAGGCATTCGACCATACATGGCATAACCAAAGTAACCTCAGACATTTGTTGGAAACTGAACAACAGAGAATGTGTTGGATCGTGTTTCATTGATACAGTGTGGTTAGATGGACTAGTTTTTAACTCCTTCAAGACAGGTTCCCCGTACACCTTGTCGCCTTGATGTGCAATATGTTATAGAGGAAATCATTTATTGTAACTGGTGGAGATCTGACCACAATGCACGACTTTGAGGTCTTGAATGGTCTACAGCAGGGTACAGTTACTGCGCCTCTGCTACTCTCAATATTCATTTTCATGCTATTGAACGACTTTGATTTTAACGTCTCGCTAACGATTCCTGATGTATTTTTGCAGATACATGTCATCCTTTTTGTAGGAGACCCTCGAAAAATTTTGACCACTTTTCTAACTATCCATAACATTGCTAAAGCTAGAAATCAATTCAGCGGGTTTTCTCTCTATAGTGAGGTCCAAACCTTGTTCATAATTAATCTCTTCGAAATCTTTATCGCAATCAAGTTCAATATCAGGTAAGGCATTTGACGTAAGCTGTACATCCGTTGTCCATTTTTTATAAAGAATATTTACCACGGCTAATTGTATTCCGTGTGCGAAACAAAGTTGTTGATGGGATGAAAGCAGTTTGCCTACTTTTTTTATGACACTTGGACCATCAGTTGTAAAGTCAATAATATCGGTTTCAAGATCATGCTCAAAACTTGCCAAGCGTTGTTTAACTAACCCGATACAATTTGCAGCAGTACGTAAGCCATGGATCCTAACTAAACCAAGTCTTTAAAGTGCATCTTTAGAATATATGTTTATATTTAAAAAAACAATGTTTCTTTTTTTAATGCGCACTCGTCAAAACTGAGTAAACATTTAGCCGATTCTTTTTTCCAACGTGGAATGTCATGCATCATATCCTCTTTAATTATATTTGAGTAATTAGTTAGTATATAGCGAATTGTATTGGGTGAGCTTGGGACTTGAAACCCACTCTTCGAAAGTAGGTATCTCAAATCGAAGGATGTGCAAAATGAGTTTATACTGAGGCTATCCTTGTAAACCATTCCAGAAATCATTTTTTCTAAAGAATTTCCCTTGTAATATATCCACCAATAGTTTTCCCGGATTTCTTTTTAAGAATTTCTTCCTGAATAACATTTCCTGATGAAATGGATGGTTCTGCCATGAGCTCTGTACTTTTCTGGTCTAATATTTATTCTATAATGTTTTGCTTGAAGATGGGGTTTTAAGCCAGTAATTGATCGTTGACTGATTTTTAATAAATTGGAACATAAAACACATTTTGGACTTGCGGCATCTTCCGACTTTTGAAAATACTTCCGAATATTTGGTACTCTTTGATTACGTCAAGGTCCACAATATAAGTCAAAAGTTGAGGTTTAGCAAAATGGTTTTCTATAAATTACTCAACGAAAGAAGTATATAATATTAGGAGTACCACAACAGAATAAAATTGATCAGAATAAAACTCAAAATCATGAAACAGTAAAATAACACGATACTTCAATAGGCGTCGACTTCAACGTAAAAGTGAATGAAATATTGAAACTGTATAAATTAAGTTGGAACTAAATCAATGACAGGGGAAATGATTGCGTAGACTAGCCGATTGAACTGCCAATAAAAACTTTAAATAATAACTGACACGACTAGAACAACATCATCTGCATCCATACCAACAAACAGCGACTCTAATGCCAACTGATTGGCGGCACACTGTCTTGTAACAGGGTGGGTTTAATGAACTGTGTCGTTGGATGGTATCGTGCAAAGCATTTCTAATAACAAATTTCAAAGAATATGAGGGATTTGATGCTGCGAATCCAGACTTTGTTGCGAGATCCAGCAGGTCCTGCGGGATCCCGCAGAATCGCGGGATCCCACTTTGTGGGATTACAAATTTTAAGTTCAGCACGTCAAAGCATTGAATCTCAAATATAAGTAAACAAGTTGAGTAGACTCATGTTAGAAGGGTTTTGTTCCCAACTTCTCAGAAATGCAGTCACCAGCAACGAATAAAGTCAAGAAATATGTCAAAAAAATGTGCACGTTAAAAAAAAATCCATTGTTTTACTATTTTCAATGGTCGCCATTTTGTTACAAACCAACAAAAATCACTCAAATCATGAACCCCCAAAAATATTAATGTTAGTGACCTTATTTGAAAATTTCAAGAAGATCAAATCAAACCTGCAGTGACCGATTCGATGGAAAGTCCATCAAATACCGAAATCATGTGTTGTTGTTATTGTAATTGTAGAAATTTCAAATGGCTAAAACTTCCGTATATATCAATCGATTTTCATCAAACTTACAAAGTGTAAGGAGCTTTTGTAGGACTAACTGAACATTGAATTTCGTTCGGTTTAAGGATACCTATACGATTTTATTGTGCAACATGTGACATTTGAATATCGTACTTTATTAACAAAGTTGAGCAAATTTCGACTTTTAAGGCATTTATTGCTGTTGTACTCATAAACACCTACCTCCATAGTTTTTTTCAAATTTTTCTGATCACAGGTGTCCGATCGCGAGGGGGGACATAAATTTTTCGTGTATTCCCCTCCCTGTGCGCCCCTCAAAGCAAAAGGTGTCAGTTCTTATCAAGATCTTTCATTTGATACTCATATTGCCTACCTTTGATGAAATTTCGGGGGGACTTCCCTCTATGGGGAGACCCCCTTAAATACCTTATGAAAAAATTTTTTTAGTTGAAGTTTCAAGAGAGCACCACTTTACACTTGCGTACAAAATATGATGATTCTAGCTTAAGTAGTTTGCGAGACAAAGTACTGTGACACACGGACGGACGGATGGAGTGACAGGACGCGATTTTAGAAGGGTTTTTTTAAAATTATGCTACAATTAACAAAATAATTATTTTACACTATTCCATAACTTTAACACACTGTGACATATCTGTAAAGTTCCTTTTTTTTACATTCTTAAAGATTTCTAATAAATGTTATGTAATAGGGATACCGGTTAATTCGTGCGGTTTTCTAACAGATGGCGTAACTTGATTTTTATTCCAGGGATTCACCTTTCCAAATATGTGTTGGAAAGCTACTGTCATTTAGTTTAAGAATCAGTTTGTGTCATTTAGCTGAAGGGTAAACAACAATACTTTTTTTTTACTCTGAAAATATCGAATTTTGTGCCGAATAAAGTGTTTTTGTGGGGGAGTACTTCTTCATTGAAGAAAAAGGCTGCCGAAAGTCATCGTATTTTGGTGGAAGTGTATAGTGTGCATGCTCCAGCTGAGCGTACGGGTCAGAAGTGGTTTGCACGGTTTAAAAGTAGTAATTTTGACTTGGAGGGCGATGATCAGCCCGGACAGCCAAAAAAGTTTGAAGATCACGAATTGGAGACATTGCTCGACCGAGATCCATCCCATTTCTTGTTTGAGCAAAACTTTAAAGATGGCACCGTTTATAACCTACTCACCGAATTTCATGGTGCTAGCTTATGTCGTCTGCTATAAAGCATGCTGTGACGGACGGACAGTTGATTTTACGATAGTAGATTTTTTTTTAAATTATTTTAATAAACCCTTAAAAACCAACCCTAAGTACTAAAAACTACCTTTTTTCTTATTGATAGTGGTACAAGGATCAAAGTGTAATTATTTTCACTGAATGCTGAATATTATAATGTAAAACTGAGAAAATGATTCAAAAAAAGATTTTCTTAACTACGCAATGGCATTAAACCATTATCACTCTTTGCTTATTTCTCTATTTTACATCAGCATATTCCTAACGGATTCCTGCTGAGTAAGCTGCAGTTAAAAGATTAATTGTATTACTGACTTCTGATATTCACTCTTTCATTCTTCGTCCTCATCTTATGTTCCCTAAATTTTACCATTTGATTAACGTTTTACAAAATCCATTTCCTTAGCAGATGAAAGTCTGATTTTGCATTTCCCTAAGTCGTTTATGTAGTTTCCACTGAAACTACACCAACTCCAACCGAAATCCTTAAAATTTAGGACAATCTCATTTCTCTCCCCCAACTGCACTTCTGCATTGAATGTCACATTTTACTACGCGCTCGTTTCCTTTCTAGTTCATTCTTCTGCACAGGTTCGTGCATAAAGTAGTGAATAAGTTGAAATAAGAGAATCAGACTACTGCATAATTGCAACTCTTTGTCTTTGTGTCTGAGCACCATGGTATTCTGTCCGCTACCTGTAGCCATTGTAGCACTAGCAGAAGCAGTAACAGACGAAGAATTTTCGCAGAAGTCGTAAAACAGGACAAACGAAATGAGAACAAGACAAGAATATTCTCCTCGAGCATGGCGTTTTGACTTGGGCTTTAATTTTAATTGTGGCGGAAATAATGTATACGAAAACCCTCTTGCGTTTTATTTTGGATTTTTGCATCTTCTTCTTCGTTCTTTTAGTCATTTTGGACGATGATAAGACGTTGGGAGTGCTGATGACGAGAATGTTGGGAAAAACAAGAATCCCTTTTGTTAAAACGTCACCGGAAACAGCAAAAAACAGAAATGACGCTAGGAAAAATGGACACAAAGGAAAAGGATTCTATGTCGAAAAGTCGCCTCCCTCTTAGTCGCGCAGATTAAAGAGATCATGTAAAACGACCGGAGGGACAGTTAAGTGATTTATTAAAATCCACTTTTGGTGTGCCGAGGATAGGGTCTGTAACTGTGATAAGAGTACACGTTTAGGAATTGGAGAGGAAGATGATTGTTGCAATGGCTGAGAAGGATTAAATGAAAATTTAATGGTTGGGTCAAAATAAAGTGGTAGATGTTACATGATCTAGCAAATCCTTTGTTCTGCTGAACGCTCTTTGTATGAGGGAGAAGGACTTAATTGGTCTGTTTTATAGCTGATGCAGTGATTTGTGTCTTCGCCCCATAAATCACTATCTGGCGTAGTTATGAAAAGCTTAGGAGTGATTGATAAAACGTCGTTTTTTGAAATTTTTTATTACAGGGTTGTATTTAAACCAGTTCTTTTATCTGTAATAAAAATTAGCTCAACGATAATATCGTTAGCTTGGTATGCTCTGCAGCAAGTAGCAGTCAGAAGTTGATACCTGTGTGAAAACCCCCCCCCCCCCCGCCCCTATTCAAATATAAACCCTTTCCGAAAAAAGAGAGTTGGATTCACACATAACGTACACCCTGCTATCCTTGTGAAAAGCGATAGGAGATAGGTATTATTTGGCTATCTCTTTTGAATAATTTAGGTATTAGAATGTAAGCAACAAATACGTGAAATTTCTTCGCCGCGATACAGGTGGTGGACAGCATTAGTTTCGCACATTAAAGGCTAGTTCATGTTTCGAACCAAATACATCTCAAAACATTAATTTGTCATTAGATACATACCTTTAAGCTTGAAAGATGTAATAGTCGAACAAGGAGCTTGATTTTCAGTTTCTTTCAGTTTATGTTTAACATAGGTCACAACTTGTAGTCTACATACTCAGTTCCCATAGAGCATATCCGTTATTTCGATGGTCGCAAAAAGACACATAACTACAACCAATATCAAATTATCGTGGTTCACCACCATCTTAATTAATCCCGGCAGAATATTGTCCATCACAGACCAAAATAGAGAAGATTTTATACCTCTCAGAGACAAACCCCTACTTACGGATCTATGCAGCTGTCAGCTAGGTTTGGCTAGGCTAATCTAGTTCACAGCAATGATGCTAACTAACGACTCAGACATTTCTCAACACGTACTTTCATTAGAGGTTCTTGGATTATTTCACGGCAGAAGTCATTCAAAGTTCAACCTGTGTAGAAAAGTAGCTAGCATGTGCTGTTTGAATTGTCTTTTCAGGAGGGTAGGGGAGGTTGGGAATTGATTATCATTTACGCACTGAGTGTAGCTCCTATGCTCGTGAGTGACTGAATCACCCACTAAACACCTCCCCTGTTAGCATAAGAATCTAGCCCGGACACATTACTTCTGGCCAGTAAGGCGCTTTCAACCTAGGGGTCCCTCCTCCAGTGGAACGGGAGGGAGGAAAAGAAATTACTCGGTAAATATTCCTCCTAGCCCCAAGGTCCCAAGTTCCTGTCCTTTTTATCTTTTAGGACTACCCGAACTTAATGTGCGCCATGGTTCCACTTATCAACTGATCCAAGCATCACCAAGACTATATTATCCGGGGTTTTTGCATGTAAAAAGAATGTGTGGTACGTACTGTCTTCCTCTCCTTGGCTCAATCTACAGTAGGGGACCGTGACTTACCAAACTTGTGCTGGTAAGACTGAAAACCCATGCCTGCTCAAAAGCTGGTTCGGAAAGAAGTTAGTCCCTCCTTATCTTCGATTAAGCCACGGTCCCAGATCCGGGATGAGCCACGCAGTCCACCTTCCCTTCGTGCAGTTCACCCAAGACTGCTGCCAATCATTGAGTGAGCGCTGCCTCTCATCACCGGCAATTGTCGCCCTCGCCTCCCCGTTTCAACGCACGTAAATAGGGCAGAACAGACGATCGGATATCAAGCCCGGCGCAAGAGGAATGATTGGTCAGATGATGAGTGCCAGAATGCGTTGAATAAAAAGAATCAGGCGTACAAAGAAAACGTAGGTAGGAAAACCAGGACGAAGAGAGAACATTATGAAAATCTCAGAAGAGTAGCGGATAAGATAATTTAGATTAAGAAAAAAAAATACTATGACGATCAATTGAGAAGTATGGATTTAATTTTAGCGAGCAATAACACAAGATAAGCATACAAAGTAGTGAAAAGCCTGAAATGTGGTTATCAGACCAAAACCACGCTCTGTTGTGATGACAGTGGCAATATAATCGCTGATGAAATCAAGATTAAGGAAAGATGGGAAGCATATTTCAAGCACCTCCTTAATCCTCCGCACAGCTCCAGAACATCGGAGCCTATAGATGTCTGCGGAGAACTTTCATTGGCTCCACCAACTCTGGATGAAGTTTGTTCCATCATCAAAGCCCAAAAGAATAATAAAGCGCTGGGCATTGATGAGATTCCAGTGGAGCTCATCAAATATGGTGGCAGTAGTGTTCATAAAGCTATTCACAAAGAAATCCAGTACATTTGGCAACAAGAACATATGCCGAAAGAGTAGAGCCAATCAATTATATTCCCTATCCACAAAAAAGGTGAGAAGCTACAGTGCGAAAATTATAGAGGCATATCACTACTTTGTACGGCGTACAAAATATTTTCTAAAATATTAGAAAATAAAATCGCATCATAGGCCAACAGTATTATTGGGGAGTATCAAGGTGGTTTTAGGGCAGGTAGGTCAACAACAGATCAATTGTTCAGAGTCAAGCAGGTACTTGAAAAATGCTGGGAGTTCAACATAGTCTTACACCCATTTTTCGTTGACTTCAAGCAAGCATACGACAGTATTGATCTAACGTACTGTACCAAATAATGCTTGGTTTTGGTATCCCAGCCAAATGATTCCGTCTTACCAAAATGACAATGACGTCAACGTCGACCTCCCAAGTCCGCATCAATAACCAACTCACCGATGCCTTTGACACAAATATCGGGCTAAGGCAGGGAGATGGGCTTGCCCCATTGCTATTCAATTTGGCTCTGGAGTACGTCATACGGAAGCTACCTGTCGATACGCGAGATACATTACTATACGAGTAGAGCCAGGTAGTGGCCTAGATGGACGACATCAACATTCTGTCACGGTCACTAACAACTGCCAAAGAACTCTTCCTGAAACTCGACAGCGAAGCAAAACTAGTAGGGCTACAAATCAACGAAAATAAAATAAAGCTCATGACGCAGTCGAGGAAAAATACCCCAAATACACAAAATATCACACTTGGCTAATACAGTATCAAAAATGTTAGCGAATTTGTGTATTAAGGTGCCAAAATAACGAAAACAGGCAATGAAAGAGACGAAATACGCTGAAAACTACAGCTCGCAAATAAAATATTTTATTCAGTATTGACGATCTTGAAGACCAGCTGCATACACAGAAAAACAAAGCTCCATGTATACAAATCTGTGATAAGACCTGTGTTATGCTATGGGTGTGAAACATGGACCCGAACCCAAGCATCCGTAAATATATTGAACGCCTTTGAGCGATGGGTTCTGAGGCGAATAATGGGAGTGAAGCTAGACGGGGACCAATGGCGAATTCGATACAACCATGAGCTGTATGAAATTTGTGACAAACCGGAGGACTCAACGATTGTTAGACTGCGGAAGCTGCAATGCGCTGGACACATGAATCGTATGGACGAACAACGAATACCGAAGAAAGTATTCGTTGGGAGAACGGAAGGCCGGCGGCCAGTGGGGAAACCGAGGAAATGCTGGTCTGACTCGGTTGAAGAAGACAGTTCATCGCTGCTCGGATTCGGAATTGGATGACGTGGTCAACGGACCGAGACAGTTGAAGGCGCTGTTTGCAGGAAGCGAAGGCCCGAAAGGGGCTGTAGTGCTAAGAAGAAGAAGAAAAAGGGCAGTGTTTTTTAGCAAGAGAGGTATACGTATCACACTTGCACTAACTCTCATTACCGTATCAGAGGCTGTCGGGCATGAAAATGCAACCCTAAGTGCCCCTCTTCTTTGCACATGTATCAAGCGTTTCTCGTACACCTCCTTACTGAGAGCATCTCTCCATAGTTCTGCTCGTCACTCATTAACAGGCATCTTCTTTTTGGGTTGGGTCCCCTACGTTGGTCATAAATCGACTCAGAGCCAATGCGCTCTAAGCAGCCTTCTCAGCTATTCCCTAATTTGCTCAGAAAACTCATTTTTGAGTCAATCGGCAACCCCAGGTACTTTACGGTTCGCCTCAATGCGATTAGTATGTCTCCAATATTGCTGGTCCTTACTTTCGGGAGTCTTTTCTTTAACAAAACAACGACTTCGGGTTTATCCATTCCTAGACTGAACCCATGAACGGTCATCCAGTCTTTTGCTTGACGCATTAGCCTACTCAAATGAAGTTGCGCTTGTTCAACGGTCCGTCCAATGACTAGAGCTAGAAGAGTAAGCGCAAATCATATGCCTCAGTAGATACGTTCCAAAGGCCTGGACCAAAAATAGATCCCTGGGCAACACACGATATAACTTCCATCTTTTGTTAGCCCTGTGTTATGTCGTAAAGCAGGCTTTGGTCCTTCAGGTAGTCCCTCAGAAGCCGCATTAGATATTCTGAAACTTGAAAAGGGGGTTCCAAGATATCCAGAATATCCACCCATCTAGCGGAATTGAAGACTTCGTAACGTTGAATGTTGCTGATAGAACGATCCATCGTTTGGCGCGACTACACGCCTCTCTCTTTTGGATCGTGCTCACCACCCCAGCAATTGCGTGCAATCGTATTAGCGTCCTGCTCTAAAGTCATCCTGCTGAGTAGATAGGTCCCCAGTAGCACAATTTGCAACAGTGTGCCTTCCCTTGCTGAATTTCTCTAGCACTTTTTCAGCAGTATCTAGCATGCATAACGGGCGGTATGCAGATGGTGATCTGAAATCTGCCTTTCCCTTGCTGATCAGCATAGCCTCGCCACCTTCCATCGTACCATCAAAGCCCCGGCCCGTACGCAAACATTGAATTTGCTCAGCTGGGAGACTGTCTGGGCCTAAAGCCTTCACTGTTTTTAATGATAGGACCCCCTCTTGCAGTTTCAGCTGTATGAGGAGTGGACAATCGATTGCTAATTCACCGTGAATAGCACTGACATGGATGCGATGAATAGGGAAAAGTACCCGCACTATTTTGCTCATCTTTTCCGCTTCATTTTTGCAAGGTGTCCGTAGGGCACCAAGCTTGCGCATAACTTGCTTGTAGATCCTTGTTCACATTGTCTACTAGTTCATGCCAACAGTGAGCCTTGTTGCTGTTAATCAGTTTTCAAAGGCATTTTCTCCAAACTGATTAGCAGCAGAACAGCTCCCATGAGTACATCGACAAATGTCACGACGTGCATTCTTCCAATGTTCCACCCATTGGTAGAAGGTCAAGAGTGCGGACATCAGGAGATAACCTCACGGGCCTGAAGCATAATGTACTGATAATTACTGGCTGAGTAGTCCTCCAATACACTTCAATCATGTATCCGCTGAACTTGGGACTCCAAGGTGAATGTCATATCCGGTATGGTTCCTTCAGAGCCAATAAGGTGAAAAATTGGCATATTTTCGGTGCTTAACACGATGAGCGTGATTCTGGCCACCATTTCTAAGGTTCGTTTTCGTGCGGCTCTACTCAAGTCATGCCCCATTCGATTCCTTCAGCGTTGAAGTATCCCCTAATAAGCACGTTGCCATCTGCGTTCAAGACAGTGCCCCCCAAAGCATTAGGCTTGGCTTGGAAAGATAATATCGGTTCGTTCAGTGTTAGGTAGTACTAAAGAAAGTGTTCCCTGAGCACCAAATCCACGTACTATCATCCCCTCTGCCCGCCACGCTCGGCCTGTAAATCACTATTCTGATCCCAAATAGTGACAGTATCAATTTCATCAGGATACCATGATGCAGAACTTTTATCGTAGTGTTGTTCACTCAGCAGCAAAATATCAGCTTTCATGTTCTTCGCAGACTGCTCAAACAGATTTTGAGCGGTTGAACAGCAGTGTATGTTTATCTATAATATACAGGTTCTCATAGTTTTGATTGTGCCTTGGCTAGGGCTACCTGAAAAACATGCAATTTTCCTAATCCTAACACTTGTCCAAGATCCAAACTTGAATCAGCATACTTGCAAATGAAACAGCATGCCTCCTTCGTGCACTCTTTTCTTTTACGTCCCATTTAATTACATTTGTAGCACAGAGAATCCTGTCGGGCCCTATGTAGACTTGTGCGATGTGACGATAAACAAGGCATTTGAAGCGTTGAAGCTGCTTTTCGCCCAGTCCTTCAGATAGTCACCCTGTTCATACTTTGCCCTTGTTCATAAATTGGTCGGCATCCTTTTCGGTCAAGTTAATGATGGCCATGCCTTGCCTCTTATAGTTTTCTGGTGTCAACTGCGATTTGGTCCGGCTCACGCTAGAGATTCCCCTTTCGAAGGCCTCTTGTAGCTCGGCCATGTCCGTAACATAGTCAATGTCTCTAATTCCAATCATTGAAATCGGCTCGAATGAGGGCATAGTTTACTATTGCCGAGGACCTTCCTTCCTACTACTTTATTTTCGGCCTCTGCTCTGAACTTGAGCAGTATGTGGCCCGACTGGGTTGGTCGTACTGCTTTAATAGCAGTTGGTGTCTTAACGTCTTACAGTTCCCCTTATATCAAGCAAAACTTCTGCACTGGATCGGATACCTTAAGGCTTGACGAGCGGTGCCAGCAGCAGGGATCTTCAATGTGGTTTGTATTGGGTTAAGTGCTTAGCACTAGGTGCAACCTCATGAAGGCTGGTATCCGTAAAGTTACCTTTGTAGTACATATCTTATAGTATTCCACGGAGGACTAAATCTCACGTAAATGTTTTGAGGACAAAGAATATTAGACTGATATATGTAAATTCCTTTGACAACTTACGGCTATGTCTGCCAATCTATGTAATGAATATTCCAACTCGCTAAAAAATCACTGAAAATTCTAAGTAGCCAAAAGTCACTTAATCATAATACTTTTTCACGGTATTTAAACGGTGAAAAACTATCGATACCGCATATGGATTGTTCTTCAATAATGACAATGCCGGTCTGACTCGGTCCATGAAGATAGTTCATTGCTGATCGGATTTCGAAATTGGAGGCGCGAACAATGGGCTGACAGTACGAGGCGCTTTTTGCTGGAAGCGAAGGCCCGAG
Organism: Odontomyia ornata; assembly: GCA_963969285.1. NCBI lineage: Eukaryota > Metazoa > Arthropoda > Insecta > Diptera > Stratiomyidae > Odontomyia > Odontomyia ornata. The sequence goes on along the minus strand of OZ017740.1, from coordinate 18,288,878 downwards.
AAGAGCAGTAATGCTACGCAAAAGAAGAGGAATGATTTGCAAGATGTCATATGCCGAAGTAGTTCCAACATTTTACAGAGAGTTATCCCTCAGGCAGCATTAAAAAAAAATGGGTCTTCATTAGCTTGTTTTTTTGATTCACTTTAGCACTACAGCCCTCCTTTGGGCTTTCAGTTAGAGATGGTTAAGGTATCTCATTATCTTGATGGAATGTATTGGCACTCGGAAAGGTAAAATGGTCAGTATCATACTTTGCCCGATCTGATTTTTAACCAGTACGTATAATAATTAAGCACGTTTATAGTCCTTCTAAAGAATCACTCAAAACAAATCTCGTAATCACCAACGGGACTCAAACCAGGTACCTTCGACTTACGAAGCAAATTCTCTAACCACTACACTATGTGGACTATTCATTACCAGCTCCGTGGTTACGTCTCAAGATTTTGCCATAATTCCGTTTGACTTCTAAAAATTGAGAAACTGGGATGTTCTTTCGGCAAAATTTAGCTTACCTCAACGGAACCATAAAACCTAAAGGCTCTGCATAAATTGGTAGTTATCTGGTTTAAAATTTTTCTTGGGTGATTTGAAAACTCTTACGTAGACTTTAGAAGGTTACCTGTACTATTGCTTACAGCAAATTTTGAAAATTTCCCTTGTTAGCTTTTTAATGTTTGACGAATTCTGGTTCCATTAAAAAGGATTTCATTTCTCCCCGCATTTTACTGGATGCCATGTTGAATATTTCTACCTTCGGTTATTCAATCGGTTCATTGTTAGGTTAAGCAGTTTCTACTGCAAGAGCCTGACCAAATTTTTTCTAGTCAATTCTTTTAGGATTCTGCCCCTTTCATGAAATTCAGGTTGATCAGAGTCAATTTGTAGTGCTAGAAATATCAAAACTAGGAAATCCTCCAATTTTTTACCTTAATAACTACCGATAGCTATCTGTAATAAGTATAATTTACTTTTCTTTGGTGCCTTATATGAGTGTAATATCGAGTCCTCGTAACTCTACAGTTTTCTAAGCTAAGAAACATGAAAGTATGAACATTGCAAAGAAAGGAATTATATGACTTCATTATTAGCTGCCTAGGAAAGATCATACCAAGAGATATTGTTGTCAATAATGAAGTCATATAATTATGCACTCCTGGAGGTAGTTTCCTTGTTTGGTCAATGTGAATATCTTGGATTAGAACCATATTACATTGTGGTCTTTTTTCGTGATATAATGGTAATTCACTTTGGTAGCTCTCGGGGCGAAATAAGCCGAAGAATACTGTAGTGAAATGGGTGGATAAATTGTCCGTAAAGGACTACAGTGATAGTCTGCTGCCTCGGCGAAAGAGGATGATGTGTTTCGCCGTGATTGGCCTTGTCTGAGGACGCGTGAATGCACTACCTGATAATTTTGCATTCACGAATTGAAAGAGTCTAATGCTGAGTGCCAAAGAGGCCAAACGACCAAAGAAAAGACGAATAAAGCAAGAGAAATGTGAACATTAGTACCCCACCAATTTTAATGCCCTAGAGCTAAAATTAAGAATGTGAGCATCAAAGCTGAGAAGAGAGTTAAATGTTACACCAATATCTTTAGCAGGGTTCCCAACAGTGAGCGGAACATCATTTAGCCTATAGCTAAACACTAATGGAGATATCTTAAGGCTGAACGATATTTTGCTACATTTGACAATACTAGGATAGAGATAATTAGATGCACACCAATTATAAAAGGCATTCAAGTCTTCCTGTGAATGCTGGCAATCCTGTAAAGATCTAACAGTGCAAAAAACTTTGAAATCATCTGCATATATTGGGGAAGGGGACATAACATAATTACTGACGGAAGATCATTTATAAACAAGAAAAAACAAGTTGGGTAAACAGACCTACGCTCATGTCAGAAGGGTTTTGTATTCACTTTACAAAATGCAGTCACCAGATCGAATCAAATCAAGAAACGAAGATCATACTATTATTAACAAAGTTGAACGAATTTCTACTTCTGAGGTTTTTGGTTTTGTTACACTCATAAATATCTCCCTTGATAATTATTTCAAATGTCCATCGGCGACGGAGGAAACACATCTTTCATGTATTTCCCCCCTGTGCCCCACTGAAGTGAAAACTGACAGTTTAACAACTGTTTTGAAAAGCGCCCATGAAAACTTTCATTTCATACTCATACCGGCTACGTTTGATGAATTTTTTTTTTCAGGGGCCACTCTCCTGTACTGTTATCATCGATTCATGGCCAATTTTTTCGAATCCTAGAGTTGTTACAAAGCCCTTTTGTTAGAAGCTCCCTCCCGCCTCCTTGACTTGTTTCACTTATGAGTATTAATTGTAGGTACTCAGCTTCAGTCATTCATTAAATTGAATCAAGTGTTCAAAGCATGCACCTTAAACGTTGAAGTTGGGAAAAAATAACTCAAAATTATTCAATCTTCGCATTTAAACCAGCCACTTTCTTATTTTACGATTACTGATACCCCTAGCTGAACCGATTCTCAAAGATATACATGACAACTATCATTCCTGAAATTTTCATGCAAATCCTAGCAAAACTGTAGTGTCTGAGTCGGTAAAAAGCGCATGTTGTTCCATAGCCATATGTTTCCATAGTAATAAATGCAGCGCATATTGTTCCATAGTAATACAGGAAAATCCAAACCGCTATAACTTCGCTAAATATAATTCAATCTTTATAAAACTTTCAGGATAGATCAATCGTATAAATAGTCATCCGTGTACTTAATTTCATTGAATTTAAGGGTACCGTTAAGATTTTATTCAAGAAAACATAAAATCGATAAATCATACTATTACTAACAAAGTTGAGTGAATTGCGACTTCTCACATATTTGTTGTTGTTGTACTCACCAAGGCCTACATTCCTGATTTTTTCCAGATTTTTCGGATCACAGGTGTCCAATCGCGAGGGGGGACACAAATTTTTCGTGTATTTCCCCTCCCTGTGCGCCCCTGGAAGCAAATTTTGCCAAACTAAGACCTGTTTTAAAGAGGTTCTCATCAAGACCTTTCATTTGATACCCATATCGGCTACCTTCAATGAAATTTTTTTTCGGGGGATCACTCTCCAATATGGGGAGACCCCCCTTAAATACCTTATAAAAATTTTTTGTAGTTGAATTTTGAAGAGATCACCACTTTACACCTACACACAAAATTTGATGTTTCTAGCTTAAGTAGTTTCCGAGAAAAACTGCTGTGACACACGGACGGACAGACGGACAGACTGGTCGCGAAACTAGTAGGGTTTTGTAAAATTATTTTACAAAACCCTAAAAAAGTGGGCCAAGAAAAGAACCTTGGAGAATACCAAAGAAAAGATAAAACCGAGTCGCAGAAATACCATAGTAACTTATATAACAGATACAAGAAGATAGGTATGACTTTATCCATAGTAACTACCACCGCCATTGGCACTCCACTTGTACCAAAGAAACTGATAGTTGACGGTATCAAACGCTTTTGAAAAATCGGTAAAAGTTACGTCAACTTGCTAGCGATTATCCAATGCTTTTGCTATGAAATCGGTGAACTCGATCAAATTGGTAGAAGTAGAACGACCTTTACAAAATTCGTGTTTTTCTTTTGCCGAAATAGGGTTGAGAAGCACTAAAATTCAGGAAAACAGGAATGTGACGATACAGGACGATAATTGGGTACAGAAGAAGGATTACCACTCTTGACAAACTTGTCAATTTTCCAGTAAAAAGGTAAAATGCCCGCACTTAAACGGAGGTTGAACAATAAAGCCAGAAGGGCAGATGAGGAAGACGCTAAATATTTTACAAAGATATTCGGTAATCTATCTAGACCGGGGAAAAGATTTAGGTTAAGGTGCAATGTGGTGAGCGCATTCCAATGTATGAAGGTACACAGCCGTGTGACCCGAGGAATAGTCTTGTTGCTAGTTCTTGATGACAGGAATGCTTTCAACACCACTAGATAGGTGGATATTCTGGAAATATTGGAAAATTCCTTTTTAAGTTTCATTATAAATAAAAATAATTCAGGATATCTGAGGACACAGAGATAAAGCGTGGTACTGTCCATTCGATCAAGAGAATAAAATACTCTAACTATCACTAAGCTAAGGCCCAAAAGTGACTGCAGAGCTAAAACAAAAATAACGTGGTCATCCTGATACAGGACTATCAATGCATCCTGGGTTTTTCGATGGACCCAAACATGATTTGCTCTGAGAAAATCAAAGCAAGGACTGGCCAGGCTTCATTAGCTTCGGATAAGTTCTCAGTGATAGGCTGTACCGAAAACAGCTGGCACGTGTATACATTGGATAATGTCGGAGTCAGCAGTACTTGTTATCAGAGTAATAATATCGATTGCCCTCTATGCTAAAGACCGCTCCAGTATCTACGTAAGCAGATAAAGGCGAAAGGGGACAGTTGCTCACAAAAAAAAACACGCTCACTGGACTACTTGCAATAGTCTGCAGTGAATGACATGATGGAAACATGGACGGCATGCGTCATTAAAGACCACCAGGCCGAGGCTCAATCGAAGATATGTGAGATGACTTCTACCTGGCCCTTTAGAGCGACGATGGATGTTTTCAGTATTCCCTGCGCAAGGTTGGTAACTCATGGCCTCCCAATGATGTTGTCGGCCCAGGGAAGGAGGAAAGCACCAATCTCTCATTTTTTGTATGCTAGAGATTTGATTGACAGCCCGATAGCCTCTTACTGAAATAAGAGACCACAAATTTAGCACGTTGTTGCATCGAGGAAACAAGGGTCTCTTTCCCATCCGCTGCATCCATACAACTCGACCATGCCTTGAGACATGAAAAAAACAAGGCCCATTTCATAGGAATGTGTCAAATGGTTCCAGCTCTTAGTTTGACTGGGAAGGTATTTAGTCTGGGAGCCCTACATATAAAGCATTGCTAGCAACCACTTACATAGTTCAAAAACATCTACATTAAGGGCATATGGCTTGGATTATTGCTTGCCAAATTTATGATCTATTTTAAGATTATACTTAAAGAGAATTTTCAATTTTAACGATCATATAAGCAGTGCCAAAATCATCGATTCGAAACCCTCCTATGATTATAAAATCTTTAGCAGAAATTACACGTTCCATAAAACTTTAACGTTCCTTAATGCAATTGTCAGAAGTGGATAAGATAAAAAGCTTTCATTTTTCCTCTTACAAAAAAAAGAAGGATGAAAAACAAGACACATGAAGAGATAAAGTACAAAAAAAAACTTAGCCAATTGTTCTTCCTGCTCAGATGAACAATTGCCTCCTGTCGATGTGAGAGAAAGTTTTTCCAGTATTACAATTTTCTATTTTTTTTTTCTTTCTTCTTTTTGCTTTTCCACTGCTATTCATTGCAATTTATCCTTTCTCTTTGACGTTTTTGTAGTGAAATGAAGTTTTCTTCTTTCGCTCAACTTTGTATGTGAGAGCATTCATTCAATTTCTCACACAACGGATCAGATGTGAGGAAGTAAATTGCAGATTGACAGTGAATAATTCAATTTTCCGTGAGACATGCTGCGAAGACGAATAGTTTAGATGGATGGATGGATGGATGAATAGAAGGAGATGGATTGATAGTAGGGAAAGGTACATCAGAGATTGAGTGCTTGCATTTACTTTACGTTTTCACCGTTGTTCAATTTGCTACACTTTGTCTGTTCTATAAATTCATTGTTGCAAGAGCTCGCAGTTTAATCAATATGAAAAGAATGGAATGATAGTCAGAAGGAAATACTCGTATGCTTAATTTAAAGTTATTACAATTTCAAAAGTTAGTTCTCCTTCAATTAGATACATTACATAATTATCCCGACGTTGCATTGGGTCCATTGAAGCACATTGTTTAAGAAAAAGCCAAGAGTATAGAACAATTTCTTAAAATACTTGCTATGGAGGAAATAATATTTCAAAGGAAATACTCTTCCGACCATAGTATGGTACGCCCCGAAATCGGGGTCCTGCGGTGCGGCTTTCTATGTTATGTGATTCGATCACATCATTCTATAACATAAATTGGTCACGTCTATATTTCTCTTTTGATGGGAAAGTTCATGCAAATTATGTTTGTATGTGTTTTCCATTCAAATGGGAAATGTATGGCCACGTCTACGTTTCGATCTTGATCCGGTTGGGAGGGTGCAAGGAGGCACCACCTCCGTCTGGATGCCGCACTCTTATTTGTGGGCCATAAGAATTGTCGGGTAGCAACGAAGTCCTCCTAAGTCCGTCTGTCTTCCCTAGGTTAAGTTTTCCTTTTTGGTCAGCAATTACCAACCCTTAGTTGGTTACCTCCTTTTTTGGCTCCGGTCGACTTTTATTTGACCCCGAAAATCGTAGATGCAAAATTCTTTTGTAGTAGGTTCTTGTGCTGGGGGAAAGAACCCGCCCCACTACACCGCAACGCTAGCCTGCCAGCGCATTCACGCGTCCCCAGAAAAGGCCAATCTCATCGGATCCCAACATACTCTTTCGCTGAGGCAGCAGACCATCGCCGCAGTCCTTTACGGACATTTAACCAGACCTCAAATCACGACAGTTTCGCTGATTTCCCACAGTTCAGCTTCGCTTTTCCACTTTCACGTTTAACGACAACTCCCTTTGATGTCCTCACTAATTTATACCGCACTTCCTCCGCAGAACCTCGACCACTCATCCCCACACAAGAAAAGCAGATTTCCCTTTGTTCACCGGAATTATAAATCTTCGGTCTAACGGGTCGCCGCTATTTCCCCGGTCAATGTCTGGGAATAAGTTTTCACAGTTTGAATTTCATTGCGGGTTACTTCATTGTTTCGGGATAATTCAATCCGCAGTCAACCTAACCGGCCTGACCTTTTGGAGTCTGCATCACCTTAAACTGTGTTCGAAGTAAATTATTCGACGGTTGTTGTTCTTTCAAAATATATTCTCGACCTTATCCAATATTTCGCGGTCTAGAGTAACAGTTTAGGTAATTCTTTTAAAAGTTTATCAATTCTTTGAATACCTTTTTTTTATCGTATATCTTCTATTTTTGCTATTTTTGATGGTGGAAAAAGCCCGAAGAAGTTGTTAATCGCTGCAAGTAGTTTGACATTGCTTTTCGGGCTTGAATCGGGATAAAACCTTTGAACGAACTCTTAAATTCTTTGCTTGATGGCAACGATATAAGGATCAGTTTTGCCTACTGGATATTACCTGGCTTATGCAAAAATTTGGAATCAGGAATTTCATTCTAAATGAAATTTATGTCTCTCATGGCTTATTCTAATGACAGAGTAGCACGCGAAGCACAGTCATAAACAAAGTCAACGTCAATATTTAAAGATTGGCAACATTGAAAGTAATAAACAGAATTCTTCAATCGAGCTATTTCTTCACCTATTTGTCAGCAAATAAAGCTTGCCAGAAATTGCCAAACTTAAATAGATCCCTGGGCTACACCCAATGTAACTTCTATCCTTTGTTGGCCCCGTGTCATGTCATAAAGCAGGCTTCGGCCCTTTTGGTAGGCCCATAGAAGTCGCATCAGATATTTTGGAGCTTTACAGGGGTTTCCCAACATATCCAGAATATCAACCCATCTAGTGGAGTTGAAGGCGTTCCTTACGTCGAGTGTCACCAACAGGACGATCCGTCACTTGGTGCGACTATTTACATCTGTCTCTAGGGCTGCGCTCACCACCTCTGCAATCGCATCAATAGCGGAACGTCCTGCTCTAAAGCCGTACTGCCGAGGAGATAGGTTCGCGGCAGCAAGGGTTGCGTCAATGAGTCTTCCATTGATGAGTTCCTCTAGCATTTTGTTGTTAGGTGGTATGCAGGCGGTGATCCAAACTTTCCCGTTCTTTTAATGATCAGCTCGAGCTTCGTCGCCTTCTATCCCTATCCCATTGACAGCGTTGAATATGCTGAGCAGCAAGTCAAGACAAGGATGATAAAAAAGTTACAAAAATCCAGCTGGAGCACCGTGTGGGTCTGGAGCCTGCTTTACTTTCAATGATAAGACTGTTTCCTCTAGTTTCGGCTGTGTGAAGAGTAGGCACTTAATTGCTATTTCACTGTGGATAGCATCAACATGGATGGGGCGGGTGAGGATGAGTGCCCGCACTATCTTGTTTTTCTTTTCCGCTTCATGTATGCAAGCTGTCTATAGGGTACCAAGATTCCGCATGACTAGCTTGTAGCCAAAGCTCCATGGATCCTTATTCACATTGTCCACTAGATCTTGCCATCTTTGCTGTTGTTAATCAATTTGCAAAGACATTTCCTGGCCAACTTATATGCTGCTGCCCAGTGGCATAAATCATGAAGGTTCCGTGGCCTTTAAGCCTCACGCCGAAGCTTGCGACGCTTTCTTTGCTTTCCAGCGATTTCAGTCGACCAACAAGGCACTGGAAGCTTGCCGTGCCATTGTTTTCGGGGCATAGAAGTGCTGCAAGCAGCCGTGCTCGTAGTTAAACTCAGCACGTCTTGAGCTGCAAGTTCTTCCGTCCCCTGCGAACCACCCTGCAACAAAGCACAGACCGTTAGCATCTTGACAAACCTCTTGTCATCTATTCTTTCAATGTTCCACCCAATCGTGGAACGTTGACAGCATGGATATTAGGAGATAACATCACGGGTCTCAAGCACAGTTTACTGATTGAGTAATTTTCTAATACTTTCCAATGGTATATACTCCATACTAAGGATTACAAGACAAATATCACATTCGGTGTAGCGAATTTTCAGTGCTTAGTACGACGAGCGTCATCCTGGCCATTATTTCTAGATTTATTTCCCTGCGGATCTTTTTAAGGCGGGCCCATTTCGATTGCTTTAGTGTTGAAGTCTCCTCCAATGAGTGCGTTGCCATCTGCGTTTGAAACGGCGCCCTTCAAAACTTGGCTTGGAAAAATGACATCGGTTTGACCAGCGTTAGAAATACACTAAAAAGAGGTGGTTTCTAAGCACTGAACCCACACGAAACCATCCCGCCCTCCGCTGCCGTCTCCCTGAAAATCACTGTACCAAACCTGGCTGATGGCAGTGCCAGTTTTGTCAGGTACCATAATGCAGAACTTTTGTCGTGTTATTGCTCACTCAGCAGCAAAAAGTCAGCTTACATGTCCCCGCAAACTGCTCAAGCAGGTTTTGGGTGATTGAACTGCAGTAGAGGTTTACATGCCGAATACGGGTCATTGAAGTTCTGATTTTGCCTTGCCTAGTGCTTTCTGGGAAATTCGACATTTTCCTGATCCAAAGACGTGCCCAGGATCCAGCCTCGGATCAGCATCCTTGCAAAGGCTCCAGTGTGCCTCATTCGTAGACTCTTTTCTTTTATATCCCATTTCACTACATTTGTAACATATTTGTGTGGTGTGACTATAGTCAAGGCATTTGAAACATAAAAGAGGCGCTGCTCTTCACCGTATCCTGTAGAAAACCAACCTTATTCGTACTTTGCCCGTATTCAGAAATTTATATCGGCATCCTTTTCTATTTAGTCAATGATAGCCATGCGTTGTCTTCTATGCTGATCCTGCCTACACTAGGGAGCTCCGTTTTGATGGCCTCTTCTACCTCGGCCAGGTCTGTGACGCAGTCAATGTCTCTTATTTCGTTCATCGCCATTAACTCAGGGGAGGCTTCAGTAGCGCTTTTGCCGAGAACTTTCTTTATTGCATCGGCCTCTGCTCCGAGTTTAATCAGTATGTAGCCCAAGCGCATTAGTCTTACTGCTTTAGTAGAAGTGTTGTTTGCTTTGCGCCTTATATTTTCTCTGATATCTTGCAGGACTTCTGTGTGGAATCACATCTTAAGGTTTTACAAGCAGTACCTGCTGCCGGGGTCTTCGTAATGGCTTTATCTCTTCTGTTTCGTGTTAGGTCCTTTTTTTTGCTGGGCGTCCATGCGAGCTTTATTTTCTGGTTCTTTTTGAAGGTGTTTCTTTACGGCTTTCGTCACTCCTTACGTCGCCACTCTCTGGAACCTCTGATCTAGTGCCTCCTTCCTTTTTTCATCTCGATCTCCTTCGATTGGACTAGACGCCATTCCCTCGTTGATGTTTGATGGTGGAGTTGTCTGCGCGTGCTCTTTAGGCTAAACCATCAATGCTCCTTTAGCCTTCTGCTCTTCTTTGGCTTTCTGGTCCTCTTTGGCCTTTAAACAGCTCCTCGGGTAATGCTTTATAAGGTCTAGGAACTTCTCTAGTGCATGGAGCCCTTTTTAGGGTTTTGTAGAATAATTTTACAAAACCCTACTAAAATCACAACCTATATGTCCGTCTGTCCGTCTGTTCGTCCGTCCGTCCGTCCGTCCGCCTGTGCGTGTGTCACAGCAGTTTTTCTCGGAAACTACTTAAGTTAGAAACATCACATTTTGCAAGTAGGTGTAAAGTGGCGCTCTCTTGAAAGTTCAATCACAAAAAAAATTTATGAGGAATTTAAGGGGGGTCTCCCCATATAGGGGAATGGCCCCCGAAAATAAAATTTCATCAAAGGTAGTCGATATGGGTATCATATTTTCAAAAAAGGTCATAAACTTTTCAAAACAGGTCTTAAACTGAACTTTTGCTTCGAGGGGTCCCTCGTCCCGCGCGATTGGACACCTGTGATCCGAAAAATCTGAAAAAAAATTATGGAAATAGATGTTTATGAGTACAACAACACCAAATACCTTAGAAGTCAAAATTCACTCAACTTTGTTAATAATAGCATGATCATCGAATTTCACACTTTCCCCAATAAAATCGTATAGATACCCTTAAGCTGAACAAAATTCGATATATAAATAGTCCTACACATAGTCCTAATACTCGTACTCTGTAAGTCTGATGAAAATCGAACCATATTCACGGAAGTTAAAGCCATTTCAAATATCTGCAATTACAACAACAATAACACACAGTTTTTGTATTTGGTTCCGACACTGCAGTTTTGATTAGATCTTCGTAAAATTTTCAGGTAAGATCTATAACACACATATGTTTGGGAATTTATGATTTGATTGATTTTTGTTAGTTTGCAAGAAATGGCACTTTTGAAAATGGACATAAAATGGATTTTCCTTTAAACGTGCACATCTCTTTGACATGTTTCTTGACTTTATTTGTTGCTGGTGACTGCATTCCTAAGAACTTGGGTACGAAACCCTTCTGACATTAGCGTAGGTCTGTCTACTAAACTTGTTTTACTTTTTGCTGATTTTTGGCAAATTGCACGAAGATTTTATTCTTTTTAGAACGTCTCTCGCTGTTTGGATTAGCTTTTCTTCTTGATGTCGCTGGGCAGCAATTGTACTTTGTGACCTCCTTTCTTGATATAGGTTATCAGCTTCCATTTTTGAGTTCATTACTTCAGCTGCATTTTCAATAGTCGTGGTGAAATCATATAATGGCGCTTAATGTGTCTGGCCGCTCCTTTCTTTCCCTACTATGTGGACTCCAGGATAACTCGTTATTATTTCGGGATATAAATCTCTCGCCTTGGTCACTTCCGTAGTGATTGCAACAATAACCATCGAATACTGGATGTTCTTTATATTTTCCCCCACCGTGCAAACATCTGGAGCATCCTGCAGAATTTTTCGCTCTTCGCTTTTAAGCCATTCTGGCGCTCTTGTCATTTTTTTGCTGCGCTCGTACGCCGCAGGGTTATGGCTACCCAAACTATTATTTTCTAACCATTTTCATACTTTTTTTTTGTAAATTATTATGTGTGACTCTAAACTTTAGTTTTGAACAAAAATAATTGAAGCCAAGAAAGAAGACAGAGGCTTATAGGGTACTTTCCATGCTGATACCAATAACCCAGAAGCGGAGAAGATCAACAGCATCATATTCACCTCAAGAGGACACAAATCCTGTCTACGTGACCAGGAAATACTTAAAGTACAGCTACAAGTAGTACGTGAGGCAAATACAAGGAAAACCTGTTCCTTAATGGACTTAAGAACCGGCAACAAGCGCAAAACATAACTCAGCATGATTGACATCATTGCAGCTGCAATAAGACCAGTACTGGCCTAAAACTAAACACGCAAATACTACAAATCACACTGAAGTTCACACGAACTAGCCATCCCATTGCAAAAAAAAAAACAAACTCGCGCGAAAAAAACTAACTTGCAAGACAAACAAACGTGAACTGTCACTTGAACGCTGCAAACACCAGCTGATCTGTCGAGAACTGAAAGACGGCACATCACGGGAACTCACCACATGAAGATGGTCACGAGTGATTGTGGTAAGAATATTTTCAAAACATGATGCAACAAGGCAATTTCTCGCTGCACTTCTTCCAATATAAGTGCATTAACATTTGCACCAGTTTAAGTCGAACTTGAAACAGCTAGCTGTTAGGTCGAAGATTTATATGGGTTAGGAAATTGCAATCGTGGCTCGGTGTTCCCTAAATTGGTGCAGGATTAAGGTGTGTACGTAATCTTGGAGGATACGTCTACGAATCAGCCGCAATAATTTTCTGTAATAAAGAGCTAGGCGGTCGCTAGATGCTGGAGATGATTGAATTTAGAATCTCTAGAGTATGTGTTGATTGTAAAACTGAAATTGATGAAGGACTTCTGGCGGTAACTTCAAAGGTCAATGAGCCCCTAACCATTATAATTACGAGGGCAGTTAGTTCAAATATGATCGAGATAAATGCTCTGACATGTTTACTTACAATCGAAAAAATGTACAAAAAATTTACAGTTTTTCTAGGTACTGGTCCTTACAAGTTACGCATTTTGTCCACCTTTCCGGAAGCTTTTTGATGCTGGCATCGAAAAATTCCTTGGGCAACTCGGGCAGCCATGGGTGCACGAACTCCTCTACCTCGTCGTCGGTACTGAATCTTTGACCTCCGAGGGCGTCTTTCAGTGGTCTAAATATGTGGTAGTCACAGGGTGACAAATCCATACTACAGGGAGGTGTTCCAGTACCTCCCACCCCAATTCCGATATTGTATCGAGCGTGAGACGCGTGGTATGAGGGCGTGCGTTATTTTGGAGAAGAATCGCACTTCGTGCTGGAATGCTCCTCCATGTCGAGTCGTTATTTTGCGATATTGAAGGTGTTCGTAGATGATAGACTGTAAACTACCAATACTGATGCCGAGTTCAGCCCAAATGTCTGGAATATTCATCCTACAGTCCTCCAAAATGAGTTGTTCTACGCTGCAAATATTGTTTGATGTGATGTTTGTTTGCGGTTGACGATCATGCGGCTCATTCTCAGCGATTTTGCGACCATCCTTGAATGCTTTGGCCCATTTAAATACGGCAGCACTACTCAGGCAGTCACTACCGAACTGATTTCGCAAACGCAGAAAAATTTCCGTGCTTTCAACGCCTTCTCACACTAAAAAACGGATGACAATATGTTGCGCAACGGTGGTCGGTATTTGACGTCCATTCATGGTCGTAGCACGCACGCGAAAAATGCACTCCCGACAAAAACTATGCCACACTGTTTGTAAGGTGCCAAGCTATTACATACTCAAACCACGACCTTCTAAACATACATGCGCGCCATCTACAGCATTTATCTCCATCATATTTGAACCTCTCTCGTAGATCGTGTACTAAAAAGTTCATTTTTCTAAGAATTTGTTTCTTCTTCTTCTTATTGTTCACAGCTATACAGCTCTCATGGGCCTTTGCTTCCTATCAATATCACTTAAAACTGTCTCAGCCTATTGAACACGTCCTCCAATTTCAAAACCCAAGCAGCAATAAACTGTCTTCATCAACCGAAACAGCCCACGTTTGCATGGTTTTCCCATTAGCCCGCTATCGCAAAGAGCACCTCTTTGGGGATCCATTGCTTGTCCATACGACTCATGTGGCCAGCTCATTGCAGCTGCTGCAGTCTTAAAATCATTGAGACCTCCGGCCCGTCAAAAATTTCTACAGCTTATGATTGTACCAAATTCACCATTGGTCCCTGTCCACTTTCTTTTATCTTTCGTAGGTGTTCAATATGTTGGTGGGTACTTGGGTGAGAGTCTAGTTTCACACCCATAGCATAGTACTGATTTTATCACAGAGGAGCTGTTTTTTTTTCCTGTGTGTGCAGCTAGTCTTCAAGATCAGAACTGAATAAAATATTTTATTTGCGAGCTATATTCTTCGGCGTATTTCGTGTCTTTCATTATCGGTTTCCCTGATTTTTTCGCCTAAATACATAAATTCCCTCTTTTGTTATATTGTATTCGCCAACTGTGATATTTTGGGCATTTAAGGTATTGTTCCTCGACTGTGTCATGAGTTTTGCTTTGTTCTCATTGATTTGCAGCCCTACAAGTTTAACTTCACTGTCGAATTTTAGGAAAAGTTCCTGGCAGCTGTTAATGACCGTGATAGAAAATTGATAACGTCCACATAGGCTACTACTTGACTCGACGTGTATAGTAACGCACCTCTTTTATTGATAGGTAACTTTCTTATGGCATATTTCAGGGCCAGCCCATCTCCCTGCTTTAGTCCCATATTTGTGTCAAAGGCATCGGTGAGTTGATTATTTTTTCAGACTTGAGAGGTCGTCAACTTCTTTGTCACTTTGGTAAGACGGACTAATTTAACTGGGGTACCAAAGCAAATCATTATTTGGTACAATGCCTTATGATCAATACTGTCGTATGCTTATTTAAATTCAACGAAAATATAGTTTCGTGCACTCCCAGCATTTCTCAAGTACCTGCGTGACGGTAAACAATTGATCTTTTGTTGACCTATCTGCTCTAAAGCCACCCTAACACTCTCCAATAATAATGTTGGCATATGATCCGATTTTATTTTCTAAGACCTTTGAAAATAGTTTGTACGCCATACAGAGTAGTCATATGCCTCTATATTTTTCTCACTACAGCTTGTCACGTTATTTGTGGACAGGCAATATAATTGATCGGCTCCATTCGTTCGGCATATGTTCTTGTTGTCAAATGTGATGGATAGCTTTGTAAATGGCTTTCTGAATACTGCTGGCACCATATTGGATAAAATCCACTGAAATCTCATCGATGTCTGGTGCTTTATTATTCTTTTGGGCTTTGATGGTGGAACAAACTTCAATCAGGGTTGGTGGGACTAATGGAAGTTCTCCGGAAACATCTATAGGCTCCGATGTTATGGTGTTGTGAAGAAGAAATATCCCCATCTTTCCTTAACCCTGTTTTCATCAGCGATGATGTTGCTGATGTCATCACGGCAGAACGTGGTCTTGGGCTGATAACCTCGTTTCAGGCTTTTCACTACTTCGCTAGACTTGCATCGATGTTTCTCGATTGGTCGTCATAGTATTTACTTTTCTTGGTTCTAAATATCTTATTCGCCACTCTCCTTAAACTTTCATAGTGTTCTCACTTCATCCGGGTTTCCCTACTTAAGTATTCCTTATATACCTCATTTTTCGTGCCTAACGCATTCTGGCCTTATCATCGAGCCAACTATTTCTTTTGCGCTTTGGCTTGATGTCCGTTCATTTGTTCTGACATAGTCTTAATTGCCACCTTCACAACCACCCACAGCCCATAGCTAATCTGCAGCGATGTTTCTGAAAAGATAGAAGCCAGGTGGTTGTCGATGGTCTCCGTGAAATTTTTCGCCCCATGCCATTTGGATCTTCTAGATTTTGAATTTCTGTAGAGAGCTGCTCTTTGCCGTATACTTCGTGACAAACGACATCAATAAGTTATTTATATCAAGCAGTGATCCGAGCTATAATTGGCTTCCTAGTATGTATGGAGGTCAAGTATGCTTGAGGCACAGCATTGTTGGATCAGAACATGGTCGATCTGGTTTCGTGCATTGCTATCCGGTGACACTCAGGTCATTTTATCGATGCATCAACATAGGAATCAAGTCAATCGTATGAGCAGATTTTTGCTACATGCTGGTCATTGTCATCTGTTTCATCGTGGAGGCTTTATCATCCAGTTATTCCCCGATCAGGTAACTCATTGCATTAGCGTTGAAATGACTTTGACTTCCAGGTGATTGTAGAACATTCCCCTTGTTTCTTCGTTCTTTTCTTCGGTCGGGGCGCCTACGTTTATTGGCCAAATTTCTGAGGGTTTCACTTTTATACGGATTGCACACAACCGTTCATTGACTGCCTTAAAATCGATAATGTACAATTTTAACTCCCTATCTACAATAAAGCCAATGCACATTCTCGTCTTCGAGCAGGCTTTCCACTTTTGAATACTGTGCATGAGCTCATATCTTGAGCATCACTCCCAGTCCAGCTCATTTCCTGGATTGCCAGTATGTTTAATTTATATTGACTGGTGTGGTCTTAACAGCGCCAAGTTGACTGAGTGATCTGGCATTCCAGGATTCCATACTATAATTCTATTTTCGTTGCAAGGTTGGTCCATACTGAGGCACTTTTGCAGGTTTTGAAACAATGCAAGGTTTTCCAGGGACAAGGAGTAAGCCCATCGTCCAACCTCCATTCCGGCGGCATAGTTTCTGCTTTCGAATTAGTTAAATTTTCTTTTGCAGCAGTGATTGTGGGAACTGTATGTTAATATAGCAACGATTTTGAACTTTACACCCAAGAAGTTTAATTTTTCTTTCTATATATATTCCTTAAAAATATATATTGGCTCAGCATACTTTGTTAATTGAAGTTCTATTCCACATTTAGTTTCGTTTCCATTATATTAGGAGTGGTTGAGTGCTCGCACGAAAAAAAAAAAAACAAAGCTAAGGAAACCGGAAGAACGTGGTCAGAAGTCTCTTTTTCCAATTGAAGTAGTTTTAGTGCCCTTGTAGGTTGTAAAAAAATGAGTGATTTGGCCATGGGGTGAAATTTTTCAGTACAAGGGTGCTTCACTCGAAGAAATTTTTGGTTACTTTACAAGAGGAAAGTGAAACGGATAGGTATTTTGCGAATAATTCTGGCAACCTACGTTTCTCGCTTGGCGGCTCAAATGGGGCTCATAATAATTACATGCAAGTGGCGCCTGCACTTGCCACCCGATGAGCTCACTGGATCCGTAAACCCTGACCAGAAAATTCCCGCGGATGGATGGTAATATTTTGGTAACATACTGCATAGATTTACAGCAATAAACTGAAATCAATAGATTACTTCGGCGGAGTACTGACCTCAACCTTACTGCGTCAACAGTTTTAATCAATTAGATTACCAAGTGTGGCGCTTTTTATACTCATATTTTCTGATATCGCTAATTCTATTTCATCTGTTTGCATTAACATTAATGTCAAGTAATTATTTGGAGTAGTCAAAATATTTTTAGACATAG
This sequence comes from Odontomyia ornata, assembly GCA_963969285.1. Taxonomy (NCBI): domain Eukaryota; kingdom Metazoa; phylum Arthropoda; class Insecta; order Diptera; family Stratiomyidae; genus Odontomyia; species Odontomyia ornata. Next base: position 18,271,599 of record OZ017740.1, on the reverse strand, counting down.
AAAAACTAAATTTGCTCACATTCCATGATAGAATGTCAATTAACTGACTTAAAACTTTATGTTGATTAATAGACATTTTAAAATAAAAATAAACAAAGTGAAAAAAAAAGAAACAATTTTAAGTATATACACTTTGGAGTTAAACTCAGGCTTTTAACTAAAAAACCGCCATTTGAATTAACGCATTCATTATAACGTGGCACAAGCTTTTCAATACCCTGTCTGTAAAAATCTGCGACTTGCAAGTTCAAACACTGGTTTATACCAGGATATATCTGCGCGTCTAAGCATTACGTAGCGAGCCACGTCTGCATTGCTGAGAACCGGTGGTAGTCACTCGGTGCCAAATCCCCGCCCTAGGGGCGGATGATTGAAAACTTCGTGTAGAAACAACACTTTCTTGCTTAGTTTTCCTCGTCGCTTGTTATGTATGATGTATCTTAATTTCTTGCCAACAAAAACCTAGTTCCAGGTCGCACTTCACAGCTGACGGAATTTACGATTACAGCGCTTATTTCAACACTCCACTGTATACAAAAGTACTGTAGGCACGATGCACCACCCATTACGGCTGATTACGTACTGAGCATAGGAATACTCTGACGCCTCTAGTCCTACCCATTGCATTCTAGGCCAAAACATGTTACTTTCTCGACAGCCCTCGTATTTTCCATACACTGCCGGATTTTAATCTTGCCACCGAAATAGAATCGTTATAATTCAAAATATTCTTTCAACGGTAATTACCTTCTTCTCTTATGATACACCCATTTCATTTTCCTAATAATGATAACTAATTCTAATCCACCCTTCATTCCAAATCCGCAACATTTGCATCAGAAACCATAAACATGAAAACGAATCCCATTTTCATTTATATCCTGTTTAGAATTTTTGAATAATTCACAATTGCCATCAATTTAAATGTAAATCATCATTGAAAGGATAATGGAAGTATACTTATACTCGTACATGCCACCCACCCCCTTTGAATAAATGTATTGTAATTTTCTATGTGGCGATAATTTCAGTAGCCACAAACTATTTTAGTGTTAGAAGTTTATTTCGAATTTATTATAATAGTGTAGTTGTGTTTAGAAGAGTATTTGAAATGTTGGGTAGTTTCGTTTAAGTTTTGTGGAAGCAGTTTCTATGGATGAGTGTGTACTTTTCAAATTGGTGGTAATGCAGGATAATAGCGTCAGAGCTTGTGCGGTAAATGAATTTTAATGTAATTTACAAAATGTTGCAGTTAGCAATTTGGACAGGATATATGTGACGGTGTGTTTTGAGGGAGTATCTACTATTTCGGTGGTTTTGCTAATGAATTGGATTAGCAATCGTTCAATGGCTTAATTGATCAGCGACGCTGACTAACGAATGTTCAATGAAATATTCTCTTTTCTCTACTTCTTTTTCAAATGTGAGTGTATTATATAAAACATGGCGTCTCTATCTTTTGGAACCACGATATCCCAGAATCATCATTCATAGGGAAAAATGACTAAGAAGAAATGTTGTAAATGGTCCGCAACTATTGCCTAACCTATTTTGATGTGAACAGTTACCGTTTACAAAAAAAATGCGAATGAATGATATTTTTTACATTTGACCTTGAACAACTTTTTTTGCAGAGGTAGGATAGGGGCAAATGCCACATGGTCCGATCAGTCCTAGAATTTTTCATGAAAGCGTTTTTTTCTTCGGCAGAACTATATCTGATCCTCAACAAAGCTGCCTTCGAGGGCGATATACTTAGCATAGCGATTTTCCAGCATTTGGACGTCCCTTGTGTAACATACTATGAACCATCCAAACCTTCGAAATGCGCCGCGGTATATGCAATGACTTCCTCATTCAATCTGAGTCTCATTCCTTGGAGCCACTTGGAACAGATAGTAGTTGCTGGGGACCAAACCTGAAGAATACGGTAGGTAAGTAACCAATTCAAATCGCAATTGGTCCAATTCAGCCATCGCTTTCAAGGACGTGTGTGACGGTGAGGTTTTGTGATGATACAGAGGTTTTTTATTTGCCATATGGGGCGGTTTTTTTTTTTAAATCCATCGCTAAACTTGTTCAATAGCGCTGTCTAATACTCTTTTGTGCGCTCAACGATTGGCAGCAGTCTTGGGTCAATTGCACGAAGGGAAGGTGGACTGCGCACCTCACCCCGGATGTGAGACCGTGGCGAAATCGTAGGCATGATGACACTGACTTCTATCTGACCCAGCTTTTGAGCGGGCATGGGTGTTTCAGTCTTACCTGCACAAGATCGGTAAGTCACTGTCTCCCGATTGTCGGTTTTGCCTAGGAGAGGAGGACAATGCCTGTCACACATTTTTTATGTGTACAAAATGGGTCAGGCTGCGAAGAGAACTCTACAGGGAGACGGAAGAGCTCACCCCGGATAATATAGTTGCGGTGATGCTCGAATCGGTTGACAAATGGAACCAGGTGGCACATTATGCTCGGGCAGTCCTAAAATATAAAAGGGACTCACAGCAGCCGGGGGCGCTGGGGCTGGGGGATCGCTCTTCTGGCATTTCCTCTTCCCCTCTCCCCTCCCGCTAGAAAAGGGACTCCTCAGCTTGAAGGCACCCCACGGCGTAACAAAACGAGACCTGGCCCGAAGTAATGTATCAAACGGTTCCAGGCTGGGTTCTCAGGTTGGCAGGGAAGGTGTTTAGTGGGTAGTCCAGTCGCGCATGGGAGTCCCACACTCTGTGCATAAATGGCATTCACCTTCCTACCACAAAAAACACTCTTTTGTGACTATTATTCCTTTCTGCAGATAATCAATGAAGATTATTCCATACCCATCACCTTCCCGGCCGAGCATTGAACATTTGGCCGCTTTGGTCCGCTTTCGTGACTTTTAGCCACCCTTCAGACTGTCTCTTTTGGCCTTTCTGAGCGAAATGTAACTTTGGTGTCTACATGACTCATTTCAAATTCATTAAACCATTCATTCCAGCTTTTCCGAATTTTTACGAAGGCGAAAGTAGTGTCCGTCTAACCACTGTACCTTTTAAATGAATAGATCAAATGTCATGAAACTTCTGACAAATTAGTTATGGATGAGCTTCTCATAATGATTTATGTTCATTTTCCAGTTTTGCCACTTATTGAAAAATCCCGAACTTATCAACCCATGTAGTCATATCCTTCTTCTTCCTTTTTCGTAGTGTTATAGAGCCTTCAACTGTATCAGTTCATTGACCACTTCCACCAATGTCAAAACCCAAGCAGCGATAAACTGTATATGTCGATCGAGTTAGGCAAGCGTTTTCTCGGTTTTTCAACTGGTATTTGCCCTTCAGTTCTTCAAGCGAATACCTTTTTGGATATCCGTTATTCGTCCATACAATTTATGTTGAGACCACCGGCTTGTCAAAAACTTCATGGTTGTATGGAATTTCTCATTGGTTTCCATCTAGCCTCGCTCCGATTATCTGCCCCAGGACACATCGCGAAGTTGCCTAAGGACATTTCGTGAAGTTGGGGGTTTTGATATAGACAAAGATTTATAAATTGCAAAGGGTGAGGATATGGATGAAGTCCCATATTTTTATGGCCTCTTGTAAAACGTACCATGGCCAAACCAAAACGAAACCCAGCTTCATTATACGACACATCAAACAAAATCAGACCACCATGCAGAATTGAGAACATTTGGTATTGCTTAGGAGTTGATATTCTTGAAATAAAGAGACAGGGGTAAAAAAATTTTATTACGAAGAATACCATAGAAATTCAATTCAATACTTAGTGGAAAAAAATGGAAATCGGATAGGATGGGAGGATCATTTTAAGAAACTGACATTTTATTCAATAGGAAAGAGCTAATAAGGACAAGATCAAGGCAGCAACCATTACCGTTATTTTTTTCGTGATTGGGAGGTGAATGCCATTTACGCATAGAGTGTAGGACTCTCACGCTCGCAAGAAGGCGACTGGACTACCGACTAAACACGTCCCCTGTCAACCTGAGAACCCAGCCTGGAACCGTTTGACACATTACTTCGCGCCAGGGGGATCCCTTCCCTAGCGGGAGGGGAAGAGGAAGTGCCAGAAAAGCGATCTCCTAGCCCAAACGCCCCCGGCTGCAGTGAGTCCCTTTTATCTTTTAGGACTGCCCGAGCATAATGTGCCACCTGGTTCCATTTGTCAACCGATTCGAGCATCACTGGAACTATATAATCTGGGGTGCGCTTTTGTGCAAAACCGATTATCGTAGGATCGTGACTTACCAATCTTGTGCAGGTAAGACTGAAAACAACCATGCCCGCTCAAAAGCTGGCTCAGATAGAAGTCAGTCTCACCATGCCTTCGATTTAGCCACGGCCTCACATCCGGGATTACGCGCCCAGTCCACCTTCCCGTCGTACAATTCACTCAAGACCGCTGCCAATCATTGAGCGAGCGTTGTCTCTCCTCGTCGACAACCATCTCCCTCGCATCCTTGGTTCGGGGCAGGTAAATAGTGCGCCACTCTCTAGCAAGGAGGCTGACAGGTATCACGCTTGCAATAACTTTCACCGACGAATCAGAGACTCAGTGCTCCTCTTCTCTGTACCTGGGCCATACGTTTTCGGTATACCTCCTTACTGAGAGCTTCGCCACATACTTCTACTCCGTACAGTAGCACTGATCCTACAGCACTCATCAAGAGGCGTCTTCTTGATGGGCTGGGTCCCCCTACTTTGGCCATAAGTCAACTCAGAGCCGATACTCCCGAAGCAGCCTTCACAGCCGTTGCCCTGATTTGCACCGAGAAACTCATCTTTGAGTCGATCAGTAGCCCCAGGTACTTCACCAATGGCTTTGATTCGATTCGTATGTCTCCAATACTGATCGTTCTTACTCTAGGGATTCTCTCTTTTGTCAAGATTACCACTTCGGTTTTCTCCAGTGCTAAACTGAACCCGCGAGCGGTCATCCAGGCCCTCAATCGGCGCATTGGCATACCTAGCCTAAGTTGCGCCTGTTCAACGGTGCATCCAGCGACCAAAGCCACAATATCATCCACATAGCCGACCAAGCAAGACTCATCTAGCACCTGTGGAATGTGTCGTAAGACACATTCCACAGGTCCGGACCAAGAATAGATCTTTGAGCAACACTTGATGTAATTTCCATCCTTCGTTGGCCCTGTGTCGTGTCGTACAGCTGGCTTCGGTCCTTTAGGTAGCTCCTCAAAAACCGCACTAGATATTCTGGAACTTGAAAAGAGTTTTCCACCGTATCCAGAATATCCACCCATCTAGCGGAGTTGAAGGCGTTTATGATCTCAAGTGTCACCAACAGAATGAACCGACAATTCGTGTGACTATATGCCTCTGCCTTTTGGACCGCGCCTACCACCTCTGCAATCGCATCAATGATCAAACGTCCTTCTCTGAAGCCATACTGCAGAAGAGATAGGTCCCCAGCAGCACGAATCGCGTCAGTGAGTCTTCCCTTGATGAGTTTCTCAAGCACTTTCCCAGCCATGTCTAGCATGCATAACGGGCGGTATGCAGACGGCGATTCGGGATTTTCCTTTCTCTTGCTGACCAGCACGAGCCTTGACACCTTCCATCGTACTGGGAAACCCACGTCCCGTAGGCAAGCGTTGAATGTGCTGAGCAGCATGTCAGGACAATGGTGATAGACAAGCCGCAACACCTCAGCCAGGACACCATCTGGAACTGGAGCCTTCCTCGCTTTCAATGAAAGGTCTGCCTCTTCCAATTCCGGCTATGTAAAGAGACACTCGAATGCTGTTTCATCATGAACAGTGTCAACACGGACGGGAAGGGCGGGGAAGAGTGCCCGCACTTTCTCGTTTATTTTCTCCACATCATGTATACAAGCTTTCTGTAGGGCACCAAGCTTCCGCATATCTAGCTTGTAGCTGAGGCCCCACGAATCCTTGTTCACATTGTCCACTAGATCTTGCCAGCAGCGAGCCTGGCTGTTGTTGATCAATTTTCGAAGGTATTTCCTGGCCAACTTATATCCTGCTGCGCGGTTGCTTGCCTTGTCATGGTTTCATGCCCGTTGAGCCTCACGCCGAAACTTGAGACATTCTCTTTGTTATTCAGCGATTTCAGTTAACCATCAGTACACTGGGGGCTTGCCGTACCGGGAGCATAGAAGTGTTTCAAGCAGTCGCGAAGATGCTCATGTTTGAGTTCACCACGTCTTGAGCTGCCAGTTCTTTCGTCCCCTCGGAACCTCTCGACGTCCATCCTTCCGATGTTCGATCCAATTGTAGAAAGCCGAGCATACGGACGTCGGGAGACAACATCGCTCATCTCAAGCAGAATTCACTGATGGTCGCTGGCTGAATAGTCCTCTAATACTCTCCAGTTGTGTTTCCTCCGTACTAAGGACTCCGAGCCGAATGTCACATCCGGTATGATTCCTTCACAGCTAATATGGCAGAAAGCCAGCCTATTTCCGGTCTGTAGTATAACAAAGGCCATTCTGGCCACCATTTCTAGGATTCGTTTTCCTCGCGGATCTGTTTGAGGCATGCCCCATTCAATCGCTTTCGCGTTGAAGTCTCCCCCAAGGATCACGTTCCCGTCTGCGTTCGGGACAGCGCCTGGTGTTAGGTGCACACTAAACAAGGTGGTCCCTGAGCACCGAACCCACACAAAACCATCCCCACGTCCACAGCTCTCCACCTGGAAATCACTATTTTGAACCCAGATGGCGGCAATACCCGTTTCGTCAGGATACCATGATGCTGAACTTTTATCAAAGTGTTGCTCACTCAGCAGCAAAAAGTCGGCTTTCATGTCCCTCCCGAACCGCTCAAGCAGATTTTGGGCAGTTGAACTGCGATGTAAGTTCAGCTGCAGGATGCGGGTCATCGAAGTTCTAATTTTGCCTTGGCTAGGGCTTCCTAGAAAACCTGGCATTTTTCTGATGCCAAGACGTATCCAAAATCATGTCTTGGATCAGTATCCTTCGTACATTCTTTTCTTTTATGTCCCATTTCACCGCTTTCGTAACATAGAGAACTCCTATCGGGTCCTTTGCATTCTTGCGCGGTGTGACCATAGCCAAGGAATTTGAAACATTGAAGAGGCGTTGCTCTTTGCCGTATCCTACAGACAATCCACCCTATTCTTACTAACCATTACCGCTAGGGATGCAATTAATTTATGGCAGAAAACAGCAAGATGGGAAGGATTCAGAACAATGGAATCTTGGGTTGCTTGATATAGCAGATGAAGTTTCAATAAAATTGCAGGTGTAATGAAGCCATCACGCGAATGTAGATAATCAAAAGGAAACTTAGAACATAGATAGTTCATCAAAAAAGTATCTTATATATTTAACGATGAATTGAACAAAATATCGATGATGGGCACAAATAAATTGAATCTTGGACTAAAAAATATGACTAGAATACATTCAACTGAAAAAGAGAGCTGCAGGTCGCTGCTGGCAATACAAGGATAACTACTCTTGGCACCAACAAGGACTATGCGATAGGCAGACTTAGAAATACATAGTACAATTACTGTCATGATGGAAGATTCTATGTTTAACAGATAAATCAAGATCACACACCGAATATTTCAGCCAGGACTTGAAAATACGAAAGATATTGTCACCAGCAGGGAAACAGACGAAACAAAATTTGGAAACCTGGTTTGGAGTTCTCTTAAGTTTTGATAAAAATACTTCAGATATTCAACTACTCATTTTACTAATTGAGAATAGCTGCTGATTATCTACACTCCCAAAACTTTCGGCTCGAGACCGCAATAAATTTTTTTACGAATACTCTACTTGATAAGAATTCGGTTTCCATAATATTCCAGTTTTAAATCAGTAACGGATTGATGAAGGACAAAGGTTTGGGGCTTACTTTTTTTTGCTTTAGCACTTAATTTTTGTGGTACTTGCACACATTAGTGCTGACATGGGGATATTTTCAAATGAAAGTAACAATTTTACGTATGCCTAAAGATTCTCACAAGGCCTTATCACAGTGTACTTATACTTGCGGCTAAAAACTGCCCAATACACAGTCATATTGTAATCTGGTCGAAACTTTAGCTGAACACTTTCTTTGAACTATGTACATAGTCCAACGTTGGGCTCATGCTCATTTTCTATGCGATACATATTTTGTCACTGCAGATATATCACTGATTCTATTTCATTGTCAGCCGTTGACAATTGAACATGAGTAACATACATAAGATGTTCATCCTGAGTGGTTTTATACCGAGGCCAAGAACGCATTTTCAATCTTCCATACAAGATCTTCCCCTTGTGCTATCGATAGATGAATGATTGCCTTGAAACTTGGTAAAATTTGTGAAGCGCATCTGATAGGTATGCATTTGGTACAGTGCATGCAGTCGTTAGAAAATTTTCAGGGCTCATGTGTCTTAGTTCCTTTCTATCATCGGCACTCCGTAAGGGATATGGTCAGTATCACGCTTTGGCCGTAAGTCCGTCCACCCAGCTGCATGTACCATAACTGAACAGGCTTATAGTTCATCCGAAGATTCACTCGAACTGAATCTCGTTGGCTCCAACGAGACTCGAACTAGTGACCTTCGACTTATGGGTTAAGTAATCTAACCACTACACCACGCAGACTACTCCATTAAGCGTTATTGAAGATACAAATTTATCTATTTTTTCGTTTCCTCTTACAGTCCCTAATTTTATCCAAAAAAATTTTTACTAAATAAACGAAAAGAAAATTTTGCAGCGAAATATCTAGCTAGATAATTGTTTTGCGAATATTTTTTAAATTGAATCGATGTATTCTAACAAAAAAAAAATATATCGATAATAATCATCAATTGAATCCTTTTCTTTAAAAAATTGCTTGTCTCTTAACCCATTGCACAACACTCCAAATCCGAACTTTGGCGTTGAGATTTTATTGTTAAGATATATCATTCAATAACTGTAACAGAATCGGAGGTGATATGGTGATTATTACGTAATTTTTCAGTTAGTACTCACCACAGCTGGGTGAGCTGATAGTCCGATAGCAGCATCAGAAGCTCAAACTCGATGCCACCACCAAGGTTTGAGCTTGGGAGCTGCTGCGCAAGCGGAGTGTGCTCTAACCTACAGCTCCACACGGATTTCTCTTTTCTCTAAGGGAACTTTAAATTTTGGAGCCCAAACATGAAAGCCTTTAGTATTGGTTATTATAGCAATTCCTGGTCATAAATACTTAATCCGTTTTGAATTATGATAAATATAATTTTTCTGATTTCTGCAATTATACGAGTATAATCAAATCGAAATACAGACCAAACAAACCGTATGGAAATAGTCTTTGCAAAAAACAATCTCAAATAACAATCATCAGTAAGTTGATCAATTTCATATGCTTTGTTTAAATAATCATTTGTTTAAATTAAACAGAAGAATAAAAAAATAATGTATCTACATAAATGGAGACTTTTACGGTTCATCCATCTCTTTTTTTAACGCAAAGATATCACATTTCCTTCAGCCAATTGGAATTTATTGACAGGAAAGAAGCTATGAAAAAACCGTCGTACTTTCCTATTAATTTCCAACTTTATCCATGCTATATAAAGTACTCTATGCAAATATCTTTTGCACTCACACACTCGTTTATCTTCCTGTTTTCCTCTACATCCACCAGTACTGCTGGAGCCTTCTTTACATATAAAACATATCCATCGAATACCGCCAAGCAACTAATTGGCCGTATATGCGGCAAAAATACAGGAAACCTATATCAAGATATGAAAAAGCTTTAGGAGGCATGAAGCCTGTCTCCCTATAATTACCGAAGAATAATGAGCTCAGATAGTATGATTGCACCCATCCATATATATATTCACCACGAACTTTGAGCCGAATTTTTTCGTCCCCAATAAGAAGCCTGTCCAGCGAAGCCTTAAATTATTTTACCACAATTGCAGTGGTATCCGATCGAAATTAAACCAATTATTCCTTGACGCAAAATCTTGCCATTTTAAAATTCTATCTCTGACAGAAACTTGGCTAAATGATGCACATAAAAATGAAGAGATTCTTGACAGTGATTGGACCATCTTTAGAGACGATCGAGACTTTCGCAGCACTGGAAAATCAAGAGGAGGTGGTGTGTTAGTTGCAGTTCACAACTCTCTATTAAGTGAGCTAATAAGCACTACCTCATATACATTATTCCAGCATAGAGTGGTTCATATATCTACAAATAAGCTTAGCCTCTATCTTGGCGTGTACTATGTCCCTCCAAATTCTTCCGAAATCGTCTACAACGAAGTCATCGAAACCACTTCTCTAACTGCATCTATTAAAGAAGATGATATAATAATTATCACTGGCGACTTTAATCGACCGAATCTGAAATTCGTAATTGATGAAGTTGATAATCGTCTTCTCCCAATCAATCTTCTTGACAGTCAGGATTTCAATTTGATGAGCACTTTTTATGGCAACGAGTTGCAGCAAATCGCTCCGAAACCCAACCAAAATGGAAATTGGTTAGACCTCATTTTTACTAACGCATATGACGATGTAGTGGTCAATCAAACTGATGACACAGAGAACATTTTTTGTAACAGCCTTCATCACTCTGCACTTAATATTAATATTTCCACTCCTGACATTTCTAACCCTATTTCATACAATGAATCAATTGTATACGACTTTCGCAATGCTGATTATGAAAGTATCAATAAACATCTTGTCGCTGTTGATTGGACTGGTACACTTTCGACGTTAGATCTTGAAGAAGCGTTATCCTGTTTTTATCAAATAACTCTTGACGCCGTCGAAAAGTATGTACGTAAAATTAAAAAAAAAAAAGATAAACTGTCTGAACCTTGGTTAAATGGTGACCTTAGATATTTACGAAATCAAAGGAACAAATATTATAGAATGATCAAAAGCAAGAAAGATGTCAGCAATGATATTAAATCAAAATATAATGAGCCTGCCAATGAATTTCAAACAAAATCTCGAGAAGCATATGAAGTATATGTTAATTTGATCGGTGAAAATATTATTAAAGACCCAAAAAAGTTCTTTGATTTTGTAAATATCAAGCGTAAGACTCAAGGCTACCCTTCATCTATGTTTTTCAAGGATTCAATTTCTTGTTCCCCAGAGCAAATTTGTGAGTTTTTTGCAAATTACTTTCAAGAAGTTGATTGTAACCCTGAGAACCCATTAAATCCCGTTTTGGAAATGGCTCCAACGACATTGATTAACGAAGTTTCAATTTCTGAGGAAGAAATTGCTCATGCGATTGCCAATTTAGATGCCAATAAGGGACCTGGCCCCGATCTTATTCCTCCTAGTTTTCTTATCCAATGCAAAGACCAATTAACCAGGCCATTCTCCATCATTTTCAACAAATCACTCTCTAGTGGCATCTTTCCTTCTTACTGGAAATCTTCTTACTTAATACCAATACATAAGAAGAATGATAAACGGTCTATTCAAAATTATAGAGGTATTGCTATATTATCATCCATTCCAAAGCTTTTTGAACAAATACTTTGCAACAAGATTTCTCTATTATAGGTTCAGAAAAAATAGATCTACGACCACCAATCTCCTCATCATGACATCAAGTATTCTGTGTGAGATGGAAAAGGATATCCAGATTGATGCAATATATACAGATTTTAGCAAAGCATTTGATCGTGTAAATCATGAAGTTTTGATGAGCAAGCTCCGTAATTTTAGAATTACTGGTCGTTTACTCAGTTGGATCCATTCTTACCTTAAAGACCGCACTCAAGTTGTCAAATTTCAAGGACGATTATCGAAACAAATTCATGTCCTCTCTGGGGTTCCTCAAGGAAGTCATCTTGGGCCTCTTCTATTTAATGTTTTCATATCTGATCTCTCAGCAGTTTTACATGATGTACCTCATCTTTTTTATGCAAATGACCTTAAAGTTTACCAAGTCATATCATCTCTATCCGATATGATGATTCTTCAGTCCAAGCTTAACGTTCTCTCTGAATGGTGTTACAAAAACCACCTCTCTTTAAACTTGGAAAAATGCCAGGTGATAAGTTTTTCAAGAAAACGGAGCCTTCTTCTGTTTGATTATCACATCAACAACACAGCACTTCATAGAGTCGATAACATTGCGGACCTTGGTGTTGTTCTGGACCAAAAGCTTCGTTTTAAACTTCAGTATGATGGAGCAGTATCCAGGGCTAATAAAATGCTAGGATTCATCAAACGAAGAGCTAAAGAATTCAAGAATATTTGGGTTACTAAATCACTATACGTCTCATTAGTACGCCCTATTCTTGAATATGTCAGCCTGATTTGGAGCCCTGTTTTTGATATTAGAATCGGTCCAGACACAATTTCTTCTTTTTGCCCTCAGATCCCTTTACGACCCTGGAACTTCAACAGCCTACCATCATATAACTATCGGCTCGATGTGCTAAATATGGCATCACTAGATTCTAGGAGGATGATGATGTCTGCATGTCTAGCATTCGATGTCCTCAGAGACAATATTAGGGTTCAGTATATAAGTAAAAAAAATTACTCTAAATGAACCCCTAAGAATCACAAGACTTTCACCAATGCTTAAAGTAGGTCGCCATCACACTACTTATGCGGACAATGAGCCAATAAACAGATGTTGTAAGGCATTCAACAAGTTTAGTAAATATTACTCCCCTTCCATTTCCAAAACCTCATATAAAAATAATATCCTAAAATCCTTTCATTCCTCAATATAATTTGTATAATTGTGCGTAAAAATTAATGTATCATGAAAATGTATTGTTTACAAGGTTTTTTTTGTGTAGTAATTTTATATTATAAGGATATGTCTTGTTTGGCAAAATAAATAAATTATTCTTGGAATTTTTAGGATTATATCACACTGCTTGAAGATGAAATCACAAATATTCAATGAGTTTTATATTCGCGACTAATTCAAATGCGCTTTTGAGTTATTTGTGAAGTTTGTGACTACTGGATGAGATCAAAATCCGGAAAACGATCCTCTCGTGATTCCACATTTGATGTTATCCCTTACGTCCTCTGCTATGCTTAGACTCCTGCACTTACAAAAGTATACCGTTGGCCTCGATGTTAAATAAATTATTTCGAATTAAAAAAATTTAGCAAAATATGGAATCTAATCGAAAAATGGTCTTATTTCCAAGCCGGAAAAATTCAGCAAATATAGTTATACTTCTAGCTAAGCAAACAGTGCTCGAAAACATCTACTCAAAACTTTTTCACACTATCATTACACAAATTAAACACCAAAATTTCTATCTCAGTAGACCGAATGAAAATTGCACAAATAGAGAAAGTTTAAATTTTCATTACTCGATTATAAGATAGTAACACCTTCTATGTTAAGTTATCTGCAAAACTCATTGCCCCACTTATTGTTATTTATCTTGGTCTCGTTTCATTTCTCTACTTACAAACTGCGCAGCTAGTAAGCACTTTCATGTCCTGGAGCCTAGTTGCAGTAATGGACAAAACTTTCGCTCCAGTTGCTATTATCCAAGTTCTGACCAGAGGAAAAGTTTTGCAATTTTTCCTTAAATTGCATACAATCGGGCAAAGACAGCGACAACGAGGATATCTTGAAGGGAAGGCAGATCTTTGATACTAAGGACGAGAAGGATAGTGTGATTATTTCTTTCCCCTCGTACAAATGCCACCACGCCAACTAAGAAAAGTGCAATTAGTTTCTGCAATGTACAAACTAAAGATTTCTTTGCTTGATCTCCTACTGTCCTACTTCCTGCACTTTCCAACATTATCCTTCACCAGCGAAGGCTTGACCGGATTCAAGCCACTGCCACCGGCATTAGCCCAGCCACCGAGGTTAAACTTTGTTGAGCAATGCAAGGCATGGCAAGGAAATTATTTTTCTTTTTCTCCTTTTTGTACTTTGTTGCCACAGTCCAATGTTTAGAGAATGTCCATCGCAGGGATTTTCTTCGTTTTCGTTAATTTTGCTAATGGCCATGATATTATAAAAGTTTTTCCCAGTTTTTCATAGCAAACTTGCACACACTATTCTCAACATTGCCTTATACTATTCTTTTCCTCTGAAGTTTGTGCATATTCCCTTTCACTTCGTCCTTCGTATATTCTTGGCGAAGTTTTCCAGCTTGTGCAGCTGAACAGGACTAGGAAGTGAGCGAATAAACTTTTTCATTTGTTTCGTACCAATAAGTTCTTGAAGGACTTTAGTGAGACAAAGAATTGAAAACGGATTCGATAGAGTGGGAGAAATGGACACTCTTGTTGTCCATTCCGCTCCATTTGACGTTGTCGTTGGATAGTTCAATATGGAACAAAAATTATGCAATTCAGCTATTATCTTTGTTTTAAATGGAAAAACTCGATTGTCGGTCGGACGAGAAATGGAGTGGGAGGATAATGTCAATTTTGGGTTGTAGATAAAAACTATAGTCTACGTTTATCCTTTATAGATTGGATTGTGAAAAGTTTTTTTTTTTGGCTGGTGCTGCTGATAGATTGGCTCGTAGTTTTGATTGTGAAGGAACGGATGGTCTGGCTTATTGTAAAATATTGTGAAAGTTTCCTTATATTCGCAATATAACGTAGAAGATGGGATGTGGTAGAAAATTACGTTTTAAGCACTCACTTACAGATGTGACTTATTGGAAGCATTGGAAACTATATAAGATAAACAAATATTTTATAACTAGTGCTGTTTAGTCAAAAAAGAAGGTACTTGCGTGGTCAAAATTTAAATACTCAGCTGAGTTTTGTACTAACTTCCAAAATCCAATTGAATCTCCTGATCGAATGCGGATTGCCTGGTGTCGAGGCCGAGGTAACCTACTCAGGGTTGAAATTGCTTATAGCCAGTAACAAACTGGGCCGGGAGAAAACAGTCGGGCTTGAGCGGACTTCGTCGTAACCCACGATATTTATGACCCCCAAATATCGTGGGGCATCCCCTCGCACCCTCCCGATTGGATCGAGATCCAAATGTAAGCATGGCCATATTTTCCATTTAAATGAAAAGCTCACACAAACATAATTTGAATGAATTTTTTCTTTAAATGAAAAAATATACTTGGCAAATTTATGTCATAGTACAGTAATCCCTCCAACTGCGTGGTGGTTCCGTTCCACAAAAACAGCGCGCAATAGGAAACCGCGCTATATGAATCCAATTTTGTGTGAAAATGGGGGGTTAGGTGCCAAATATTAGAAAAAATTCAAAAAAGTATGTTGAAAATGTTTATTTGACATACAAATTATATATATAAACGTAAAAACAAGTATTGTTTCAGCGACTCTTAAAACAGAAATCATTACATGAATTAAAAAACAAATTAACATGAAAAAACCAACAAAAAATTTAAAAAATATCATTGTGATTCTTTTAGTATTCTGTAATTAAAATTCTCATGAGCTTTTTTATCCTTGAAAATAGCTAGTTATCAATGACTGTTTAGCAGTCTTTTTATGTTCCTCATAAATTTTCTCATATGGAGCCAAATCAGCTGTTAAATATCTGTCGAAATTTAAGGCACGTTCCACATCAGGGTCCACGTCAAAAGCCTTTTCTTGAAGCTGACTACCAAGTTTTAAAAGATTAGCTAAATTTTCGGTGGTAAGCTCCTCACTTTGAAAATTGTCATCGTTATTGAACTGATTTATAATATCATCTACAGTCATATTTTCTTCGTGAGATTCTTCAATGATTTCCGTAATATCTTCGGATACTATTTCTCCGAACCCGTCTCTACCAATTGTTTTCCCTAATGTCACTATTTCCAAAATATCTGGCATCTCAACCGTAGCTGCTTCAATGCAACTTTCTGGCCATATTTTCTTCCACACAGCATTCATAGTTGAGTTTTGAACTTCGTCCCAAGATAATTTTATATTTTTTACCGCAGATAAAATCTTGTACTGTTTCCAAAAGTCACGGATTGATACATTACCTGAAAGTTCTTCTCAAATAATAACGTTTGAATGCGGCGATTATACCTTGATCCATCGGCTGAATTACCGATGTAGTATTTGCAGGTAGAAATATCACCTTAATATGAGGATTTAATTCAGGCAAATAGGCTGGGTGACTTGGCGCATTATCAACAATTAATAGAATTTTCAAAGCAATGTTTTTAGCTTTGCAAAATTCTTCAGTTTCAATACAAAAACAATTCAAAAACCAGTTTTAAAAAATTTTGCAAGTCATCCATCCTTTTTTGTTAGATACCCAATGAACTGGAAGTGAGTTTTTCGATACTGCTTTAAAAGAACGACGGTTTTCTGAAGCATGAATAAGTAATGGCTTGTTTTTGAAATCTCCAGTTGCATTTTCACATAATAAAACTGTCAGTCTCTCTTTTGATACTTTATAACCAGGAGCCCTTTTTTCATCCTTGAAAATAAAAGTCCTACTAAGCATTCTTTTCCAAAATATGCCAGTTTCATCAGCGTTAAAAACTTGACTTGGCAAATATCCACCCTCGTCGATAATACCTTTCAAGGTTTTTGGATATGCAAAAGCAGGCAATTGGTCAGCACTTGCTGCTGCTGAATTTAATATTGTGAAGATGTTGGCGATGCTTGAATTTTTCAAACCAGCCTTTACTGGCTTGAAATAGATTTTTTTCTATATTAGATGTTCTACATTCATCTTCTTGTGAACGTTCGAAAACTGCCAACGCTTTTGTTCGAATAATATCAGAACTAAGAGGCACTCACCTTTGACTTTGATCTTCTATCCAGGAGCTAAGCACTTTTTCAGTTTTTTCAATTAAAGAATTTCTAGGTTTTTTTATTACCTTTGAGGATTTTGATGTGGAACAAGCAAACGAACTTTTTCTTTTTTCTGCATTTGACTTAATTCTTCTTATGCTGGATTCGTTTATATTGAATCTTTTCGCTAAAGCTGCAGTTTTTTCACAATTTTCTATTTGCTTCACGATGTCCATCTTTGCTTCCAAAGTTAAAACTTTTCTTTTTCCGCTTTTTTCCATTTTAATTTTTGGCTATTGAAATTGTTAAAATTTCTTTGTAATATAAGAAATCACACAAAGCGAAAATTCTACTTATACTTACTACGTATGTCAAACCCGCAGTCTTAAATTACAATGATGTTACGACACCACAAGAAAACTGAAATAGTATATAAAAACATAGACCTAATCCAGAAAGAGTGAATTCGATTCTGGCGCGAATACGTTGCGTACAGAAAAGCATATCAACACCAACGTGTGACGGCGATAGAAAACATTTGGCCTTGAAACGGGCACTCGCGTTAATGTTCGCGCGATGCTTGTGTGAATGCAATGTATTGGTGGCCACAACCTCGCCAACGCGCAGTGAGTTCTACGAAATTCAAAAATTTGGAAACCGCGCGGCGCGAAATTTCAATCGCGCATTGCGAATATTGGTACTAAAAACTCAACTCGCGCAGTAAGAAATCGTGTACTAAAAAACAGCGCAGCCGGAGGGATTACTGTGTCCTGTGAGGGAATCACATAACCCTATGCCCTAAATAGGCACGCGAGCGGAGGGCCACCTTACCCTGGTAAGAGCACCTGTAACGCGTCAAAAGGGGGTGAGCTCGCCCGATGGCTGGCTCAGTAAAGTGGAGGGGCCAGCCAACATGGTGGGTCCATACCCGGTCAGGTTTGATGAAAAGAAAGACCGAGTCTAGATTTAATTACAAAATATTTTTTTATTCCATCAACTATCGTATTTCCGTGTACTTTACTTTATCATTTTTAGAAAGTACGTCTACTATATATGTAATTTTTATTTTTTTTACGGTAAAGTATTTCTGACCCAAATACCGAAGACAAATTAATCGTGAATGAATTAACTCCCTGTATGCTTAATAATTATGTAAGTATGTAAATATTTGAATATAATTTTTTTCTTTTCATTTGTTTTTTATTACAATGGGCTACAAAGTAAAATCTACTAACGATTGAAACGATTCCCATTACTTTGCGCTTTGTTGTAATGGAATTTAAATCTTTTTTTTAAGAGCGAAAAATCAAAAATTTTAACAAAAGATTAAAATAATAATATGTATTTAATAACATTTATATATCAATATATAAAAAATTAAAATTAATTCAAACAGAAGGGTACTGACCCAACATCCTCACTGGGGGCTCGTGGTGATGTGGATGATGCCTGGAAACCTAACTGAAATGGGGAGGGAAATTCCACATTACACTTTTACACTGCACATACATCAACTTCCTTAATAGTGTATGATGTCGAGCAAAGCTGCTTTGCGTCAATTACGTTAACACGTGGTTCAGTTATAGCTACTCTTTGAATACAATTCATATCACTTATAGTTTAAAATTTTCGATAAATATTACTCGACAGTCAGGAATCTGCCCCATTAGTCTTCTATTCCGAAAGTTATATCGTGTGATTAGCACCAAAAACCACAAGTTACTGTCACTAGTTCCTATACAACCAAAAGTTTGCAAGACCTTGAAACAGTTTGAAGAAATAACTAGTTTAACTGTGATTTATATCTACTTCGTCGAGAGAAAGTAAACGTTTCTTGCATCCAAAGCTAATTCATCATCTGTAGCCGCTTTCAACTGCGTACAATAGTTCGCGAATCAAACGCTATTTGGTCAATTAGCCCACCAATACACAATTCCACAAATACAATGCCAGGAAATTGGATTGAATGCAAAAAGATAGTGATACTAAAGTACCACGAAGAGTTATGTAACGAAAACAAGTCTGAAAAATTCCAACATCGTAATCAACATGTTTTTGCAATGACCCCAATCGGTGGTGGTTGGTTCGCGCGTTCGTCCATTCATGCAAACCTTCAAGCAACAAGTCTCACACAAAATACCAGGTGAGACAATTAAGTAATGAGACTGATTTTATTGCCGCGCTTGTGGTAAACCTGCAACCTTGAAATTTATTTCCCCTTCCCCTCTTCATTGATATATTTACCATCGCTCTAGCTTGCTTAGTTCGCCTGCTGTGGAGTGCTGAGTAGACGTGTGTTGGTGGTGCTCGTCACGAAAATGGAGAAACGAACACGTCGCGATAAAATTGTGTGCCAGATTGGGCGAAACAGCTTCGAAAACGTACGCTAAAATTGTGTAACTGAATGCCAATAGTACTCTTAGTTGTGCCCAGGTATTTTAATGACATACAGAGTTTAAGGAGGGGCGTGAAAGCGTGGAAGACGAGGCGTGGAGTGGGAGACCAGTCGAGGTGCGGACTGACGTGAATGCGCAGCGTGTGTGAATTTGTTCCATCGGGGCAAACCGTAAATCAAGTCTACTATCGCCAAGTACTCAAGAGATTGCGAAAACGAGTCAACAGGGTGCGCCAAGACATCGCTCGTGATTGGATCCTTCATCACAACAACGCGCCGTGCCACACCACCCTCAGCGTGTCCCGGTATTTGGCATCTAAAAGAATCGACGTGCTACAGCAGCCGCTTTATTTGCCCGATATGTCACCCAGTGACTTTTTTTTTGTTCCCTAGAATAAAATCGGTGGTCAAAGGAACCCATTTTGAGTCAATTACGGACATCCAGGCGGCCGTGATGAAGGTTCTCGCAGAAAACCTAGTCGAAGCGTTCCAGAAATGTTTAGAAGCATGGAAAATACGCTGCAATCGTTGTATAGCTGCCCGAGGAGACTACTTTGAAGGGGATTGCAGAGTCGTAGAATAATTTTTAAATATACGCTTTTCATGGAATCAGTCTTATTACTTAATTGTCCCACCTCGTAAGCAGATATGCGTCAGCATCAAATGAGTTTAAGCTGGTCGTTGATTGCTTGGGAAACTCATTTTTATGTAGAGCGATTTCAAGAGATCAAAATTTGGTTCTTCACATACACTCCGTTTAGTTTCTACCGTTTCTATGCAAATTCGCTTTCTAGGTGGTTCTCTTGAGGAATTCACTAGAGTACATTCTTGACAATTTTATATCATAATGGATTGGTATTTTTGCTTCATTACGAGTATTCGCTGGGCCGAGGATCGCTGACAGGAATCCGCTGTTAATCTTAGTTTTTCTTCCACAAAAAAAAATGGTTCTTCCTTTATATTTTCCTCCTTTATGAAATTGAAGGTTTTAAGCTACTAAATGTGCTATGGTATACGAGGTGTGTTCAAAAAATATCGCGAATTTCGTTTTTTTTCAAAAATTATTTATTTATTCATGAATATCTATTTTGTCCCCTTCAAAGTAATCCCTATGAGCACTTCAAAAAATCATTTTTTTTAATCTTGTTCAGCTCCTCCTTCGATGCCATCTTTATCTCGTCAAGCGTAGCGTAACGTCGTCCTTTCATGGGCCTCTTCAGTTTAGGAAACAAGAAAAAGTCACAGGGGGCCAGATCTGGGGAATACGGTGGCTGCGGCATCATCAGTGTGTTGTTTTTGGCCAAAAAGTCGCGCACAAGCAACGATGTGTGAGCAGGGGCGTTACCGTGGTGCAAAAGCCAATTTTTGTTCTCCCACAAATCCGGGCGTTTCTGGCGGATTGCTTCACGCAAATTGCGCATAACTTGCAGGTAATATTCCTTATTGACCGTTCTTCCCTGTGGCAAGAACTCATGATGCACCACGCCCCTGCAATCGAAGAAAACTGTCAGCTCGGGCGTCCGGCACGCTCTTTGTCGTCCACATCTTCTCGGCCTTCTAAAAACATTTTGTACCACGGATAAAAGTTGCTTCGGTCCAAGGTAGCTTCTCCGTATGCCACAGTCAACATTCGGAATGCATCCGCGCACTTAATTTCGTTTTTCACACAAAATTTGATCCACGTTCTTTGATCCATTTTTTTGAATAAGTAAAAATCGAAGACGATTGAAAACACGTGCAAGTAAAGCAGCTATCACCAATTAAGTGAACATTCAAAATGGCCGAGCTTGTCGGCATAAGTGACAGACATGAGTACCAACATAGCGCCACAAAAAAATCGAAATTCGAATATACGTAACCCGCGAAAATTCAAAATTCGCGATACTTTTTGAACACACCTCGTATATTAGATTATATTCTTCGAATTTCGACTAATTTGCACCAATCATTGCTAAGGAATCTAAAGATTGTTTCTTGCTTGCATTACTTTTTAATGATTATCGTTTCCATCCAAAGTCGTTTAGTAAAATGCGGAGAAACATAATTAAATTGCTTTTACACATAGTTTCAATATTGATCGGGGTATTCTGGTTTGCTATGAAACTTTTGGTGGTTTGCAAACTTGTAAACTCCCTCGAGGATGCTACCACTAGTGTTGTGAACTGGCACAATGCTCTTTTGCACTAA
The DNA here is from genome assembly GCA_963969285.1 of Odontomyia ornata. NCBI lineage: Eukaryota > Metazoa > Arthropoda > Insecta > Diptera > Stratiomyidae > Odontomyia > Odontomyia ornata. The sequence continues at coordinate 18,250,307 of OZ017740.1, read as the reverse complement.
ACTGACTGCGACAAACGCGACAACTTTTCATCATTACAGTGAGCAAATGTCATCAATCCACTACGCTTATTTGCGCGACAATCATGTTGGATATTCTGTTGCGAGAAATCGCGCCAAATTGATTTCTACAAATTGCACTTGTTATGAATTTGATTGCATTGAGTACTTGTAGTTTATAATGGCTCTATCACCATTAGTTCTTCGATTTGTTTACTGTTCACATTTATTTTAAAGACTGCAAGTCCTCCCGATCGCTCCTACTGCTGCTGGCGCACTTCTCGGGACGTGTTTGCGATGACGATCAATAACAGACTCCCTTTTTGGTTGTCAATCGTCCACTTGCTCCTCCGTTCATTCCGCTGCACACTTGCCTTCACCAATGCAATACGTGTATGTGCAGCGAGAAAAAGCGTGGTCTTGTCCGAATTTCAATTAGAGATGAATAATTAAATTTAAAAAAAAAATAAGGTCGAAAAATTTAAATAATAATAGAAAAAGATAAATATCATAAGGAATATAACTGTAAAGAAAAATTTAAATTTAATACGGAGAAAAAAGATAATATAAAGTTTATATTTATAATAAAAAACATATTTTATAATTCATAAGACTACAAATTGGACCAATTAAATTTTTCAAATCTGCAATCAAAATTCGGATCCGTGTTATGCCGGCTTTCGAGCACTGTGCTTAGACAACTACTACAATATCTTTTGCTTTTGAAAGTGAAAAATAAGGGAATGTACGTATGTAACAATAAAGCTTACAAGGAAATATACACCGCAAACGACATCTGATAAAACGATGACTGTTGATGGTATATAAATGTACAAATGGAAGGATAAAAGGAGTGTTCAATTTTCATCAAATATTCTTATATTTGCAATTATAAATAATATACACAGAAACCAAAAAAAAAATGGAGAGGTTATTGGCGTTACTTACCCTCAATTCTTATCCATTACAACGCGAACATGTCATATGCAAACGAATTCGATCAATTAAAATCGAATTATGAAGTTAACCGAATAAGTCAGAAATGGTTCCATTTTATATTTTTTTTAGTTTTTAGACGCTCGCGTTGCAAATTGCTTCATTTTATATAAACTTCTGGGGAATTCTGTAAGCCACAAGGATTTTCGAAGGCAAGTGATTGACGGCTTATCGGCAGAAAAATTAGATTTACTTAAGCGCCCAGCTATTAATATGCAAGCAGTAGAGATTAAGAAACATAAGCCTAATGCAGCAAAAGAAGTAAAACTTGCTGATTCCGCTCACCAAGCTTGATGGAGTACTCCAAGAAGATGTGCAAAATATTGCACGAAAGATAAACAATTTCAAACAGAATGGATATGCACAATCTGTCAAGTACCATGATATTTATTGAAGACAAAAAACATGCTTTCAGGACGACCATAATGAGGTGAAATAAAAAAATATACCATCTAAACGAAACATATTTTCCTTCATAAAATTACGACTGATTAGTGGAAACTAATCGAGTCCAAAGTGGCTCCGAACTTCCATGCAACGCGCATTTCTACTTTCGATTCCACAATCGCAACGGACAGGTCTCGCTGTCAAAATTAATTGCCACCTTATCATCTTCTGCATGCGCTTCATACAATTTCCCATCACACACACGCATTCTACGTCTAGTACCTGTTGCGTGTAGATGTGTTTTTAATTACTCCTGTCATTAATTTTAAAAATTATTTAATTTTTCACAAAAATTAGTTTCAAATAATTAAATTAATTTTTTACAAGTCAATCAAAAGAAAATGTTGATTTTATTGGAAAGAGCATATATCGTCAAAGGAATCGACCCACGGAATCATATCGAATATTAGTTTACTTCGATAAATCAACAAAAGCAAATAAGCCAAAGACTAACTCGGGACTGCTGTATGGAGGAGCCCGTCGGCTTCCTCCGTTGGGGGACCCCGGGGGAGTGTAGCAATACGAAATTGGCGGCAAGCGTTAATAAAAGAAGATACACGAGTAACTAGGACCCCACAGATGGCGGACGTAAAACCAAAGCAGTCGAAGACAAACAAGAAGTAAGTCAACTTCTAGCTGAAATTCAGGAATTGACACTACGATTAAGAACGTTCGAAGACATGCACAAGAGAGCGAAGAAAACTCAAGATGCAGAACCGGTAGGGACAATAAATACGGAAACTCAGGCAAACAAAGCTGTCAAACAAGTCATCCCAGAATAAACACTAAAAGCTGGACGCGCTAACAATAGCCAAAACTACTACGCAGCACTGGAGGTACTCTAACAGGAAATGGACGTTGACAATAGCTAAAATTAGTCAAGATAACAATGATGATTTTGTCTTTTGCTTCAAAAATAAAAATAAGGAGAAGAAACCAGCTCGCAGTTGTGCGGGTCCTTCTCAAAAAGTAGCCACAAATACAGAGGAAGTTCTGCCAATTGACGTGTTCGGTCAAAGCGGAAAGGATATGGTTCGGCTATTGGCAGCCGAAAATAAATTAACTGATTTCGAGATTGGAAGAATCAACGCCGAAAAATTAACAATCACAACGAAATCACTGGTTAATTTCTAATCAACAACAAATACTTTAAATTCGGGGGAGGTTCTACACTTCACCTATTCCCCGAAAAGTAAGAAGAACCAGACTTTTTTTGTTGAAGGGCTTGGACTGCGGAGAAGACACCGTCGATCTTCTTCAGGTGCTCAAGGAAGCATCACCAGAAACTGAATTTAATTCCGTTAAAACATTCGCGACAAAGAGGTCGATGGTAGAAAAAAAATTTACCAGTTTATTTGGTGCAGATTTCAAATAAAAGCAGTCCTAGTGCTCTTCATTAAACAAGATACTTGAACTTCCGAGTGGTGAGGTCGGAACACATTAAGAAAAAGAGAAAAGCCAAAAATTTGGACATTCGCTTCCCAACTGTGCCATGCATTATAAATGCGTCAAATGCAAAGACGTTCATGCTCCTGGTGGGTACAAATTAGCTCAGCCGGAGCCAAAAGAGAAATTATACTGTGTTAACTGCGGTGGTTTTGGTCACTCGGCATCATATCGAGGACGCTCCCGATATCAAGATGCGAGAGTAAAATTTGTCTCAAAGGAAACACAACGGAGTATCATTTGCACTTGCTACTAAAGGACCAGCAGAAAATGCGGAAAATAATGTTAGTGGTAATAATGAGCTGCTTCTCAAAATTTACCAGCAACTTAATTCTTTATCGGAGAGAATCGATAAACAAGATACGAAAATTAATCTTGTCTTTCAGCGCTTAGGGCTTTCAAATGCCTCAAAATAATTTGTCATCCTGTCACATTCCAATGGATAGGATTCGTCTCATCTCGATCAACGTCAACTCCATTGTTACTATACATTGACGTGACTATTTCCTTGAATTCATTGTTAAGCAAAAGCTTGACATCATGCTTCTCACTGAAAACCACCTTAATTTATGAAACTCCATGACATTCAAGGATTTTGAACTCGTGAGAAACGATAGGGTAAACAGTGATGGGGGAGGTGGCACCGGGATATTGGTTCGAAGACCCTATGTTTCCAAACTATTGAAAAACTCGAATTCAAAAGCTTTGAGTCTCTTGAAGTGTCTGTTATCAAAATCTTACTCCCAGGTGGGGATAACTTCTTCGTTATCTCTGCCTATGCAACTGGTCGAAATGTTTTCAAGTCCAAGGAGGAGTTCAATTCCTTGTTTGAAATATTCGAACTAAACAGGTTGCATAGTTATTATATTCTTGCTGGTGACCTGAACGCCAAGCATACATCCTTGCTAAACGCCACCAATAATCCAAGAGGTGTATTCCTGAAATCGTGGATAACAGAGAGCCTCATAGAATACAGGTGCAATCTATATGGGTCGGAGTTCCCAACATACCCTAGGACAAATTCATATTTGGACCTCTACATTGCTGACGCAAGACTCGAATTCAGCCTTAATAGTCCTCAACGGAAACTGCAGTTGCTTCCTTACAATAGCGACCATAACGCAATCGTAATAGAAATCGATCATCAAAGGGATAATCTCTTCCTCATTCCAGTTCAACATGAAAATTATCGGTTGAGTTTCAAAAAAAAGGGGGGAAAGTTTCAAAAGAAGTTTAACCGAGAGTACCAGAATCAATATCCTCCTTCTGATAATGGCAACGCTTGCTCAATAGTTCCTAATAACAGAAATCTAACTGACGATGAAATATATCTCTATTTATCGAAGTTAGAGAATCTGACGTTGCAAACGATTGAGAAAGTAGTTCGTAAGATTAAACATCGAAAAAATATAGAAGGATATGAAACACCAGCCATTGCAAGGTTGAAAAGATTGAAAAGCCCTCTTCTCACACGCGTCAACAATATTTATCGGCGGCTTTCGCACTACAACTATCCCTCGTTAGCTTTGTTGAAATTACAACTGAAGAATCGCCGGAACATCATCCCTTCATACTTCAGAAGTGAGGTCAGCAATCAATGGGTGAAAGAATCTAGGGGTTTTAGCCCACAGGACCCAGATGGCGTTTTCACGAATGTGAATAGCTTATTCCGTAAGAAGTGAAGGTATTGAATCTTGGAGTCGTTAGTGATGAGATAAATCTTCTCGATAGGGCTGGGATCGAAATTGATAGTACGACTCTGGACAGAAATGGAAACAGGATTATATGTGAGGGATTGTATTAACTTTCCCTGATTGGAACACATTTTGACTCGGTTCATCTACCAAACCCTGAGAGAGGGAATGAAATATTTTCAGAGGTCGTTGAAGCTAAACAACCCTTATAAATAGACATAACCCACGTAATTTAATTACTTGTAATCTTAGAGTATTTCCTTGATTTCCATCCAAAAGAATGCCTTCACAGTGTCCGCAAAATTTTGCATCACTCCGCTTTTTGTCCCGCCCTGCATGCGTGTCAATCGTTATGTCCTTCTTATGTTCACTTGTCTGCCTTGATCGGAGCGCCTTTTTTGTGTAACTTTTTTTACCATTTTACCACCTTCCTCCCGTGCATTCCAATTTCGAGCGGGTTCTTTTTCTTCGTGGCACTTCAGCCTTTCTCGGGACTTCGCTTCCTACAAAAGCACCTCCAACTGTCTTAGTTTATTGACAGTTACCTCGAGCGGGTTACGCTGGGAAAATTTGGCTGACAACATTTATAGTGTTTAAAGTGAGTGATTAAGTCCGTAAAGGACTGCAGCAGTGGTCAGCTGCCTCAGCAAGTGGAATTAGTACTACGCTGGGAATGGCCTTGTCTGGTAATGCGTAAGCCGCTGGCAAGCTAACTCTACGGCGTCGTGGGGTGGATTCGTTTCGCACAGCATAAGGGCCCACTACAAAATAGTTTTTGCACGTACGATTTCTTAGGGTGACCAGTATCGAAACTGAACCGATTGGCTGGTGGAAAGGTGCCAATGACCGAAGTAACTAACCGAAAGGGATCACGAGGAAACGCGACGACGAATAACCGTTTAACCGCACGCAAGGCGACATCTTCCTTGCCAAGGATAGTCACGCCCCATAAATAAGAGTGAGGCATCCAGGTGGTGGTGGTGCCCCCACGCAACCGGATATAAAATAAAAAAATAATGATGCCTTGGCCCATATCGGGTTTGGAAGGCCATGAATTCCTGGGGAGCCTCTGTAACAAAGGAAAAAAAAGGAGAGCTCACCTGAAGGCTAGCTCATGAGCAGAGGGGCCAGCCGACGAGGCGGTTCCCATACCTGTTTGGGCAGACTGAATATTTATTTAGTTGGACATTTCTTTGATCCTTTAGTCCGTGCTTAATATTATACATAATAGATATTGTATTTCACATGTAATCCCAGCTAGTTTAACTATCAAGGCATGTGTATGAACCGATATTTATCAGCACCTCATGAATATACTCTGAGTAAAATGCTTCAAACGTATTGGACTACATAAGAATCAACGTGGACGTAACCTTATTAGATAAATATATTCAATTCAAGTTTATTTTTCTTTATTATTTCTTTGCACATGGTTGATGAACTAAATATTTGACATTTTTAATTGATCTATAGGCATGCTGTTACCTTAAAAACCCTTTTAAAATTTTTTATTTTTCATTCACAGCCTTCACGGTACCTGGACGTAGGTTATTTCAGTTTAATCAAATGCCTTCCTGCAACGTGGCTGTGCTTCATGGATAGGGTTTTTGGACCGGAACTCGAGCCATATGTCTTTGTATACCTAGAAGATGTTATAGATTTCGAAAAACAATTGGGAATCCTTCGGGTAGTGCTAACACTTCTTCGAGAGGTGGTTTTACGGGTATCACGCGAGAAGTGTGAATTTTGCCGGCCACAGTTGAAGTTCCTGGGATATGTGGTAGATGAAAGTGGACTGCACGTTGACCCAGAAAAAGTAGATTGTATCCTGCCTATTCCCCAGCCAACCAGTATGAAGAAAGTGTGAAAATTCCTAGGAATTGTGTCGTGGTATCGGCGCTGCATCCCGGATTACGCCACGCTCGCAGTACCTCTCACAAACTTACTCCGCAAGATCAAGAAGTTTGTATGGACGGAGCACTGTGAGTTGGCCTTCAGGCGTTGCAAGGTGATGCTATCATCAGCGCTGATCCTCACGTGCACAGATTTTGCCTTACCGTTTAGTGTACAGACGGATGCATCCGACCATGATTTGGGGGCAGTATTAAGCCGGAGCCACCCAGGGGGAGAGGCGGTAGTATGTTACCTTAGTCGTGGTGTTGCAAAGATGGAGAGGAATTACTCTACCATCAAAAAGGAGTGCTTAGCGGTGTTGTGGGCAGTGAAAAAAAACTAGGGACCTGTTTGGAAGGGTTACACTTTGCGATGATTACCGATCACCACTCTCTGGTATGGCTTAACAACTTGCGGGAGCCAAATGAGCGTGTAGCTCGTTGGGCTGCAAGGCTGTAACAATTCGATTATGATGTGATGCACCGTACAGGCAAGGAGCATCTGGTTCCGGACGCGCTATCTCAGGCATTTCCAGAAGTGAATGCGGTGGAAGAAAGTGATAGTGGGGGAAAGTGGGTAGGTGGCATGCGATTCAGGATTCTAAAGAACCCAACAAAGTTTCCTGACTGGTAGATTGAGGGGGGAGACATTATGGTGGACCGTACCCGGACGGCATCAAGAGTTGAGTGGGCATTCCTGGAAGTAGTCCTTAAGGTCGAACGGCAAACAGTCTTCTTAAAATGCCATGACGACGCATCGGCAGGGCATATGGTCGATCGCATAGCCCAACAATTCTATTGCCCCAAAATGAAAGCGGATTTTCGGCGGTACGTGACACAGTGCAAAACTTGTCAGGCAACAAAGGTAGAGATGAAACCCCCTTATGGGCCTATGTCCTCTCGGGCCAGCTAAGCCAAAAAACCGTGCGAAATTATATGTCTGGATTTGGTTGGTCCGTTGCTGGGTTCTACTCGAAGCAGCACCTATATATTGACTGTGATCGATTACCTCACCAAGATGCATCTTATCTTCCCCCTGAGAAAAGCGACTGCGTGTGACGTAGCTAAGCTTCTACAAGAAAGAGTATTTATGCTTTTTGAGGTGCCGGTGGTCGTGGTGTCTGACAATAGTGTCCAATTCAGGTGGAAGAAACTGCATAGGTTGGTGACCGGATACCAGGGCAGTATCCAGTTTACGCCATTTTACCATCCGCAAGAGAATCCAGCGGAACGGATCAACCAAACGATCAAACGATTGCTGAGAGCGTATATAGGAAATAACCACCGGAAACGGGACGAGCATCTCTCAAAAATTGGTTGTGCCTTGCGCACCTACACGCACGAGGCAATAGGTAACATGCCCTATTTCATCAATTTTGGTCGGGAGATGGTGGTTACGTGGAAAGGACCGAGACCCCCTGATGATGGGGATATCCTGAGTAATCCGCAAGAGCCGGCAGAGATGCTCCGAGAAGTGAGAAAGGAGGCAATGAGGTGCTTGAAGGAGGCTGCAGCGGTATAACCTGCGGAGGAGACATCCTCCATTTCAACCCAACGAACTTGTGTGGAGGCGGAATTTTGCACTGTTGGACGCGGCTCAATACTATTCCGCTAAGCTAGCTCCAGAGTACCTGGGACCTTTTTAAAATGGATAAACGCGAGCCTTCATCTCTGTTTAAGTTGCTCGATATGGACGACAAAAATGCAGGTACTTGGCCGGCAAAAGACCTTAAATTTGATGTGTGGTGAGTTGTGGGGTATGCATTAAGACGGCACAAAACAGACACATTGAATTCAAATGCAAATGGTTACCTTTTCATCGTCTGCTGGTGTTCCGTAGCTATGTTGGGTTGTTCATGGAGTAATTTCCCGGTCTTTTTGTTTTTTTTTCTCGTTTTATTTCTTTTTTTCCTTAATTTTATTGTGCAAGCAGGCCTAAAAGAGAATTTAGAGGTAGAATTAGTTCTCATATAATAATTGGGTAGCATTGGTTAGTGTGTCCATGTAAGTCATGGCTAATGGATTATAGGGATTAATCGGAATGAAATAAAAAAGGTTGGAGGTTAGTCGTAGGGGAAAAAGCAATAGATTGTAGATAGTAATTAGAAATAGGGTAGAATACTAGAACAACTTGAGTTGCTTTGAGTTTAAAATAAATATATATAAGTTATATCGAAATCAAATTAAGCACGGATATTAACAAATGAAGTTACCCTTTGTAACTCCAGTTGTTCCTTCCTCATCTCTTCTGGCCTAACAGGGTTTCCTGTTCCTCTTCCTGTCACGCATCTTTTCAAATTTCTCCCATGTTCCTTTTCCTTTACTTTTGTTGGGCTGTGGAACTTTTTTTTTGTCTTTTTGTTTTGGTTACTTCCTCAGCAGTATCAGCTAAAATTTATTGAGCAGCGTAATCATGTTTAGTTCAATACAAGTAGAGATAATGAAAGGAAAAATCAATGGAGAGGCACATTTTAGGAAGGGAAAGGATTTGTGAAGGGTCGTAGGAAAGCTATTTGACTTCACCAACCAAAGTTAATATTTTTGTGCAAAAGGGGAAGAGAAAACATAAACAAAAAAGAACAAAAAAACTATATAAAATAATATAAAACAAGAAAAACAAGATGGATGGACAGACCTACGCTCATGTCAGAAGGGTTTTGTACCCAACTTCTCCGAAATGCAGTCACCAGCAACAAATAAAGTCAAGAAATATGTCAAAGAGATGTGCACGTTTAAAAGAAAATACATTATTTTTCTGTTTTCAATGGTCGCCATTTTGTTGCAACCCAACAAAAATCACGCAAATCATAAATTCTCAAAATTATTAATGTTATTGACCTTATTTGAAAATTTCAAGAAGATCAAATCAAAACTTCAGTGTCTGATTCGATGGAAAGTGCATAAAATACCAAAATCTTGTGTTATTGTTGTTGTAATTTCAAACGGCTATAACTTCCGTGAGTATCATTCGATTTTAATCAAACTTACAAAGATTAAGAACCTTTTATAGGACTACTCAAATATAGAATTTTATTCAGTTTAAGGGTACCTATACGATTTTATTGGGGAAATGTGAAACTCGAATATCATACTATTATTAATAAAGTTGAGTGAATTTTGACTTCTAAGGTATTTGTTGTTGTTGGACTCATAAACACCTACACTCTGATTAAACAACGTAATTGTAAGCTTAGGGATAAGCAGTAGTCAGAATAGGTTTGTAGATCATTGCAGTAGTTGTTCCGTAAAAGTTGGCGTTTGGAAGAGGGGTATTAGTGGCGTTCTTTGTACTGACTTAAGGCTCACTAAAAGGAGGTTAGATTCAAGGGTTTATGTCTAGATAGCGGTAGGAAACAAAATGGATCTAGGAAATTCCGAGGTTAATGCGGTCGATCTGTATTGAGGATTTACTAAAGGAACAGATATCGTTCATAGCTTTCCGTCGTTGTAGGACTGTGACATTCAGTGAGGATATTTTCAACCGTAGAAATAAAGTGAATTTCAGGAAAATCTACTAAAAGCAAGGGGGAAGTGTTACAGGTGAATATTGAGATTTCAAAGTGTTGCTCACCCCGAACACCACCAAACGCGATTTCGTAAGATTTAAACCTACGCAATACCAAGCCGCACTTTATTAACTTTTCTGATAACCTAATAATGTAACCAACAGCAAGTAATTTAAATTTTCATTCATATAATGAGTAAGCAAGCCACATAATATTGTTTGCCCGTTAACGTCATGTAATTAAACTAAAGTAGGTAGGCCGCTTCCGATTTACATGCTACATTATGGACAACGCGACCAGTAACAACGTTTTGAATTGGAACACTTATCACAATCGTCACGAAAAAACTCCAATTCAATCCGTTGATGATTCATGAAGTTTTTAGGGTTTCTACAAAAGATCGTTAAAATCAAAATCCTTCGATAAATTTGTTACTTTCAATTCAACTAACTAAACCTGAATGAATAAATTTTTATTTTCAAACTTCTTTCTACTATACAGGAATCAACATCCAAGGCTAATAAAAAATACCCAAGTAATTACGGATCTGCATATCTTACTAGTAATGAGGCATACCTACAAATCTCCTTCAAATTTTCGTACCTATTTTTGTTGACTCTTAAATAAATGTCACTATTTTTGTTTTGGCGTTCAAACTTTAATGTTCACTCTTATGGAAATTAACTAAAACTATATAGCTATAAGGGAATTTAAAGTGGGTCTCAAAATTTTTGAAGATAGTTTTTTGCCGATAAATTTGTTTCCATGCAGCGTATGCATTCTATTTGTTCTAAATGAAGGCTTTAATATTCAATATTTTCATTGCGAAAAATAGTTTGAAAATCAAATTAAGTTTAATAAAATTGCTGCTTTATCTACCAATTAGGATTATTGACCCTTATTCATAATCATCAAACTTCACTAATGTCAAAAACAAACAGCAAACAACCAATTTATTAAATTATAACGCGATCAAACAAACAACACCGGTAGTCACTGAACAATCAAAAATTCAATATAAAAAGGAATTCGCCGTCACTCTTATCATTTATTCACCTGACAACAACAACAACAAAGAACATTTTATTACCTGAACAAATATTAGAATACCATTTGCAGGCCACAACTTTCAAAAATGACTTATGACGAGTAGTCACGATATAAGTTGTTGTTAAGGACATGGGAAAAAAAATGAATACCTCTAAACCAAAGTAGTAAATCGCTTTCAGCTACTGGCAACGATAAAGGCTAGGTCAAACACTCGAAAGAGAAAAAATCAACTTCCTTCATAAAATAGCCAGAATACTATAAGAAGGATAAGATGGTAAAGTCCACAGTCTACCGTTACTTCTTTCCCATCAAACTAGACAAAGAAACACAGGAAATATGGTAAACAATGAAAAAAAGGTAAAGGCTCATAAAATTATCTGAAAATAGTCAAGCCAAGCGTATATGCCCGCCCGTGTTTTTGTGTATTCGTGTCATAGGGAGACAATCTTTAGCACACACCCGAGGTCCGACAAAATGTCTCCACCCAAGGCTTTTCGGGCTATTTTGTCGTAAAAATATAGACTTCGTGTTAATTTATGATAGTAATAAAAGTGTCCTGTTTAAACGATCAATTTATATTTTCACAGGAGAGGTGTCCTCTTAAGACGATATCGAAAGTTGTTTGTTTGCATGCTTGAAAGTGTGTTAGTCTGTCGTCTTGATACAAAGGACAGATTAAACATAAGAATCGTCCGTTTCGGGGCAGGACGACTTTAATCATTTCCTTCCGGATAATAAAGTTTTTTTCTTATTTCCTTGCGCTTCGTCTTTTAATATCAAATAAAGTGTGATAGAAATACGATTATGTCTACATAGTGATGAAGAGCAGGATTTTAAGCGTCCTTGTAAAAAAATTATTGAGTTGTCATTATGTTCTGCGAATGTGCTGTCAAATTGATTTTTACAGAGTGTAAATTTCTTAGTATGCCTGCAGTTTTCGTTTGAATTTGTTGGGAAAAGGGTTATGAATGTTTGTGTAGCGAGAGATTATAGTTTCAATTTATTTTATCTATGTTTCTAAAGACACGCAAAAGATGCATCTAAGTAGATCTTATGTCTACACGAGACTGACTTAATATTTCTTAATATATTTTTCTTGAAAGCATAATGCCTGCCTTCCAAAGTTACAAAAGTTCGCAATCTCGAAACAAAGGATCGCAAACTCTAAAGAAATATCTTAAAATAATAAGAGGATAATATTAATAGATTTATGTTATAATAATATATATTTTCAACCCTTCCACTGCGCTCTCATCTTTTCATTCACATACACAAATAAATGAATTGTTCTCTTTTTGTTTTATTAATTTTTTCGCTGTAGTAAACCTGAATTTAAACGGATCGGACGTATATAATTTTTTTTCGCAAATTTTTTCGCTAGGGTCCTTTATTCCTCGCCTTATAGGTTTTTTTGGGCTCCTGCGTTAACGAGTTATGGACCCAGGCACACCAAATGCCTGCACATGGAATAGTATAAAGAATATTTAATATCGCGGTAGTAGTTTTGTGATTCCGTCTTCGAAATGGCGCAAAATTTCCTCAACTCCTGTCGTCTGGAAATGCTATCTCGTGCTAACTAGATACCTGGAAAATCCAAGCAGAGACCATTCTGGTGAAAAATGACACCTGGGGCTACGTAAGTGGTGAAATCTCGAAACCAGCAATACAAAGCACCGGCAGTTAATTTATAGGGTCGCAAAAAGCACATGCGGTCTGGCTAGTGCAAGACAGAAAAGTGAAATCGGACATCATCCTCACTATTTATCCTTCGGAGTTAATCCAAATTCGTTGCTGTGTCACAGCAAAGGAAGTTTGGGACAAACTCGAGTCAATTTATGCCTCAAAAGGCCGAGCTCGCAAAGCAACATTGTTAGAATAACTCACGCAGCATAAAATGGCGGATGGGGCAGACGAGAAGGAGCACCCGCAAAGTTTCTTGACATTGAGGACAAATTGCAGTCAATGGAGGTGGAAATCAATAGCGGCTTGCTAACAATAATGCTGCTATACAGCTTGCCGAATAGCTTCAAAAATTTTCGATGCACGATCGGTACTCGAGATATTCTCCCAGATATTGAATCTCTGAAAATTAAAATAATCTAAGAAAACAGTGCGAGACAGCTGCTTTGTTCATAAAGCACCACGTAAACAACAACAAAGAAAAGAATGTGAGAAAAGGAAACACTCAACAACACAAACAAGACTCAGAGTGGCACCCCAAACCCAAGCACGAATATTGCAAAAAGATAGGGCACACCACTTCATCATGCTGGTTTAAGAACAAGAGAAACATGAAAGAAGCGAAATGCATTGGCGAAGCATTCTTTACGCACACCGACAAGAATGCTTCATCGCTGCATCCAAAACCAAATGGTGTTTAGACAGCGGGTGCATGACACATATATGCAACAACAAGTCAATGTTCACAAACGTGAAAATAGTCTACAGTAGAATTAGGTAGGCTATTTATGCTACAGCTCGGAAACATAATCTCTACAACAGACAGCAAGAAAACTCGAGATATAAAGCTTGAAGATATGCTTTACGTTCCTGAATCCCGCACCAATTTAATTTCAATCGCAACAATCGTCGACAAAGGACACGAAATTTTATTTCATCAGGACTGTACAAGAGACGAGTAAGGCATCAGGAAAATGATCGCCAATCGCGAAGAAAATTTGTTTTATCTTCGTAAAGCAGACCACCAGGCTTGTATGGCGGACATCGAAGCAGCGAAGTCCGATATGGAAATTTAGCATGAGCGGCTCAGCCACATGAATCTATACAATCTAAAAAATGCCAAAAATGACAATTGGATGAAATTTGACAGGAAATGCCGACCAGCTACGAAATAGTAAAGTATGTGCCGCTTATAAACTTACGAGGAAACCATTTCCAACTCGCATTCATAGATCGCCAGACATTCTTGGAAATGTACACACAGATCTGTGCGGTTCCATGCACTTAACTTTAATCGGCGGAGCGCAAGATTTTATGACATTAAGGGACAATAAAAGTCGTTATTGCGGAGTATGCTTTCTTCGAAGTAAAGACGAGGTGGTTTCAAAATTCATCAAGTATAAAAATTACGTGGGGACTGAAATGGGTCGAAAAATTCAAGCTGTTCAATCGAACCACGGAACGGAATTCTACAAATCAACGACCGGTTTGATTTTCGAGGACGCTGGAATACAATGACGTTTATCAACTCCAAATACGCCATAGCAGAACGGCTTTGCGGAACGCAAAAACCGTACACTTGTAGAATCTGCCCGTTGTATGCTGATCTAATCCGGACTTCCACCATCATTTTGGGCTGAAGCAATCGCTTTGGCTACTCACGTCAGGAATCGATACTTCACACAAAGCCTCGAAAAAGGTACCCCATTCAAAAATTAAACAGGAAGAAAACCGAACATCAAATACTTCAGAACACTTGGAACCAAAGTTTATGTGCTTGATAAATCTCAAGGAAAGGGAAAAATCGATGCCAGAGGTGTCAAAGGAACATTCGAGGGATATTCGAATACATCAAAAGCATATCACGTTTGGATTCCCTGCGAAAGAACGATCCGGATTACCAGAGATGCAAAATTTTTTGACGAATTTGTAACCAAAATAAATATGAAGATTTTATTTCCGACCACATACTCCGCCGGAAATCAACATTTCCACATGGTGGTCAAATTGACGATTGAAATAGTTCACATCTTCACCGGGAATTCCACCAAGTGAAACCAGTTCAAGTTCCGAACCTCACCATGACAATGAGATCCAAGTAAACGTACCAATGAAACGAGGTCCAGGAAGGCCTAGAATAATCAAAACCAAGGGTCATGGCCATCCCAACAAAATTCACAACATAGTTCTGGATGACAACCAGAACACAGAAGTGTCAGAAATTCTAAATAACTCTACGGAAATCACTAACATGGAAGACAATCAAGAATATCAGATCAACAAATAATGGCACGACGCGCAAATCTTAATGTCTGCATCCAAAATACCAGTACGCTATGCCATTTCAGGACCAGATAGGCAGAAATGGAAGGACGCCATACTCGCTGAGATAAAATAGCTTATCATCAACGATATATAGGAAATTGTTGATCGTCCAGAAATCAGAAAAATCATCAGATGTCAAACCGTTCTAAGGAACAAGTTGAACGCTGATGGTACACTAGAACAAAAAAAGGCCCGAGTAGTCGCAAGAGGATTCTCTCAACGTTCGAATAGCGACTTTCACGATACATTTGCACCAGTTGGGTGACTCAATCTCTTCAATTATTTACCGCTCTGGCAACCGAATTTGACATGAAAATATTGCAACTTGATGTAACTGCGGCTTACCTAAATGGTATGTTAGCACCGATACCGAAATATGCATGGATCTACCCGAACTCTTGGAAAAGATGTATTGAGACCTCGTTGAGAACTCTAAGCTTATGCTAGACCAATTAAAAAATGGCGGTCAGGTCTACAAACTTAAGAAGGCTCTTTATGGCTTGCGCCAGTCTGGCAGCGAATGGCACGCAAAACTCTGCGAAAATTTTCAAGACCTCGGCTTCGCTCGCATAAATGCAGACCTATGTATATACATTGTGACAAAAAGTACCCGGAAATTGCAAATAATACGCAAAATATTTAATTATTCATTAACATTTATTTTGTCGTCGTCAAAGTAATCTCCATCGGATGCGCTAAACTTGCGCCAACGATTTTTCCAGTTCTCGAAACGCTTTTCATACGCACTTTTTGGAATGGCCTTCAGCGAGTTTTGTGTTACATTGTGACAAAAAAGTGCCCAGAAATTGCAAATAACACGCAAAATATTTAATTATTCATCAAAATCACACGGAACCAAATCTGTTGAACACAGTGGTTAATCAATGGTATTCATTGCGTTTTTGAATTTAAATCCAGTCACAATAAAAACAAAATCACAAAATCACAAAAATCGCAACGCATTACTGAGGTCTACCGACTTAAGCAGCTGCTGTAAACAAACTGGTTGACAGCTCACACTCATATTTAGCATAGTAATTAAGGACAGCCCTACCAACTTAACAAAATACATTTATTTGAAATATCATTTACCCGGGGAATTCAAATTACAATTTCCGGATACTTCGTTGCCACAATGTATGTCGACAAACAAAAATAAATGTTCATTCTCGTTTACGTTGATGACATCTTGATCGCCTCCAAAAATACCACGAAAGTTCACAAAATCATAGACAGACTGGTAGGAAAATTCAAGATCAAGAACCTTGGAGAGCCAAAATATTGTATCGGCATTAAAATCAATCAACAAAAGGCCTCAACATATTTATCGCAATCTAGCTACATTCGAAATATTTTCGATCGTATCGGAATGACTTACGAGTATTGCAAACCCGCTCGTACCCCACTCGCAATCGGAACTAACTTAGTAGATACTTCCGATGACGACAATGTGAACGTAGGAAAAGGAGTCCCTTTTCGCGAACTTATCGGTACGCTTATGTACTTGGCCGTGGGAGCTTATCCAGACATTTCACTTACAATAAACAATCTGAGCCAATGTAAGAATTGTCATAAGAAAATTTATTGGAGCGCCGGTAAACGTATTCTAAGATATCCCGCTGGAATAACAAATCACGGGCTATTTTTTACAAAGACTAACCAAAAGCTCATCGATTACGTGGACTCCGACTGGAGAGGATGCACAAAAGACAGGCGCTCATACATGGGTTCAGTGTTCATCCTTGCTGGATCGTCTATTTCTTGGGGATCGAGAAAGCAACGGACGGTTGAACAATCATCAACAGAAGCTGAGTACATGGGACTAACAGATGCAGCAAAAGAAGCAGTTCACCTCATCGGGTTCTTAAAAGAACATGGATTCAGCGAACTCTCTGATGTAATCATGTACAACGGCAATGAATGTACTGGGAAACTTGCTCTCAACATAAGATTCCACGCTCGATCCAAACACATAGATATATGACATCACTTCATCCGGCAGGCTCTATAAGATCCATAAAAAATGAAAGAAAGTAAATTCCCTTTAATTCTACTATTTTTGTTTTAAATTCCATATACAATTGTTTCATTCTCTACTTGGAAACTTCCTCAGTTCCCAACTACAAGTGTCCTAATATTTATTTTAAACTCTTTAAATTATTAAAATGAATCTCTCATTACACCTAACATGTCTCTAATCCCTCAAAGTTCTTTTACTTAATATCTAATTACCTGATCCTTTTACCAGTCAAAAATTTTGTTTTTCCTTAATTACTACGTAATTACATTGACTATTTTGTAAGCTTCAATAGCCAGGTGTATCCGTTACCAGGGTCGCCGTTCCAAATGTCCTGCGTCTTTCGATTGAATATCTCCAAACTTTCTGCTACATCAAGCTTTCACCCGTTTGTAATCGTTTTCAGCATGCTCACGTTGTTCAGAGTGAGGTCATGTTTTTCCAGGACTATTTGCTCCGCCACTTTTGATTTGAAGTTTTTTGCATCCGGTTTTTTGTTTTTGTTGACTGCTTCCCTTAAGTGTTCGTTCCATCTGACATCAAGTGCTCTCCGCGTTTGTATAATATAATATCCATTACACTTCGTACACGATACCTTGTAGACTCCGCTCCGCTCCATTTTCGGTATGGGGTACTTGGTTGATCCTAGCAAATTCTACAGTTTTGTGGCCCCGCTCGTATAAACTAGGTCGACGTCCACGTTTTTCATAGCCCTCTTCATTGTTTCCGTCCTTGAGTCAAAAGTTAAAACCAACCTCTTCCGTTGCTCGACATCCGCAGTTAGCATTGTAAACTTTTGTTGAAGATCTCCTTCGTTCGTTTGGCTATCAATTTGGTGACTTCATCCGTAGGGTATTCACTCCACTCGGCTACCTTATAAATGTGGAACGTTTCTTTTTTCAGGCCTTCCTTATTCAATTAAAGCGTGAGCATTCGATTCACCAACCAGCTAAATGTCGCCCATTTTTGCTGTTGGCAATGGTTCGAAGTGAAAGAAATTATCCGCATTTTGTCCGTTGGTTTGCGGTTTATTTCGAATTCCAATCCATTAGCTCCTCGACATACCATCACGTCCAGGAATGGTAGCTGCCCATTCGACTCCAGCTCGTGGGTGAAACTGATGTTGTTGTGTATCGAGTTGATCGCCGTGAGAGTTTGCTGGACCTTATCCTCTTTGATGATCGTGAAGACATTGTCTACTTAACGCACCCATCGATGTGGCAGTTTACCTTCTGTTGCTAGGTTCCCCTCCAAAAATGCCATAAAAACTTCGCTTAGAAACGGGAAAAGAGGGTTTCCCATTGGAGCACCAAGTGTTTGTTTAAAAAATTCTCCACTAAAGGTGAAATAGCCTTCACCCATGCAGAGTCTAGCCAGTTGCAAATACATTTTAGCTCGTGCTTTCCGTTGTTCTCCTGATCCTTGTATTAGAATCCACTCCTCAAGTAACGAAAGTGCTTCTTTGACCGGAATACTGGGAAAAAGTGCCTTGACGTCAAATGACACCATCGTATCGCCATCTTCCAAAGGTCTCCAGGGCAAAACCTTTGAAGTAAATTCTGCCGAATTCGCTGCTGATTTGGTAACAAATTTTTAGTCCATGTTATGCAAAAAACTTCAAATCAAAAGTGGCGGAGCATATAGTCCTTGAAAAACATGACATCACTGTGGACAACGTGAGCATGCTGAAAACGATTACAAACGGGTGGAAGCTTGATGTAGCAGAAAGTTTGGAGATATTCAATCGAAAGACGCAGGACGTTTGGAACGGCGGCCCAGGTAACGGATACACCTGGCTATTCAAGCTTACAAAATAGTGAATGTAATTACGTAGTAATTAAGGAAAAACAAAATTTTTGAATGGTAAAAGGATCAGGTAATTAGATATTAAGTAAAAGAACTTTGAGGGATTAGAGACATGTTAGGTGTAATGAGAGATTCATTTCAATAGTTTAAAGAGTTAAGTATAAATATTAGGACACTTGTAGTTTAGGGAATAGTAGTACTAAGAAAGTTTTCAAGTAGAGAATGAAACAATAGTATAGTGAATTTGAAATAAAAATAGTAGAATTAAAGGGAATTTACTTTCTTTCATTTTTTCATATTTGAAAGTACTACTAAAGGCGGAATACCTTTAACTATTCTAGAAGAACATCCAATCGAAGTCCGTCACACGCCAACCAACCAACGAGGTGATAGCTGACATCCTTACAAAATCTTTAGCGCCATCGAAGCATCAAAAATATATTTTGAGACGCGGAGTTGCTGACATGACACTCGATCGGAGTTCGACTTGAGGGAAGAGGTTATGGGCCCAGCACGCCTCCACTTCGCTCTCATCTTTTCATTCACATACACAAATACATGAATTGTCGTTAGTTTTTTATTTTATTTTTTTTTTTTTTTTATTTTATTTATATCCATTTTACAGAAAAATTTCCAATTACAAAATAGATTCAGAAAATGAAGTAAGAAATTACCATTTATCAAAATAACAATTCAATAATTATGAAAAGAAAACGCAATTGAAAATTACATGTTAAGAATTCTCCGTAGGTTGGACTTGAAAATTCCAAGCGATTCCAAACGAGGACCAAGCTGAAGGTATTCATGGTCACGGACGAGTCGGACCAATGGCGAATAGAAATAAATATCTGTCCGTGCAAAAGGAATGGAGTAGAACTGGGTAGATCTAGTGTTAGATGGAGGACGTATGCAAATAGCATCTTGAACATTTGATGATAAGTAACCCCGAATAAGCTTGAAGAGCAAATATTGGTCGAGGTATTGTCGCCTCACCTCTAAGGAAGGGATGCCAAGGTAGATAAGACGATCATGATAGGAACGGTAAGCTAGTTTGAATTTATAAAAAAGCGAGCGAGTAAATTTTCTCTGTACGGATTCAACCGCGTACAAAAGGTATGTGTGATGGGGAGACCATATTTGACATGCGTATTCTAAAATAGATCGCACGAGTGAGATATATAGGCGGACACATGTTTGGGTGCTAAAAGAAATGTGTGAACAACGCAGAACAAAGCCCGCGATTCGAGCTGCCCTGGATGTCATATGAGCAATATGGTGGTCGAATTTGAGCTGTACATCAAACATCACACCTAGATCCTTAAAGTGATCAATTGATGAAAGTATAGACCCACCAATCGAATAGCCGAAGCTAAGAGGATTATGTTTATTAGAATAACGCATATGGAAACATTTAGGAACGTTAAGCGCAAGACGATTGACTTGACACCATTCGTCTAATAAACTGATATCATTTTGGAGTGCCAAGCAGTCATTCGTCGAGCGAATGATTCTAAAGATCTTAAGATCATCGGCATAGAGGAGGCATCCAGAGGTAAAACTACTGGGAAGGTCATTGATGAAAAGGTTGAATAGGAGTGGGCTTAGGATAGAACCCTGAGGTACGCCGGCAGTTGGGGAAAAGGGGGCAGAGGAGAAACCGTTCCAAATTACAGAGCAAGAACGGTTGAGGATAAAGGAACTGATCCATGCAAGGAGGTGACCGGATATTCCGTATCTACTGAGTTTGCTAAGTAATGTTTGGTGGTCAATGCTATCGAACGCTTTGGCAAAATCAGTGTAAATCACATCGACCTGGCACCTGGAGTCTAACGCAAGGGCTACAAAGTTGGAGAACTTGAGCAGATTAGTAACTGTTGAACGGCCCTTTATGAACCCATGTTGCTTAGCGGAGAGATAAATATGGAAGGCCTCGTAAATTCGTGATTGGACGATTCTCTCTAAAATTTTGCCAAAAGATGAGAGAAGAGATATTGGCCTATAATTGGAGACTGAACTACGGTCACCGGATTTATGGATTGGAAAAATATTGGCACGTTTCCATGTATCAGGGAAAACGCCCGTGGAGAGACTCAAATTAAATATCAATGCAAGAGGAAAACTAAGAGAAGAGCATAGCGATTTTATGAAGAAGTTAGGAAGGCCATCAGGTCCAACAGATCCGCTTGTATCTATCGAGTTGATGACATCTTCCACTTCAGAAGAGCTGGTTGAGATAGAGCTGAAATCAAAAGGGGGTGGATTGCCAGAGTTGGAGGAATTAGGAGAGGAGGATTTGAAATTGGATGAAAAAAAAACGGCAAAGAGATCGCATATGTCCTGATCATTAGTGGCAGTTTTATCAAGCAAAGATACTGAATTAGGGAGATTCTTGGAAGATTTAAGGGACTTAACATAAGACCAAAAAGGTTTAGGGTTATTGGAGGAGAAGGATGTTTCAATGGATTTGTAATAGGCAAGCAGAGCATAAGATATGGCTTTTTTGGCATCCGCTCGAAGAAGTTTGTACCTTATAAGATCAATATTGGAGCCCGATCGAAGATAGATTTTTCGGGCTTTGTCTTTTACATGTAATACTTTTGCAACTTCAGTATTGAACCATGCTGGACGTTTATGACTTGGTGCACGGGTTGACGGTGTGAACTGGGTAATAATATTGTAGAGCGTAGCGTAAAATGATTGTACAGCTAGGTTGGGATTAATTGGATCCAAAAGAGAAACCCAATCAATGCTCGCGAGAGTTGATTCTATGCTTTTGTAGTCTGCTTTAAAGAAGTTAAAACGACGAGGGTTTGTTTTCCGATGCGAGCGTATTGAATGCATCGATAATTGCATTTCTAAGGGAGGATGATGAAGATCCGGAGTAACATATGGTGTCATTGCTAAGGAAATTGGACTGACGGTGGAGGGATTATTTGAAAAAATGAGGTCGAGAATTTTTCCGTTAGTATTTGGCACAGAATTAAGTTGGGCTAGGGAGCATAGGGATAAAAAGGACGAAAGAGCGATAGAAGTTTCATTAACTGAGGTTATAGAAGAGTTTTCCCAGCATATCGATGGCATGTTGAAATCACCACAGATGAGGAATTGCAGAGATGGCTTTGCATTATTTATAAATAAAGCAAGTTCATTAAACAGCCGTTCATAAGAACGAAGTGGCGAATTACAGGGAACATATAGACATAAGACGCAAACTCGAAGACTGGGAGATAAGTTTATTTGGATTGCGATACTTTCAACAGGTAAAGAAATGTTTCAATCGGAGCAACGTGAAGACTGAAGACTACTGTTGACTGCTATGAGCACACCTCCGCCGTCTAATTTACCAGTTAACCGTCGGTTTCTATCTTGTCTAAAGACAACATGAAGAGGAAGGATCTCTTCATCCGTAAAATCGCCTGTAAGCCAAGTTTCCGAAAAACAGATAATATCATCATTGGCAATGTAAGAAGCAAGATTAATTTCATTCAGCTTGGTCGTTAGACCGCGAACATTTTGATAAAAGACGTTGAGAGAGAATGACGAGTCAGAATGATTTAGTCTTTCCGACGAGACTTTCCGGAGGGACGAAAATTTTTTCGAGGAGTCTGTTCAAAACGCTTTACTAAAATACCAGGTGGCCAAAAGTCTAGGTTAAGCAAAAATGAAAGGTTTGCCGGAACCATTAACTTGAAAGAGCCTACAACACGATTAGGGCGGTCGTCACGTGTAAGTTTAATCAAGTCCAAAAACTGCGGAGAATGGTCTAATCTAGCAGTAATATATAATTTTAATTCCTCGATAGATGTATCCGCGGCTACACGGGAAATCAGTAGCGATAATGGTGGTGAGACGATTCTGATTGAGGGAAGACCCACTGAAGTGCCGTTATTTGCATTGTTACTGCTCCTTAGAGATTGGTCATCAGTAGATTGTTGCGCATGGCTAAGATTCGGAGGCTGCGGAAGAGCATCGTGTATATGTTTGCTCGCGTTCCGAGGATGATGGCCCAACGATTGGGTGTTGATATTCTGGGTGATGTTATTGACGTCCGGTACAGAAAGGTTTTTTCCCTGCTTAACAGATTGGGTAGATTTGCTTCTCGTAGTACGTGTCGTCACAGGGGAGTAAGCACATGAAGCGATCGGTGATTTTGACATGCAGCTAGACTCCGTCATATCCAAATTATCACATGAAGATAAAGGCAGAGGGTTTGATAGGCTACGATTAAATGGAACCGTAATCGGTAATAGCGTAGTTTTATTAATTTGCTGTGATGTGTTGAAACTCAGGTTTACGAATTTAAACGCATCGGATGTGTATAGTTTTATCTCACTCGGGTCGTTTGTTCCTTGCCTTATTTTTTTGGGGGGCTCCTGTTTTCGTATCCTTTGACAAGCCCCGTAGCGCACTCTTCGTTTTGTAAAATAAAAACTTACAATTATGTTTTCTAATTTAGATGTAATTTGATTTTATTCTCGCGTGTACGTTCTGACTGCGCACATTAATCTCTCTTTCTTTATTCAGAACCGGATTTTTCGTCACTGCTGTCAGTGCAGTGGTTTGGTTATTATTGCTTTTAGTGCAGTGGAATAAACTGCACAATTTAGTAAAGTGTACTAATAACCTTTCTGGCAAATATTGACACGTAGAAATAAAAATGTATGAAATGAATTGAAATGTAAAAAATGAAATTAATTTGTAGTCGCTACAAACCGAATACGAACCAAATCAATTAACACATAGGTGGGATCGCAAAATAGGAAACACAAGTGTTGACCATTTGATTACAAACAATATTTCTATCTTTTGAGCTTAATGAAAATATTTCAATAGAATTTTGTAAAGAAAACAATAATATTCATCCTTTTAGATGTAAAATAAAACATTTAACACTCATTTCTCATATTTTTACTTTCAGGTGACGCCGCTGCAATGACGACGATCCGTTAGCGGCAGTGACTATGGGACCAGAGGCATGGGCG
Source organism: Odontomyia ornata (assembly GCA_963969285.1). Lineage (NCBI taxonomy): Eukaryota > Metazoa > Arthropoda > Insecta > Diptera > Stratiomyidae > Odontomyia > Odontomyia ornata. Next base: position 18,226,469 of record OZ017740.1, on the reverse strand, counting down.
TGCTCGCGGACCCTGGGTCTTTCCGGTGGTGTCAGGCATTAAGCCGGTCGCGATCGTTCGCCACAAAATCTAGAAAATATTCCAATCATCAAGTAGATCCTGTAGCTACGCCGAAGCGAATCAAACAAATCTATCGATTTAATTATATTGCATTATTAATTACAATTGCGATAGTCACCAAACAAACTATAGCTAATAATATTACCCCAGGTGAGTAAACTTTCCGTACGCATTCATAATTGCAAAAGCTTTAAATGAACTCTCACTAATTTACCCGTGTCGCTCATTACAACATTTTCCTGCTTTCCAAAAATAAAATAAAACTAAGAAGAAAACTCACGCCAACACCCTCTTCAGACGAGATTATTCTGGTACATTTACTTCCCGCTTACGAGTATAATATTCATGACTTGCTAGAGGTTAGTGTCTGCAAATATTTTTGCTATTCTCTCTTTCTCGCATCTCATGAGTGCATAAACAATTCAAGCGTGTCATTATCCTTCGAACGTTACAGCGCTAAATTCCACTACAGCATGTTCCGCAGTTAATGACTTCGCCCTGCTGGGATGAATGCACACTGACACTATTCAGCATTTGAAGGAGCGCGGAAAAGTTGCGGGAGGCGTTGGCAATGTATGGCATTTGAAAAATGGAAAACTTTTCCCCAACGTATGCCACTCACTGCAGGATTTCAGGATAAATTTGAAGAACTATGTACACAACAACTCATGAATATGCCAGGGCATATTAAAATATCATTCGGGTTATTCATTATAATACATTTTGAAGGCAATTAGACATTTGGAGGATGGAAAAGCGTCTTATCCTCGCTGCAAGGACATAATGATGAGTAATGTAGAATATTTGCTAATGGTATCTCGTCATAGGGGAGATTTGACGTGCACTTGCAGAATATGCAGGATCATGTACCGCCCGTTTGATTAATAAATTGTCTGAATACAGGAGCTCGGATAGGATTTGGTAGGGGTTGCAAGTGTTAAGTAGTGGCAGCTTAATTAGGCAGGAAATGTGTTGGCGAGGACTTGCACAGTTGACATGTCTGTTACTGAGCAAGCAATTCATAAGTAATGATAATTGCTTCTGTGTTATGCATGATCAGGTCCATTCAAAGCTTAATAGTTTGTAGTGCTGCACAGCAAGCAATTATAAAAGGGTACTTGAATGTAGCGGGAGATGTAAAAGGATATTAAGGATGTAAATAAATTTGAATGCCTTAATGATGATAAATACTTTAAATTTTCAACAGAATTTTTTTACTTTTCATTCGCCTACAGGAAATATTCCTTTGAATTCTACTTTCTTACCTATTATTGAGTATTTAAGTACGTTTTCGATGTTTATAGGGCAAATAGAACACAATAATTTTAATATTTAAATAAAATATTATTGCGCGCACTAGGTGTGTGGCCTATAATTTAAATACTCTGGGAAAATAAAAAACTATCTTTTAGTTGAAGCAAAATTGATCATTTTAAAAAGTTCACATTTTTGTCGCTGATTAAACTGATGTTGTATACATCAACAGTTGTCATTGTATAGACTCGAATATTTCATTGCATAGATTCTCACGTTTGTATTTGTACCCAACGATGTCATACTAATTGTACAACACTCACTCTATTCAGAGCTTCTACCAAGCTAACCACACTACTGAATCTAATAAAATATCGGTATAAACTCGAGCTGTGTATAGTTTATTTCCACTATCCGGGATACATAGCACCTGGCAACGAAGACAAAAGGCATCTCGAGAAGAAATTTGTGGTAAAAATTAGATTTGAGGCAAACTTACGTTACTAGACTGCCGCGTACTGATTAACGGGTGATTCACACCTATAACCGTGGTTCAATAATTCAACATTCGGCTAATACGAATCAAATGGTAGACACAGTATTAGGCGAAGCCATCAAAAAGTTGTCGAAAGTGTTGCCCATCCTTCCAAATACAGTTCAACAACAAAACGTGGCAAGTCCAGCGTATCAAAGTAATGTGAGAGGTCTTGTACTGTTCCACGAGGAAAATGAAAAATTCGATACCTACATAGAGAGACTTGAGAACTATCTTGAATTATGAAATTTTTCGACGAAAAGCAACGACAAAAAGTGCGTTCGAATACTCATAAATTATCTGGGCCCCAAATTACATGAAATCTTCACGAAAACCTGATCCACCAAAAACACTGGATTACAGCCTCATTAAACTTCCACGCGAGCACCTCTGCCCTAAAGCTAATGGAATAGCTGAACAACATCAATTTTCACTGCGTATTCAGCACAAATGAGAATCTACCAGCCATTTTCAACCTGGTTCACGCAAACGTGCTTCCTTACGATAGCGACCATAACGCAGTCGTCATGGAAATCAATCATCAAAGGGATGATGTCTTCCTCATTCCAGTTTAGTATGAGGATCATTGGTCGAATTGAAAAAAAAACCGGATTGGGGAATGTGTCAATAGAAGTTTAATCGGGATTACCAGAAGCAATTTCCTCTTTCTGGTGATGGCAACGCTTGCTCAATGATTCCTAATGACAGAAATTTAACTAACGATGAAAGAGATCTCTATTTGTCAAAGTTAGAGAAACTGGCGATGGATACGATTGAGAAGCAAGTTCTCAAAATTTAAACATCAAAAATATGGAAGGTGTTACGGATGGAGTAGAGAGGCATCAACATTACCTCACCCCGAACACTACCATTTCAGTCGCGTGACTCGTTAAATTAAGCAAGCCTAAGCCACACTCGATTAGGGTTTTGATTGATACTCCTAATTGTACTCGCAGCAGTGAGCTAAGTACGAACACTTGTAGTTTTGATTTTAAAAAAGAGAGAAAAATAAATAAATACGTCCCATACTCGGAGATAGGTATGTTGCGACGAAAGTATATGCCACTTACAGGCCCGGAAGGAATATCTAGAACCACTGGCCAACAACATTCACATCCTGCACGAGACAACACCGTTTAGAGACTGGAAGTGCCCTAACGAGACGAGTTGTGGAAATGTGCTGACTGAGTTCAATATTAGGTATCATGACGAAGGATTGCCTGGCACAGTCAAGTCAAGTCAACATCCGAACATTCAAGTCGCACAATATCGAACAACTCTGGCAAAGGAGAACACGAAAAGCGAAAAAGCTTCTACGTGTCTACCACCAAAAAAAAGCGTTAGGACACCTCCTTCAACAACCGTGTAGCATAATGGTAGACATTATGTGGAATTATGGGAAGTTGACGCGACATCACTATTCATGGAATTCCTAGGAAATGTGTGAGGCCGTGATGCGAAAGACATTGAATTGGCACCCGTCAAAAGTGTACTATGAATCAATAACAAGTTGGGTAGACAGACCTATGCTCATGTCAGAAGGGCTTTGTACTCAACTTACAAAATGCCGTAACCAGCAACGAATAAAATTAAGGAACACGCCATGTTCGAGGGTCATACTATTATTAACTAAATTGAAAGAATTTTTTAATTCTGAGGTATTTGTTAAAATTATACCCATAAATATCTCGCTTGATAATTTTTTCAGATTTTTTTAGATCACGGGTGTCCATACGCGAGGGAGAAAACACATTTTTCATGTATTTCCCCCCCTCTGTGCCCCCACTGAAGCAAAAACTGTCAGTTTAACAACTGTTTTGGAAAGCTCTCATAGATAACTTTCATTTGATACTCATATCGGCTACCTTTCATGAATTTTTTTCAGGGGTCACTCCTCTGTACTGTAAGCATCGATTCATGGCCTATTTTTTCGAATCCTAGAATGGCTACAAAGCCCTTTTGCTAGGAGCTCTCTCCTGCCTCTTCGACTTGTTTCAATTGTATGTAGTCATCCTCATGATATATATCATTCCTGAAACTTTCATGCAAATCCTAGCAAAGCTGTAGTGTCTAAGTCGGTAAAAAGCGCATATGGCTCCATAGCCATATGTTTCCATAGTAATACAGGGCACATTGTTCCATAGTAATACAGGAAAATTCAAATCGCTATGACTTCGTTAAATACTGATCGATCTTTATGAAACTTTCAGAAAAGATCAATCTTATAAATAGTCATCTGTTTGCTAAATTTTATTGAATTTAAGGGCACCATTTAGATTTTATTCAAGAAAACATAAAATCGATAAATCATACTATTACTAACAAAGTTGAGTGAATTTCGACTTCTTGTGTATTTGTTGTTGTTGTACTCGCTAAGGCCTACATTCATGATTTTTTTCAGATTTTTCGGATGGAAGGTGTCCAATCGCGAGGGGGGGCGGGTGGACGCGAAAAGCTCGTACATTTCCTCTTCCCCTGCCCCCTCGGTACTCATAGGGCAATTTTAAGACCTGTTTTCAAAAGATCTCATTGAGACCTTTCCAATGACACCCTACTCGACTACCATTGGTGAAAATTTTTTTTTGAGGGGTCAACTCCCTATATGGGGAGACCCCTTAAACCCCTTCGAAAAATTTTTTCACCCTTGAATTTTCAAGAGGTCACCACTTCCGACCTTTCTACAACGTTTCATGGCTGTCGCCTCTATAGTTTCGGAGAAAAAGTGCTGTGACATACAGACGGACGGACGGACGGACGGACAGACGGACACAGGTCGTGATTGCAATAGGGTTTTGTATTTTAGTACAAAACCCTAATAAAAACAAACATCAGAGATAAAAATATGAAAACAAACATCACAATCAAGAATGAAAACAAACATCAGAATCAATTGCGCATGTAACCGTAAGATTTTCTGCGCTCTGATATCGCCTTGCGCCATGTATTTCCACTAATTACACTCTACATTGAAGTCATTTCATGGAAAATTACGCGGGGGACCTAAATTAATCGAATTGTTGCGATCTTTCATAACACTTACCGAGAAAACTCACTTGCAACCTTCGGTTTGCGGCAATGCCGCCCCGACAATGACCCACGCAACTCACGACACTTTAGCAACGACGAACCATTTCACTTGATTAACGCGGATGATAAATAACATTCGCTTCTGTTAACAATTCACTTCTTCACTTCTGTTTACAAGTTAATCAATCCCACTTCTATCTACAATCTGATCTTACAGTACAAACTGCCAGAGAAGATGTTCAGCAGGATCAGCCGTGATTGAAGTGATCGCCACCAGAGTGATTGAAGGTGGAGTGGAAATCACGCTGAGTCTGAGTGAAACCACTCCTCGGGAATAAGGAGAATCACTACGAAGTTTTGGCTGACCTGGGATAAAGAACTCGGTCGGAGAGCGGTACATTGACCGTTAGAGGGAAATTATAAAAGAGCGCAACGATTGACGCGCCTCCATTTTTTCTTCTTGGGTTTGGCAAAGTGAATGAAAAGAGAAATAGAGAAGAAAAGACAGGGAAAAGCGACGAGAAGGTATTTCGAACAGCAAGTGGCGACGCACGTAAGATGGATTGGAGCGACGAGAAGGTGTTTTATACAAACAGTGGTGAATCAATGAGAACGGAATAAAGCGATGAGATAGCATTGTGTGCAACACGTGGAGACGCAAGTGGAATAACGACAACGGAGGCAGCGGAGAAGGGGCCCCTTTAAAATGCGTAGTCAGTAAGTTGTCCTTCTTAAAAACTTCTTCCTTTGGTATGATTGAGATTGGCATTTTGAATTAGTTGGTTATTTTGCGCAAATTGAATAAGTAGTGAAATTGTATATGTGAAATTTAATCAGTGTCAGTAAAGTTAAAATTTCAGGAAAAAAAGGCAAATTTTCTTTAAAAAATTGAATTAAAGTTGAGTTTCAAGTTGTAATGGCTGCGGCTTATGTAGTAAACTGCGCAAAAGAAAAGAATATCGGAATTTTAGTGTCAGTGTTTGGGGGTGGTGCATAGATATAGAAAACGAATCGGAAGTTTAGTGTCAGTGTTCGGGGGTGGTGTATATAAGGTGGCAAATTCTAGGGATAGCATTTTTGCACGCCCCGTAATCGTAATGAAGGGAAAAAAAGAGCGAGTGAAAGGGTTTTCCTTATAAATCCAGGGAAAAATAGGAGAGCCGGATAGGGTGAAAAAAAAAAGCTTTTGTTCCGTACTTAGGAGGTTCAGAGGAAAGTGTGTAAGAGTTACATAGTGAGGAAACTAGCTTTTATCCGACCGCTATGGAGTTCTAAGGAAGTGGAGTAGTGAAGTTGCCTTATTCGTGGGGTGAGAACAAGAAAACGGCAACCCGTATTCTCGCTTGGTGGCTCATTGAGGCCTTGGTGGACAAGCGAGGGGCGCCCCACGGGTCCATAGCCCCGCCGGAGCACCCTGATTTCTTTTGGGTGCAATATTGGCTCCCGAGAAATATCATTGGGTGTAAGAAAGGATATGAAACACCAACCATCGCAAGTTTGAAAAGCCTTCTTCTTATTGCGACAACAATATTTATCGGCGTTTTTTGGACTACAACCATCCCTCGTTAGCTTTTTTGAAATTACACCTGAAGAATGCCCAGAACTTAATCCGTTCATACTTTAGGGGTGAGGTAAGTAATCAATGGGCGGAAAAACTGGGGGTATTAGCCCACAAGACCTAGATGGCGTGTTCATGAAAATGAATAGCTTATTCCGTAAGAAGCCTCGAGTGAAGATATCGAATCTTGAAGTCACTAGTGATGAGATAAATCTTCTCGATTGGCTGGTGTTGAAATTGATAGTACAACTCTGAATAGAAACACGATTTTATGCGATGGATTGCAGAAACTTAACCTGATTGGGACTCTTTTTGAATTGTTTCACCTACGATACCCTGAGAGAGGGAATGGAATATTTCAGACGCCAATGAAGCAAAAATTTCCGACTCAATATCAAGCCTGAACGGCGAATCAATTTTCCATTTCAATGCAACGTTAACATCTGATCTCATATCGAGCTTGAATCTTAATGATTATTTTGTGAGCTATGAAGACTTGCATTTCATATTCGTCAAGAGAAACAACGTGAAATCATGTGGTACTGATGGTATTCCAAATGTAGTTCTCCGACATTTACCTGAGGTTGCTATCAGGAATTATTGCATTTTGTTCAACAACATGTTGATTTATTCATATTTCCCAAATGAGTGGAAAGGGGGTAAGGTATTTCCGATCTTGAAGAAAGGAAAAGAAACTTCATGCCCCAAAAGCTATCGCCCAATCAGCTTGCTACGTAACATCAGTAAGGTGTTTAAAGTGATACTAAGCAAAGCATTAAAAGCCAACATTGAGAAACATGAGCTGATGCCAAATTGCCAATTTGGTTTTCGTACCAGGCATTCAGCTATACATGCAATAATGAAAGAAACCTAAGACATCTGTTGGAAACTAAACAATAAGGAATGTGTTGGAGCGTGTCTCATTGATATGGAGAAAGCCTTCGATACGGTGTGGTTAGATGAACTAATTTTTAAACTCCTTCAAGACAGGTTCCCTAGATATCTTGCTGCCATGATGTGCAATATGTTATACGTGAAATTATTTGTTATAATTGATGAAAATCTGACAACAATGCGCGAATTCAATGTCTTGAATAGTCTACAGCAGGGAACAGTTACTGCGCCTCTGCTTTCTTCAATATACATTCGCAAGCTATTGAACGGCTTTGATTTTACCGTCTCGCCATCGTGATCATTGGTAGCGTTTGCTGATAATCTGATCATCTATACGGCAGACCGAAAAGCTACAATAGTTCAGAGCAATCTTCAAAAAATGTTCAATAATGTGCAGCTCTACACCGACCATTGACGAATGAAAATCAATGCGCAGAAGTGCGAAACAATCTTGTTTCAGACAACGCTGCAGGGGATCAGTCAAGACCTTAAACGTAATTGGAAGGATTTCCACATTATGGCTGGTGAGGGTAGTTCAGAACGGGTTCCACATAAATCCTGTGTTCGATAACTCGGTGTTTATTTCGATAAGTATCTACACTATACTGAACATATCAAAATCATGCTCGGTGAGGCACTAAAAGAAGTCATGGCCCTTTGACGACTCTTTCATTCCCGATACTCGTACATAGATCAAAAGGTCTAAGTTATCTGTTACAAGACCCTGATTAGACCAGTGTTGATACATGGATGTTAGATCTGGTACAACCAGAGTGCTATTACTATAGAAAAATTGAGAGTTTTCGAAAGGAAATGCTACAGGAAGCCTGAGATGGATTGCACGCACTATATATCGAATAGAAAAAATGATCAAACTGCTAAAGGGAAGAGAGTCGATACCTTCATACTAAAACTTCTGCGGAATCTTATCCCAAGATATGTAACTGTGAGCAAAAATCCCTGGATTTCACAGTCGTTCCACCCTACAGATGGGTGTACTGCGACTTGCCTCGCTACTGGCTTCGTTCTTCCTGACGCATTCGTGTATTTAGACATGAATCGATATGTTTTTGATTTTGACGATCTCCTAATCATACACCACATATATAGACCGATAAGAAGATAAAATATACTACAAATTTAAGTTCACAAGACCAACAATTTTAATGGAGATATACATTTGCTAGATTTGCTGAGGCTGGTCAAGCTGAGAAGGAGCAATCTAGGCATTGCTGGCTGAATGACAATGTCTAAATAATTCGTGTTTGTCTTTTGTTTTTGTGTTTTTCGTTACTTAGTTTTTGAGTTTCAGCTCATTATCGCGACATTTAGTGTTGTTGTTTATTGGTGTTTAAAATTAGGGAAAGATTTCATTGAAAGATAAAGTTTTTTGATTGAATTTGATAAGAATTAGGTTACAACATATTAGGGGTAGGATAAAAGTTCACTGTGGTGTTGCAATTATAAATAATTTTTGAATAGTTTTGGTTGGTTTTTTCTCCTTTTTCTAATTGAATCATATAAAATGTAATAATTTTAATTAATTTGCATTTACTATTGTTATTTTTCATTAAATGTTTTATATTGATAATGTATAAATTTAGGGAACCATTTGAGCCATTTAGTTTTAGTATTTTTATTGTTTGGAATTTGATTTGTATTCTATTAAAGTTTATAACGATTAGAATTGAATGAAGCGCTTTTGACTTTGTAGAAGCATAGCTTCTGTCGCTCAGTGTCATGGTTATCACTTTCATTAATTTTTTTGAATTTATGAATACTAGTACCACAGAAAACTTAACATCCTCAAATAAAACAGCCGTCTCGTTCTCAAGGCCCTACACTCATTTCACTTCAAATAATGCACTGCTCATTATTTCAACCAAACCCTTGGAAAATTATTATCGCAAATAACACACCTTTGATGGTGGAAAATGTATGCACATGTGGCACATACGTTTTTGGTGTTTGCGTTTTCGCGAACTTCCCTCATATGCTTCAACCATACTTTAACCTATCCACAATTCGACTTCAGGTGTTTGCGTGAGTTGGAAGATCCTGGGAAATATGCAAGTTGCAATGTTAAAATGGTAATTGGAATGCATTTCCATCTCCACCTTTTCGTCGTCAGTGGCAGCAGCCACATTACGACGCCAACTTCAATTGCTGTTTGCTCAAAATAAATTTATCCTTACCCAATTAGCCATTGTTGAGGAGTAATGTTCTCAATTAAGTGATGCACTTGAGTAATTACTGGAGTGTTTGCATTTTGGTGGAAATCCAGCGTATGGTATGTTTAATTAGTTGGAAAGGTGACGATGGGACGCCCTAGTTTAAACCGAAATGCTGAAATTATTTTGGTAGACTTCTGCGGCTAATTGAATAACAAAGGATCATTCTGGTGAATCCAGGAAAAATACTAAACATGTCATGTACGAGTATCGGTTGTTTCAATAGAACAATATCTAATAAGTTAATTATTCAACTAATTTCATCTTTTGCAAAAGTAAACAATATTTTATCCTAGTTACATGGCCATTACAGAAGCAAATTAATTTTTCAGCATCTGTTTATAATCATAGTTCCAAGGTACAAAATTTAGGAAAATAGTATGAGAGAATATGATTAATTACATAGTCCGTGGTTTGTAAGTTTGTTATGATTAAGGTGTATAAAATGCGAGAAGTGGCTAGTGGCTAGGCTTATCATCATTCTGACAATAATTACGTTATTAATAGAAAAATTTGATGTTAAATACGTTTTCAGATTTTTTTTCCTCAATGCAAATTAAAAAAATTTATGTGGTTTTTAAAACATATTTATTTCGAGGGTACGTGTTTCTTTCCTTCAGTGTCTTACCAGAGCCCCCAAACAAAAATGGAATCGAAGACGGTAAATGATTGCATGAGTATCTGTATCAACAAATCAGTCAATAAATCCCATAATAATCCAATATGGTGCGGCAACCCAAGCCGGGGCTTGATCTCCAGAACTAATATCCTCCAATCATCACGGTTCTGCGAATTCATTCGTCAGTTAATGACTTCTAGTAGGGATCTGCTATCAGCTTCTGTCGTGTCTTCCCATCGAGTCCTCTGTCTTCCCACTGGACGTATACCTCGTGCTCTACCATTTAATGTTCTTTCGGGTAGTCGCTTTTCTTCCATTCTTTTCACATGATCCGCCCATTGCAATTTGCGTAGCTTTATGCAAGTGGATACAGGTGTTACGCCGAATAGTGAGTGTGATGCAGCCTCCACTCTACTCCTTGTTTTACGGGGCCGTAAATTTTCGGCAGCACTTTGCGTTCAAATATGTCCACTACCTTTGGATTCGCTCGTCTGGGTCCATTTTTCACTTCCATATAACAGCACAGGTTTGACTAATGATTTGTAAATATGAAACCTATTTTGCCCGTGCACAACTCTGGATCTTAGAATGGGAAGTAATGTGTAATAGACTTTATTTGCAACGTTTATGTGGCATCCAATTTCGCCCGTTTTGGTACCTCTTGAATTCAGTTTAGCTCCAAGATAAATACATTTATCCATACTTTCAAGGCTAAAATCGCTTACGGTCAGATTTTGTTGGAGTGTTTTTCCACGGTCATAAGTCAAGTCTTAGTATCATTAACTTATAGGTGAAGTGGGTTTGCTTCAAACTCTAGGCTTAGAAATGCTCCCTTGACATCTCAGATTGAATGTACCAAAATATTGATGCTATCAATTGTGTGGACTTGAATATTGGTGCACCAGAGGTTTCAGCTAATATCTTCCTGACGACATGTTCCAGCGAAATATTAAAGAGTATTGGGCCAAGCATATCCCTTGTTTTAAATCTGATTCATTTTTGAAGCTGTCCGTTAGTTTGCCGTTTACCTTAAGCTGGGATTCTTTGCTAAGCATCATAACTTTGAGCATGCAAACTTGTTTTGTTTGGACGCAAAAATCAAGCAAAACAAGTCTGGGTGGCACAAAGGACAAAGCGGCGTAATGTGAATGCAGATCACACGACCGTTGTGCGACGAAGAAAGAGTAATGGAGAGAGTGGTACGAAATGGAGGTATTAAAAAAAATTATTACAGGTCATATCTGTCGACACTGTCCTATTCCTGCTTGAAGTTTGCAAAGAGTTTGTGCACATTGATGTCATATTCTCATTACTTTTCGAACACCTGCTTGAATGAGAATATTTGGTCTATTGTAGGTTTTTCACTTCAAAAGCCTCTCTGATGCTCTCCTATAATGCTTTCATAGTATGGCGACAAATTCTAATGGATAAGTAAACAGTGTATAATATGAAATTGAAACTTTATGAAATACGAACAGTAAAATTGTCTAGAATGGAGTAATATTAAATCCTTGCATACATCTCAATTCTTCATTACTTTTGGGTGGAAGTATGAATGGTCAAACCGTTGTTATTGCAATGAAGTTGAATTTTATCTTTCATTATATAATTTCCTACAATGAACGTCATTCATTATATTTATGTAAAATCCTATGTATATCATAGGCTAAATTGGAGAAAAATTTTGATAATATATCGTCCATCCAATTGATAACTTATTTAAGTGCATCTAATTTTTCACCTGGGAGAGGGAAACCAGTAAATTTTTCTTACTGTATGGAGCACTTTTTGAAGGATTTTATCGGTACCTCGCAATCACTGTCAGCGAATCAACTGAGGAATGTTAAGGAGGTAGGTCTTAAAGAGCTTTTTGCGTTTATTGCCATGCGTAAGAGATTTACGAAGACAACTAAAAGTATTCTCTCGAATAAAACTTTTGATAAATAAGACGGAAGATAAGTTTGGCCACTGTTTATTTTATATACTGTAACTGTGGTTTAACTATGGTCCGGAAATAATTTTCACATCCTTCAAGTGCCCATAACTTCTATATGATTTAAATAAGCTTACCTGACTTAATCTACTAACTTAACGTAGCCTATATCCTTTACATTATGTTTTTCAGCCTTTCGCATCTCTATCAGTAAATATTTCCTTAATTTTATTCCTATTTTCACACATATATGAAACCTAATAACCTCCAACACCTTTGAATAACCGTTTCTTACATCATCGTTCAGTTGTAGATCCTCTGGTTATCTCGATATCAATAAGCTTTCGTCCTAACGTCAACCACTTCCTACGCAACTTTCAAATCCTCCCAGTTGAGCTTATGATTATTCGGTGTGATGTGCCTTGCCAACAATGACTTAATCACTTCAATAGGTCCTTGCTTTGAAAGAAACTTCTCAGCCCCTTTTGATGGGCTCGATGAATCTTATTTTGGCTGAATGCCTCGTTTCCAACATACTATTGTTACCTGCCCACACAATTCTGCGAACTACTGTCGCAATTGTTGCCAAAACTGTTAATAACATCATGATCACCATTGATTGAAAAGAAGCAAACGAGTGACGTCACTGCGTGTTCTCAAAATTTCTCGTATATCCCAGATAGTCCTCGTCAGAACATTTGCCCATATACAAAAAATGGATTGAATGACTAGATGCCCTATATAAAGCTGAGCTGAATGAATGGGGGATATAGTAGTAAAAAAAACTGCGGTAAGAATAGAGCGCAAATTGAAGCCGATATTGATAGCTATGTAAAAGATTTTCCTGATATATTTGAAGGCAGTTGAAACCTAAATTGAAAGACAAGTGAAAAGTAAATTCAAATCTGATTTGTAAAATAGTGAAATTAATTATTCTGCATTCTTGGCATATAAACTTAAATTAAAAGGCTGTACTTTTAATTTAAAAAAACAGTAAGTTTGCACTTTCCCGGGACATTAAACTTATCAGCCGCGAACAGTAACACGCGACAGTGGTGTCAGAAGTGGGATTGAATATTTTGAAAGTGAAAACTTTTAAACATTTTTAAAATGCACAATAGGAAAATGTAACGTGGAAGGTGGTGAGAAAAAAAACCGAAATAATAAAAATGCCACGAAGCTTAAATTTAAAAATTAATGAATTGACCATGTCAGAGCAAAAACACCAAAATCAAAGGAACCAGAAAATGCGCTCATGCAGCAAGAACAGCGACAACAGTCATACAGTTTAACTGCGAAGCTAAACGAACAATCAGCGAAGCTGGATCAACAAGCATCCGAAATCACGGCAGACATCACCCAGAAGCTGGAGGAGCAATCAACGAAGCTAGACCAACAAATATTCGAAATCAAGACAAAAATCACACAGAAGCTGGAGGAGCAATCAATAAAACTAGGCCAACAGGCAATCCAAATCAATATAGATTTGTAAAAACAGCCAACTGATTTGAAAGCAGATTTGCAAAAATAGTCAACCGAAATAAAAGCGGAGCTCGGTAGTCCGAACAACCAAATAAAAAGCGTCGAAGAAAAGGTTTACCAGATCGAGGAGAAAGTCAGCCCGGTTGAGGAGAGAATCAACCATGAAATGGAAAAAATGAAAAAGGAATTGGAAGCAGCGAAGGCAGAAGTAACTACCTCACCAGCCCCGCTTATAACCGCAGCGCAAAGCACATCCAGAAATGTGAAAGTACCAATATTCGATGGTCAAACGGTCTGGAATATTTAAAAAAGCCAGTTTGAAGCCGCCGCTAAGACAAATCACCGGAATGAGCAGGAACGAGCAATTGCATTAATTCTTGCTCTAAGAGGCCCAGATGCCGAGCTTTTACAGACTATCTCCGCTGAGTTGCACTCAAACTCGGCTCTTGTAATGAATGCTTTTGGCATGTGTTATGGGGACGATCGTCTGAAGCAGATTTATCGGTCACAGCTACGGCATCGGGTGCAGAAGTCTGGCGAAACCCGACAGCAATCACTCCAAGACATTGAGCGACTGGCACTTTTGGCTTACCCAACTTACGACCCAGAACATCGACATAACGCAGCAACAGAAGCATTCATCAGCACATTGAAGGACCAAGATTGCAACAAGCCGTGTGTTTAGCTCAAAACCAAATGGTTAAGGATGCATTGGCTTATAGTCTGAACTTTGAGCAGCGAAAAATTTGACTCGTGCCACTGCCCGGGTTCGCGAGCTAGTGACAGCCGGGTGCAGGTGTGAGCGCGTGGGAATTGAACAGGATCTGCAGGCAAATGGTGCACCTAGATGCTGGAATTGCGGAGAGAAGGGGCACCTATAAAAGGACTGCAAGAAGTGAAGAAAACCGAGCTATTATCCAGGATGTACAGCTAGGAGGAGATCCAGACCGTGTCAAGAGCCCAGAATGGAAGTCTTTCAAGCTGAAGGGGCTAATTTTATGGGGCAGAGGTTAGCTAGGAGGATTGACGTCCCCAAAACCACCACCACCGTGTCAAGGCTAAATCGTGAAGAAGCAGACTTATGCCTTCCGGGTCAAGTTGACGAAGAACATTGCACCATAACAGTCGACACTGGTGCAACCCGATCGATTATCCGACCAGACCTAGTGAGGCAAGAAATACTTCACAAGGGCAGGATTTTCTCACTATGGACAGCCAAAGGTGAATCTGTCCATGGAGAGGTCAATCTCCAGATACCGTTGGGAGACCTTGCGTTCCGACATAATTTTCTGGTCACAAACATTATGGATGACTGCATCCTCGGAATGGATTTTTCACGACCACTTGGAATCACGTGCAATTTGGGCAAACGGGTATTGAAATGGCGAAATGTTGAAGTATTGATGGAGTATCCAAGCGTCCGGACTCCCAACATGAATGTGGCAGTATGTGCCGACACTGATGTACGGAAATTTTCTGAGAGCATTGTACTCGTATGGGCCAAGCTTGATGATTATTCCGGAGAACACCGATCTTATCTGATAGAGCCAACGAAGACGTCGGTATTGCGAAGTTTGATTATAGAACGAAGCCTTATAAGATCCATAAGGAACGGATACGTGCCGGTTAGAGTCCTTAACACCGCAGACTCAACCACAAGCATCAAAGCGGGAGAACTCTTCGGCAGCTGCCAGCCCGTTTCCACCATCACCTCTTTGCAAACTACTCAAGACCATCATTGGAAAAGGGGGCAAGTAACAGAAAAGCCCGGGAATTCACGTCTGCAATATTGAAGCAGACCAAATTGCCAGCGAAGCTATTCAAGCAAGCTTCTGATCTGGTCACCAAGTACAGTGACATATTTTCAACAAGCCCGGATGACCAAGGCCGAACGAGTATGGTAACTCACGTCACAGATACCAAGCCGATTCAACAAGCATCAAGACGTCTTCCTATGGCCAAACAACGAGAAGTAAGCGTACTGATCTCGGACATGGAAAAACAAGTTGTTGTCGAGCCTTCTGTCAGTCCGTGGGCCGCGCCAGTAGTTCTGGTAAGGAAAAAGGATGGTAGCACCCCTTTTTGTGTTGACTCTAGGAAGCTTAACGACATCACTAAGAAAGATAGTTATCCTCCTGCACGGATCGATTGCATCATGGACACTTTAGCCGACGCGAAATAGGTTTCTATACTCGATCTCAAGAGTGTCTACTGGCAGGTGGCAATCGGCAAGAAGAGCCGAGAAAAGACCGAATTTTCAGGCGGGACCGGATTGTGGCAGTTTGTGGTGACGCCATTTGGGCTTTGCAATGCTCCAGCCACCTTCGAACGCCTGATGAAATACGTGCTACGGGACCTGACCTGAAAGATCTGCTTTGTGTACCTAGAGGACATCATTATTATCCAGAGAACGTTCAAAGAGCATGTGCAGAACTTAGAAGAGGTGTTCTCCCGATTGCAACTGGCGAATCTTAAACGCAGTCCCGACAAGTACACCTTTTTCGCAGCTGAAGAAAAATACCTGGGACACGTTGTATCAGCAAAAGGGGTCTAAATAGATCCTGAGAAAATTGAAGCCATAAAAAGCTGGCCAACATCAATCAACAAGTGCCAGCTACGAAATTTTTTGGGTGTAGTGAACTACTATTGAAGATTCGTTAAAGAGTTTGCCAAAATAGCTAAGTGTCTCCATCAGCTAACCATAGAAAATTGTCCGTATGTCTGGAATGAAAAATGCCAGGCAGCCTTTGAGACCTTGAAGGAGAAGCTGTGTAAATCACCGTGCTAGCATATCCGAAACCCGGAAAACTGTTTGTAGTTGACACCAATGCAGGCAACGGCGGGATTGGAGCTATACTCTCCCAACAGATCGGTGGTGAAGAAAGAGTCCTCTTGTATTACAGTCGATTTCTCTCAAAAAGTGAAAGGAACTGCTGCGCGACCAAGAAGGAGCTATTGGCTATAATAGAGGCCACCAATCAGTTTCACAAGTACCTATATGGCCAGAAACTTGTTCTTTGAATAGACAATGCACTGCTGAGATGGTTGCTTAAAACCCCTAGGGACAAGTTGCAAGATGAATCGAAAGATTACAACCATACAGAAGTGAGGAACGGCAGAGGACAGCTCCTATAGGATGCAACCTATACTTCCCAAAAGCTGAATCCACGATGTGATTAAGGAAATGTATGAAGGATCCTCAGGCGGTCACCTTGGTGTTAACAGGATCTTAGCGAAATCGCGGGAAAGGTTTTACTGGCTCCACGCTCGAGAAGACGTAAAGGACTCGTGACGTAGATGCACTATTTGTGCTTTCGTCAAAGGTCTAAAGCGACGACTGAGAGAACAAATGCAAACCTATAACGTGGGGGTACCATTTGAAAGAATTGCTGTTGACATCGCAGGACCCTTTCCCGAATCCGAATGGGGAAATACACGCTGGTTGTGGCTGATTATTTCAGCAAGTGGCCCGAGGTCTACCACATTTCCAACCGGGAAGCAACTACTGTAGCCGAACAGCTAGTGTTAAATTGGATCAGTAGGTATGGCGTAACTTGTGAAATGTGCGAGCTGCTGGGAATACCGAAAACAAATATAACACCGCTGCATCCTCAATCCGATGGAATAGTCGAACGTTTCAACGGCACACTCAATAAGCACCTGGCCAAGATAGTTGACGAGAACCAAAGGGACTGGGACCGCACATCCCATTATTCTTAATGGCGTATCGAGCTACCGAGCATATATTGCCGGGCAAAGCCCCAGCCAAAGTCATTTTTGGAAAGACTATTCATCTGCCGGCTGATATAAAGTTTGGGACACCCCCTGAGAAACCCCAAACATTCTCGGAGTACACTAGTGACCTAAGGGAACGGTTGGACCATATACATCAAACAGTGCGAAAACATCTACTACTGGCAGCATGAAGACCAGGTATGATCTTAAGGCTAATTCTATTGGCTTCCAGCAAGATGACTTGGTGTAGCTATATAACCCACAACGGTGGAAGAGTTGGTCTTCGAAGTTGCAGCATAATTAGGAGGGACCGTACCGAGTTGCAAAGTGAATCAGCGACGTCGGATATCGCATTCAGGAATACGGTAAGCTAAGGGCCAAACTGTAAATCGTGCACCTGGACTATATTGCCTCATATTATATCCAGGGAGACTTAACAACAACTGGCGACACATCTTTTCAGAGCGAAAAGAACTGAGGTAGGGGCAATGGTGCATATCATAATAATTCTTTGAGCTACTTTCGCAATTGTTGTCGCAACTTTTAATAACATTATGTTCAATATTGATTGAAAAGTAAATGAATATGCTCGAAAGCACAAGAATGGGTCAAGTAGATCCATGATCAATATCTGACAGTGACGTCACTACGGGTATGCAGAATTGCCTGAATATTCCAGGTAGTTCCGGTCAGAACATTCACCAATATATGAGAATAGGATTCAATGACTAGAGACCCTATATAAAGCCGAGCTAAATGAATGGGGAGATAGAGTAATAGTAAACCCGCGATAGTAAAAAGTGCGATAGTGTAGAGCGCGAGTTGAAGGCGATATTGATTGTTAGTGAAGTAAAAGTTTTTCGTGATATATTTCAATACATTGGAAACATAATTTGATAGGACAAGTAAAAATCAAACTAAAGTGTAATTTGTAAAATAGTGAAGTTAACTATTGTGCATTTTTAGTAAAAAAACTCTTCTAACTGAATTTAAATTATCGGCCATAAACCATAAGTCGTAACAGTATTTTAAGTGGACCCCAAGCGAACCATATGGCGTTCGATAAAAGAGTGCCTGGAAAGGTCAGTTTTAGGGAGTTATTTGATAGAAGTCTCTCCGAATTTTCGGGATCTCTGCGTTTAAGCTTGTGGCTGTAAGAACTTTGAAACCAGGAAGTTGATTTCCTATGATATTTCATGGGAAGGCTTTCTATCGTATTTCTTCTTCTGAAATTTGTCTCGTTCTGTAAATGAAGTTATTTGGGATAAACATCTTTAGCTTGTGTTGTATCAGGATAGAATTTGTGTTGCCTTATTTGCATCGCAAGGATTATTTGAGGTGAAGTTTAACTCATACCTTCCGATCGGTGTAATATGTATGATGTTCCGTATATGAAGTGATCTGTTTATTTCGTAAAACATAAAGACCAGAAGGGGGTTGTCATAAGTGTTTTCGCCATCCCTGACATAAATCACATTTAAGTTTCTCCTTTTGTCTTCAGGGAAATAATCATTGCACATTTTGTTCGGTATCGTTTGAATTTCAGCCAGTGTTCCTATGTTTGTATTCCTTTCTTCTTCCAAATCGATGGAGTTAGCCTTAACCGGTTTGGAATTTCCTATTCCCTATGATTTTCACAACGAATAATTCATAGAGGTGGTAAAAGTAGAACTGTGATTTGTGTTAGCATTGACATTAAGGTCTACATCGTTTTCATCTTTGTCTTTTATTGGAATGTATGCTGTGTTGGGGTTAGACTGTACCTTATTTGTGAAATTGTTTTGTAAGACACTGTTAGGGGCCATGATGCCCTACATTTCGGACGCGCTGGATTTTTTAACGGTTTTTGCTGGGATATGAAACTCCATAATGGCCTCCAAATTCTGATTTTTTGCATTGATTTACTGTCTGATTTGGGTTTAATTGCTCGGGTATGGTGGCTCTTAACTTCGTTTTTGTTATTATACGGCCGTTCTCGTCTTTTTCTTATGATTTTGTGGTTGGGATCGATTTCTATTTGTCCGTCATCATAGGGTCAGGGGGCTTTTTATTACTAATGGCCTCAACCATTGTCCAGTTTTAGTGTGGTTCACTGTACCAATAGTTTTTTAAATTTATTAAATATAAAGAATGAATACACTCACTTGGATGATGCCTTGGGGATCACCTGACAACTAAATGAGCTTATTGCACTTATTGAAAAATGAGGTTAACTATCTTTTCACTGATACTACATCCACTACTTTAGGAGATATAATTACGTTATGATTGCTGTCCCATTGCAATGAATGAATCAGATTAAAAAGTACTTTAGGAAAACAATTGAATTTAGGTTTGTCAATGAAATAAAACACAATAGAAAAAAAAGAAATCGAGTTACGAGAAAGGAAAAGCTTTGATTTTTGGAATTTTTGTCAATAGGAATAACAGGGAAAATTACAAGTGGCGATAAAAGGGCATTGAGGCAGGGAAAATAATTGAATATTTTAAAAGAAATGTGTGCCCAAGCAACAAGCTTGAAATGAATTTCGCAGTGGTAATCAATCTTGAATTTGTAAGGTTGAACATCAAAACCTATTTAAGAGTATTTTATGCTTTCAAAGTGGCCGTTATACCCCAAAACCCATCTAAACTACCGTTGCCGACAAAAAGTTTATCATAAAAATCATCATATATATTGCTCGATTCTACTAGAAACATTTAAAAATACTCGTATGTACTTAATCATCCTTACTTTATAATTAGTCCCCTCACTTATCATTGAATTAGAAATATTGCGTGATTCTAGATGCATAATCACTTCAATTTTTACATATAGAACTGCGGTTAAAAATATTTCAATTCTGAAAAATAAAAGAAGAATAAAACCTTCCTTTTAATTTTGCGTGTTTAATTTTATTTTCGTAATCGATTTTCGACCGTCGTCATTCGATGTTCCACAGCAATTGTTTCACATAACCTAAAGATCCTACTAAGTCCTTAATTACATTGAAGGATGTTTCCTAAAGCGTGTAATTAAAATTTACTTTATGCAAATTCCTTTTGTAACATTTGAAAATTACTTAACTAATTAGCTTGAAGAGCCCGGGTATACAATTACCTGCGTCGTTGTTCATTAGCAGGGCCTTTTCTCTTGAAATGGCGAGACTTTCCATTGCATTCAGTTCTCTCGCATCTCTTGCTTCTCGTATTGGTGTTGCGTCATGCACTGTGATTTCGTGTTCTTGAGTTATAATATGCTCCGCTACTGCTGATCTAAAGTTATTCTTCTTTCCCCTTTCCTTGCTTCGTTTAAATGTTCTTGCCCCCTGGTGTTGGTTAATCTTCTTGTTTGTCCAATGTAAACTTCGTGACAGCCGGGGCATTCGATCCGGTAGATGCCTGATTTCTCGTGTGGGTGCCGTTTCTCCTTACTTGACCCGAAGATGTTTTTCAGCTGATTTTTGCTACTTAATTCGATTATTCGTATGGACTTATGATGTTTAAGCCTCCTTTTTAATTCATCTGTGACACCTTCGTAGTAGGTAACTACGTTCCAGTACACCTTTTCAGAATCCGGGTTAAGGAGTGTTGACCGTTCTATTGTTTGCCGAGTTTTTCTGATTTCGTTCGCAATTCTCTTGATTGCTGAGGGCTTGAATCCATTCAACTTCGCAGTGTCGACAATATACTGCATTTCCTTTTCCCTAGCTGTTGTATTGAGTGGTAGATCATACATCGTGTGAATCATGGCTCGATAAGGTGAAACTTTCACTTGTTGCGTGTGGTTTGATGTATTCGGATTCGTCTGTTGTGTATGTGTTGCCTTCCGGTGGATTTCGAAAAGGAAGCTAAAAAATAATCAGTGCATATGAATAATCGAATCAAGTAGCAAAAATCAGCTGAAAAACATCTTCGGGTCAACGGCAACCACACGAGAAATCAAGCATCTACCGGCTCGAATGCCCCGACTGTCACAAAGTTTACATTGGACAAATAAGAAGATTAACCAACACAAGGGGGCAAGAACATTTAAACGAAGCAAGTGCAGCAAGGAAAAAAGGAAAGAAGAATAACTTTAGATCAGCAGTAGCGGAGCATATTATAACTCAAGGACACGAAATCACAGTGCATGACGCAACACCAATACGAGAAGCAAGAGATGCGAGAGAGCTGGGTGCAATGGAAAGTCTCGCCATTTCAAGAGAAAATGCCCTGCTAACGAATAACGACGCAGGTAATTGTAAACGCTGGCTCTTCAAGCTAATTAGTTAAGTAATTTTCAAATGTTACAAAAGAAATTTGAATTACTCTTTTTAGGAAAAATCCCTCAATGTTATTACGAACTTAGATATAAGGAGGATCATTAGGTTAAGTGAAACAATCGCTGAAGAAGATCGAAAGATAACGGTCGAAAATCAATTACGAAAATAAAATTAAACACGCAAAATTAAAAGGAAGGTTTTATTCTTTTTTTATTTTTCAGAATTATTTTGCTGAAATGAAATCAATTACGAACATTCTAATTCTATTTAAAAAATCATTAAACGTACTTTAAATCAATTCGAAACTAATGCAATTTCCCTTTTGCTTTTCTTTTTCAATTTCATTCCAGCAGAAGATGCTGTACACATTACAGCAATATTGGGTGAAAGCGTTGTATTCAATTGTCACGTCGAATTTCCCAACGATCATCCTGTACCCTATGTCCTACAGTGGGACAAGAAGGTGAGCGAAACGGTACGATATCAAAATCTTCTCTACTCTCTTAACAAATCAAAGTTTGTTTGTTCTTTTATGGTGTACCTCTATGAAAAATCGATAAAACCCCAATAAAACAATATAAAGTAAAAAAAACACAAAAAATATACACACCTTGTTACAAATAAAACTAAAAATATTTGAAATATTTCCGTGAGTATACCAACTTGAGTACAATTTGAAAGGAACATACGTTAAAAAATTATTTTTATGAATGAGATTCGTAATTTGAAACATATTCAAAATGCATATCGTAATAATTATTTTTCGGTTAAAATGATTCAGGCATTGCTTTCGATGAAAAAAGAATTCAGCTTGAGCGTGCATCTTGAAAAGGCTTTTTTGCAATTTTTTATGCAACTAATTAAATTATTTCACACATGTTATCTACTTTATCAGAAGCAATGCCTTTCTAATCAAACTTCAAACTCCTGTTATATCGGGCTCATTGATGACTATATCACATACAAAATATATTTAGGTGTTGAGTATCGAAGTAAAAATTTATGAGTTAGCGCTTTACTCAAATTTATAATGAAATATAAATCCTTCTTGAAGGCGCTCCATTTATACCGTAGATGTACAAGTTGAGACTCTCTTAACTACATGCTCATTACAAAACATACTATACTTTCCAATCACATTTTATATTTAATTTGCAACTTCAAATATGTATTACATATGATATTATATCTATTCCTAATTTCTATAAGAATTAATAATTTACGCAGACAACATTCTCCTGAGTTCGCTTCGTTTTGAAATAATTTCAAATATTTTTGACAATTTATTGAAATTTAATTTCCTCAAAATCATAGTTTTGATCTCAATTCAGTTATATGCATTTTAACATGCTTGACATAAATATTAATTACTCATTATATCTTATAACTTAACAATAAACTATTTAAACTATTTACGCTTCAATATATAATAAAATATGTCTTTGCATTTTTCTACAGAAAAGTGACATCAATTAACAATATAACCGTCCTTAAACAAAAATGAAAAGCAAACACATAAAATTTTTAACATTTAAAGATTTAAATTTTGCTGAATCCATTAAAGAGAGTGAGAGAAGAATAACTATTGTTAAAATTAAGTTTTTTTTTCAATGGTGTTTTAGGTTTTATTATTTTCAAATCACTCATGAAATTTTAAGTTTATGCTTAGAGCTAAACAAAAGCTATTTCACCTCATGAACAACAAAAATCACAATATTTCTTAATTGAAAGTTGCTTCACTAAAATTTATTGAATTACTCTATCCTGTACAAAATGTCCTTTCACATCTGTCTGTGAACCAGCTCTTACTTCTCTTGCTGTGTTTCTATGCAAAATTTTACTCACAATTTGAAAAAAAAAAACAGTTTTTCTAGTTGATCAAATGAAATTTTGACACAGTAAACATGCACCAACTTTTTGAGTTTCTAGGAATTTTTTCTGTAAAATTTACTTTTGTGCACTTGCATTTGATTGAAAACCTTGGGCCATACGCCTCGTCAAATGCAAGACAATCTTAACATTTGCACAAGTTTTTGAAAAGCTGTAAATAATCGAATTGAAATATTTTCAACTGATTTTCTCATAATGCGAACAAAAAGTTTATGATGTAAACACGATTTTCAGATCGATCTATAGCATACCATTTTTCTTTCTTTCCGATTTTTAAAAAAATTTCAGTTCTTGATTAAAAATATTAAATGTAAATTGAATCGCTATATGCGTCCTTTAAGAGTCCAGTTCCTTGCACAGACCTACATACGAATATGTAAGTTGCACAGCAAGGAAAATATTTAATAGTCATCGATTGAGTACCCTGAAGTCGTTGCTTCTTCCATTACGACTACAAATAATTCCAGGACTTGACACCTTGCATACATCGGCTCTAGTTGATGAGTTGATCAACCCAATACTTCAATTCCAAAATTCAAGTTTAGATAAGTGTGCCTATGGTTTTCTCGCCCTCGTTATCTTTCAGTCTTCCCATAGAAAACCTTTAAATACCCGTTTGCCTATTCGGTATACAAAAAATTAAAGTGCAAGTTACAGAATATATAGACAAAACAAAAATCCCGAATAAATTCACACAAACCGCTTGGAAAACTTGAAACTGTGGACCTATACAAAAACTTGTTTTAAACGAAAACCAAACAATAAATAAGTGAATTGATAAAACCTATGGCCGAGTTGTAATATGAAAGAAAAGTGACGCTTATATTCTGGAAATATTTCTCCAAAGATTTCATGGTTTATTGGTGTACTTATCACTTTGCTAAGAAACTCGACTAATGACCCGCCTTTCAAGTTTAGATCGAAAGTAAAACGCAGGCCTTTAAAGTCGTTTATTTATTGGAGCTTCGGTTTTCTAAATATATTGGCAGAATGGCAAGCAGTATTCTTCGAAGAATTTCGGTGGCTTTGTTACTGCCCTTATTGAATTTATTGCGTGAAAATACAGAATTTATGTCGGGTGGCAATACTGACTGTGGAGAGATCGTCGCCTGCAACATGATCGAAGGGATACAACTACGAGAGTGTGCCGCGAGCAGACGTAACTTCGTTTTGTTCTTCGTAACTATTGAATTCGTTTTTCCTTAATACTGAATTTTGTAAGAAACCTTTTCAACGAATAAAGATTGTTTTATTGTTCAACTTTTACATGGGGCCTCAACCGCGATGAGCATTGATTAATAAGCTAATTCGTTGGTGTTCCCAACCCGGTATCGATCGGCGACGCCATTTTGAAGTGATATGGCGCGTGTGTGCGAGCTGCTACCCGTCTAGAGAGACACAGCAATATTGTTGCGCGAACTTTTCTGATTGCCGAGAAAAGAGAGAGAGACGGGGAAAGAGGATGTCGCGCGCAAGATTGGAAGTGAGAGAGTGGCTTGGCCGGTACACCAAAAATGGACTCGTGCGACTGTGCTCGATGCGGGGTCTCAAAGAAAGTGGGACAAAAGAAGGATAAGCTGCTCGAATTGTGGAATTTGACGAACAAACTCCTGTGGTAACTAACAAAATTGTGTGAGATAGTGGACAATATGAGACGAGCCGTGAGTGAAGAGACAATCGTTGAGAATATTGTAGCAGGAACATCAACACTGATTCAAAATCTCACAGCGGCAGCGAGTGCGGGCTGGGAACTGAGTGGGGTATACGCGTCCCGCGAAGTGGAAGAGACCATTGAAAAATTCGGTGCGGAGAATGGACAAAGTATCTCCACGTGGATCGAAGAGTTCGAATGTATTAGTAAGAGCGTCGGTTGGACTGAACTATAAAAATTCATTTACGAGAAGAAGTTATTAACAGGAACCGCGCGGAAATTCATTTTCGCCGAGAACGATTTGGATAGTCCGCACAAGTTGAAACGTGCTCTATGTGCCGAGTTCGACAGAAAATTCAGTGCCGCGGAAGTACATAGACAGTTAAGCAAACGTACGTAGAGCCAGAGGAAAGCCTGTAAGAATACGTATACAAAATGCAGTGCCTAGCAAGGGTGGGGAAGATACATGAAGCCACCATATGCGAGTATGTGTCCGATGGTATCGCCGACGATGCAGCGAACAAATCAATCCTATACGAGGCGACAACGATCGCTGAGCTAAAATCGGAATTTGATGTCTATGTGGAGGTATAAGAAAAATCCAAGGCAAAAACCCATATAAAAAAGGGCTGCAGCGACAATAAATAACATGGACGTTCTTCAAACAAAAGTACGCGATGTTTTTCAAGTAGCGAAACGGGGCATAAAGCGAGTGATTGCCCGGATAAAGACAAGGAAAATAAGTGTTTTGAGTGTGGAACGTTGGACATTTATCGCGACAATGCCCGCAAAGGAAAGGTGTGAACAACTCAATCCTTACGGTGAATTTCATTGAGCGTTTCACGGGTGATGAAAACGTTGTTAATGTGATAGTCGGTGGCCAAAAAATTAAGGCGGTAGTAGACGCTTATATTGGCTTGAATTTGATCGGACATGCGTTGTGGCAGGAATTAGAAGGAACAGTTCCGAGGACGGTTCCAGGGAACATAAAAATTATCGGATTTGGTAACGCAATTTCTCACACGATTGGGAGAGTAAATGTGGACATCGAAATCGAAGAAATAGTGTTTTCTATTGAACTTTACATCGTCTTGGCAAACGCCATGAGTGTTAATATGATAATTGGTAGTAAATTTTTGAAGACGGGAAACTACATTATTACGCCCAAGTATGTGAATATTAAGCCACTCGTGCAAACAGTTGAAGAGTTGGCTTCGAATGCGATCAGCGATCCAGTCAACGACGACAGCTGGATGATGAGCATTTCACGCGACCACGGGCAAAACGATTTCAACTTTCGAAGTGAATTCAAAGACGTTGTGCAAAAATTGGTGGAAAGCTACACTCCGAAGGAGAATCAGAAGCCAGGTATTCAGACGGTTATAGCGCTGAAGGATAAAACGCCCATATACCATCGCCCAAGTTGATTGGCACCTTTAGAAAAGGCCGTAGTTGAAGGTCAAGAAAAGGAATGGTTGAATGAAGGTGTAATACGGCCATCATCGAACGACTTTGCAAGTCAAGTGGCCCTCGTCAAGAAGAGAAATGGGTCGCATAGGCTCTGTAAAGATTACCGTAGCCTGAATAGTAAAGTTGTAAGAGGTCAATTCCCTATGCCGATCATTGATGACCAACTTGATCGATTGGCGTCAGCCCGAGTTTATACGACACTTGATTTGAAAAATTCTTATTTCCATGTTCCTGTGACCGAATCTAGTCGAAACTATACCGCGTTTGTTACGCAAGACCGCCAATACGAGTTCCATAAAACGCCATTTGGTCGACGTATAAGTGGCAATACGTTTGGGTGGTTTATTAACGAAGTTTTCTGAGATTTGAGAAAGGACGGAACAGTATTAACAATTGTAGATGGTCTGATAATACCATCCATAGACGCGAATAAAGGAATCCTGAAACTGAAACGGGTATTAGATGTGGCTGAAGAAAGTGGTATTCAATTTAATTGGAGGAAATGCGTCTTCTTGAAAGAACTTGTCGAATATTTGGGCTATGTAATCTGTGGAGAAAAAATCGACCCTTCACCATCGAAGATCGACAAAGTTATGAAGTTTCCACAGTCGTGAACAGTATTGCAGCTGCAGACGTTCTACGGACTGGCTAGTTACTTCAGGAAATTTGTACCTGAAATCGCAAGGCGAATGCGCCCATTGAATTCGATGCTGAAAAGGGGAGCTGTATTCGAGTTGGGAAAGGAGGAGATAGCGGCGTTCGACGACATTAAGGTCGCACTGTGCAGTAACCGGTGCTGAGTCTGTACACCCCTGCGCTGAGACGGAACTTCACACAGATGCGAGCAAGGAACATCTAGCTATAATCGTACTACAGAGACAGCCAAGCGATCAAAAGATGCACAAATATTATTATTATAGCCGTACTACAATGACGCTGAAAAAAGATATTCTTCGTACGAATTGGAGTTTCTAGCGATAGTAGAAGCGGTTACAAGGTTTAGAGCGGATGTGCTGGGAGTCAAATTCAAAATCATTACGAATTGTTCGACGGTTAAGCTAACAGTAGCAAAGAAGGAAATTCATCCTAAGATTGCACGATGGGTCATTAGTCTATCAGAATTTACGTACACAGTGAAGCATCAAACAGCAAAACTAATGGTACACATGGGTGCTTTATCTCGAGCAACAGTAATGATCATACCCAACGATGTCGCGAGTAAAGTACGTGCGGCTCAAAACGGCGACGAAGGTATCAATGCGATTAAACAGACACTTAAAGCGGGGTCGTACAAGAATTACATGTATCACGGCGATGTATTGTTCATGGAGGACGATGGAAAGTGAACAATCGGTGTACTTGAAAATATACAAGCGGCGTATTGAAACATTTCCATGCACGAGGTCATTTTGGAATCAAAAGAGTCAGAAAAATTTATAGACAACGTTGTATCGAAAATTATATAGAGTGCATCGTATCGACTAGAAAGACTGGGAAGCAGCAAGGCGTCCTTCGTCGTATTCCTAAGGGGGAAGTACCTCTCGATACGCTCCACCTGGATCACCTTGGACCAGTGCCATCAACGCAAAAGTACTACAATTACATTTTAACGGTCGCGGATGCATTTACGAAGTTCATCTGACTTTTTCCCGTGAAGTCAACATCAAAGGAGGAGACTATGAAGAAGTTAGAAATATTATCAGCCATGTTTGGACATGCAAGAAGATTTGTTGTAGATATAGGACCCGTTTTGACATCTAATTTGTTCAAGAGATATTTCGCGGACATCAACAGAGAGCTTCATTTGATATGTACTGGCGTCCTTCGGAGAAATGGCCAATGCAGAAGAGTCAACGGCGTTGTTATTTCTACCTTAGCGAAGTGTCGAGAGAAAGGTCTGATGAGTGGTTCAAACATTTCGAGAAAACTCAAAGATATTGTATTTGAATAATACATTTCATCGCAGTATCAATACAACACCTTTCGAGTTGCTGACTGGCGTAAAGATTAAGCATCCTGAAGATATCGAATTGACGGAGATCCTCGAAGAAGAATCGTGAAAAAACTTTACCAATAAGCAAAGAGAATTGCGTGAACGAGCGAGAAATGAAATAGCGCAGCGGCAAGTGGAAAATCGAGGGCGATACAACTTGCGTAGAAAACCTTGCTGGCAGTATGATGTTGGGGCGATCGTGGCGATAGAAAAGACCTAGTTTGGAATTGAACAAAAGATGAGATCGAAGTATTTGGAACCGTATTGAGTCGAAAAAGTCCTTGCTCATGATCGCTATTGACTCAGCAAGCAGGGAGATGGTGAAGAACCAATCCAGACATATTCAGTAGCGGACAAAATGAAGACATGGCCAGGCACTTCATCCGGGTCGGATGACAATCAGAAAGGGTCGTATCGGGTGGCAACACTAACGGTGGAGCGATTGTTGCCTGCAACATGATCGAAGGGATTCGCCTACGAGAGCGTGCCGCGAACAGACGTGACTTCGTTTTGTTCTTCTTAATTATTGAATTCGTTCTTCCTAAGTACTGAATTCTGTGACAACCCTTTTCAACGAATGAAGATTGTTTTATTGTTTAGCCTTGACATTTATATGGTAAAAAATAAAATAATGGACAAGTGTCAAACAATCTACATATCCATGGAAAATTAATCAAAAATTTACATTCTTACGAAAACCGTGTTTACATCACTGCAAACAAAACTGAAGTGGACCAGCTACATACTAGAGCTACAAATTAATTGCAATTCCTTTTGAAATTCTTCTCATCTGAAATTTTATATTTATTTCATTTTCGCTATGAAAATCCTGCAAACTCTTTACTTGCTATCACTTAGCGCTGAACAAAAAGTTGTACTAAACAGTTCTAAGAGCACATCATTCATCAATGCAGCAATATCCAAATTTAAATTAATTTTTGTAACTTAGCTATGAACAATAAGATATAAAAACTAAATATTCAATTTAAAATATATTTCATAATATTGTGACGTCCTTTTCTGTAAAAAAAACTAATAACTTTCTTGCACACTGTATTTAATTTTTCTTCTTCTTTTGTTTAGAATTCATTTAGAGCTTAGCACATAAATAAATTAGTTTATTAGAGTGCATGTATGTGTTATATGTTTAGAAAATATATATTATATGGTTAAAAAAATTAAATAATGATGCATTACTAACCATTTTAATGTAATAGTTAGTAATATTTGGAGGATGAACTTTTAGTTGCTATATACAGAAATATTGATTATATACATGAGGATTTCATTTATCAATGATATATAAATATGTTAAAAATTTTCCATTCACAATAAAGCAGATAGCTTGTTAGTAAATTACATTCATAGTTGGAAGCCGTACAAAAAAAAATTTTCGGGGATCTTATATCGATTTCTTTGAGCCCCAAATTGATTATAAAGTAGCAACTATTTTAATTGGTACCATCATATTAAACGCCTCAGCGCGTAATTTACATTTCATTCTTCAGTTACCTGGTTTGTCCATTTTTGCTATAAATATATATATATATATATATATATATATATATATATATATATATATATATATATATATATATATATATATATATATATATACCCATACATATGCATATAAAAATTAACGACATTATCTCAAAATCAAATAAAAGACTTTTACTTGTCATAGGCATTAAATTTCCTAAAATTTTTCCTCATTAACTGTGTTTCCAATTTAAATACTAACCCGATTTCTCTAAGAATAATCAACACCTACAAGGTGTGACAATTAAGTAATGAGACTGATTCTATTGCCACGCTTGTGGTAAACCTACGACCTTGAAATTCCCTTCCCCTTCCCCAGCATCCTTCCTCTCTCCATTGAAATATTTATCATTGCTTTAGCTTGTTTAGTTCGCCTGCTGTGTCGTATTGAGTAGGCGTGTGTTGGTGGTGCTCGTCACGAAAATAGAGAAACGAAATCAAAAGCAACGCGCTGCGATAACATTTTGCGCCAGATTAGGCAAAACAGCTTCGGAAACGTACGCTAAAATTGCAAAAAAGCATGGTGATAGTGCTTTTAGTCGTGCCCAGGTGTTTCGATGGTATAAAAAATGCGAATGCGCAGCGTGTGCGCACAAGTTCGAATGTTGGCCCCGGAACTGAGTATGAATCGTGAAACAGTCAGAAAAATTTTAACCGGTGATTTTGGGATGAAAAAGTTGTGCGCGAAAATGGTTTCAAAGAACCTTCCTGGGGAGTCCCAGTATTTGGCCTCTAAAGGGATCGCCGTGTTGCAACAGCTACCTTATTCACCTGATATGTCTTTTTTTTGTTCCCTAGAACAAAATCAGTTGTCAGAGGAACTCATTTTTAGTCGATTACGGACATCCAGGCGGCCGTGATGAGGGTACTCGCGGATATCTCAGTCGAAGCGTTCCAGAAATGTAACGAAGCATGGAAAACGCGCTGGAATCGTTGTATAGCTGCCCAAGGAGACTACTTTGAAGCGGATGGCAGAGTTCAATAATTTTTAAATATGCGGTTTTCATGGAATCAGTCTCATTACCTAATTGTCACACCTCGTATCTCTACACGAACAATGCCCTGTCTAAGATCTTTGGACCTGGTTCGCCTGCCAAAAAATGAGCGTTTGTGCCACGCACTTATGCCACCGGACCTCGGATAAACTGCCAAGTGAGATCTCAGCTCGCCAGATGATATGTACGAGTATTTCATGAAACACAATATGTAAATACTCGTATGTACAATGTAAGTTGCTTTTCTGAACAAGGACTGACAAAATCTTTCGATTCTTCCTACGCGTCTGAAAAGACCTGTACAACCTGAAAAATAAATCTGAGTGCTTCTAAAACAGAAAACTTTACATTCCTGACCAATATCTCCAACCCCTTCTCGGAGCAAATCTGGTACCCGTCTCTTGACAAGCAACTATGAACCGAATCTTTTACTGTCGCAGTGCTAGTCAGCTCATTATCTACTTAATTTTTTTAAGGCATATCGTGTTCGAACCTTTCCAGGGTATCTTACAGCACAGATAGCCTAAATGTTTTTTATGAGTTCGTTTTTGTTTTGAGCATAATTTCAAAAATTCCACATCTTGTATTTGGTGCGTAGAGACATGTTTTTTAACAGCTCCCGCAAAAAATTTAAAAATTAAAAGGTTCTTTAAACCACAATCGAAATTATCAAACTTCATTTGCAAAAGTTTATTGCCTATTACTACACCATTGAAATTCATCAATTCTTCGGTGAATATCATCATCAGTCTAAATATTGAAACCGCAAGAAGAAGCAATCCAAATGCATGTCTGTACCAGCAGCATGGAGGAGCGTTAAGGCAAGCATCAAAAACTATTTAAATGAAAATTCCTCAAAAGAAAAATAGAAAAAGAAACCGCAAAAAGTGAAAAAATAAAGCTCCAAATAATGTCAACAATACCAACAAAATGAAAATATCTAAGCTGGGGATTAAAGCGCATATGAAGGATGTAATGTCAAAGATCAAAGAAGTGAAAAAACTTGCCAAGATACCGATCAAATATTGAGCACTGGAGGCTTCAACGATATTGCAAACTACTACACTGTCCTTGAAGCGATGTCTTATGCAAACGATTGCGAAGATTTGAACAACAAGAGTGCAGGTGCCTTGTATGATAAAAATAAGTTAGGAAATAGACAAAATGATTTTATTAATTACCTTAAGAATAAAAATACGGAGAAAAGTCTGGCCAGTGGTTCTACTTGTCCTCAGGGCCAAAATGTCAAGAAAGAAAAAGTGCCGGAAATTAATGTTGTTGGACAGCGTAGCAGTGATATAGTTCAGCTTCTGGCGGCTGGAGACAAAATCAAAAATGTTCAAGCAAATTGAGCGAATTTTAAAAAATTGCAACTAGGACGACGCACTAGTTGACTCCAAGTCAGAACAGGGTGCTTTCTATAGTTTAAAAGTTCCGTACATCACGTGCACGCCAAAGAAGGAACAAAATCAGACTTTTCTCTTGAAGGTACTCAAAGAAGCTGCACCAGCAATTGAATTCATTTCATTAAATAATTTTGCAACAAGGTGATCGACCGACAAAATAAAAAATCTTCTAAATTAGTTGATACAAATATCTCATAAAATTAGCCCAAGTGCCCTTCAACAGATGAGGTACATGTATTTCAGAGTGGTAAGATAGGAACGCCTCTAGAAAAGAGAAGTCAGCTTCCAAGTTCAAACCTTGGTAGTGGTATCGAGTTTGAACTTCTGGTGCTGCTGTTCGGCTTTCAACCCACCCAGCTGTGATGGGTGCTAATGTGAAAATTGGGTGATAATCACATGGTAGAGCGTGATATTGACCATATCACCTCGAATTCCGTTACGGTCATAGAATGAGATACCCTAATAAAAAATATCAACGCAAAGGTCCGGATTTGCCATTTAGCCACTCTCCCATAGATGGGCTTCATCTCATCTCGATCAACGTCAGCTCCATGGCTACTCTACATTACTCTACATTGGGTATTGGGCGAGACATGTAGAAAGAATGGAAGAAAATCGGTTACCCAAAAGAATATTGACGGCCAGAGCACAAGGTAGATGTCCAGCGGGAAGACCAAGAACTGAACCGTGATGATTGGAGGAAATTAAACCTGAAAGCCAAGGCGCGGCGCGGCCTATCGCGTCAAAAGTGATAATGATAATATTAACATCGTCGGCAAATACTACAAGTTATGAGAACTTGTATAGTAACGTTCCCATGGTGTCTGCTGGGGTTTTCTGGACTATATGTTCCAGAGCAATATTAAACAACATCGGGGCAAGCCAATCCCCTATTTTACGCTTGATCTTTCAGTCAAATCTCCGTTCACTTTGTTCTTAGACTCAATGTTCAGCATTGTATCCTTAGTCATGCGGACAAGTTTGTTTGGGACGCCAAAGTCAAGCATCATTTGGTGCAATACATTGTTGTCAATACTATCGTATAACTGCTTGAAGTCTACGAAGAGCGAACCCAGCCTGGAACCGTATGACACATTACTTCGGGACAGGTCTCCTTTTGTTACGCTGTGAGGCGCCTTCAAGCTGGTGGATCCCTTTCCTAGCGGGAGGGAAGAGGTGAAGAGGAAGTGCCAGAAAAGCCATCCTCCAGCCCCAGCGCCTCCGACTGCTGTGAGTCCCTTTTATATTTTAGGACTGACCGAGCATAATGTGCCACCTGGTTCCATTTGTCAACCGATTCGAGCATCACCGCAATTATATTATCCGCGGGGAGGCTCTCCCGTCTCCCTGTAGAGTTCCCTTCGCAGCCCGACCCATTTTGTGAAAACCACCTTGGTACCCTCCAATGATATTTCCATAATACGAGTATTGACACCACTTTATATCATGTGCTCAACAAAGCAATTCCTCTTAATTTTCACAACGTAGCCCATCTCCCTTTTTATATAAGTGCAGTTACCTGGTAGCTGCTCCTTTGTCCATATTTTCTACATATTTACCGATGAAGGGGGTTATGTAGCTGTGTTCCTTCAGCTTGGAGTGGTTCGGTTGGTATTCCACCAATTTCAGGAGCTTTGTTCTTTCTAAGACTACGAATGGCCGCATGTACCTCTGCTGCTATTGTACGATCTATCAAGACCTTTTCCTCAGCCCCTGAAATGTTCGCAGTTTCCGTAGATGTTGTGGGTCCTATGAAAACTTTTTGGAAATATTGCTTTCGTCTTTTTTTACTGCTTATAGGGCTGGTCTATATTAGGCTTTACGCATCTTCGCAGAAGCTTTTGCGTGGTGTGTTTTGTGTTGTGATTTGCTTGCTTTCCATGAGAAAGTTCAACTAAACTCGAAAGACAGAGGTCAGTTTTCCCCATGTAGAAACATATACCCATTTACGTCCAAGATTTTTACTTTGTCCAAGTAGCCCTGATAGGAGCCCAGCTACTTATTTCTATGATTTTTGAGTCTACTGATGACTGTCTTCAAAAAGACGTTACTATCGGAAAGTTTAAATGAAATTGGAGTTCAATCAAAGGAGATGTTTACAGCACATCGAATTGATATGGTATCTGCTTTCAATTGATCTAGGCTGTATCTTCTGCTTCTTCGTAGTACCTCAGCCCCTCTTGTGCCTTCACTTCCTATAAAAAGCGCCTCAAACTGTCTTGGTCCATTTACCACGTCCTTCAATTCCTAAATCCAAGCAGCGATGAGTTGCCTTCGCCGACCAAGTCAAACCAGCGTTTCCTCGGTTTCTCCACTGATCTCCGTCCCTCAATTTTCCTAGCGAATATCTTGTGGATATCTGGTGCTCATCCATACGATTCACATGGACAGCCCATTGCAGCTTCCACAGTCTGGCGATCGCTGAAAACTCTGGCTCGTCAAAAATTTCATACAGCTTATGGTTTTATCAAATTTTTCATTAGTCCCCGTCTAATTTTGCTCTGATTATTCACCTTATGACCCGTCTCTTGAAGGCATTCAATCACACCTATAGCATATCACGGGTCTCATCACAGATCTGTATACTTGGAGCTTTGTTTTCCTGTGTATTCAAATGGTCTTCAAGATCTTCAGAACTAAATAACATATTTTATTTGCGAGCTGTATTCTTCAGCGTATTTCGTCTCTTTTATTACCGGTTTTCGCTACTTTGGTGCCCAACACCCACATTTTCGATACTGTATTCGCCAAGTGTGATATATTGAATATTTCACTTATTTTTCCTCGACTACATCACGAGTTCTATTTTATTCTCTCTGACCTGTAGCTCTATTAGTTTTGCTTCGCTGTCAAGTTTCAGGAAAGTTCTTTGGCGGTTCTTAACGACGTGATAAAATGTTGATGTCCGCATAGACTATCACATGACTGGACTTACATAATAACGTACCTTTTGTATCGACAGGTAGCTTCCTTGTGATGTATTCTTGAGCCGAATTAAATAGCAATGGGCACAGTGTATCTCCCTGCTTTAGTCCTTTATTTGTGTTATCGGCGAGTTGATTATTGATGCGGACTTGGGAAGTTGCTACAGTACGTTACGGTTTGGTGTACGTCTTTTTTGAACTTCCAGCATTTCTCAACCAACTGCTTGACTATAAACAGTCGGTCGATTGTCAATCTACCTGCTCTAAAACCACCTTAATACTCCTCAAAAGTACGGTTGAAATATGATCCGAATTTTTTTTTTCAAGACATTTTTAAATATTTTGTACACCGTACAAATAGCAATATGCCTCAATAGTTGTCGCATTCTAGGTTGTCACCTTTCTTGTATTTGATTGGCTCCACTCTTTTGGCATATGTTCTTCTTGCCAAATGCGCTGGATGGCTTTTTTAAATAAGTTTATGAACATTGCTGCCCCCATATTTGATGAGCTCCACTGGAATCTTATCGTTACCCGGCGCTTTATTATCCTTTTGGGCTTTGATGATGGAAAAAACTTCATCCAGAGTTGATGCGGCTAATAGAAACTCTCCGGAAACATATATACGCTCCGATGCTCTGGAGCTGTGCAGAGGATTAAGGATGGGACTCACAGCAGCCGGAGGCACTGGGGCTGGGGGATCGCTCTTCTGGCAATTCCTCTTCCCCCCTCCCCTCCCGCAAAGAAAGGGACTCCCCAGCTTGAAGGCGCCCCACGGCGTAACAAAACGAGACCTGGCCCGAAGTAATGTGTCAAACGGTTCCAGGCTAGGTTCTCAGATTGACAGGGGAGGTGTTTAGTGGGTAGTCCAAAGGTATCCTCCATGGGAGTCCCACACTGCCAGACTCGGCGGGCATAAATGCCTTCACCTCCCTACCACAAAAAAAAGGATGTTCTTGAAATAAGATGCCCATGTTTCCTTAATCGTGGTTTCATCAGCAATGATATTGCTAATGTCATCACAACAGAGCGTGGATTTGGGCTGGTAACCTCGTTTCAGGTTTTCACTACTTTATATGCTTGCCTTGTGTTGTTGCTCGCTGAACTTAAATCTATACTTTTCAATTGGTCATCATAGTATTTTCTTTTCTTAATTTTAATTATCTTATTCGCTACTCTTCTGAAATTTTCATAATGTTCCCTCTTTGTCCTGGTTTTCCTGCCTCCGTATTCCTTGTACGCCTGATTCTTTTTGTCTAACGCTTTCTAGCACTCATCATCGAACCAATAATTTATCTTAAGCCGGGCTTGATATCCGATTGTGTGTTCTACCATGGTCTTAATAGCGGCTTTCACTTCCATCCAGAGTTCGTTGATAGTTTTCAGCGATGCGGCTGATAGGATGAGAGCCAACTGTTAGTCGAAGGTATACGTGAAACTGTTTTCCACAGTCACCGTTTTTAGCTTTTCGATAACAAATTTTTTGAGCGGGCCGGCCATCGACAAATATGCCTTTGATATATGACGTCGGTGGGTTAATTTGATCAAGTAATGATCTGACTTACAATTGCCTCCTCCGTATGTATAGACATCAAGTCAAGTCAGAACCTAGTCGATCTGGTTTTCTTTGTTGCCAACCGGTAATCTTCATGTCATTTTATGAATGCGTCGATGAGGGAAGCAAGTCGAACGCATGACTAGATTTCTGCTACATGCAAAGTCGATCAGGCGCTGGCCGTTGTCATTTGTTTCGTCGTGGAGGCTTTATCCTCCAGTCGTTCCCCGATGAGATAGCTCATTGCCAACCTTAGCGTTGAAATCACCCAGAATAATTTTTGTGTCATTTGTTAGACACTGAGTCGACAAGTCTTTCCAGGTGATTATAGAACGTTTCCTTCATTTCTTCGTCCTTGTCTTCGGTCGGGGCGTGAACATTTATCAGCCAGATTTTGAAGAATGTCGCTTTTATAGGGATCGCAATATTGCTCTTGCAAACTCATTTCTTTTTCATCACGGGTTCATGGTCTAATAGTCAGAAGTAGTTTTCCTTTGCTTCACTTTATGTGTCTACTCGTGACGGAAAAATAAAAGTTTTCCTATTTTCAAAATGCCGAAACATACTTTCCTTCGAGAGACAACGTTTTTCCGTCAATTAACTCTCTTATTACACAACCCTATCTACACACTAATACCACCAGACTCTTCGGAGACTCAAAGTCGACTGACCCTCAATTGGGTCAAATCTTTGTTCTCAAAAATTCGCGGCCTCCACGTCCTGTTAATGCTAAACATCTTCGAGTTCAACATACTCAGAACTCTTTCCTTCCGTTAATCACTTCTTCGTCTTGGTCAAGTTAAACATTTCCAATTGTTTACCACCTGATTTGCACATAGTTGTGATTGTACAAAGTACCATCATAGCAATGTGCCAATTATCATCCGTTCATAAATGCTGCGATTTACGAGTGTTAAAAAGATTTTGCTCATGAATGAACTCAAACTCATGATCTCAGCAAACGGCAGATTAGCAGTTACACGTTCTGCCACCCACACTACACAACCGTTGATGTTGTGAAGGTGAGTAATCGCACTATTTGCTGACATTTCTTTTGTCTACTAGAGACTGAGCTATCATGTTCTAGTTGATGCCATGCGATAAAAATCTTCCATCAGTAACCTTTGAATGGGCAAGTTGT
Source organism: Odontomyia ornata (assembly GCA_963969285.1). Classification (NCBI taxonomy): domain Eukaryota; kingdom Metazoa; phylum Arthropoda; class Insecta; order Diptera; family Stratiomyidae; genus Odontomyia; species Odontomyia ornata. The sequence goes on along the minus strand of OZ017740.1, from coordinate 18,188,330 downwards.
TATATGCTTGAGCTGGTACAAGCGTCACAAAGGAATTAGATTGTATTCATTATTTTATGATTGCTGTTCTATTGCAATGAATGAATGGGGACAACAAGTACAATGGAACAAAAATTAATTAACTGTTGGACAGCAAAATTAAAGTTTTTTTTTATTAATTGAAATCAAATGGAAAAACAATTAAACTTATTAAATGGAGATGAGAAGTTATGATTTTTTGTTAACAGAAATAATTGGTGAAATTTACAAGTAGTGATAGCAGGAGATTAAGTAGGGATGATAATTAAATAATTTAAAAGAAATGTGTAGCCAAGGAATTCAGAACTTGATATTAATTTAGCTTAGTCTAATGAATAGAAGAATGCCGACAACGCCCGAAATTCGCAACAAGTATTGAAAAAAATCATTTGCTTTCTATTGCTACTAACAATAACTTCTGATGAAATTTTAATGATTTATCTTCGTCTGTCTTGTCCATGTAAAACACGGGTGCCGATTGTCTGGCAAAAGTGTCAGCGAGCTATGAAGAAGACCAAGCTCAGTTGATAAGCTTCGCTTGACGAGCGCGTACAAGTGCTTGTCGACCAGCTGTTTGCGGAACCATAAGAGGCAGGTTCTTGTCACGCCGCGAAGCTTCACTATAAAATATTTATCATGCGTACTCTACTGTACAACAAATTCTGGTTGATTTTTGTTTTCTTTAGAAATGTTCTATTATGTGTTTATTAAGCTGCTCTATAGCAAGTCAAAACTTTTAAGGGTTTTGTTAAATAATTTTACAAATACCTACTAAAATCGTGTCCTGTCTGTCCGCCCGTCTGTCACAGCACTTTTTCTCGCAAAATACTTAAGCTAGAAACGTCAAGTTTTGTAGGCAAGTATAAAGTGGTGCTCTCTTCAAAGTTTAACTACAAAAATTTTTATAAGATATTTAATTGGGGTCTCCCGATATAGGGGAGTGCCCCCGAAAAAAAAATTCATCAACGATAGCCGATATGGGTATCAAATGAAAGGTCTTGGTAAGAACTTTTCATAACAGGTCTTAATTTGACACCTGCTTTGAGGGGGGCACAAGGAGGGGAAATACACGAGAAAACACACTTTTTGACATATTTCTTGACTTTATTCGTTGCTGGTGACTGCATTTCTGAGAAGTTGAGCACAAAACCCTTCTGACATGAGCGTAGGTCTGTCTACCTAACTTGTTTTGTCTCTTTAAACTTAGCGGACACGGCGGCTTGAGACGAACGCAAACATTATACAAAAAGCAACCGTTGCTTTTTCTGAAGAAGGTCGTTGCATGGCAAGGGGAATTTCAAACCTAAGAATGTTAAAGTGGCTGAAGTAAACCACTCACCCCCGCCTAAAGGATGGAAACTTGACGCGTGTAGTTAAGTGGAACCTAGTAAAACAACAAAGTAAGCAGTTTCGACGGGGTGACCAGCATCTCTCCTCAGGAGCAGTAACTCCTGGTCGATTAATTGTGATGGGTAATAATTGAAAAACTACGTAAAAATTACGTGGTTGAGCATGATATTGACCATATCACCTTGAAGTCCATTACGATCATGGAATGAGATACCCTGCCAATAAATCTTAAGGCCAAGTTTCGGATTTGGACTGTTGTACGATAGGTTATTATTATTATCTGAAGTATATGTCGTCCAATTCACATAAAAGTATCTATCTCTAGCGGCTTAGTTATTAAATCCACAAGTCCAGACACGCGTACACAGTCTAGCCTTCAGTTGGATCAGTTCAATCTACTATCTGTTACACTCATCAACTACTCATCCCTGTCTACTACATCTGTGCTTATGTATGAATGTGTAAATCCTCCAATGGGTTTTCTTAAAACTTTGAATGAATTTCCTTAAACATATTTATCACTGAACGAGGCATCGGGAAAATTAATATGTGAGAAAAAATTCATCAGAATTACAAGAAAATAATTTCTTTCGAGTTACTTATGATGCAAGCCTATCGCTCGCTTTTGATATGATACTCATTTCTAATCAACGAAAACGCCGGACTATTCTGAGCCTTTTAGTAGGATTTGAACGAAGGGAGTTTATCCTTGACCAAAATATGTAAACATTTAAGGATTTAATAAAATCAACGGGGGCCGATTTTCTCTTCTAGAAAAGTGTTTGTATTACTTCATTTCAAAAACCCTTTTCCAGTTGCTGAAGCAATGCATTCATTACTCCTTTCTATACTACATATACTTCAGATGACTCCTTTTACTCTTGTTAATTGATTCACAAAATTGTAACTATGAATAATTACATCAGACACCAACTTTGTGAGTAAGGAATCTTCAAATAACTTATCTGCTCTAGAGCACAGGATCCGAAACTGTTCCTCCTGGGAATACCATGACCACTCCTAAATTAATCGATGCTAAACATTACCTTTACGCAAATATTAAGCTATTTCAAATCAATCCGAAATCTAAAGGATATCCATAATCAATTAATCACATCTATCTGAGCTGAACGATTCTTGCCTTTACCGCAGATGGATTGAGCAAACCAACCAAATTGAAATCCACTATACCAAAAGATTGATTACTTTAAGCACATCCAACAAAAACAATTCGAACCCCGCTACCTCCTAGGAAACCACCTCCGCTGAACAACAACCGCAAACATCAAAATATTTCAATCTATAATCCCATTTTGCATAAGCTCCTTGAGATACTTTAAAGGGAAAACCTTTGGATCGTTTTAAAAGCATCCATAGCTTACACTTAGACTGGAATCCATTATTCGTAATTACTTTTCCAGCTCTCCAGGAGCATCTAGACTCCATGAACACTCACCATGGGCTCCATCGCTCCTAATATAGTGCTCTATTTGCTAGCAATGCTAGTGCTCCATGCTCGATGCTCCATAGATGCTAGCGGTTGGGTAGTTGCCTGCCTAGGGTGCCAGTGGTACTAGTGGTAGTGGCAGTGGGATCCGGAAAATCCCTCAAGATATTACAAGACAAAGCACATGTGATGTCATGCGGAAAATCTAACATACAATCGATATACTCTCGCTATTCAATAGCTGCTGTGCTGTATACAATTCATTTTACCGCATCACTACTCCATTCCCTCCGTCTGGGGGCGTGTGTCCTGTCCTCACCGACTGTGGTTTTCCTTAACGAGACCTGAAGCGAGTGAGCGAGCGTTTATTCTCTCGGATACCAGCGGCAAGGAATCTCAGAATGGATAAACATAAGCAATCATGATGACAGCGACAGCGACAACAACGACGATGACCTACCCCAACAGAAGGAAGTGAAAGGTTACGGACCTTTATGAGAAACAAATGAAAGAAAATCATGAGACGGATTTAGGTTGGCTCTAAAAGTTCTTTTGCTGTCCAAAGAGAGAAGTTTTTGCGGAGCGAGTGCCATTGTAGGAGAGAATGTTGAGAGTTCGATCCTATGCGTCTTTGGTTGTTATAAAGCAAGGACTATTATGAAATATTTGTCTGGAGTTCCATGCTTAAAAGCCTTAATATGTTTTCTGTAGAAAATATCCATTAGCATTGCGACTTAGTCTGATTCCTAGAAGGATTTATCAAAGCAAGAGCTCCTTGCTCAGTTTACCTAGCTTTGAAGATATGCCTTTCATATTTAATACAGTTCATAATCAGTCTTATGGAAACCGAATACTAGCCTCAAAATCTCAAAAGCCTGAAATTATTATTTCGATATCAGCAGAATGCCCCTTGGCAACCACTTGCACTTTGCACAATTTTCATAACTCGATGAATAGTGAAATTTGAAATTGCATTCCTTGGAAATACCTTTGTCTTTGTTCCGAAAGAATGCCATCATCTGGAAAATACCAATCTCCTTCTGCACATTATAACTTTGAAAACCGTACAATAATCTCCCCTATAAAGAATGTGCGCAAGCCTGATTCTGATCCTTGTGATGACTTTTGCATTATTGCAGTCAGGATGTGTTGGAGACAAAGTCACTCACTTCTCGGATTAGAAATCGTCATAATAATAATTTTCCATCTTATTTAACCGCACACTTCGAACAAAAGCCAAAGGAATGCCTGCAAGAAGTGTAGCTTCTACGTTTTCCAGGAATCATTTCGTTTTGTTTCCTATCGTTATCCTGCAAACGCTTCTACTTTTTCTTAATAATCATCTCATCTTTATTCATCTCCCTGCTTGCAAGTACGTACTTTTGTCGCATGTGAAAAGATATCCCTTCACGTAAGAACATCTATGCACGTTCTAGGATAACGGATGGTAATGTCTCCACATTTGATCCTTTTCGGATTTTCTCTCCGAACATTCAAAACGATGAGAATGGTAGTTTCCTCATATTCTGTTCATTGTCGTCTGCAGCTCGTTAGTTTTTGGAGGGAAAATGCATTCAGACATTTTGCGATTATCCTGCCCCGGAATATAGAATACAGTTCATGCACGAGGCAAAGAATTGCTTTCAGGCATGGCCGATTTTCCAGTCGAATTTGCAATAATGTCTGTTTCTACGATGATAAAATCCCTAATAAAATTCATGTTTTCGACATTGTCATTCGTTTTTCAAACACTTTGATGGGACTGTGTGCAAATGTGTGCGATGAAAATAATGGGAATGGACAAGGGATATTGTAAAAAGATTTTTATCGTTAAGAGGAGAATTAAATGTGAAAAGGCTGGATATTACCGTGTCACAGACAATGTTTTAAAGTTTACTGCTAATTGGATACAAATGTCTGATAGTCAAGATCCTAGACTCCTTGGATTTGAATATGCTAATAGTAAGAAAACATTAAGATGCTAGAATGTAACATAGATGCGATTCTCAAAGTTCCGTTACAAAGCACTAGTAAATTTGTTTAAATTGGATAGTGTTATCTGTGAATCAGTGAACCAATAGGCATGCCAAATTTGGTTCAAAAACTTACTAGTCGCCATGAACATGTTTTGTGGAGGGGAGATGAAGTCTATTTACACCAGAGTTATGGGACTTGCTACACCTCGAAGTTTCACTTTCCCTGTCAACTAGTGAACGTAGCTGGAACCGCTTAAAAACTATTTCAGACTAGACCTCATGACTAAGTGCTGTCGTGAAGGTTGAGTCAGTCTTACTTTATTTGCGACTATGCCACTGCCTCAATTCATCGATATGCTGCCCATATCCCTTTTATTTTGTTCACCCAGCATTCCTGCCAATCACTGAATGAGCGTTATGTGTCCTCTTAAGCAACAGTTTTTGTGTCACCTACATACCTCGCTAGATGACATTTCTGCGCCCTTTAACAAGTAGTGGAATGAGTAACGCTCCTACAATCACCAAAACTACTGAATCAGAGACTTTTTCATAAGAAGATGCACTGCATATGTCTGGACTTATGCCATCCATTTTCTGCACACTCTCTGCTAAGATTGTCGCTTCACAGCTCTGATCCATTCAGTAGCACAGGCCACTCAGTATTCCGTTATTTTCTTGTTGAGGGGAGATCCCCCTTTTCTAGCTATCAGTTGACTGCGTACTGATACATCCACTACATCTCTATCAGCCATTGAACCAATGTGCTTGGTAGATAGATTTTCTTCAGTTCTAGGCGAAATCTTTTTTAGCAGTCCGGACTCTAGTTCACGGATCAAATTTTAATTCTGTTTGACGATCTGAAATACCAAATTCATACACAGGAAAACAAAGCTCCAAGTAAACTAATCTGTGATAAGACCTGTGCTATACTATAGATGCAAACATGCCCCGTGTACGCCTTTGAAAGATAGGACCTGCGGCAAATAATTGGAAAAAAGCTGTCCATCTTACGATGGCAAATTTGATAAAGCCATGCACTGTGGGAAATTGTTAACTAGCCAAACTTCTCAACGATTGTAAGGCTGCAGAAGCTGCAATGGGCTGGCCACGTGAATCCCATGGATGAACAACGGATACCCGAAAAGGGATTTGTTGGAAAACTGAAGGGCGAAATTCAGTAAGGAAACCAAGGAAACGCTGGTCTAACTCGGTCAAAGAAGACAGTTTATCGCTGCTCGGATTTCCAAATTGCAGGATGCGGTCAATGGACCGAGACAAATGGAGGTGGTTGCTACAGGAAGCTCTAAAAGGCTGTAGTACTACGAAGAAAAAGCTTACTGTACAACATTCTTCATTGTTTTTAGTGGAAGCAAGCATTTCACCAACCAAATGTTGAAGAATCTCTCCTTCATGCGCATAAAGTAGATCCATTCAATATACGCATTTTCAGATTAATAGTACCTAGAGTAAATTAAAGATTAAAAGCGTACCTTAACAAGCATTAGTTTCGTTTTTCTTTGCGACCAGACGCCAATATTTCGGGATCTAGCTGCCTATTCTATATATCGCCATTGAGGAAGGTGACAATCAGCCCCTGAAATATCGGTTTCTGGTAGAAACATAAAAAAAGTGCTTGCTAAGGAACATTTTTAAACTTTCATTGACAATTTGCTTGACGTTTTTGTCAACGATTAATGCCATTCCATATTCATGAATATGTGATAACATGCTTCTTATGAAAATAAGAAAATGGTCAAACTTCCTTCTGGTTCGTAGTCGAAACGTCGTCATCAACAGCCATATCAACAACAAGCATCGTCAACATCGTCATTATCAACATCAACCTCATCATCATCATCAACAACATCATCATCATCAAGAAGAGCATCATCGACGAAAACGACATCATCATTCATCCTCCTCGTCGTCGTCTTATGGTATGATAAAATATTGTCAAAGAGTAAAATATACCTTATTAAAACTGTAAAATAAGACTCTCAAAGAGGTGACCCTGAAATCAAGCAAGAACATGGTTGTTGGACGAAACGACGAAGATGATGCTGCACGCACTGCAACACTACGCAACCTAGAGCTTTTGCTCTCACTGGAACAGCGGCTCAGCTAGTAAGCAATAGCAGGTCAAAGCCGACCGCCTCTGCTTACAAGAGCGACACCGTTCAACCTATTACAATAGCTATTAGCTCAACAGGTCAACGGCGTTGGCTACTGCAAGCTGCCATCCTTCTAGCGCTAGCCCGGAGTTATGGTTCTTCCAGGCTGAGTCCCAATTTCAAGTGCATCAAGTCACAGGGGACTCAAACAGGTACCACCTTATGGTCTCCTCACTGAATCACGATACCAACACCGAGGTGGCCGACGTCATTCGCGCGCTGCCTGAGCTCGACAAATACAAGAACCTCAAGACAGCTACCATCTCGCGCTTCACGGATTCCCCCGACGCCCAGTAACACAAACTCCTCACAGGCGTCAAGCTCGGGTATAGACGACCATCACAGCAGCTGCGTCACATGCGCTCTCTTGTTGGGACGTGAGTCAGTGACGATGAACTGCGGGTCAAGTGGCTCGACCTCCGACCGCAGCAGACTCGGCGCATGCTGCTGTTAATTAGGAAGCAGACGCTGAAGGAGCTCGCCCGATCGCAGAGGAAGCGCACAACATGGGCCTGGTAGTAATGGCTACGTCCATAGACCCAACCACGTGCTTATCTTGCCTCGCCTCAATGCACAGCTCCACGGGCCAGGTCGCCATTGAGTTAGCCGCCCTGCGCTTAGCAATTACACAATTGACAAGTTTGACCCGTGATGCACTTCAGCAACCATTCGCCAATGCCAACATGCAACGCTGGCGCTTCTTGCTACGAGACGGCCGTCAAGGAAGGGCACGCTTTGCCACTCCAGGTCCAGACCCACGCACGGGCTGTTGCTGATACCACAGCAAGCATGCAAAACGCTTGGAAAACTAACTTCGCCGGCGCAGTACTCAGCGGACACCGCTGGCAATATCTCAGAGAAACACATCTATATCTCCGACCGTGGCACCAATACTTGGTTCCTAGAGGACTCCGGCTCTGCTTTGTCCATTATTGCAAGGTATCCCATTGCCAGGCCTCTTCAGAAGTGAAGCCTCTTATTACAGGCAGCCATTGGTACGCCTATCAACCGGCACTTAGCAACTCACGCTAGACGTTGGGTCACGCCACCTATTCCAGTAGCCTTTCGTCATTGCAGACGCCCAGACAGCCATCCTGGGATCCCATGCGCTCATCGACTTTTGAAACCACCGCCTCTTGGACGATCGCACCAACCTTTCAACGGCCTGCGTCCTTGGGCCTGCTCCAGCTATGCATAGCATAAGCGCAGGTGCTGTGGCCAAAGCCTCTATCTTGGTGCACACCGTCGAAGACCTGTACAAGGAGATCATCGCCAAACACAAAGACACACCCATCCAACCCGGCGAGTTCACTTCGATCATCGATCTACCCGTTCATCATCAAATAGGAAACATGGCCTACCTGTCTTCACACGACAGCGCCGCCTCGTGGGAGAACTCATCATCGCAACGAAAGCCGAATTCGATCTCCTGTCGGAATGAGGTGTTATTCGACCTTCATCGAGCCAATGGACTAGCCCCCTGTACATCGTTCCCAAGAACGGAGGCCTTTGGTGAGCTACTGAAGACCAGCAACTCAACGCCCACAGCCGGCCAGACCACTACCCGTTGCCTATCATCGAGAATCTGATCCAGGAGGTCAGTGGCTCGGTTTTTCCGGTCGTCGACCTCCAGCGGGCATTTTACCAAATCCCGGTCGTGCCGGAGGATATCTGAAAAATGGCAGTCACCACACCCTTTGGCCTTTTTGAATATGTAGGGATACCTTTTTACGGGTGAACATTGAGATTCCATAGTGCTGCTCACCCCGAACACTACCATACGCGATTACGTAAGAGTTTAACCTATGCAATACCGAGCCGCACTTTATTAATTTTTTTTTGGTAACCTTATGATGTAACTAACAGCAAGTAATTTAAATTGTCATTCATAAAAGGGCTACTGGTTAGATTACGAAAAGAAAGCCACTTAAAAATTTTTGCTTTGTAACTTTATGTAATTAAACCCAAGTAGTTAGGTCACTTCCGATTTACACGCCAAAATTATGGACAACGCAACGAGCAAGAAGTTCCGAAAGCATCAAGAATGAACGCGAGTTCGAAACGAAACGCAAATTCACACGATAGCGGAAACGTTCATCATCCAATCAACATATTCGGCAGCATAAAACATATAACCCCTCGAAGCAATCGGAAATGCGTTGCAAACAAAATAACATGCAACGCTGGGAGGAAATCCGAAGTTAAATCGTTGCTCCCATCACGCGATAATGCGCGATAATCTGCGAACATTTACATGACTCCCAATGAATTTCGATGCAGTATATAATTCGACTGATTCAGATTCGAACCTGAGTGCTGAGTGCACAGCCACTGAGCTCCTGGCCAAGGACACAAACTTAACGATCCCACCGCAAACATTTTCACATTCACGCAGCTCCAGCAGAGATGCAAACATGCCATCAAAGAGGAACGAGCCAAGTAAAGAAGCCAGAGATGCTGCTGAGGCAGCAATGGCACGCATACCGCAGGAAGACACTCGCAAATTTAACACTTCATTAGTGGCAAATACAGGACGAGTAAGGTGCGAATTCGAGGCGTAACGTAACGAAAGTGCTGAGGAGGAGGTGAAAGGAGTACTTCAAGTTCTAGAAGAATTGACTGTTAACCACGATCAAAAATCACCAAGAAGGAGGAATTCACTGCGGCTCGATATATAGCAGCAAAATTAAACCGAAAGCTTAAAAAATCGCACAAAATGTCCGAATCTGGAGGTGTTACAAACAGATCCAAATAAAACAACGTTTTTGAGTATGGAAAGGACTCAGGTGCGTGCCATTTGTTGAGCTCACAACATGAAGCCAGAATGAAGTCATCGTAGGAATTTTCAGCCAAACGAGAGGCTATGAATGACTCTAAAAATATCAAACCTAACTCACTTTGGCACATCAACAAATGACCGCCAATTACGCCAAGCTCAAACGTGAGAAAGCTAACAAATCCACTAGACTACACGGAAGAAACACGGTTATAATTATTGAATTTCTTACCTACAGACTGCCGACATCCTGACGAAGCGTAATATTCACTTACTCGCACTAAACTCACTTTATTCCACCATGAAAATCGAAACGAAGGAAACCGTGACATTTCCGAGGAGAAATTTGACGGCCGAAATTAGTGGAAAATGGTAGATAATTATACATAAACGACACTTTACGCATTAGCACGGCGATTAAACTACCGACAGGGACAAGAAAAGCTAAGAAATCTTAGCGCCGGCTCAAGGGAAAGGGGAAAAAACGAGTATTACTGCGAAATCCTTACATCGTGTCGCGATGTAAATAAACATTACTGACAGTTCAAACTGTCAGTCAAATGCAGTCACCACATTCAGCGCGTAATACATTTAATTCCCACTAGGATCGCCACTGAGTAGAACTTTTTATGAGTGAAATCAAGAGAGGGGAATTACTCGCACCAACGGAAAAAAACGCACTCCAAAACAAGATTTTCCCGATGGATGGGAGGAAAAAACGTTGACCCGGAGGTCATTTAAGCCAGAGAAGATTGGTGGGATTTCTCTTTTGATCTTTTGTGGAGTTTCTTTTCGAGCAACCGTGGAGATACATTCAAACAAGTGATAATCGAACGAGATAGAATCCAACAAGTGATATTCGAACGAGATATAATCCAACAAGGTTGATTCGAACGAGATATATTCGAACAGGGGATCAGCGACCGTTTTCTTCTGACGAAGAATTGGAGCCTTACATTAGATATCGGACTATGAAACTAAGGCGAGACAACTGTGGCGAAAATCACACAAACGGAAGAAAGCGGCCCCTTACTAAAGTAAATGGCTTTCATTTTAGCACATATTGGTCGAATGATTTTTTTAAATAAAGTAACGTATTTAGTCGAATGATAAATACACCTTCTTTTCCAGCATTAAAAATGTGGCTCGGGAATTCTTTCCCCGGGACGTTGACCAGGCCGGAAGACCTGGAGGATTTAATTCAAGTAGTAATGTTTGTGGGTGCAGTGGAACTTAGTGGCGATCTGGGTAGCTTCGGTTCCTCTGTTGTGGGAAAATACGAATTTGTGTTGTGGCGGAACACTTTAGCTCATACCGCGGGGAAGATTTTCTTTGTAGGTGATTCTCGCGGGTAAGTGGTGGCGAGCCCCAAAACTTTCCCATTTGTAATTTGGCTCTGGACGGACATCTTCTCGTTCGGAAGAGCTCTTGAGAGGCTCTAAGAAACGAACAAGTGGTGCCCACGACCGTCTGCGGGCGGGTTAGCTTGGGTCAATGGAGCCTCTACCGGAGTGGCCCCAATATAGTCGTGGAGCAGCTAGGAAATACTCGGTAATAACGTGGCCCAATCAACGCAGCGGACACTTAACCATCTGCTGAGAAAGCTCGACTTCGTCCGCATTTACCAAGATGACATCCTAGTTTTTTCAGCCAGCCACGACTACCACCAAAATCACCTCGAGCAGCTTTTCTCTGTGCTGCAAGATGCTAAGCTCCAGATCAACTGGGAGAAATGCCAGAATTACCTTTCCAAAACCACATTTGTCAGATATCATATTTGCGAAACAGGATTTTGACCACCAGTCCCCAAGATGGAAGTCATTGCATCGTTTCCCAGACCAGCCGACTCATCCTAGCTGAGGCGTTTTCTCGGGGTGCTGAATTTTTATCACCGCTGCATGCCACACGCTACCGAGTCCCAAGCACCACTCTAGGAACTACTAAAAGGCTGTACAACCAAGAGGTCACCTTTCACTTGGTCACCTGATGCTGAAGCCGCCTTTGTACGCTGCAAACAAGAAACTTGGGTACCCCTCCATTTCTTTTCGAGGAAGCTTTCCGAGACAAAACAGCGCTACTCCACCTACGACTGCGAGCTTCTGGCTATCTTCGTCACCATCAAATTGGTCCAATACATGCATAAAGGGAAGCACTTTGCCCAAACAGACAACTAGATTTCATCAGCCAGTTCAGCACACGGCTTGAGTACACCCGAAGCGAACATACTGTCGCCACTGACGCACTTTCACGAGTAGAGACAGGCACAGTGCTCACCCCACTTTCCGCCCGAGCAATCAGCGAGGTCCAGACCGCAGACACTCAGTTCCAACACCTACTGGCAAACTCCAGCCTCAAGCTGTATCAATGGACTTTAGAAGGCTACACAGTGCACTACGTTCAATTCAATCGGTACCATCAAGCCCTACTTGCCAGTCACGCTCCGCCGTAAAGCATTTGACATCGTTCATCAGTTCTCGCACCCCAGCGGGCGTGCCACCGCAAAGTGCGTGGCGCTCAAATTCTTTTGGCCGAGATTGCGAAAGGATATGTGCTGATGGGCAAAGCAGTATTTACCATGCCAACGTTCAAAGGATCACCGCCACAACCGTGCCGAGCTGGGTAGCTTCAAGACACCGAACGGGCGTTTTGACCACATCCACGTTAAGCTTATCAAGCTTCCACTGTGTGAGGGCTACGAAAGCTGCCTCACCATCATTGATCACAGGCAATACCAGTGTGCGATAGCAAGGCCAGCACCACTGACAGAGCGCTATTTGACCATAGGATCGCCATATTTGGCACACCACTGGAAATCACGTCAGACCAGGGCCGTTAATTTGAAGCCGACCTCCTAAAGCAACTCGGCCGCCTCCTGGGGGTCAATCACGTTCATACCACGCCATACCACCCACAGGCCAATGGCATGTAGAACTAATGCAAAGCTGAACTAAAATGCGCTCCCGAGACACCTTGGCTGCAAGCACTTCCAGCTACCTTGTTGGGCCTGTACACCACATTTAAGGAAGATCTGCAGGCCTCACCAGCAGAAATCGTTTTCGGCACGTCACTATGGACTCCTGGCGAGTTCATTGCTGCACCAGCCAGCGACCCGCAGAGCCTATTCGTCTATTCAATGCGATTCGTCCGATCCCGCCAGCCAGACACACAGAGCACCATCTTTTCATATTCAAAGACTGGCCAGCTGTCAATATGTATTCCGCCGCATCAATGCAGTCAAAAAGCCGCTCGACCAACCGTACTTCGGACCACACCGAGTCATTGAAAGGGACAGCGACCGCACCTACGTCATAGACGTAAACGGCGTCACCAAGACCCTCTCCACCGACCTCTTGAAGCCAGCATACTTGGAGCACTCCTATGCCCAGCTATCAACACCAACGTTACCACTGACTCAGAAAGCCTCACCATAGTCGCCCACACCAACGCCCTTGCTGCCACCACAGGCGATTCAACTAGCCGATCGCATACTGATACAGCAGCCACCGCCTACTACTACCAGAAGGAAGGTCATATTTTCACTCCCATCGACGAACACAAAGTTCATTGGGGAGGTAGTGCCTGTGGTGCCATGGGACATTCCAACGTCAGCACATCCTCCACGGTGCAAGCAGGTCCTCGTCCGCCGAGAGATTTTCGCCTGCCAGCCGATTTCCCATATCAATGGCGCGAGCAATTCCCTCGAGAAAAGGCAAATTTGCTTGAGTCGCTCTTCTATGTTCTCATGAATTAACATACTTGAGAGAACCTAGTCAGTTCCTTCTGGTTCATAATCGAAACGTCATCATCAGCAACAGCATCAACAACAGGATCGTCAACTTCATCATTAGCATCAACACCAATCTCATCATCGTCAACAACATCATCAGAAAGAACATCAACGACAACGACATCATCATTCATCATCCTCGTTGTCATCCTATTTCTTGCTCTAACAAAGAGTAAAATATTGTCAAAGAGTAAAATATACCTTATTAAAAGTGTAAAACGAGACTTTTATACATTTATCCTTTAGACTCTGAAGATGAGTGCGCGTCTGCGAACACAACGAAGCAAGGCCCGAAGGTTTTTCAAGAAAAATGAAAACAAAAACTAAAATGTTTACCTTAAAAGGACAATTATTATTTATTTAATCTCCAGCTTACATGAAAAAAATAATCCTTAATTCTTCATCAATAGTCAGTCACCATGATGATGATTTCAATACCGCACAGTGAAAATGATGTTTTAGCACATCTTGCTTACCTTAATCCGTCGACCAAATTATATTTGCTTTTTCGCTTCCGGTAATTTCAAAATATATCCATAAAACCTCAAATCCTTTAAAATTCACCTTAATCATACTTATATAGACTTACCCATTCTTCCACATGCTCCACAACCACCAGCATGAACATTAACAAGACTTCTTTTCCCATCATACGATATCTCTAATAAACAATAACCGCTAAGAGCAATATCGACGAAAGTCTGGAAGGAGTAGAGAAAAAAAACTTTTTTAATTAATGATAATTCCTGGAAAAGTATAAAGCACACAAAAATATATATAGTATTCTACTCGTAGTATGTACAAACCCACTAAGTATGATATACGAGTATGTATGTCCTTAAGGGTTGAACATCGAAAGATATACGAGCACAACATTCTCGCATATGTATGGAAAAAGGATGTTGAACCGCAATATGCACTTTAATAGTGGATACCACATCCTTATTCAGCGCCATACTCATCTCGGTTACCTATCTCCACCGAAACAGGTAACATACCAAACACTAAAGTCTGAGTACCACACACTCTACATACATATGTATGTAAGAACTTGTCGTTTTTGGAAAATAAACTTCCAAGAAGCAAATCAATGATATATGAATGCGTTTCCCGGTATAGATTGGAAAAGTTTTTTCTGTGCTGTTTTTGTGTACTCGTATATTGAGAAATATGGTGGTTGTGTTTGTTAGCGTTTCTACTTGTGTAAATTGGAAACCAAACTTGCATACGGACTTCGGTAGTGTACCAAGGATATAGTGTGGAGAGCGATGAAAAGTTATATCGTTTGAATTTCATTACAAGAAAAGGATGTGTGGCAAAAATGAGATTGTAGGAAAGTTATGAATGAATTATTACAAAAAAACGGCAAGTGTGCTGATTGCTGAAAGTATTGAATTGCTATGATTAAGTATAGAAACTTGAGATGAACGTATTGATCCGAATTGAATCAAATATCAAAGAAGTTTTGGAATTGCTAGTTCAGCATCTCAAAAGACTTGCATTTGTTTTAAGCCCTATCAGAAATGATATCATCGACAGTTTTCTCAGTAGATAACTATAGAAAAATTTTAAAACAAGGTAGCCTTCTGGAATTCTTATCACAAATAATTTAAACTTTTTCAAGGAAATGTAAAGAGACTACTTACGTTCGCCATTTGGTACACATTTCAGTCTTTACTGAATGACTTTTACAAATATATCCGCTACATTTAATACACTTTAGGGATTGTTTTTGGTCCTTTTTTTGGTCACATAAATAGCATCTTGCGCCCAGATATTTTAGCGTTGGCTACGATTGGATGATCCCTTTTTGATTGGCCTTCTGTAGATGTTGCTGCATTATCAATGTGCTCTAAAATATTGTCTATTCTTTTTTTCAAGTCAATAGAAAATTTAGAATATTCATCCTTCCTTTCTTGAACAAATGGTGTTAACAAATCTATGCCAATTTTTTTGATATAATCATTGCGCTTAATTCGTTTTCCTAGATTCGAAGCTTTCCACAAAACGAAACCATTAGCCATGGAAATATTCATAATGGCAGAAAATATAACTAATGGCCATCGCTGTGTTCTTCTTGAAACGGAATAATTAGCACATTTTTTATCTAAGGAAGCAACACCTCCCTTAGTGGCGTTATAAAACTGAATAAATTCAGGCTTACCACTTTCTGGTCTACAGGTTTGGCATGAGCATGGATGATATCATGACTACGCTGTGATTTTTTTTTTTTGGTACATATGAAGCCAATGTTTTATCATTTGTGAATCCAAAAAGAGTGGAGCCTACAGGTCGACTTTTGAGTGGTAGAAACTGTGGTGGAATTTCACGCTTATTTTTCTGCTTAGTCCCCACGAACGTGACTAACGTTGACTAACTCAATCGAAGAAAACCAATTATCTCCGTTAATACTTCTATTCGTATTCAAAACTGGTTCAACCAGTGATAACACAGTTTGGGTTGGGACAGCGAATTCGGTTTTTTCTCCGGAATCGGATTTACCACTGTATATGAATGCATTGCAGAGAAAATGTGTTTTTGAATCACAGAGGCACATAATCTTTATGCCGTATTTTGCAGGCTTGAACTTCATGTAAACCCTAAACAAACATCTTCCTCTAAATGGACAAAGCATCTCATCCACCGTGAGGTATTCAGCGCAAAAGTAATATTTCTGACAATTTTTTATAAATATATTCAACACTTTAGAAATCAGAACAGTTCCATCACTGACTTATCGCTCATCCCTTGTTTTAGCATCGTCAAATCGTAAAGATGACAAAAGGAACAAAAATCATTTTAGAGACATAGGGATCCTAACAATATCTCTTCCTGTGCTATCCGTTGCCCACAAACTTTCAACATCTTCGTGTCCGGATTTGAAAACACCAGCTAATAACACCAAGCCTAAAAAACCTTCATTTCCGACGCATTCACATGATTAGTATGTGCTCCTTGGCTGGTGCACTTTTCAGAAAACTTATTACCCGAAAATTTTCCAAATTCCACCTAACTGCCACCGCTTTATTGCGGCTACTCCGGCGGAGGCTCCACCGACGAAGTCTAGCTCACCCGAAGACGGGCGTGGGTGCCACTCGTTCGTTTCTCCGAGCCTCTTAAGGGGGGTCATCCGAACGACCGTCCGGAGCGAAATCTCAACCAGAAAATTTTGGGGGCTTGTCGCCACTAAGCCGCGAGAATCGCCTGCAACGGAGAACTACCCCCGCGGAACGAGCTAAGGTGTTCCGCCACCTACACAAATTCGGGCTTTCCTACACCAGGGGAACCTAAATTACCCACCCACAAACACTACCACTTGTTTTATCCACTATCACTTGTTTTAAGTTCTCCAGGTTTTCCGGCTTCGTCAACGCCCCGGGAGAGGATTTCCCGAGCCGCACTTCTTACAGCTGAAAAAAAGGTTTAGTTCTTGTGTCGCGAGAAGTAAAAAGAATGAACAATTATATCCACGTTAATTTTATTCCAAGAAAATGGTTCGATTAATTAGATACTAAATGAAAGCCACTTACACTTAATCCCTATTCTAGTAAGGAGCGCCTTGCTTCCACCCGCTTGAAATTGGCCACCGTTGCCTCGTCTCTGTGTGCTGATTCAATTTCCACTGCCGGCTCCAATTCCTCGGCAGAAGAAAAACGGTCGCTGATCACCCGTTCTCTATTTTTTCGTTTGAATCCACTTGTCGGGTTAAATTTTGATTCCTTAACACTTGGTGTCACGCAGCTCTACCGTTGCTTGTAAGTAAAACCTCAACAGAACAAAAGAGAAAAAGCGTGCCAATCTTCCCGACTTAAATAACCTCCCGGGTTAACGTTTTTTCCCTTCCATCGACCGGGAAAATCTTGTTTTGAGTGCTTTGCTGCCGTTGCACAGAGGAGTATTTATGCACAAAAGTTGATCAAAATTATTTTTTGATTTTTAAAGACATGATGTATAATAAAAAGCAGTGGGAAGGCATTATACTGTGTTTTAATTTTAAATCAATGTATATTAAATAGAATTCACTATCATCTATGGCGCGCCAGCTGAAGTCGTGCCTTTGCCTCCAGGATTAAACGTCTACAATCCTCACAGCTCTGTGACTTGGCTCGCCAGTTGATCACTCCTAGTATGTGTCTGCTGTCAGCTTCTAATATGTCTTCCCATTGAGTTCTCGGGCTTCAAAATAAATTAGTATTTGAGAGAAGGCTTTATTTATAAATGTTAATCAATCGGATTGATTTTCGCTGGATGTGTCTTCGTCATCATTATCATTTTGTAGTGTGTCCAATGTCTCCGGTATTAAGAGCTGTAGTGTTTCTCTGAAGAAAGGTTTACTTTTTTTGAGGCCTCTTGCTTGTACTGCTCACCAAAGGATCAGAACTTAGCAGGAGTCTGTTTAAAATATCTCTATTACATGTTTCCCGCGAAAACTTCCTTGAATAATTTTGCCTATATGCGCGGAAATGTTTATTCTGGGCCTCGGCAGCTTCTTCCGATAGTTGGCCAATAGGCAGTATAGCGTGGTCAATTATTGTAGCGCCATGTCTCAAGATTTTAAGCATTGTCGGAGTCATTGGATACCATTTATACATTTCAATGTAAAGTTTTGCTGTCTGTTCAGCAAAATTTTCAAATTTATGAACATCGATTTTGTGTCCACTTGATAAGGCCTCTAAAATAATTTCACATTGTGTGATGAGTCTTATATCAAGTCCTGTGATGCAAGTAGAAGTTTGAGGGTCCAAGAAAAATCTCTTGGATGTATTTCCGTCATTTGTATTACCGTAACCTGCCTTGGGAATATCCACCAGCAGCCCCATTTCCTCTCTAAATTTATTTTGTATAAGCTGTTTTCTTTCAGCGACGATTTTTTTTCTTCTCGTGACCTAGCTTGCCATTTTTTTATTGGTATTTTGTATGACAAATGAAGTAAGGATTCAAAAAATCGGATTCTTGTGTGAAGTACAGAGAGTCCAAATTTGAGGGCTTCTGGATTCAATGTGCATTTTTTATTTAAGTTATTGAAACCTTTTGACGTTTGCCCGCATACATAGCACCTCATAGTCGATGATGTGTTTGTCGCAGCGTTGTAGACCTTGCCATCGATCATTGTAAATGCCAATGTGTGCTTTATTTGAAGTGTGCCACCAAAATCTCTCGGTATTTCAGTTTTTCTCAAGTTGTTTATTTGAGTTTCTACATAGCGGATTTCTTCATTTGTGATGTCTCTACTTTCTTGAATAAAGCAAATCCGTATAGGACGACAATACCTAGCAGAAGATGGCACTGGGTTTTGCCAAATTACCTTTTTCTGATCACCAATATGGGTTATGAGCCTTAGTGGAACAAATGAACTTTGGAAGATGTTCGTGTCACTATGCATACTGCTTTGGAATTTTTGCTTGAATGTTTGTTGTTGCGAACCATCACAACCCCATTTAGATAACAACTCTAAATTGCTTTTTTGTTGTTCCGTTAAATTTTCCAAAACTTCATTTAAATACTCACACAAGCGCGTCGAAGTGTAATCTAGAAGATCTTGTAGATTGATATCGCAATACGTTTCAGTAACTGTCATCGATTCTTGCCGTGGATAACATTCCATTTTAGCTTTTTTCGAAAGCGAATAACAAGGATATATATTCTTGTTGGCAGCATGAATTACTTCGTATTGCTTTCTTGTGAGATCAGCTTCTACGAAAATTGCGAGTGCTTGTGATGGGGTGTGCTTCTTTATGCTATCCGTTTGAGTACAGCGCACTGTTTTTCTATATTTTTGGGCCCTTTTTGGTGTGGAAAGAATATCTTTCATTACCTTAGAAGCGTCGCTATGTCCTGCAGCACGCAAACTCATTTGAGCAGCATAAGTTAACTGTTCGCATGGTACTTTGTCTCTTAAACCCTTTGTTTTGCGTCTCTTGGTCGGCGAACTCGATTCATTGAAGTCTTTTGATGGTCGTCCGGGCCTTTTTACTCTCCAGGATGGTAACGTTGTGGTGTTATTAAGCCATAATTCGTTTTTCTTTAAGAAACGTTCTTCTTTATTGGCAGCGGCTTCCCTTTTTTGTTTGAATTGGTATTTGAATGCCTTTAAAAAAGGCTTGAGTGAGCTCTGTTGATTTTCAGGACATTTACTGACATCATAGAGTGATTTTCTAGTCACCTTTATGATACTGACTTGGAATTCTGAAATTTAAGTGTGAAAAAAGATTTGCCATGAAAACAGCTGATTTAGCCCTCTTATATAAATTAAACGATATCAAAAAATGGCAGGTACGTGCGGGACTTTTCTGTTCAATAATATTAACAGCAGTAAGCAGCTTTAATGTTTTGCACAAAATCATAACTTAACTAGGCTTAACTTACATACAAAATGAACTTTGAAAATAGTGTTTACAGAAAAAATACACTAAATTTATGGTGTCTCATATATGTAGTGAGAAACGTTACTATCTCAAGTATAATGAAAAGAAAATATATTTTTTATTTACGTTTATATCTTCTTCTTCAAGATCCATTAGAATTTTTAGCAAATTTCCTGTACACAAACTGAAACAACCGTTTGAAATATAAAGTTTTGAAAACAATTCGGAATATAAACACAAGTGATTTGCGCGATGTCTGAGTTTCGACTGCTGGTATGGTCGAAGGAAGAGCGCCGCATCACTAAGTTGTGATGGACTGAATGTAACGGTTACTAAGCTTTAAAAATGTACAGTGAAAAGTATGAGTTGACAATATTCTTGTTATCGACTTTTGATCAACTTTTTATAAGAAATACTCCACTGTGCGTTGGTGCGAGTAATTCCCCTCACTTGCTTACACTCATTATAAGTTCCACTTGGTGGCGATCCAAGTGGGAATTGAGTGTACTACGCGCTAAATGCGCTGAATGGATTTGACTGATAGTTCGAACTGTCAGTAATGGTTGTTTACGTCGCGACGGGATGTAAGGGTTTCGGAGTAATCCTTGTTTTCTGCGTCTTCCTTGAGCCGGCTGCGTCTTCCTTGTCCCCGCCGGTAGTTTAATCACCGAGTGAAGGTGTGAAGTATCGTTCATGTGTATTCAACAACCATTTCCCACTAATTCCGGCCGTCGAATCTCTTCCCGAAAATGGCGCGACTTCCTCCATATCGGTTTCCGTGGCAGGATGAAGTGGGTTTAGTAGATTTGTTTTATGTAACTGTTAGTTGAAGTTTCTTATATTTAACCGTATGTTGAAGCACGCTCCGATCTCAATGCTTGTTACCCATTATACAATAACAATAAATGGTGTTTAGTGCGAATTCCAAGAAGAAATGTAAACAAAGGAATCAAGTTCACGATTATCATAATTTCAACCATAGCATAAGATTATGAATGGTTACAGCATTTTAACTCATATAAGTATATATGTTTCTTCCTCAGACATGTTCGTAGACCTTTTATTTATTTTTAATCAAAGAACCAAATGCATGGTTGCTAATTTTTCTTTGAATGACAAATTCATGTTCCATTGTATGCTAATTCCCATAATACTCGTAAATACATATTGACGCGAGTATATTATCGACATACATACATACATCTCAATTTAATGAGCAGGGTAAATTTTGAATGAGGCATAAGATGTTGATAATGATTTTCACGCTGATAATAATTCTATTGATTTTTTTCATTAACGGAAGTTTAGCTTGTTTTTGATTGGTTTGATTCGTAAATATGTAATGGGTATGGATACTGTGGTAACAGACACATTAAGCTGGCAATTTTAAATTGGCAGTTTAAATTGGTTGATTTAAACAAGTATATTCGGGTCTGTTTGTAACGCCTCCAGATTCGGTCATTTTGTGCAATATTTTTTTAGTTCACAGTCAAATCTTCTAGGACTTGAAGTACTCCTTTCACCTCCTCCTTAACATTTCCGTTTTCTTGTTGCTGATGCTGTGGTTCCGTTACGCCTCGAATTCGCACCTTACTCGTCCCGTGTTTATCACTAATGATGTGTATCGCGAGTATCTCCGTGCGGTTTACGTGTCATTACCGCCTAAGCAGCATCTCTGCTGGAGTTGCGTGAGTGTGAAAATGTTTGCGGTAGGATCGTTGAGTTTGTGTCCTTGACTGCAAGCTCATTGGCTGCGCATTCAGCACTCAGGTTCGAATTTGACTTGGTCAAATTATATACTGCATCGAAATTCATCGGGAGTCCATGCCGGAACGTAGAGTCGATGAAACCACAGGCAGCATGAAACCACAGGCAGTATGAAACCTTGATTCGAGGTAGTGATGTAAACGCTCCCTCTTATCGTGTGACGGGAGCAACGATTCAATTTCAGATTTCCTCCCAGCGATGCATGTTATTTCGTTTGCGACGCAATTCCGATTGTTTCGAGGTGTTATATATTTTATGCTGCCGCATATGTTGATTGGGTGACGAACGTTTCCGCTACCGTGTTTTTTTTGCGTTTCGTTTCGAGCTCGCGTTGGGTCTTGATGCTTTCGACGCTTGCTTCAGGTTGCATTGTCCATAATTGTGGCGTGCAAATTTGAAGTGACCTAGCTACTTGAGTTTACTTACATAAAGTTACAAAGCAAAAATTATTGTGTGGCTTTCTTTTCGTAATTTAACCAATTATTAAATTTAAAATTATTATAAGGCTTTCTTTCCGTAATTCAACCAGTAGTCCTTTTGTGAATAGAAATTCAAATTACTTGCTGATAGTTACATCATCAGATTAACAAAAAAATAAATAAAGCGCGGCTCGGTATTGCCTAGGTTAAACTCTTACGAAATCGCGTATGGTAGTGTTCGTGGTGAGCAGCGCTATGGAGTCTCAATGTTCACCCGTAATAAACTCTCGTTAATGTGCTAGGATATTATATCAATCATCTCATCTGTTATCAATAACTGCCCCGAATCAAGTGGTGACATATTTATTTTGTCACGAGCTTCTCCAATCAATCCGGGAAGATGAGTTATAATATTAAAAAATCGTATGCGTGAAATACTGGGAGGTGTTTTTGACCATTTATATCGATTCTTACCTCTAACGAAGCCGGAGTTTGCAGTGTTATCTTCTTCTTCATCAGAGCTACTTGTGTCGGAGGAGTCACTCTTATGTACAATTACACTGTCATCCGAGCAACTAACAATCTCCGCATCTTCTCTGTCACTAATTATTTCATCGTCACACACTTCACATGGCTGATGCTCACAATCGGTTTCAACATTTGATTCATCCTCCAGAAGTTTGCGTATCTCATCGTCAATTAGAATTCGCGACATTTTTGCTTCAAGATACTGAAAAACTAAAAAAAAATGTTTCTAAACCCAACACAAAGAACACATACTTGGTATCGAGGGTCCATTTGCACCCCAAGCTAGTTCATACCTTCACTTCTAATTAAGATAAAGCAATAAACGTCTAGCATCCCCTACAACACGTGACATAATGAGATTATATCGATGTGCGTGTTCGTAAGTGAAAAACTAGCGATACTAAAACAGTAAATATTTGCAGTGGGGTCCATTTGGACCCTATGATACCAGTTAACGG
This sequence comes from Odontomyia ornata, assembly GCA_963969285.1. Lineage (NCBI taxonomy): Eukaryota > Metazoa > Arthropoda > Insecta > Diptera > Stratiomyidae > Odontomyia > Odontomyia ornata. The sequence continues at coordinate 18,165,268 of OZ017740.1, read as the reverse complement.
TTAATAATAAAGAATCATTTGCTCTCACGGTTATTGACTTTTAGTTGTTTATTTACAGATTAAAACCTAAACAAAACTAACCTAACTTATTCTATTCTTAACCTAATTACATTGTCTTTATAGTTTTGGTTGTTCGTGTATTCTTTTCAAGCGTTACATCCAAAATCGCGTTTCAGAAGAGGCACAGTTCCTACCGACCTGGTCTTCAGGATATGCGGAAGTTATTTTTTATTTCTTTAGTCGGTTACTTAATTATTGTTTGTTTGGTTATAATTTTTTTCCCGATGGAAATTGAAGTTGATTTAGCCCCTGTAGGTATTGGGGGACGGTAAATAGTAGAAGATAGGTTTTGGGGGGTTTGGTTGGGGTTCGATGTAAATCTGTAAGTCTTGGAGGATTCTTATGGGAGAGGGATAATATGGGTTTTCAGGGGTGGGGGTATCATTGAATAGGTCCTGGATTAGATTTGATTCGTGAGCCTACCATTTAGCTATTCGCTTTTGCTTGTTTCGAGTATGTATTGCAGGATGGGGGCCACTTTAGTTCCTTGATAAAGAAAGCTGTTTTTGTAGTATTTTTTACTGGGGCGTCGGTATTTTGATAAACATTTTCGGAGTATCCTCCTCTCAAGTATTTGCAATTCTTCGGGTACTGTTGGTGAAATTGTCAGCCAGGCTGGGAAGGAGTATGTGATAATGGGGTGGATTAGAGTTTTATACATGAAGAGTTTCACATTTGGGAAGACGGGTTTGGAGAATAGGAGGGGTGAGATTAATGCAGCAGCTCCTTTGGCTTTGTTTATTGCTTTTGTTGAAGTTCACTCCCAAATACCTTATGTTATCTTTTGGGTTCACCGTGTCCCCTTCGATAACCGCCCTTATTAGTTTGCTTTGCTGCACAGCTAGCTTGTGCACTTACCACTCGCGTTACAGAAGCAAATTATTTCCAATTTAGCAGCGTTAATTTGGAGCCCCCAATCGTTTAAATAGCGTGCTATAATGTCAACTTCTCTTTGCACCATTTCCATGGCGGAAATGGGAAGAGTGTGACTGGCTAGAATTAGGATATCATCCGCGCACATGATCATGTTCGGGTTACTGGAGATGTTTTGGATTCTGTTTGTGGCGGCGGTATGTGGGATGTCGTGTAGGAAGAAATTGAAAAGGCTTGGCCCCAATATAGATCCTTGTAGGACTTTAGACAGGATAGGTATAGTTGTTGAAGGTCGGTGGGATATTTCATTTGTTTAATATATATTTTGTAGGAAGCTGTCAAGGATATGCGTGAGGGCCAGGGGACAGTTGGAATACATGAGTTTGAATTTTAGCCCATCAGTTCAAACGGAGTCAAACGGTTTTTGTAAGTCTAGAGCGCATGCGACTGTGCTTTGTTTTTTGCACAAGTTTTTTACGGCAGTGTTGTGCACAAGCATAATGGCATGTTCTGTGGATTTTTTGGGTTGGAATCCGAACTGAAACTCGGGAATTAGCTTCATTGAGAATGCTCTAAAGCTTCGTAGAATGATTCTTTCAAGAATCTTGCCAATGTTGGAAAGTAAGGAGATTGGCCTGAAGTTTTTTACGTCTCCATTGCAGTTTGGTTTAGGGATAAGGATAAGGTTGCCTCGTTTCCATCTTTCTGGAAAGTAACCATTGTTGATGCAATTGTTGAAGATGACTGTTTAGCTTTTGGCGACAATTGCGCCGGATTTCCTTAGTACTTTATTGGGAATACCGTCTAGGCCTGAAGAGGTTTTATTATTAACACCAACTAGTATATCTTCTACTTCTGACACGGAAGTGAAAAATTCCCTGAATGTTTCATGTTGCGGAGATACTGCCTTGTTGGTGTCAGAAAATATTATAAGGTATGACCCTTGGTAACCGATGTTTCTCGCTCTTACAGCCAATATCATTTCCTGTGCTCTTTCGTTCTCTGGGGCTCTTTCTCGGTACAGGTTTCCGTAGAATGAGGAGATAGCTTGCAGCTTTTCTTCAGGTGTGGAGAAGGGTAGTCCTCTGTGCTTGATAGGGTCCCTGTCGATGTTAAAATTATATGACCGTCGGCCCGTTAGTTTATTAATTTCTTGAAAGGCGTCTGAAGATGGTTTGAGTAAACTCAATCTCCTTTTATAGTCTTCATTCATCTCACGTCTTATTTGCCACCTTATGCGGTTGGTTAGTTCAGTGATTTCCGCTTTAAGAGTGAGGTACTCCTGGTTTATGCGATTGTTGTGCCGGTGGAAGATCCGTTTAAGCCTTTGAGATTTCCGGTTTTGTTCCCTTATCTGTGCTTTGGTGTTTTGCGTAAGGCATCTGTATAGCCATTGTTTCGGTTTTTCTTCCGGCGCATGTGCATCCATTCATTTAAGTATAGCCTTGGTTAGGTTCTGGATGTGGATACCAATTTCCTGGTTAGAAAGGATTCGGTTTACAGTGGGAGGGGGGGGGGGGTTAATCGTCTTCGAGGCCTTTTCTGAACTCTGCCCAATCCACAGAGGCATAGGAGTGAAATTTGTATGGTATATCTTCAATAGTGGTTTGGTTGTTTAGGAGAAGGGTTAGTTTCAAACAATAGTGATCGGATATCGATGGAAGGGTTGCATATTGGTAGGGAGTTGTGTTGCCAGTTAGTAGATCTTGTGACACTGTCTAAGAAGGAGCTGCTTCTTGGGTATGAGGGGACACCTGCGTTCACGATGGCGCATGTCAGAAATGCACTCGATAGGAACCATTGATATATTCTTTGGCCGTTTGGGTTCCGTGTGGAATCACCCCAATGCTCATGTCTCGGGTTGAGGTCTCCACTGAGGAGGATAGAGTCGTAGTTAGCAGCTATTGCTAGCATTCTATTAAGGCTGGGTTCTATTGAAGGTCCCAGGTTTCCTGGGATGTAGATAGACCCAATTAGTATTTTCCCATGACCACCATTGTGTCTTTGCATGTTTCAAGTTGCTAGCGCGCAGGAAATGTCAGGATGGTTAAAGTTTATTTGGTCGACTGATAGGTAGTCTCGATAAAGAATAGCGGTACCTCTGCCTGCGTCGTTTCTAAGTACTTGATAGTTTTCTATTCGGACCTTGTGTGTCGTTTTTAAGACTGTTTCATTAAGGAAAACTATGGCTGGTTGAATGGATTTTGTAAGGCTAGACACGAATATTCTTTTGTCATGGGAAACTAGAGGGTTTATGTTGAGACAGATAGTGGTCAGGTTATTTACCCCCATACAAGTTGAGGTATAGCTCGATGAGCACAACTGGCTTGTTCTGTGTTGGCGTGCCATCGTATTTCCTCCAGAATTGGGCAACCTTTTTTAGGAGTTCACCTGGTGACACTCCTAAAACTTGGACTGTTTCGTAGTGGAATCTTTGAAGGGGGTTCCCTTGTGATTCTGCTTTCCGGGGCATGGTTGAATTTCTTCCACTCGTGACTTCCGAGTATAGAGGTACTGATTGTGCTGGTGTGGCTGTTCTGATGAGATTTGTATATATTTGAACGATAGGGTTGAAATGGGGGTTGTTCTTTTGTTTTTTAAAACATTATCTTGTCTATCAATCTTCTCCTTTCCGGGCATCCGGAGAAGTTTGACGGGTGGGATGTTCTCTTTGCAGAGAACACAGAAAGGTGGAGTGCTTGTTTTGGCAATGACCTTTCTTGGGCATCCTTGGGGGTTGTGGTCCTCTCCGCAAGCTACACATCTTGCCTGGACGGCATCCAAAGCGCTGACATCTAGAGCACTGGAATAGGTTACTCCTCCTGGGCTTTTCCCATGTCGCTTTCTGATGAAGGATGAAACAGAGTAAGGAGGCAGTCTTGATCTTCTTTTTGGTTGAGGACTATTTTGTATAAGTCTAAGTTCACGCCGTTCGCTTTGGACCATCCGGTGGTTAACGGTAAGACATTGTCGATTTTGATGTCCGGACATTGTATTTCGAGTCTATCCCTCTTAGTATGACTGTTAATTTTTTGCGCTCCGTTTGTGTGAAGGAGTAACCTTCCGCTTTAGATCTGCGGATCAAACCCAGTAGTTCATCATGGATGGCGGCTTCGTCAACTGTGATTTTTAATTTGCTCGCGCTCAGGTGAGTAATTCTATACTTCGTTGTGGGGTTCCTTTCCATGACATTTTTAACCGTCATTGCTGTGATACCTTCTACGAATATAGGAGGACACCATGACTTTTTCTTTTCAGGGGCACACGTAGTTTTTCTTCTCCCGAAAGAGGCGCGTATGGATTTGGATTATAAGGGGTTGGTGCTTGGATAAGAGTGGGTGACTTTCGTTTAATTGCCAATTTACCTAGAGCCATTCTAAATCCTTCCGATTCCATGTTGATCCGGTCGATAATTACCTTGTTTGGAGCGTTTGTTCCAGCTTGCTCTACTTGCATTGTTGCTAACGTGCGCCTTCTCGTCATTGTCCGCATCCGACCACCTTTAGATATTTGAGGACTCACTTTTCAGCTCTGTTGTTGCCAGTTTTCCGGGCTTTAATTCCTTTTTCCGCTATACTCGTATTTCGTTTTATTTATAACATTGATTTTTAACACCTTATTGTTTTCGCTTGCGATGTGTTCGGTTTGACGTCTCACCATCGAATCCGAGTTGTTGGGTATGTATGATTTTCATCGTTTTGACGAAATATCGCCAGTTTAAAGCAGAAATAATTTATTTTTATTCAAGTGTTGCATACAAGCAAGCTGCAGAACTTTTTGAGTGGAATTAAAGCTCTTAAAAGCTGGGACTTGTTTAAAAGTTAAATTTAGAAGACAAATTTTATTGATTCATTTGGTAATTTCGAGAGATGATGAAAAAGCTGATGTGTCCTTAAACTGATGTTAATTAAAACAAAAACTGTTATTATCTATACATGCATACGTTACCAAACACCGAAAACAAAAAATAGTTCTTTTAAAACATAACAAAAATAGTTATGAGGGTTTCAATATCAGGTTTTTCATATTTTAAGAAAAATATTTAAATAAATCATGACTCTATCGACGCAGGTTCCAAGGGGGGAAAGGTAGCAAATGACTCCACTAATATCCCGAAAATTTTTGTCGGTTCGTGCGCCGAACACCCTGTATAGTATTTAAAGTTGACTGCTATAAATTATATTTTCCTTGAATATTTTGTCCATTGACTCCACCCAAACTTGCTGCCTGCTAGCAAACCTAGTGGCTAAATTTATCTTTGTTATTTTGAAACGCAATAATTGCTTTCTATCAACATTGCATTAATTGAATTTTCCAGTAAAATAACTCTTGGAAGGAAACATGGTCCTTGAATTTCATTACACTCTTAACATTGTTATTACTTTCCTTTCCCTTCGTCAGGCTCTTTCTTGGTAACTGAATACTAATAAAGCAAATGCCAGAGAAAGTAACAAACACTGAAGCTAAATTAAATTATGAACCTATCGTAGGTGTCTCGTCTCAACGAGTGTTTTATTTCTAAGTAGCTTCTTACTTCAACATCCAAGAATAATAACAAAAGAAATTCGATTTTTTCTTCTCCCTACGCCAGCGTGGGGGATGGTAAGTCATCATTGCTTGAAGGATATAGAAAAATACAACGTAGTGGCGTTTTTGCTTAAGTATTGATCGAATTAGTTTTGTTGGCGTGAAATTAAAACCCGAGTTATGTAAGAATGTTTTGAATGGAACGGAATTCAGGAGTTTTCATTATAAGGACAATATGCGCTTCTATAATGTAAAGAGAAGCCTCAATGCAAATTAAAATAAGCAATTTTAAGCTTGATAGCACTTAAAATGTTAAGCACCACCATCTTCAAAAGTACTTTTGATCTGAATTTTAAATACATCCCGTCATGTTCCACAGCTTCGAATGACCTCAAAAGCCATCACGATCCTTCCTTTAAAATTAGACTATTAACTTCACTTAACTTTTCAACATTTCAACCGTCAATCTCTCTCAAAGTATTATAAGTATTAATATACGCTTATCATGGAGCAATCTTTTCATCCTAGACCACGCCGGAAATGGGAAACTTTTCCCATCCGCCCCAGCTTAAGTGTGTCTAAATTAAACTTACACCACGGTCCTCGTTCTTAGCTATCCCAAGTTTTTGCACTCGTCCTTGTTTGATGTGCAGAAAAAAATTGGGCTGTTGACCTTTTAGCAAACATCCGTTTCAGAGCCTGCAATCTTCTTGTCATACTGAACACACATGTTCACACTCATTCATATGTATAGTATGTGAATTTTCCACCCTGAAAAGAAACGGAAAGAAAAATGCTCGGAAGGAGCTGGCTCGTGCAGGCAGCTGTTAACACAAAACACGGTCAAAGATGGTGACGAACAAAAGTCATTGAGCTTTTAATCGTGATTTAATATTCATAGGAACTCTGGAGTAAAGTTGCTGCAGGACATGTGTTGCTTGGAGATGATGAAGATTGAATAGGACTTCTCTGGAGAAGGGGATACTTTTTTGATGAATAGATAACAAGAAAACAATTTTAATACTAAGACGAAACTTTGACGCAAGGACCTCTTTTTGAAACCATCAAAATATTGTACTATTGATGATTATATTTTGATTCCATTGAACAAATATTTGTTTGCAATAAAATTGCTTATTCATCATTTTAAATAAGAATCCTTTTCAGGATACTGTTCCTAACTTCTGTCTGAACATATATTTCAACAACACGCACAGGAGATAGATTCTTCGTGCCTATTAAACTATCTAAACATACTCTCACAACTAATGCCCAAAAGAAGTGCACACTATGACTACATCATGAATATCCTGATTCTGGAAGCATCTACCCAAATGAGGTCATTTTTGTCGCAATATTTAAATCCTTGCTTAGAGACACTTATAAATGTGCTTTACAGCTACCTCACAAATGGGCTTAACGTACCTTCCCAATACCACTCACATCCATGATTTTTTATGATGCACTCTTCTGCTGCCTGAACGCATCCTTTTCCCTTCATTGTTTGTATAGTTTAAATGGGTGGCCTAGGGAGAAAGCTGAGTTAGAATGCTATAAGACCAGTAGGCCTTAAGCTACACATTACGCCGTTGGATGAAAGACCTAGCGTCGAAAAAAATGGGTAAAGCTCTAAAGCTGAAACTACGTAAAACCAACATACAAGATGGTCGCATCATCACTTTCCTAACCCAAACGAATAGGACGCAAGTGCTTTTATATTTGAGGAAAGAAAGGAGAGTAGAGAAGAATGGGAGATTTTATCATTATACGAAACAGTGTCATCCACCGTCATCGTCCAACTTCCATCCAGTGAACTTTATTTCAACTTACCCGCATATCTTGTCTACCATTCTCTATGGTCATTGTTCGAAGGTGTACACAAAAGTCGGATGTAGAGTATAAGGTAAGGTCAAAAGCGTGTGTAAATAAAGACGAAAGCCTACTTTGATGGAAGTCCTTTCGGTAAATGACGAGAGACCATCAATAGAATAGGCAGGTGATATGCAAACTGAGAAGGATTTTAGATGGATATGCCTTAAATTGCACTAGATTAGTTGTTATGAGATTCTAGTTCCACTTATAAGGATTCAAATGTCATTCAAATCAGGTGAAAGGATTTCAGAAAAGACTTTAAGGTAATAATCAAGAATATCGCAGAAGCGGTAATGACACAGGCATCCAAATTTGAAATTTTTTTTCCTCTCTAAGATTTGATGGGGTAATTTGGGGCGCTAGTTGTGAATATGTAATCAGTTTATCTCCAACACATTCGGATTTTTCAGAAAAGCGACTATCAAAAATAGACAAACGTAATGTTACCCTTAAGTTGTTGGCTGCACCTTTAACTTTAATTTAAGTGATTACCTGGGTTTTCGAGCAAATGACGTGAGCTACACAAATGGGAAAGCATCCTCAATCTATTTTAAATGTAATGGAAGCCATTATAAGCACAAGATTCAGCTAGGTTTAGCTTCATCTTCGCGCAGCAATGATGCCAAATTGCTGATCGATCATTACGGCAGGCATCCATCAATAAGGTAGACGTCAACACTTGAAGCAGGAAACATCAACCAGCAGCAGCTAACAGGACACTGCACAGACCGAATCACTAACTAGCCAGCAGCAGTCAATAAGACACCCCACTGATCGAATCCCAAACTTTCTTGAACGCTGTAGCTCAATCGAATGCGTCTGGTACCGCAGATGCGGTAAACACTACCTGAACCTAAACGTAGAACTCATTCATCATTCCCCAGTACATTGCGGACCTGCAAACCGAACCTTTGCGAGTATCCTTCCACCAACGTATGCAAATGCTTGGTAAAGAAGACGATGGAGTAGACGACTTGGCAAACAAATTAAATGACCAACGCTAGACCAGCCATGACAAGTCAGCACTCGCAAAATACAAGCCACATAAATTTCTTGAGAACAATCATAATCGCGAATTGATGGAAATGCTCCAAAGCCCTCTAAAGCTTCAAGTACATTAAGCATGAAGACAATCGCCACTTAATTAATGTTCTTTCCCCGAAACATTCGCAGATAAATATTTACTGGGAAATTATGATCGAAAGAAAATGAACATGCACATTTAAAGTACATTTCCAAGTCTTTGGAATGCAAGTTCCCAAGAAAAAGACATCCAAAAAACGGCAGCAGCTAGTGTAGTCAATCATGAAACATGCAAAAGTTAGTTGTTCAATATGATGACAATGTGAAAAGAGTTGGAATGTGAAATGGAAGTGATTAAAATAGGAGAATAATAATAGTTTACGTATAAGACTTGTTGGACTGCAACCTGAATAACAGAGTACGAAGTGTGACAATTAAGTAATGATACTGATTTGCCATCCCCTTCAAAGTAGTCCCCTTGGGCAGCTATACACTGATTCCAGCGTATTGTCCATGCTTTGTAACATTTCTGGAACGCTTCGACTAGGGTGTCCACGAGTACCCTCGTCACGGCCACCTGGATGTCCGTAATCAACTCAAAATGGGTTCCTTTGACCACCGATTTTGTTCTAGGGAACAAAAAAAAGTCACAGGTTGACATATCGGGCAAATAAGGCGGCTGTTGCAACACGGTGATCCCTTTAGAGGCCAAATACTGGGACACGCTGAAGGCGGTGTGGCGCGGTGCGTTGTCGTGATGAAGGATGCAGTTACGAGCGATGTCTGGGTGCACCCTGTTGACTCATTTTCGCAATCTTTCGAGTACTTGGCGATAGTAGACTTGATTTACGGTTTGCCTCGATGAAACAAATTCTTTGTGACGATTCCACGGCTATCAAAAAAGGCAATAAACATCGTTTTCACCGTCGACTTGCTCATGTGAGCTTTTTTTCGGGCTGGGGGGCATGCGGAGACAACCATTGTGAGCTTTTGACACGAACAAGAGCACTATCACCATGCGATTTTACCATTTTAGCGTACGTTTCCGAAGCTGTTTCGCCCAATCTGGCGCAAAATTGATTTCGTTTCTCCATTTTCGTGACGAGCACCACCAACACACGTCTACTCAACATGACACAGCAGGCGAACTAAACAAGCTAGAGCCATGGTAAATATATCAATGGAGAGGGGAAGGATGCCGAGGAAAGGAATTTCAAGGTCGCAGGTTTACCACAAGCGCGGCAATAAAATCAGTCTCATTACTTAATTGTCACACCTCGTATACCCATCAACAGTTTAATTTGTTTTAAGGAAATAAATCCAACTTTCCAAGAGGGGGGCAATCCAACATAATAAAATACAACCCCAAACAAATTTGAACTTGGAAATCATCAAAACAATTCAATGTTTGTATTGGCAGATGACAATTCCCCTACTGCCGTTTATTAAATTCACCTTTTTCACACACAGATGTTCGAGCAGGTGAAATTGGCGTTGAAGTGAAAATCAATTGCAACATCCAGAAAACGAAATTACCTCTGATTGGAAAGTTAAAACTATTGAGTGGGGTGAAAAACAATACGGAGGTTTGAACTTGGGAAGGTGATTGATCGGCGAAGTCCCGAAAGAAGGAGACGCTAGGTGGAACGAATGTAAGTTGGAGACTTTGGCGCGGATTTTTCTCTTCTATTCATCCTGGGATTTTCTCTCGAGGCAAGCAGAGGTGACAGCGGAAAGTTGAATGTGAAAATCCTGTCGTGGAAGTTTAATTAGTATCTGGAGGCTAATTTTTCCCGGTGTCTGCTGCCAGGGCCGTAGACAGAAATTTCGTCCGGGGGGCCCGTGACATAATTATAAAATATTTGGTAAGCTGTGTGCGGGGCGATTGTATGGATGTATATTTTATTAAATTAAAAATAATAACGATAATATACAACATTAGCTTTTTTATTGTAACTAATACCCTTTATGATTTTTAAGTATAAATTTCGTATGTATATGTATATATATATATATATATATATATATATATATATATATATATATATATATATATATATATATATATTTCTTGTCAAGCAGATGACGTTTATTAGGGTCAGATATTCAAAATTTCACTTGTCGAGATTTTTTTGTGGCCAATATATCGAGACCGTCATTCAAGTGGACACTTAAGCTCCCATGTATTGACAGAATGGCGAATGCACTGAGTCTTTTGTTGCCCGTAGAGTTACGTATGTAAGTTTTGATTATCTTCAGTGTCGGGAATGATCCCTCCACACTCGCTGTTGTAACCGGAAGAATCACCAAAACTGATAACAGATATTTGATTGTTAGAAATCGGCTTCTTCTTCTTCGTAGCACTACAGCCCCTCCCGGGCCTTCGCTTCTGGCAAATAGCGTCTCCAAGTATCTCGGTCCATCAACCACGTCCTCCGATTTCGAAATGGGAGCAGCGATCAACTGTATTCGTCGACCGAGTCAGACCAGCGTTTCCTTGGTTTTCCTGCTGGTCTCTAGCCGTCCGTTCTCCAAACGAATGGCTTTTTGGATATCCGTTGTTCTTTCATACGATTCATGTGTCCAGCCCACTGCAGCTTCCACAGTCTGCTTATGGTTGTATCGAACTTGCCATTGGTCCCCGTCTAGCTTTGCTCCGCTTATTCGCCTCAGGACCCGTAGTTCAAAGGCATTAAATAAATTGTCTTTGCACATGCTTGGGTTAGAGTCCATGTTACACACCCATAGCATAAAACAGGTCTTATCATAGATTTGTATACTTGGAGCTTTGTTTTCCTGTGTATTCAGCTGGTCTTCAAGATCGTCACAACTAAATAAAATATTTTATTGTATTTGCGAGCTGTATTCTGCTGCGTATTTCGTATCTTTCATTAGCAGTTCTCTTCATTTGCTCACATTTTCGATACTGTGCTCGCCAAGTGTGATATTTTCTATACTTGAGGTATTTTTCCAAGACTGCGTCATGAGCTTTGTTTTATTTTCATTGATTTGTAGCGCTACTAGTTTTACTTCGCTGTCGAGTTTCAGGAAGAGTTCTTTGGCAGTTGTTGATGACGGTACTAAATGTTGATGTCATCTGCATAAGCCACTGTTTAGCTTGCCTTGTGTAGTAATGTATCTCATGTATCGACAGGTAGCATCCTTATTACGTACTCCAGGCCAATAGGGCCAGCCCATCTCCCTGTTTTAGTCCAATATTTGTGTCAAAGGCATCGGTGAGTTGATAATTGGTGCGGACTTGGGACGTCATCGACGTCATTATCATTTTCGTAAGACGGGCTAATTTGGCTGGGATGCCAAAGTAGTGCATTATTTGGTACAGTACATTACGATCAATAATGTCGTATGCTTGCTTAAGATCAATGAAAATTTTGTGTACGTCTATGTTTAACTCCCAGTATTTTTCGAGGACCTGCTTGACTATGAACAGTTGGTCTTTTGTCGATCTACCTACTCTAAAACCACCTTGATACTCTCCAATAATACTGTAGGCGTATGAACCGATTTTATTTTCTAAGGAGGGGTGAAATACGTGGCAGAGGTTGAAGAGATGGTTCTGGGAGCTTGGTTCTTGCCAACAATAAACTTAAAAAAATTTCATCTTCATTGATTCTTAAGGTACGAAGGCTAATATAACTTTAGTCTCAAGCCACATTACTAGCTTTTCAGGGGAAAGGGGTGAAGCAATCAGATTGAAATCTTCGTAGAAGTTCAATAATTACTTCTCCCAGCTTTATTCAGTGTGCGAAAACATTTTTACAATTTTTGGCTGTTTCCCAGGGATGAAATACCCTGTAGGGGCTGGGTGGTTGGTTTTCCGGAGCAGGCGTCCACCAATACAATTTTTTGATGCATAATAAATTAGCAATAAACTGGGGAAAAACTTTGTTCCTATAATGAATGCTCCTTAATAAAGTGGATTATGTAGCTTCATATGGAGGAGGAGTGAAATACGCTGTGGGGATTGCAGAGCTGGTTTTTCGGAAACTTGTTTGAGACTTATATTGCTAGCAATAAATTAGCAATAAAAAATTTTAATAATTTATATCACGTCTCAAACGTTCGAGATTTCCCGAAGGAAATCTGAACCGACCTCTCATCGGTTCTAGGCGTGAAGTCTTGGAACGTGACAATGGACTGTACCCATCAAGTCAACAAGTCCAGACACTCTTAGTCTACTCCGAGGTGGCTGCTGGCTAGCTAGCTAGTTTGGAGAGAAGTTTCAGTCACCGATTAACCCGATTTGAAACGCGTCGAACAACTTCCATCGACTCTACTCTAAATTGCATCTCTTCATCCCAGAGAAAGGGAACAAAATCAACCGCTAAAAAAATACTTGCACCCGAATATCACCAACGCGGTGCCCGAAATATACTACTCAAATTCAAAACCGGAAAAAAATCTACTCTAATAAAAACACGCAAACACAAACTATGAAACCGACCATTCACGGATTACTGGAACCCTAACCTCTCGGTGGCATACTCACCGTTCACTGAAATTATCCTGTTGGAAAAGAACGGTTTCGCTGGAAAGAAAGACTGGGTTAGCCTTAGATTTCATATTCTTTTTAATTTCTTTCATAGTACTACTTTGTATTTTTTTTTTTTTTTTTTTTGAAAAATCAAATGTATCTGCATCTAAGACTAACTAAATAACTAACGATGCATGTTAAATTTGCAAGGTTTCATTTTTTTTATTTTTGCTGCAATGCATTTCATTATTGTGTTAAATTAGCAAGTGTTAATTTTCTTGCACCTAAGTGCCTGCCAAAAAATTATTTTTAATAGTTTTTTTTAATTTTTGCAATTTTTAATGTTATAAATTTTTCTCGTCAATTTACTCACACACTACGCGCAAAAACACTGAATTTGATTTTCATCAATTTCTAAATTATTTTATTAAGGTTTTTGTCTTCAATTTAGGTGTAATATTTGTCCTTTTACTACCTCTAAGAAAATTTTTTGAATATTTCTTTATTACGTTTTCTGTTTTTTTTTTTTTTAATTGTATTTTCGTTTATTCTAATATCTGTGTTTTGAAATCTAATTCGGTTTGTTGCATTGCAAATACTGGATTTTTACAATTTTAATAAAGTTTTATTTTATGTATATATAAATACATTTTAGAAAAGATCAACTCCAACTGGAAATTTCGAAAAGTCATGACGGGGGGGGGGGGGGGGGGGGGCTTAAAGCAGGGAGAGGTAAACCAAGGATAGATAAACGCTATAGTGAACGAATGGTTGATAAACATAGTATCCTAGACATGGCTTACATATTCACTCATTTGAACATTCAATCTTTGTATTACCACAATCACGAATACATTGCACACACAGTTGATGGAAAGACAAGGGACCGAAACAGGGTTGAATTAATCATTCGAGTTGAAAGAAAGCATATTTTCCCATTTCCAAATTGGATTTATAGCATCTTAAAATAAAAGAAAGAGATATCCATGTTATAATTTGTAGTTTGTTTTAAAGTTTCTTAGTTTGTCCTCATCAAAATTCAGCGTTGATGTTGTTTTCTGACGTTGATCTACTGTCAACTTTATGATTTCTCCTCGGCAAGAATTTCTGTCAAGAAACCACTGTCTGCCCTTGGTGAACGGTTGTTAATGTAGCGGGCGCGATAAAGTCCGCACCGTTCTTTAGCACAAATGTTGTATGCGTGAAATCTATCATATGAACCCCTACCTGTGACCAATCTTCATCGGAACTTTCATTGTCTGAATGATCACTGCTACTTGCAGCTGTGCTGCTCAACACTCGTCTTCAGTTGCTCATACTTCGTCCATCAGTTACGCTATGCTGCCGACTAAGTTGCGAACTAGATTAAGCAGACTGATGCGGATTATAGTGCAAACTCCTCCTGCTTTCGGAAGCCGTAACTGAAGTTGTTGTGTTTGTCGTACTGATCCTTCGTTTACTGTTTGTCGTGACTTAATTCGACGAAGATTTTGAAGCAGTATTTGTTGTGGTTGATGGTATTTTGGTGTTAGGTACGCAGCTTGAACTATTATTTGTGATTTCCTTCTTGGCCGCTGACGATGCTTCGAATTCAGCATGTGTTCCACTTGACACGGAGGCTCATCATCTTTGATTCGCGGACGTTTGGCAGCAAAGAGTTTTTCTGTTGCGGGTATTGACGGAGCTGCAGACGGTGGGAGTTCTACGCAACTAACGCTGAGTTCAGAACTTTTAAGCGAGCTGTATTGTACCAAGCTGTCATCGAAATCAGAACTGGTGTCGTCGGAACTGTTGTGAACTGTGTCGAAAAAACTCTAAGGAACTGACATTTATTTTATAGAGCATTATTCTCTACTTTAAACAAATTTTTATTTCAAATTGAAACTAATCTTTAGTTGTTGGGGAGTTTGCCAAACTTCAGTTGGTAGTAATTTAAATTAAAAAGATGAAAATTTGGTTTTAATCAAGAATTAATATTTTTGTAACTAAACTGAATGCGAATCGCAAAAAATACTCGACCAAGAAGAAATTTCACTTTCAAAATCTACTTATTTGCTGAAAGTTCACAATTGTTATCGAACTTACTTGTTTGGTTTAAAAAGCTTTGGCTTGTCGTGGGAAACGGGCAGGTTTGCGACAGAGAATGTGAGTGTGGAGGCGCAGTCATCAGCAATCCGGGCTGATATCCTGGAAGCATCGAACGAATAGGGTTGCTGCCACTGTCACTGAAAATCTTAGAGCCGGGGTCAGAGCCAACGGGACTCAAAGACAACATGGAACTGAAGGCCAGCACGAGCCGAACGTGATACCCTTTCCCCTTTTTTTGACACACGTCAAGTCGCGGTTCAGTGGCAGCGATTAGTTTAAAAGTCGCTCACGAACTGTCGACGTCAGTGATGTAGGGTGTAGGGATCTGCCGGTCACGTCAGTTACATAGGGCGCCAAGAGCAAGATTACCACAATATGCCACCTTGAAAATGTCACTATCTGTATTCGTTCTTAAGGTTAGGGTTAATGTAGCTTGAGACTTAAGCCACATCCCCACTTTTTCGGTGGAAGGAAGGGAGCAATAAAAATATTTGCTAAGTAATAAACTAGCAATGAAATATGGACTTATAATGAAAGCTCCCTAACAAAGTGGATGATGTAGCTTAATAGGCATTAGATAATGCCTTGTCGTTGCCATTGACCAACAAAGTTTGTTCAGCTGCGGCAGGGTTATCCGATGTGATATAAGCTCAATAATTCACGATCTTTTAATAGCATTTCGATGCGAAATTGCTAGCTGGAATTGTTTTCACTATTAAATTTTGTGAGCTTGTATTTTGCGATGGTACCATTCATTTTGGTTCAAATGTTAAACCAAAACATAAAGGGTTATTTTGAATAGCCCACTATTTTGGTAGATGTCACTTTTAAAGCTGTCATTTTTGACATTTGACAAGTAAAAACTACGCCATTGATAAAAATGGAACAACACACGCTTCAACAACGCATTGAAATTATTCAAATTCAAAGACAGTTCGTAAAACTCGAACATTTTTGGATCGTCGTGAAGCACCTTGGCGGACCACAATACAGAAATTGGCGGAAAAATTCGAGCTGTTGGGACAAATTAGAGATGTGAAGAATACAACCCGTGCACCTCACTCAACAACAGCCGCGAATATTGCTGCTGTAGCCGAAAGTGTTGTCGACCCAAAACTTCACTCTATTAGCGTTAGTGCTGGTCAACTAGAAACAGTCATACAAAAGTCAGAGGCGGCTACTGCACAGAACCTAGAAGCAGCTTCCTCTTTAAACTACAAATCTTCTACTATACAGGGCACTTATAATAACTGCGTGCGTGGAGAAGATTTAATTCCAAATTCGTCCGGATCAATTTTACAGCCCATATCACTTGCTCCTAATAATAACAACCAATCCTTTTTAGACCCGTTGTTGCTTCCTACAGTCAAGGCCACTATAGTTTCGGGTGCTGACCTCGAAAAAATATATTTAATATCTTGACTTAGAGATGATAAAATTTACGAATCGGTTCGACTCTACCTGTCATATATGCACAAGGCATCAGAAACCACTTGCATTGATGGAAAAACGAAAACAAGTCTGAAAATCGTGATTCAGAGAGAAGGTCTTCCAATTGATCTGGACGCTCTCCGGCTTCTGTATTTTTCCCACCACGAAGAACTAGGTATCACCGTTGACCAGGCAGAAAAAAGATCTCGAAACCTACGCATCACATGTTAGTTCAAATCATATCTCGTCATTGCAAAGGGGAAGGGAACAGCACCATACATTTTTTCGTCCGCAATAAGCAGAAGATTTTAAAGTTATTTTACAATAACTGTGGTGGTATACGTAGTAAGTTAAACAAACTTTTTCTTGACGCAAAGTTGTACCATTTTAATATCCTAACCCTTTCCGAAACGTGGTTGAATGATTCTCACATTAACGAAGAGATCCTTGATAGTGACTGAAATATATACAGAGACGATAGAGATCGTCACAGCACAGGACAATCACGAGGAGGTGGTGTTTCAATTGCAGTACACAACCCCTTTATGAGTGAGCTAGTAAATTCCACGCAATACAAATTATTCCAGCATAAATTGGTAAAAAAAAGTTGGGAAGATCTTATTTATATATTGGCAATTTTTATGTCCCCACAAATTCTAACGATACTGTCTACAACGACGTTTGTCAAATTGTTGCTGAAATCGGTGCAATAATTATAAATGAAGAATATAAGATTATAATTACTGGTGACTTTAATCGTCCAAACTTAAAGTTTATGGTCGATCAACAAGACGGCCTCCTTCTTCCTGTCAATCTCCTTAATAGTAATGATTTCAATCTGCAGCTCCGTCAATACTCAAACTCTTATGACGAAGTAGTGGTCAGTTCAACTGATCACAACGAGCATCTGTTTTCTAATCCAGCTCATCACTCCACTTTTACCGTTGAATTGTCCACTTCTGATACTTCTAATTCTATATCGTACAATTCCACTATTGTATATGACTTTCGTAAGGGCAATTACGATCAAATCAATTGTCTTTTATCCCAAGTAAATTGAAATGACACTTTGTCAACGCTAGACTTGGATACAGCATTATTCACCTTTTATAGCATCATCTTTGATGCCGTTGAATCATTCATACCTAAAATTTAAAAAAAAAAAAGACAAGACTTCAGAGCCATGGCTATGAAGATAACTCCGGCATTTACGCAACGAGAGAAATAAACTTTACAAGCTCCTTAAACGCAATAATGATGCCAGCGATGAGATCAAGAGTAAGTATAATGAGATTGCTCTCAAATTCAAACTAAAATCCTAAGAGGCATATCAATCGTGCGTTAACATTGTAGCGGAAGGAAACTATTTCCAATCCAAAAAAGTGTTTTGACTTCGTAAACGTTAAGCGTAAAACTCATGGCTATCCTTCGATTATGACATACAAAGGCTCGACGTCATCTTGTGTAGAACAGATCTGCGAGTGTTTCGCAGACCACTTTCAGCAGGTTTACTCGAACTCTGCTACTCCACTAAACCTAGAGCCTCCGGAAAAATCGTCTGGAACCCTTATAGAGAACATATCGACTTCAGGAGACGAAATTCTCCAAGCTATCGAGGATCTCGATTTAAATAAACGACCTGGCCAAGATTTGATTCCACCCTGTTTTCTGGCCCTCTGCAAAAGTGAACTGACTAGACCCCTCTTCATTATATTCAATAAATCCCTATCTAGTGGTATCTTTCCTAAAATTTGGAGGCCATCCTTAATAACACCAATACATAAAAAAAGGTGAAAAATGGCTTGTGGTGAACTACAGGGGCATTGCTATCTTATCTGCTATGCCAAAACTGTTTGAAAAAATTATTTGTGGTAAAATTTCTCCCATTATCGAACCATTTTTTAATGAAGAGCAACATGGTTTCCGTAAAAACAGATCTACTACCACTAATCTAATCACTTTGACGTCAGATATTCTTTTTAGAATGGAGGAAGGAAATCAGATTGATGCCATATACACCGATTTTAGCAAAGCATTTGATAGAGTGAATCATGGAATTTTGTTGAAAAAACTCCGTAGCTTCGGCATATCAGGTTCAATACTATGCTGGATTCAGTCTTATTTGAAAAGCCGCACACAATTTGTCAAGTTTCAAGGGCAGTTGTCGCGTGAGATCAATGTCGCCTCTGGGGTTCCTCAGGGCAGTCATCTCGGTCCACTTCTCTTCAATATTTTCATCTCAGATCTTTCGGAAGCGCTGTCTGACGACCTTAAACTATATCACAGTATACAATCCTTAACTGATGTATCTTTTCTTCAATCCAAACTAACCGCCCTCCACCAATGGTGCGATATGAACCATCTTGAACTAAATCTGGAAAAATGTTACGTAATTAACTTTTCAAGGAAAAGGAATGTCGACACATATAACTATGAAATTAACAACACACAACTGCGAAGAGTTGATAAAGTTGTAGACCTTGGCGTAGTATTAGACGCCAAACTCAGATTCAACCTTCACTATGATGAAATTTTGTGCAAAGCTTATAAGATGCTGGGTTTTATTAAACAGAGGGCGAAAGAATTCAGGAATATTTGGGCCACAAAATCCCTGTTCGCCTCGCTAGTCCGTCCTATTCTCGAGTAAGGCTGCATAGTCTGGGACCCTATATATGACATCTATAGTCGTAGGCTTGAGTCTGTACAAAAACAATTGTTACTCTTTGCCTTAAGATCTTTGTACGACCCGACTTCTTTTAACAACCTACCATCAAACAACTTCAAACATTAAACCTGACATCACTCGCTTCCAGAAGAGTCGCTTTGTCTGCATGTCTACCTATCGACGTAATAAGGTACAATATTCAAGTTACTGTTTTGTCAGACAAGATGCACTTTCACGATCCTATTAGAGTCACGAGACACATTCCCATGTTGACCACAAGTACACACCACACCAATTATACAGACAATGAGCCGGTTAACAGATGCTGTAAGGCATTCAATAAGTTTAGCGATCTGTATTCTCCAACCACTTCCAAGTCCTGTTTAAAACCAAAACATTAAAAGTCTTCAATTCATCGACTACATAATTAAGATTGTATTATTGTATTGGTATTTTACTTCAGTTAAATTTGATTTGTATCTTAATGTAAAATGGGCCTTGTTTGGCGACTGAATAAATAAAACCCAGGTTTGTCCATTCCTCGCCGTTCTTTGGAATTAACCATTCCACAAACGTCATTACACAGTATTTTGCATAAAGATTTGGGTCTTAAGGCTTATAAAGTTCAGTTAACACAAGAACGTAAGCTGGTCGATCATCAACAACGTCGTGTCTTTGCTGGTTGAGTCCTTAAAATGCATGAAAATGATCCGGAATTCCATCGAAAAATCATCTTGAGTGATGAGGCCCATTTCCACTTCGGTGGCATCGTCAACAAGCAAAATTGTTGCATCTGGGGCTCGGAAAACCCAAGAGTTATTGTTGAAAAGCCTCTCTATCCTCAACGTGTGACTGTTTGGTGTGGTTTATGGTCCGGCGGAGTTATTGGACCTTACTTTTTCGAAAACAAGACGGCGCTACGTGCCACACAAGCAACGAAACCATTGATCTTTTACGGGAAAAGTTTCCGGACCGTGTTATCTCTCGAAGAGGAGATCACAATTGGCCACCGATATCTTGTGATTTAACACCTTGCGACTTCTTCCTTTGGGGCCTCATAAAGCCAACAGCCCAACGTCAATTCAAGGCCAACAGCCCAACCTCAATTCAAGGCCAACAGCCCAACGTCACTTCAAGACCTCAAAGATAGAATTCGTGAGGCTATCGAGGACATAGGGCAGCCACTTTGCGATTTGGTTACGGAAAATTTCATGAAAAGGATATGTTAATGTAAGCGTGGTTGTAGTGGTCATTTGCCTGATGTTATTTTTAACTACTAACGGCATACCTTCTTGTTTATAATGAAGACATTCGATCATTTATATCAAAAAATGGCATTTTTCTTTTAATATCAAAATAACACCTCTTATTGGAAAACCCTGTATAAAAGAGCGTTTAAATACAATGCAACTATTGTTTCATGGGTACAGCTGAACGCCCATGGCTTGTTACCACAATGAAGCACAGAGATGCTTACTGATTGGGGTTTTATTATAGACTGACTGAATTAGAGAATCAACTGAACAAATATAATGATTTTTAAGTTGGTAGCATTGAGTAATCTGTTACAAATTTAATCATAATTCAACAAGTACGAACGCTGGTAATTGCTGCATGTCATGTTGAGCAGGTAGGCTTAAACTGTCGCTGAATGACCAGGCGGGCAATTCTTCTTGAGAGGAAAAATTTGTTGATTTTCCTTGCGTTTCACTTCTTGTCGGTCTTGATAATTAAATCGAAAAGTTATTTGGTGTTACTGCATCTAAGTAGCTGATCATTTCTGAATAGAAATTTAAGCACTTGCCTCTTTGAATTGAGTACGGGTGTTACATTAGGGATGCCAAGTTTTAAAAATTTAGCTCATGGAATAATAACTGCAAAAATGGAATACAATGTGGCCGCAACACTTCCTCCAGAGTACCAAAGAAATAAGATTCTCCTCAAAGCTCTTATTTTAGATGTTTGTAGAGTGGGCTGCATATTTTTAAAAAGTTTATAATGTCCTTCGACTATGCCTGCATAAATACTGACCGATCCAAAATAATGTAACAAAATATAGAATTCAGACCATACCATCCTTAACTTTCAATGCAACTTTAAAAGGCTTTCTTGTTACATTTAAATTATAAACGAATCATTTTAGAAAATGCCTGTAACATCATTCTTAAAATTCTCAAAAAGTATTCTCCCGGAAATTCTTTCATTGTGAAATATAACAAATCTGACAGGCAACTCCTTCTTCTAAACTCCTTAGCTTTATTCCTTCATCCCTTCCAAAGAACTAAAATATAGAAAATATTTAACATTCATTAAGCAACATTTCACACCCTCAAGTAAGCAGAAAGCAATAATTTAGACTGACAGTGAAATTTGATGTTTTCTCCTTTGCCAGTCAAATTTATTTTGACTATTTGAACAAAGGATGTAACGCAACGAGTACGCCTCCATAAAAATTCTCTAACTGACAAGCGATAATCCTACAACTGGAATCTGAACCGGAATGATAAGCAATAAATCAAAAATTGCTATGCTCCACGAAAACTGGGAAAATCGAGCATACATTGATGAGCCATACCCTTTTCCCATGTTTGCAGATGATCCTTACTTCGTCTCCTTTGTATCCGTTCATGCATGCATTACATAAAAGTCAATTCATCAAACAATCATATATTTCAGGTATTTATTCTCTATTCGGGGATCTTCTGTGCACGTAAGTCAGCACGTATGAAAATTTATGTTTCATACATTCGATCATATTGGTACATACGAGTATCCTGCTGATTTCGCCCAAACTCCCTAAACACATTTTATCCCGTACATTTGTTACCTTTAGCTTTATCGCATCATCCCCACGCCGTGTTCCAATGTTTCTAGGGGCATTACAGCCGCCATGAAAATGCTCAAATGGATAACGTGGAAATTCCAGGAGAAGAAATAACAACAACAAATCGCAAATAAAGTTCATGTTGTCAGGATGCGAAAGCTTTAGTGAGTGCCGAATCCGAAATAGCGCAAAAAATCCCTGAACGAATGAATTTCGATCGGATAAAAATGAAAAATGTCGTAAAATGTAGATACAAATACTATTTTTGTTTGCTCATCAGTTTTTACTAGTTTTATTGTATGCAATGCACGTTCCCTACTGCCGTTTGCATGCAACCAGCGGAACAAGGATATTTTGTAACGACCGCCAAGGAATTCATTCGCGAAGTAAAAACAAAGGAAAAACTATTCATGCTACATTTATAATGTTGCGTAGAGGGAGCATTTATGCTGAAATGCATACATGACCCACTGGCGAGGGGGAAGCGGCTACGATAGCCTGGAATTAGTTGCGTAAAATATTTCCTATTTCATGGTGAAAGGATATCGCGTGGAATATTCTCCATGATTTTATGAAATTCATGAGAGCAGGTGGTTTTATTCATGCACAGGTACAAGCACATTTAATTTATTCACTCATGCCATTCAAATGACTCCTGCCGGGATATGAATAGGATTAAATTGAATCGATTTTACGAACGGGGCGTGTTTCGTACGTGGTGAGCTCAAATTGTAGGTGGTGCGGACGCAATTAGCTCGGGCTGTGAATGTGTGATTCAGTTTAAGGTCAATAATGATTTTTTTGCGTTGCATGAACAATTTAATTGGATGTGCTTCGTATAACTGTTTAATATTTAATCAGATAAAATGAAAGCAGCCATTGAAAATATTATTCAAGCACTTAAATATAAGCTTTTTCCCTATCTAGAGTAACTAATCATTATTTAAAAAAGACAAGAATACACTGTTAAGTTCATCCTTCAAATCAGTGTCTGCTTATTTAATGTTGTTGTACGTAGATACCAATTAATTAGTACTAGAAGTCATACATTGATGTAAAACATTTAAATATATCAAACTAATCATCATTATCGTCATTGTTAAAAATTAAAATTAAAAACCAATCATAAACATTTTTTTAATAAATTGTTTTTCTTGTTTTCTCTTCCCATTTATATTTTTCCGACGCGAAAAAAATCTGAACATTTATTTGGAATCATCTCTCATCGGATACCTACGCACGCTAATAGGGTTCGGACGTACCCATCTACATTTGGTACGAGAATTATCCAACACATAGTGGCGAAGGTTACGAAGGACGTGTATCACGTGTATCACCGGACTCACCATACGGCGCAGCATCACTTAATCTGACCAATATTCAAGAGGCGGATCAAGGATGGTACGAGTGTAAAGTAGTTTTCTTAAATCGTGATCCCAAACAGCATAAGAATGGTACATGGTTCCATTTAGATGTACACGCACCACCACGTTTTAGTGTTACTCCAGAGGAAATTATTTATGTAAATTTAGGTAAGTGGAATTTATTTAACTTTAATATCTTATATTTACAAATTGATTTTGAAAAACAACATTAATGAAAGATCTCCGTGTCCATTACAACAAATCTTTCGATATACTGTCGCCACCACGTTTATAGTGGTAATCTTTAACAACTCCGCCGTAACCGATCCCAAGCCCGGTTGAGAAAGGCGAAGGGAACCCCTTGTTTCCCCTACCCCTAGCTTTCATGATTTCTCATTTCCAATCCCACGACCAAATGGTTGTAAATGGTCTCCGGATCGCACATTGGCTTTACTGGTTCCTTAATGATGGGGCATTAAATGCCGAGAAATGCCAATAGCTGCAAATATACCTACAGTTCTGCTACTCAATCCTACTTACATCTCCTTTGTAGGGTCGCAAGAGGATGGAGATGAGTCTTTTGTGCCTGATAACGGAATGGTAAGTAATAACCATGCCGTCGGAATGAAGGCTGCGCAGTAGACTAGCTCCCCGTCCCTAAAAAACCCTACATTTTTTGGAAACATGCAACAGAACCTCGGAGTAGATTGGATCTACGGCAACAACCTCGCACCCAAAAAAGTACAATGACATTGGATCCTGGAATGGCAGATCACTAAATTACCCTGACCCTGTTAAAGAACTTCTACTACAGAACATTCAATATAAATTAAACATACTGGCAACCCAGGAAACGAACCGGACTGGGAGTGATATTCAAAATATGTGATCGCACACAATGCTCAAGAGTGGGAAGCTTACTGGAAAGCAAGAATTCGGAATGGCCTTCATTGTGGATGGGGAGTTCAAATCGCACGTTATTGATTTTAATGCAGTTAATGAACGGTTGCGTACGATCCGTATAAAAGCGAAATTCTTCAAAATCTGGCTGATAAATCTGCATGCCCTGACCAAAGAAAAGGACGAAGGAACCGTTCTACAATCATCTGGAAAGATTAATCGACGCATCGCTGACAAACTACACAAAAATAATTCAGGGTGATTTCAACGCTAATGTTGGCAGTAAGCTACGAGTATCTCATCGAGGAACAACTGAAAGATATACCCTCTACGAAGAAGCAAATTACAACAGTCAGCACCTGATTGACTTTGCATGTAGCAGAAATGTAGTAATAGGTTTGACCTGCTTCCCACGTCGACGCATACACAAAGTGATCTGGGTATCATCAGATGGCAACATACAAGACCAGATCGACTATGTTCTGATTCAACAACGTTGGCCCTCGAGCATACTTGACGTCCGTACATACCAAGGAGCCAATCATAACTTGGATCATTACTTGATCAAATTAATTTTTCGATGTAGTATGTCAAAGGCGTTTTCGGTGAAGACCAGTCCTCTACAAAAATTTGACATCAGAAGGTCTGTGGCAAAAAATTGCACGGACACCATCGAGAACCAGCTAGCTCCCATCGTATTTGATACATCGCTGAAAACAGGCAACGAGCTATATGTTGCAGTGAAAGCGGCAATTGAGAGCGTAGCAGAACAGACGATCTAACATTAAGCCCGAAGCAAGAGAAATAATTGGTTCGATGATGAGTGCCACAACGCGTTAGACAAAAAGTACCAGGCGTACAAAGAATATATAGGAAGGAAAGCCAGGATGAAGAGAGAACACTATGCAAATCTCAAAAAAGTAGCGAATAAAGTTATTAGAACTGAGAAAATAAAATTTGTTGACGATCGATTGAGAAGTATCGATGTAATTCTAGCAAGCAACAACGCAAGACAAGCACACGAAGTAGTGAAAAGCCTGAAACGAGGCTATCACCACAAGACCACGCTCTGATTCGAGACATCGGCAGCACCATCGCTGAAGAAAGCAGAATCAAGGAAGATGGGCAAGATATATCAAAGACTTCCTTAATCCTATGCACAGCTCGAGAAAATTGGTGCTTATAGAGATTTCCGGAGAGCTTCCATTGACCCCACCAACTCTGGATGAAGTTTGTTCCACCACCAAGTTCAAAATGATAAACAAGCACCGGGCATCGATAACATTCCAGTAGTGCTCGTTAAATATGGTGGCAGCAATGTTCAGCAAGCTATCCATAAAATGATACAGCACATTTGGCAACAGGAATATATGCTGGACGAGCGGAACCAATTAATTCTGTTCCCTATCCACAATAAAGGTGACGAGCTACAGTGCAAAATTTATAGAGGTATACGACAGTATTGATCGTGACGCACTGTACCAAATAATGCTTTCCTTGGTATCCCAGCCAGGTTAGTCCGTCGTACCAAAATAACAATGACATCGACAATGCGTTTGACACAAATATCGGTCTAAAACTGGGAGTTGGGCCGGCTCCACTGCAATTCAATTTGGCTCTGGAATACAAATATGTCATCAGAAAGCCGCCTGTTGATATAGGAAGTTCGTTACTATACAAGTCGGGCCAAGTGGTAGCCTATGCGGACAACATCAGTATTTTGCCACGGTCGTTAATGACTGCCAAAGAACTCTTCTTGAAACTCGACAGCGAAGCAAAACTAGTAGGGCTACAAATCAATGAAGATTAAAAAAAGTTAATGACGCACCCGAGGAAAAATATCTCAAATACCTTAAATATCACACTTGGTGAATACAATATCGAAAATGTGGGTAAATTTGTATATTTAGTCGCCAAGATAACGAAAACCGCTTATGAAAGAGACGAAATACGACGAAGAATACAGCACGCAAATAAAATATTTTATTCGGCTTCGAACCAGCTGCATACTCAGGATGATAAAGCTCCAAGTATACACATCTGTGATAAGACCTGTGTTATGCTATGAGTGTGAAACATGGACCCTAACCCAAGCATCCACTAACATACTGAACGCCTTTGAAAGACGGGTCCTGAGATGAATAATTTCAGTGAAGCTAGACAGAGACCTATGGCGAATTCGATACAACCATGGGCTGTATACAATTTTTGACGAGCTGGAGGTCTCAACGATTGTTAAACTGCAAAAACTGCAACGGGCTGGCGACATAAATCGTGCGAATGAACAACGGGTACCTAAAAAGGTATTTTTTAGGAGAACTGAAGGTCGGGGACTAATGGGGAAACCAAAGAAACGCTGGTCTAACTCAGTTGACGAAGACAATTCATCGCTCCTTGGATTTCGAAATTGAAGTACGCGGTCAGTGGACCGAAAAACTTGGAGGCGCATGTTGCGGGAAGCGAAGGCCCGAAAGAGGCTGTAGTGTTACGGAGAAGAACAAAATGCTCAGCGAGCCCATTGGTACCTACTGGGATGGTATGGTGACGATCTAATATGGTTTATGCATCGTTATTTACAAAAATGTTGAAACTTTTCGGATATCAATTGTGGCTCGTTATCCGATACAATGTCAACGTGGTAAAAATATCATCTAGCGTATGACATAGATGTTCAGCACAGGTCGGATATCGACGCATTTTAAAAGGGTATCAACTACAACAAGCCACTGCTGATCCTCGTATGGTCCAACAAAGTCCACATGGATTCGTTGCCATGGTCGTTTCAGTATAGTCCACGAAAACACTGGAAATTCAGTGCATTGCGGCCTTTGTTCCTGGCATGGCCTGCATTTTTTTAAAAATGTGTGGATGCCGGCATTTATAAGTGGCCACTAGACATAAAAGTGGGCTATTGCATGCATAGCAACCCAGATGTCCGATATGTAAACGTCTTAGCACGGGTTGGCGAAGTTTGTTAGTATGCCAGGTTAGAATGTTGTCGGTTGTAGTGATTTCGTCATTTTTGTGTAGTACGGTTTAAGCTCATTCGTTACTTCTTTGCTACTCCAACATGATCGTACTAGCCATAATACTTTTCGTAGAACAGGGTCGTTTTTTATTGCTTTCTGTAAAACCTTTTATGATAGTTGTATATCGTCGTACTTACTACTTAGTTACATAACTCTTCGGATATCTTGTTAATCCGCTGCTCTTCTCTGCCTGCCCGTCCGTCATTATTCGGAAGTCTTGATAAGCAATCTGCAATATTGTTGTTAGCTCCTCTTCTATATTCTATGTTTTAGTTATACGATCCGATGTAGAGCACCCACCGAGTCAGTCGGCTATTGACCAATTTTGGTGGATTCCAATTTTTGGCAAATAAATGTTATAATGGCTTATGATCTGTGATCAGCGTGAAAGTAGTACCTCGTAGAAACTTGTCAAATTTTCTTACTGCGAAAAATATTGCTAAGGCTTTGCGACCGACTACAGAATATTTTTGCTCGGCGTTAGTAAGTTTGCGAGAAGCAAAAGCAATAGGCTCCTTGCTTTGCGCACTAGTTTTCTGAAATAAAACAGCTCCTACTCCTTTTTAAGATGCATCACATGCTACGTATAGTTGGCGGTTAAGGTCGCACGGCACGATAATATTAGCTTTAACCACCTTTTGCTTTATGTGCTCGAATGTCTGTAATTCCGCAGGACCCCACCTCCATTGTTGTCGTGTTCCCGTTAACGAGTGAAGATTTGCACACATACCGTACAGGTTAGGTATAAATCGTTCATAAAAATTCATTGAACCTTTAAAAGATCTGAGCCCCTTTACGTTGGTTGGTGTTGAAGAATTTGCAATCGCTGCCAGTTTAGATTGTGACGGTCGTATACCTTCTTTACTGATTGTATGTCCCAAATATTCGAATTGAGGGTTGCATTAACGCGCACTTGCTCAGTTTTACTCAAAAGCCTGCTGCGCGCAGTCGTCATAAAACCTCTTTTATGTTTACCAAACGCGTGTGATTGTCCTTGCCCGTGATGGCGATATCGTCAAAATATACGGCAACGTTCGGTTTCCCTTCTAATAAGTTTTCCAAATACCTTTGAAAACTAGCCGGGGTATTTGCGATCCCAAAAGGAAGGCGGTTGTACTGGTAATAACCTCTGTGAGTCGAAATAACTTCGAATTTCCTGGAGTCGCGGTGTATTTCAAATTGCAAATATGCATCCTTTAAGTCAATCGTCACATACGTTTCTCTACGAGATAATTTATGTGTCAGCTCATCAAAAAGTGGGACTAGATGCCATTCTGTTACCAGCGTGGGATTAAGTGTTGTTCGAAATTCACCGCCAATTCTAATTGTACCATCTTTCTTTATGACATTTAATGTGGGTATTGCCCACTCTAGCGGTGTATTGTTAGGATCCACGTATGAAATCAGCCCTTTTTCTATAAATCTGTCGAGTTCAGCTTCTACATTTTTTTTGGACGCGCTAGTACATGTATATTTTTAATCTTACCGAGTGAGCTCTCAAAAAGGATTTTATTTCCCTGAATTATTTTGGATAATTCTCGATCAAGGTTATTGTTGTTGCATTTCTGTTCATGCTTGCAATCCTTCAGCGAGTACACCGCAGACGGGAATTGCATGCCCCTGGATCCCAATCCATCGTGCATTTAATGATGTTGATAATGACGTTTATTCTCTTTCCCTTATTAACGTGGAATATTGAGTTGGTTTCCGTTTCGTCGTCGGAGCTGTGTGTCTTACTCATTTTAAAAATGTTTCTCTTCTGGAAACTGTTTCGGTTTGTCATATACTTTTTGTTGCTTTTAGCAGTTGTATTGTTCTCGCTTTCGTTTGTATTGGCATGTGTGTGTGCACTTGTGTAACTTAATTGAGTTCAACTACGTTTGATGCAGCACGATCCAAAATAACCTTGGGTACCGCACTCTTTGCAAATATTATTTTCTGCGCGGCACTTTTTATGCATTTTTGGCTTACCGCACCATCGACACTGGTTACTTTGAAGTTTTCTAACTATTTTAGATTTTGCCGAGTCTTGAATGCGTTTCACCGACTCACAACCACTAGTGTCATAGTCTTTTTGTGCTGCCTCTTGCACATGTCGCCGTTGTAGCCGTAATCCCGGCTTCATTCTTTAAGCTGATTAGTGTACGACTCAAAAGTCTGATTGGAGCGTCGAATGCTGTTCCAGAAATTCGGCAACGCCTACGTATTTGGAATAGACGCAAAAATTGTTCTTTAATGGTGTCATACGTCTGGTTCTCAAATTCTGCTCTAGCATTGGCAAAGGCAACCTTCAGCTCGTGAAAAGTTTCTGGCTTAATACACGACAAAAATAACTCACGTTTTGCGGTAACGTAGGCACTATTTGTTGAATTATCGAGGGCCCACATTCGACATTGTGTCTCATAAAAAGTCTATAAACGTGGCGGCTTGTATGTGGGTGTCAAACTTTTCGCACTTAAATCCCCTCATTATGCTCTGCAATTCGTATGCTGGATTGATTTCTGGAGTGCTGTCGTCTCGAGGTATTTTCAATCGTCAATCTCTGTATTAATGATTGGATGGCTCCCATAAACGTATTAAACTGTTCTGGGTTCATCGTAAACCGTTTATTTCACTTCAAATACATTGCACTGGTAATATCCGTAATTATTTTTTATCCTGGTCGCCAATGTTATGTTAAGCGTGATACGACCAAACAAGTCCGAGTCCTGAATGTAACTGGTTTATTATCTTCAAATATATTACGAGTACATATACATTTACATGAAAGAAATAACTCGAGGAACGCAACCACGGGAGCAAGGACCACTCAATCATCAAAAATTGGTTCACTACAAGCGTTTTAACTTTGATATTGATTTTTTAGTACGAAAATCAAGTACAATGCCAGCACGAATAGTTAGTGGTGTCCGGCACGTCTAGCAATAACACGAAGACTCCCCTTCGTATTGCCTCTCGTACTTATGAGGAAATGATACCCCGTAATTCTAATGAGTGTATTATTTCAAAATACACTTTACACGCATATGTACGTAAATCAACTACAATTTAAAACTATTCGGAATTTCTGAATCATATGTGCACATAAATAAGCCAATCACTACACTTTTAAAGAAAAATGTAATGAATTCCAGTGTACTCAGACGTGAACACCCGGTTGGTTGATAATTTCACTTCGCGATTCAGCGATCGTCATTGCAGCCCAATGAACATCTAATGCGCACGAACTTCAAAATTACCTCGACTTCATCGAAAGAATGCTACATACTCGGTTCCCTAAAACCGTGCGTCTTAAGGGCTATCTCATAGCATTCTTTAAAGCAAGTGCAATTTTCCATTCCGAATTTCCCGTTTAAACTCGCGATAATCCGCTAGCACTCTTAATTAAGTCAATATCTCTGAAATTAAATTAAAATATACCGCACTAACTAACGTGATGGCTCTCCCTTCGTCGTTCAAACGTGTTGCTACTTGTCACATTGTGGGACCACTTTCAACAGCTGTTGACGAGCCTTCCATTCATTCCGCTGCACAGTTGCCTTTGCCAATGCAATACGTGCACGTGCAACGGGATAACGTGTTGCCATTTCCGCGTTTTAATTGCCGATTTGAAGTTTTTTAAAGTATGAAAAATTATATGATAGAAAAATTTAAGTAATAATAAAACAAGGTAAAACTCATAAAGAATATAATTATAACGCAAAGTCTAAGTTTAATACAGAAAAAAATTATCTAAAATTTATATTTAATAAAAATAAAAGGAAATCAAAGATTTTTTATGATTTATAATTATAAATTGAAATAATTAGAAAAAATGTCCTTTTCGAATCAGCAATTAAAATTTTGGATAGGTGTTATGAAGGTTTTCGCCCAGTTTGCTTAGGCGACTGCTTGATTACTACACCTACCAAAGGAATTGACATTGCAAAACGACGCCGATGCTCGATTGATGCGTGCAAGACGCGAGACGGAATAGCTACAGCCCGATGACTAGCTAAGAAGAGGACTGACCGGCCACCGTTGCGGGTCCCATACCCCTTAAAAATTCTCTAAACGAGAAGACCGAGTGGGTTTGTTTACCAATTCATTTTTTTTTATTCACTCCTTATCAAATTCAGAAGTTAAGTTAAATAAACGCAACATTCTATAATAAAGAAAAGTCAACATTTACAAAGTATGATTCAATTTGCAAAATTTTAAGCTGATGATGATATTGTATGATTGTCAAAATTCAAAACTTATCCAAATACTACTAAAAGTAGGAAAAAATTCTTTTTTTTTTAAATTTAAATTTAATGCTTTCATGCCCAATAAAAAATTTAGTTTAAGCTTTAATATATTTTAATTAAGTTTAGGATAGTTGAAGAGGATTAGAAAAAAGCGCTTTTATTTCATTCATGAGATACCTCTTATTGTTTTTTGCTTTTATAAATATTGTAAATAGGATGTATATAAGAGAATGCACGTTATTTTTAATATTAAATCTAATATAAAAATCAAGAAATATATAACATAACCTAACAATCAACTTCTATCGTGGTTAGTATTTATCTCTAATAAAGTATTTATAGAAATAAATTAAGCTCTGTATCATATGAAAAATTTCCTTTTATTTATTTTTATTTTTCTTCTTAGCACCACAGTCCCTCTCGGTCAAAGAGCGCCTACAACTGTCTCGGTCCATTGACCGCGTCCTCCAATTTCAAAATCCGAGCAGCGATGAACTCTTTTCGTCGACCGAGTCAGACCAGCATTTCCTCGGTTTCCCCACTGGTCTCCGGCCTTCAGTTATCCCAACGAATACCTTTTTGGGTATCCGTTGTTCGCCCATACGATTCATAGTGCTAACCTATTGCAGCTTTCGCAGTCTAATAATCGTTGAGACCTCCGGTTCGTCAAAAATTTCATACAACTCATGATTATATCGAATTCGCCATTGGTCCCCGTCCAGCTTCGCTCGGATTATTCACCTCAGAACCCGTCGCTCAAAGGCGTTCAATATATTTGTGGATGCTTGAGTTAGGGTCCATGTTTCAGACCCATAGCATAACACAGTTCTTATCACATATTTGTATACTTAGAGCTCTATTTTCCTGTGTATGCCGCTGGTCTTCAAGTTCGTCAATACTGAATAAAATATTTTATTTCCGAGTTGTATTCTTCGGCGTATTTGGTCTCTTTCATTACCCGTTTTCGTTATTTATATACGAATTCGCTAAAATTTTCGATACTTTACTCACCAAGTGTGATATTTTGTGTACTTGAGGTTTTTTCCTCGACTGCGTCATGAGCTTTGTTTTTATTTTCATTGGTTTATAGCCCTACTAGTTTTGCATCGCTGTCAAGTTTCAGGAAGAGTTCTTTGGCAGTTGTAAATGACCGTGACAAAATGTTTATATCGTCCGCACAGGCTACTACTTGGCTCGACTTTAATAGTAATGTACGTCGCGTATCGACAGGTAGCTTCCTTATGACGTAATCTAGAGCCAAATTGAAAAGCAACGGGGCCAGCCCATCTCCCTGCTTTATTCCGATATTTGTGTCAAAGACATCGATGAGTTGGCTATTGATGCGGACTTGGGAGGTCATCGACGTCATTGTCATTTTGGTAAGACGGAATAATTTGGTTGGGATGCCAAAGCAAAGCATAATTTGGTACACAACGTTTCGATCAATACTGTCGAACAAACTTCATCAAGAGTTGGTGGGGTCAATGGAAGCTCGCCGCAGACATCTAGAGGCTCCGATGTTCTGGAGGTGTGCGGAGGATTAAGGAGGTTCTTGAAATATGATGCCCATCTTTCCTTAATCTCGATTTCATCAGCGATGATATTGCCGATGTTATCACGATAGAGCGTGGTTTTGGGCTGGTAACCACGTTTCAGGCTTTTCACTACTTTGTATGCTTGCCTTGTGTTGTTGCTCGCCAAACCTACATCGATACTTCTCAATCGGTCGTCATAGTATTTTCTTTTCTTAATCCTAATTATGTTATTCGCTACTCTTCTGAGATTTCCATAGTGTTCTCTCTTCGTCCTGGTGTTCTTACCTACGTATTCTTTGTACGCCTGATTCTTTTTGTCTTACGCATTCTGGCACTCATCTTCGAATATGATTTCACATAAACCTATTACGCTCAATAATTTGTATGAATATACTTCATGACACTTAAATATTAAATTTATGTGTTAAAGTTAATATCCGCAGCAAATTTAGTTCAATAATGAACACTGCAATTTTTTTTAAAGTTGTATATTGTACTATATATGACTAAATTTGCATATTATTAAGTGGAACTACTCATAGATGTGGTTTGAATGCAAGAAACGTTGAATCGACTGAATACTGAGTTATAAATATTTCATTACAATTTTTTCAGCTGAATAACCGTCGTTATACTTTTCTGCTGAATAACCGTTTAAACTTTCAAACTTTATGGACGAAATTTTTGTTCTTAGTAATTTTTAATTTCAATGTTCGTCGCATATGCGCATGCCTTCTAAATACATCTGTTGCGAGGTAACGCCGCGCAGGTTAAATTCGCGATGACCACGAAGGGATCTTGGCACGACTTTACGCAATCAGCCGCGAATAAACGCAAACCCCACGAGCAGAAAGCGTAAAGTAACGTACACAAAAATGTCTTAGATATTATGAATTTGTGTCTTGTAAACTCAACATATACAAAGGAAAGCGCAAAATAACGTACACGAAAATGTATTAGGTATTATAAATTTGTACTAGGTGCACTCAACGAATTCTTAGAGTGGCTGGCCCAAGTCATGGCCATGCGGATCGTCGTGTTGGTGGAGTTCGGGCCCACACACCAAGTACAAGTTGAATGGAGAGACATTTGCAACATTGTGACAAATTCTCACCTAGAAATGAACAACTTCATATAGAAGCCCGTCCGGGTGTGATGGATTTGCAACGTACATGGAAACCGAACCTCGATAGACTAAGCGCACAATATCATAATAATAATAATAAAAGCAGATACATCAACAACAACTGACGAACCTCAAACTCCAAAAACAAATAATTGCAATAGATATCCACAACAAATTGGAAGGGATCGATTGGAACGTGCCTATCATCCACGACGTTTCATTTTATCCACCTTAGGTGGTCAAATACCGTATGGCAGTCGAAGTCACGTTCTTACACAAGCTTAACGTAAAGAATATCCACCACCATTGATTGAAAAACCACCATCAATCGATCGAAATACACCGTGTGAAGAAAAGGATACAAACGACGAAGATTAGGATCAACCCAATAAATTAATCTTTGATGAAAAGCCAGTTGTTCCAGAAGAGGAGCCACTCAGCTTAACGAAGACTGCAACACCACCACCTGCGGCATATACACGTCCCAGCCGACCACCACCACCCGAGCCAGCTGTACGTTGTTCCGTGATACAACGTACACCAAAACCAAAGTCAACAGATCCCAAAAAGCCAAGTCCTGGACAATGGGATAAAAATATAACAGATATTAAATTACCTATAAATGGACTTCTTGGAGTTTCTACCGCTCAGCTTGGTCCGGAGCAAGAACAAACGATTGATTATCATATTCCAAGCAAACCTGATAGTGAACTTAATCCTGAAGAAATTGCAAAAAAGGACAAGAAACTCCGTGAAGCTCGTAGACGAAGTGCAATATTAGCAGCTCGGAGTGCGATCTCGATGAGAACAATCCCGCGAGATGCATATAACGCAACAGCCGCAACAGCAACACCATCACAACCCCATGATCATTCATCATCACCATCATCAGCCGCATCATGACCATCCTGTGTTGGGAGGACACAGGATGGGCAGCTACCATAGTGACGTTGATTGACACAGAAGCAATCTCTATTGCTTCCGTCACCAAGCAGCTCGTCCCACAATGGAGCAGGAAGTGCTGGAAATATGTCGACTGGATCATCGGATCTTGATATCTCACCTGTGGATACGAAACCGCTGATCCAAAGTGTAAGTTCTGTAACGGTAAGAACGCGGTCTCATAGTATGGGACTGGTATCGCCACTCATACAAGAAACTAAACTGCATGTATTGCAACAACAGATTGGACTGCCTGCAGAAGTGCAATTAGAATTTATCAATAGGGGACACGGTATTGAGAATCCATAGGGAATTGAAAAAAATCACAGGCATCGACTTCGCGAGGCTGAGAAAAAGAATATTGTCATTTCCGAAGATGATCCTAAGAAATTCATGTGTCGCGTATGTTCAAAACATTTACACTGCAATGCCTCCTGAAGCCTCAAATGATATGCCATTCGGATATCAAACGGTACCTGTGTACGTTTTTAGGAAAAGGATTCAACGATGCGTGATTTGGTGCTATCCACAAATCCACTTATGTAAAGGAAACTATCCACAAACCCATCACAAAACAAACTTCATTGAGAACAGCAACAAACCCAAACTGTCAGTAAATTGTCTTACTGACATTTCTCCAAACTTGTTTAGTAGGAGTGGGATTCCATGAACACCCAAAAGCAACGGTTCTCGTGGTGGAAAACTGCATAGCTGACGACACTTACTGAGATTTTTAAGGTCCTCGACCTACCCGAATCCAATAAAAGTCCCATTCTTCCTTCTAGCAGAAAAAATCATCAGGTGAAGAGTGTGAGTGGAGACTGGAATCTATCGGAGAAATGCGATCGAGAAAATTGGCAGTGGAGATCTGGAAATAAAACAATCAGTGAAGAAAGAAAAAAACAATTATTTGGGGATCCCCACATCAGCAGCAGCGAAATCACCGTCGTAAGTGTTGGCCAACCGTTTTTCTTTTTTTTTCTTCAATATTCTTTTGTATATTTTCTTGTGAAATTTTAAAGTTTGAAGTTAAAAATTAACTGAAGTGTTGTTTCTTTTACTGTTTTAATTCCTGCTTTAGGCACTCGCACTGCGCAATTTCTACTCGGGAGCGGGAAGATATCTTTTTTCCCAAGAAGGGAATTTACTGGCGTCGTTTTGAAGTCACGGAATTGCCAAGTGTCTGGCGTGGTCAGATCGCGCTTGAAGTTTCTTCCTGGCTTTTCCAACGTTTTATTCAGGTGTTGTAGGGGATTCCGATTTAGTAGAATAGGATCTGAGGTACTTAGGATTCTACTCTTTGTTCTCCGGGGAGCCGTAATCTCGTTCAGTGACCCCAATTGGACGCCAAGGGCGGACGAGTGGCGTCACTGACGGAGCTATCCGGGGCCGAAAAGGACCTGACCGGAGCACCCCTTGTAAAAACGGTAATACACCTTAGCGTTGGATATCTTTATGCACCCCGGAATCGTTCTTTGGGAGGTTGCACTTCTCTAGCCCCGAATTTTCCTGCCAATCCTCGTCGTGGAAGCGGAGTTGAAATTCGGTGGTGAAGAAGAGCTGCTTTCTTATAACTTAATCCCTAACCTTACTTATCACTAATAATTACGCTAAAGGACTGGTAAGAAGGGTTAATTGATCAAGTAGAGTTAATGTTAGTATACATAAACTCCTCTTGATCAATTAATCCTTCTTACCAGTCCTTCAGCGCGTGTAGTGGTTCCTTGACAATATTTCGACTAAAATGTTGGAGTGCAAGGAATCCTTCCCTTCCAGGAGTGGCTCCGGGTTTTTTTTTAATTTTATATTTCGTAACACTGCTTCACGTCTGCCAAACTCCACCTGAATGCAACATACCAAATCCTCCCCGATGTATAAAAATTATTTCCGAGATCAAATAAAAAATTTAATTTTTGCACAATTTACCTAACTTCACCGACTGCACGAGCGCTTAATCCATATTTTCAGCCACCATTTGCCAACACGCACAATAACGACGTCAAGTGCTGGTTCAGTGACTGCTGCATCAGGTGGTGAGTAGTAGCAGGTATCTGTCATTCCAACACTTTCCAGCTGATTGGAATGGTGTAGGGAAGACTGACATCTTCTGGGTATCGCTACGCGGGATATGCAAAAAAGTGAATGGCCTAATACTGCCATCAAAACAGCATACGCGTTGCGGAAGAATTTTTCGTGTACTTTGCGAACTTATCGAGTAGCTCGTGGGGCGAACTGCTCGATAAATACAATTCGTTATTGTAATTTACTTTAAAAATCACTTGCCCAGTGTGCCTGCTGAGCTTCTTACGATTTTACTTTATTTTATCGTGGAATTGCAAACTGTTAACGAATAAGCTTAAATGAAATGACAAGAAAGCACTTAAAACAGATTCTTTAAATATTTCTTTTTTCAATAGGTTCTAGATAGTTTTAATTTCTGGATTTTCAAAGTACACTTAGCAGCACGATTGCACTCCATGAATGAAGTTTGAATGAAAAGCAGAAGAGTTTGTTTATAAGATATTTCCAGAATAAAATACAACTAGAACTACCTTGAAAGGGTTTGAAAAAAAATGAATAACGAAAAAATACTTATCTAAGATATCAAATTAAGGACCCTAGAGAATGGGCCTTTGACCACAAATTTAAAATTTTTTTCACGCATCGACAAGCTGGCCCCCCACAAATTTCTTCCTGGCTACGGTTTTGTGTAGTACGCAACACTTCCGTATACGATAGATGCTGTTTCAAATCAAATAATGACCACACAGTTATTGCAAAAATATCAGCATGCGATCTATGAATTCTCCTTAAACTTTCCGACCCTCCTTCCTCCCTAAACACTCGAACCTCCCGCAATCATACATTTTCCGCTGACTCTCTTTTGGAAAATCTTACTTTTAATGGACTTGGAAATATAATTACAATTTGGTTTTAACTCTACGACAACATTTTAGCGAAATGAACATCATGCTGAGACAAAAAGCAATAATGGCACAACACAGTCAATCCTATGAAGTAGAACAGCAGGTGGTTGTTTCTAATTACGTGTAAATATCAGCAATTTTACAGGGTAGGCAAATGGGGAAGGAGAAGGCAAAAGATGATATGGAAAATGCTATTTGGTTTACTTTACAGCTCCAAGCTACGTTCGAATCGACATTGTTGACTTGATTCAATTATAATAAAATTTAATAACTAAAACAATTGTAATTTCGTTACAATTGCCAATTTCCCTTTTATTGAATGCCCGTCAAACAAACCCATTATGAGGGGAATACTCATAATCGCAAGTCGAAAAACCACAATGATACGTTCATCTGCGAATGAAATTTAACGCTTTTGATGGGTAATTGAATTTCGCGGTCCTTAATATGGGGGTGGTTGTAAATGAGGGTTGTCTGTTGAACGAATAAATTGCTATGGTATGAAAAACAATAAATTATTAATTGATTGGTATATAATAGTTCAAAGAGTTATGGCTTGAAATTAATTGATATGTTTAATAAAATCCCTTTTTTTGGGTAAAATAAGTTTTTAAAATTGTATTTCTCTTTGTATTTTCAGGTGATTCAATTATTCTAAATTGTCAAGCTGATGGCACTCCAACACCAGAAATTTTATGGTATAAAGATGCTGATACAGTTGAGCCATCATCTACTGTTGGTATTTTTAATGATGGTACCGAGCTACGGATATCAACAATCCGTAACGAGGACATCGGAGAATATACGTGTGTCGCGCGCAATGGTGAGGGACAAGTCTCCCATACGGCCCGTGTTATAATAGCGGGCGGCGCTGTAATCATGGTAAAAAAATAATAAGGCAAAATTCAATGTGAAAAGCAAAAGAGAAAAAAAAGAAAAGAAAATATGAGTAAAATTTTAAACAAAAATTCAATGAAAATTTCAAGAATGAAAAGAAACAAAATTTACAACTGATGAAATTTGTTTCTTATGTTTTCAATTTAAATTAATTTTTTCCTAAATTGAATTCTACTTTGGATGATTTGCTATGTTGGAAGATTTCTTTTTCTTTTTTATTGATAGCTAGCAAAAATTTTATATTGCAAGGAAATTGAGTACTTGAAAATTTTCTTTCAATGTTTCAACTGATAATTTAGCTATAATTAACATTCCGATTTCAAAATAATCCTTATTCGTTTCCTTGCAACGCTTTTCAATTTTTTTCTAAATTCCCTTCAAACTGATAGTTATTACATATTTTTTGAATTTTAATCGGGTTTTTAATTAATCAAATTTTTATTTCTTTCGGTTATATTTCAATTTTTCTTGTTGAACCTTCCGAAAATCTAGTGAATTTTTTAAATATTCCTGAATGAAACAAAAACAAATAACTAAATTGGAAGAAACATTTTTTCGGTAGTTCTTGTGTTGTTGTCGCCCCCTATTGAAATAATTCGTGTTCCCCCTATTTCAAATATTTTAAAAAATTATTTTTAAGAAACATCATCATTCATTGAACTTGACAAATTGAGGTGAAAGTATGAAAACGTGTTTGATAGGTACTTGTAAACTATGAGAAGAATGAATTGAAGTGGAGACACGTTTTCATATTTTTAAGTGGGCTGTCCAATTACATTGCATATAAATAATTTTTAAATATAAAAGCAAAAATAATTTAACATAATTTTAGCTGTTCAATGGGCATTTGGTGAGTGGGTTTTACAAGAAATACGACAAATCTTAAAACAATTTACCAATATCAGAATACTTACCCCATTAATTTACATTAAAAGACTCTAACTTCACTTCCTTAGCAATAAAACGTTTAAAATTACCATAAATCAACTGAGGAATAATTTATTAATGAATGTCCAATTACTCAAAACGACGCTAGGCTTTTCATTAAATTAATGCTTTGTCATGCATCATTACCATCATCTTATATACAATGTTACGCGTGAAATACCATAAACTTACTAATCAATTTTGTGCTTGTAATAAAAATGAATTAATTACCCTTACATACGTCCGACATGTAACACACGACAAGCATAGCCACCAAATGTTCATAACACAATCCTTTCCGCTAATGCCTACATTTGACACGGTCCATGATTTATTTCACCCATGAAATTTGTCTCGAGAAAGTCCTACACGTGTGGAGACTTTCTCCCTTCCGTTCACTTCAACTTCCACCGATTCCCTCCTCCTTTTTTTACCAAAAACATTCCCTAACTGCGTGTGCTTCAATATTGCACGAAATGTTTAAAAAAAATGGGCGCTACAGTTCAACGAGCATAGCATTTCATGGTTGATCCTTAATAATTCGTACAACGCTTAGACAGTCACGTTAGTCCTTAATGAAAATGGCTGGAAATAAACCAGGAAAATCAACACTAGGATAGCTGGCTTAGCTTGTTCAATTGGCTAATGATTGCCTCCAGCGTTTCGAATAGAGCTTCCAAGCATTAAGCACTATATACATAGTTCGACGAGTTAAGTTAAGGGAGTCGTCAAGCTATGAAATGACCCTAAAGGATAAAAATATTTAACCGGTCGAAGTAGAGCGCGGGAGACCTGGGGGGCATCTGCTGATCGAAATGAGCCATTTCTCGTTTAATTTATATCAATTCGGTGAAGTCTTCACCTTTCCACGAAGTGTTTGAACATTAAGGATTCTCCTAGCCTCTGCCATCATCTAACCCACCAACACATTTGACCTTAATTGTACACGTCTAATTTTCAGAATCATCGCATCAATTAAACGGTTAAGTACTCACGCACAGCGAATTAAATCCCATGAAAATCGAACATGAATGTCA
The DNA here is from genome assembly GCA_963969285.1 of Odontomyia ornata. NCBI lineage: Eukaryota > Metazoa > Arthropoda > Insecta > Diptera > Stratiomyidae > Odontomyia > Odontomyia ornata. The sequence continues at coordinate 18,124,497 of OZ017740.1, read as the reverse complement.
CGTGTAATTTTGTGAGTATGTTCAATGTTCTCTTTTCTGAACTTTCTCTTTTTGTTTGCTTCCGTATTCGACAAGTTATCAATGAAAAGGATTGACGAGAGGATTGAAAGTTTATTGAGTGATTTTGGTTTGTTGTTTAATTTTCATGGCAAATTTATGGAGCGACTAATTTAGTTGCTGATTCTAATTTGTTGCTTTTTAGCAGAAATTGTAGAATAACGAGGAAGTTTTGTTAACTTCTACTTATGGGTAACTAATGTCAGTAGATTTTAACAATATTTCGCAAAGAGAAACGAATAATTAATGCTTCCGTTTTCCATTGTATAAAAATGAGGTCAATCATCATACAGGTATTTTCAATACCTTTTCCTTGCTTGTGTAACCCACAACAAATTTCAGGAAAAAACTTTTCAAGAGACGTGCGCTCTGGTCAACGAACACTTTCCAATTCATTTTATATTCACCAAGAATTGACAGTCAATAACAGCATTACCAGAATAATCAAAATAAAATACAGTGATTGATAAAATTTAACCTACAACTAGTCCAATCTCACTCATAGATCGTCATCGGTCGGAGTTTCTTAATTTTCTTCAGCCGGTTTGGAAAACTCACAACCCACTGGAGCTCTGGTCCATATTCCTAACGTTGAGGCTTCCAAAACATGATCAAACGGCAACTGGGACATTTGACAGTACACCTATCCCTCGATTTACACGGCCTTTTTTTACACGATTTCACTTTTACACGGTTTTGAAAACGGATTTTTCCTCCGCCGATTTAAAGCAGATTTTAAAAACAGAAATCGAATTTACATCGCTCTTTAGTTGGATATTGTATTCCCTTTGCTCCACAGGCGGTTAACAGGAAACAGACAGAGATAGAAAGAGAGAGAGCTGTTTGCAATATGTAAAATAAGGTTCATCCACATTTTGATACGACTGTCATGTAGCGCAATTTCCAGCTGTAAATGGAAACACATTGTGAGAAGATTTACAAGGGATAATTTTTTTTGTATTTGGGGTGTGAATGCCATGATCGCAAGAAGGTGACTAGACTATCCACTAAACACCTCCCTTGTCAACGTGAGATTCTAGCCTTGAACCATTTGACACATTACTTCGGGCCAGGTCTCGTTTTGTTACGCCGTGAGGTGCCTTCAAGCTGAGGGATCCCTTTTCTAGCGGGAGGGGAGAGAGGAAGAGGAAGTGCCAGAAAAGCGATCCCCTAGCCCCAATGCTCCCGGCTGCTGTGAGTCCCTTTTATATTTTAGGACTGCCCAAGCATAATGTGCCACCTGGTTCCATTTGTCAATCGATTCGAGCATCACCGCGACTATATCATCCGGGTCGAGCTCTCCCGTCTCCCTGTAGAGGTTGCTTCATAGCCTGGCCGATTTTGTGCGCGCAAAAAATGAGTGGCAGGCATTGTCCTCCTCGCCCGGGTAAAACCGACAATAGGGGACCGTGACTTACCAATCTTGTGCAGGTAAGACTGAAAACACCCATGCCCGCTCAAAAGCTGGGTCAGATAGAAGTCACTCTCACCATGCCTTCGATTCAGCCACGGTCTCACATCTGGGATGAGGTACGCAGTCCATCTTCCCTTCGTGCAATTGACCCAAGACTGCTGACAATCGTTGAGCGAGTGCTGTCTCTCCTCGTAGACAACCATTTCCCTCGCATCCTCGTTACGGCGCTGGTAAATAGCGCAGCGCTCTCTAATATGGAAGACGACAGGTATCACGCCTACAATAACTCTCACTGCCGAATCAGAGACTATCGGATACGAAGATGCAATCCTCAGCACTCCTCTTCTCTGTACCTATGCCAAACGTTTTCGCTATATCTCCTTGCTGAGAGTGTCGTCCCGTACTTCTGCTCCATGGAGTAGCACCAAGCCTACAGCACTTATCAAGAGGCGTCTTCTTGATGGACTGGATCCCCCTACGTGAGCCATAAGTCGACTCAGAGCCGATATTTCCGAAGCAGCATTCTCAGCCGTTGCCCTGATTCGCTCAGAGAAACTCATCTTTGAGTGGATCAGTAGCCCTAGGTACATCACCGCTGGTTTTGATTCGATTCGTATGTCTCCTTGCTCTAGGGATTCTTTTTTTTGTCAAGATGACCACTTCGGTTTTCTCCAATACGAAACTGAATCCGCGAGCAGTCATCCAGTCTCTCACGCGGCGCATTAGCATACATAGCCTAAGTTGCGCTTGTTCAACGGTGCGTCCAGCGACCAGAGCCGCAACATCATCCGCATAGCCGATCAAGCGCGACTCATCTAGCATCTCAAGTCTCAGTAGCCCGTTATAAGACGCGTTCCACCGGTTCGGACCAAGAATACATCCTTGGGCAACACCCGATGTAATGTCCATCCTTCGTTGGCCCTGTGTCGTGTCGTAGAGCAGGCTTTGATTCGTTAGGTAGTCCCTCAAAAGCCGCATTAGATACTCTGGAACTTGAAAAGGGTTTTCCAGCGTCTCCAGAATACCCACCTATCTAGCGGAGTTGAAGGCGTTCCTGACGTCGAGTGTCAACAGAACGATCCGTCGCTTGGTGTGGCTATATACCTCTGCCTTTTGGACCGCGCTCCCCATCTCTGCAATTGTATCAATGATGGAGCGTCCTACACTGAAGCCATACTGCCAAGGAGATAGGTCCCCAGTAGCACGAATCGCGTCAGTGAGTCTTCACTTGATGAGTTTCTCTAGCACTTTCCCAGCCGTGTCTAGCATCCGTTATTTCTATGCAGACGGAAATCTGGAATTTCTCTTCCCCTTGCTGATCAGCATGAGCCTCACCACTTTCATCATACCGCTGTGGCTCGTTAGGTAGGCTTGCCCGTAGGCAAGCGTTGAATGTATTGAGCAGTAAGCCAGGACAATGATAAGAGACAAGTTGCAATACCTCAACTGGAACAACATCTGGGCCTGGATCCTTCCTTGCTTGCAATGATAGGACTATCTTTTCTAGTTTCGGCTGCATGCAGAGTGCGCACTCGGTTGGTGTCTCACCATGGGCAGCGTTAATACGGACAGAATGGGCGGGGAAGTGCTCGTACTATTTCATCCATTTTTTCCACTTCATGTATGCAAGGCGCCCGTAGGGCACCAAGCTTTCGCATAACTAGCTTGTAGTCAAGGCCTCACAGATCCTTGTTCATATTGTCCACGAGATCTTGCCGGCAGCAAGCCTTGCTGTTGTTAATCAATTTGCGAAAGCATTTTCTGGCCAAATTATATGCTGCTACCCCTTTGCATGCCCCGTCACAGTTCCGTCCCCGTTGTGTTCATGCCGAAGCTTGTAACACTTCTGCCAGGATTTTCAACGTGTAATAGAAGCACTACAAGCAGTGGTGATGATGCTCATAGTTGAGCTCACCACGTCTCGAGCTTCCAGTAGTTCTGTTTCCTGCAAATCACCCCGCAGTGGTGCACATACTGTGAGCACCTCGATGAACCTCTCAACGTCCAGCCTTTCAATGTCCCACTCAAATGTAGAAGGTCAAGAGCACGGATGTCGGAAGGCAACATCTCGGATCTCAAGTAGAATGGACTGGCTGGGTAGTCCACTAATACTCTCCAATTATGTATCCTCCGTACTAAGGACTACAAGGTGAATGTCACGTCTGGAATGGCTTCTTTACAGCCAATACGGCAGAAGGTCAGGGTCCTGTGTCTAGTTTGACAGGATCATCCTAGCCGCCATTTCTAGCATTCGATTTCCCCGCTGATCCGTCAAAGGCATGCTTCATTGGATTGTTTTAGCGTTGAAGGCTCCCCCAACGAGTACGTTGCCATCAGCATTCGAGACAGCGCTCTCCAAAGCCGTCATCGGGATTGCATGTTTCACGCATGTGCTACGACCATGAGTGAACGTCAAGTGCCGATCACCGTTGCGCAAATTATTATCATTCATTTTTTAGCGTGGGAATGCGATAAAAATACGGAAAATTTTCAGCGTTTGCGAAATCAGTTCAGTTGTGAGTGCCTGAATAGGGTTGCTGTGTTTAAATGGGCCAAAGCATTCAAAGCTGGTTGCGAAACCGTCGAGAGTGAGTCATATATTTACCGCGTAGAACAACTCATTTTGGAGGGCCGTGGGATGAATGTTTGACACATCCCGGCTAAACTCGGCATCAGTACTGGTAGTGTAGAGTCTATCATCCACGAACACCTTCAATATCGCAAAATAACGGCGCGATGGGGTCCTAAACTGTTGAACTTCGAGCAAAAATTCACGCTGTTAGAAGTTTGTCGCCGCTTGCTGACGCGATACGAGGTGGAGGGGGGCGGTTTTTTTAACGCAAATCTTCACTGCAGACGAGACATGGGTACACTATTACACTCCCGAAAGCAAGGTGCCATCCAAAGAGTGGAGGAAGGGGTGCCAGTCAAAGTGAAGACAACCAGGTCCGCGGGTAAGGTTATGTGTACTGTGTTCTGCGACCGGTGGGGTGTGCTGTACATCGGTTTCCTGCAAACCCAACGTTCAATCAATGCTACATACTACTCTAACCTGCTGAAAACAGACGTGAAACTCGCTTATCGCTCGAAATGGAGGAGCATTCCAGAAGTGCAATTCTTCTCCTGGGTAACGCGCATCCTCATACCATGGATCTCATGCTCGATTCAATATCGGAATTGGGGTGGGAGGAACTGGAACATCCCGCCTACAGTCCGGATTCATCATCCTACGAACTATCATATATTTGGACCACTGAAAGAAGCCCTCGGAGGTCAAAGGTTCAACATCGACGTCGAGGTAGAGGAGTCCATGCGTACATGGCTGTCCGAGTCGCCTAAGGAGTTCTTCGACATCGGCATCAAAAAGTTTCCGGAAATGTGGACAAAATTCGTAACTTGTAAGGAGGAGTACCTAGAAAAACTGCAAATTTTTGGAAATTTTTTCGATTGTAAATAAACGTGTCAGAGCATTCGACTCGATCATATTTGAGCCGCCCTCGTACTTCAGCAGCAGTGTTGGTTGGGTTACATCATTTCCCCTAATATGCCGCAACGTTTCAGCGCAGGATTTGCTATCTTAAGGTTTTACAAGCAGTACTCGCTGCCGTGGTCTTCGCCGTGGCTGTTTTCTCTCCTGTTTCGCCTTAAACCTTTTTCTTGCTAGGCGTCCGTGCGAACTATATTAACGGGCACTTTTTGAAGGAGTTTCTTTGCGGCTTGCCTCGCCCCCTTTTGTCAGAACTCCCTGGAACCTCTAATCTACGATAGCATTCCTTGCCCATCAAGTGCCTCTTCCTTCCTTCTTTTCTCCCACTCTCCTTCGATTGGGGTAGTCACCGTTCATTTATTTGTGTATTTACATTCGGGCTAGGGAGAAGGGCATGCTGGTCTCTGTAGAGGGTATCAAATGGGACGGTTTTCTTGAAAATGCCATGAACAGCACGTTCGTTTGACTATTTTGGAGTGGTATGCCCGACACAATGGATGCGATTCTGAACATAATCGGTAATTCACGCCAATTATTATGTCGAATTTGATCATTATATTTCTCTACCTCTAAAGTCCTAATTTCTTGTATATAAGGTGAGCAATATTAGTTTCCATTTCAGTGGGAACATAGAACGTATGGCCGGAAAAATATTTTTTTGGAGTGCTTTTCTTCCATTGGTGCGAGTAACTCCCCTGGCTTGATTTCACTCATCATAAGTTCCACTCAGTGGAGATCCTAGTGGAAATTAAGTGTATTTTGCGCTAAATGCATTTGACTAACAGTTCGAACTGTCAGTAATGTTATGTACGTCGCGACAACATGTGAAGATTTCGAAGTAATCCTCGTTTTCTTCGTCTTTCCCTTGAGCCAGCGCTCAGATTTCTTAGCTTTTCTTATCCCCGCAGATGGTTTGATTGCCGGGCCAACGCGTGAAGTGTCGGTTATGGGTAATTATCCACTGTTTTCCACTAATTTTGGCCATCGAATCTCTTCTCGGAAATATTGCAATTTCCTTCATTTCGGTTTTCGTGGTGAGATGAAGTGAGTTTAGTGCAAGTGAGTGGATATTACGCTTCGTCACGATGTCGACAGTCTGTAGGTAAGAAATTCAACAATTATATTCGTGTTTCTTGCGTGTATTTTAGTACATTTGTCAGCCTTCTCTCGTTGGAGCTTGCCGTGATCGGCAGTCGTTTGTTGATGTGTCAAAGTGAGTTTGGTTTGCTATTTTTAGAGTCATTCATACCTCTGATTTGGCTGAAATTTCCCACGATGACTTCATTCTGGCTTCACGTTGTGAGCTCAACAAACGGCATTTGCCTGAGTCCCATCCATACTCAAAACCGTTGTTTATATTTGGGTCTGTTTGTAACGCCACCAGATTCAGTCATTTTGTGCGATGTTTTTAGCTTCAGGTTTAATTTTTCTGCAATATATCGAGCCACAGTGAATTCCTCCTTCCTGGTCTCGCTTTCTGGTGAATGTTGATTGTAGTTAACAGTCAATTCTTCTAAAACTTGAAGTACACCTTCCAGCTCCTCCTTACCACTTTCGTTTTCTCGTTGCTGCCTCGAATTTACTCCTTACTCGTCCCGTGTTTGCCACAAATGATGTGTTAAATTCACGAGTGTCTTCCTGTTGTATACGTGTCCTCGCTCCCTCAGCAGCACCTCTGGTGGAGTTGCGTGAGTGTGAAGATGTTGGCGGCAGAATCGTTAAGTTTGTGTCCTTAGCCGGGAGCTCAGTGGCTGCGCACTCAGCACTCAGGTTCGAATTTGACTTAGTCGAATTATATACTGCATCGAAATTCATTGGGAGTCTATGCCGGAATGTAGAGTTGATGAAACCACAGGCATTATGAAACCTTGATTTGAGGTAGTGATGTAAATGCTCACAGATTATCGCGCATAACACAAACACCTCTTGTCGAGTGCCGCGAGCAACGATTCAACTTCGAATTTTCCCAGCGTTGCATGTTATTCCGATTGCTTCGAGGGGTTATATGTTTTATGCTGCCGCATATGTTGATTGGATGACGAACTTTTCCGCTACCGTGTGTATTTGCGTTTCATTTCGAGCTCGCGTTGGTTCTTGATGCTTTCAGCGCTTGTTGCTGGTTGTGTTGTCCATAATTGTGGCGTGTAAATTGGAAGCAACCTAGCTACTTGAGTTTACTTACATAAAGTTACAAAGCAAAAATTATTATGTGGCTTTCTTTCCGTAATTTAACCAGTAGTCCCTTTATAAATGAAAATTTAAATTACTTGCTGATAGTTACATCATTAGGTTACCAAAAAAAATTAATAAAGTGTGGCTCGGTTTTGCATAGGTTAAACTCTAACGAAATCGCGTATGGCAGTGTTCAGGGTGAGCAACACTATGGAATCTCAATGTTCAGTCGTAACAACTTTCATAGTACGGCTTTAATTTTCTTACTACGAGTTTAGAGAACGCTTTATAAGACATGCTCAGTAGAGCGATGCCTCTATAGTTTTCACACTTTAATTTGTCCTCCTTTCTGGTGTACAGGACATATTATACTTGTTCGCCAGTCCTCTGGTAAATGCTCCTCTAGTCATATTCTGCATATTAGTCGATACAGAAAATTACTTCGATAGAGATCCCCGCTCTAGAGCAGTTTTGTACTCCTGAGCACAGCCGTTGTCAGGTTGACCGGCAGCAAAGGGAAGACCACGGAGTACCGAGCTGTGCTAGATCCAGGCTCCCAAATCAACTTGATAGCTACGCATACAGTATGCAAACTGGGGCTGGATCATACGCTTGCGTCAACGTTCGTTGAAAAAGTCGGGGGAACAACATCGAGAGCGCAAGGAAATGTCAACGTTGGTCTACACTCCCGAATAACTGGATATGCTACGCAAATGGAAGAGCACGTGTTGAATAAGATAATTTCACCGCGACCCGCTCAAGAACTAGACGTGCTCAAATGGTTCATCCCGAAAAACATTAAGTTAGGAGATCCAAACTTTTACAAAACCGAACGCATCGACCTACTATTGAGCATCGCACATTTTTAATGAGATTTTGGCCATTGGGCAAATAAAGTTGGGCCCGGAATTTCCGGTGCTCCAGAAAACGCTACTTGGACAAATTGTAACAGGAAAAGGGGCACTCCGGAACCAGCGCCAGTGACCTGTGGGATTGTGGTGGAGTCTAATCAACATCCACCTTGACCTCAACGGAAAGAGCGTGCGAAGAACAGTTCATCCAAACAACGCAGCGACTACGCGATGGTCGCTTCGTAGTTCGACTTCCCTTCAGCAATGACCCCGGAAGGCTGGGTGAATCGAAGGATATTGCCACACGCAAATTCTTCGAAATCGAACGCAGGCTGGAGAGGAATGCCCAGCTAAAGCTCGCGTACATGGATTTCATGGACAAGTACGAATGCCTGGGGCACATGGAGAAGATCAACTGGCAACCAAACGAGGAAGCACTTTTTTTTACCGCATCATTGCGTGCGGAAGCCGGAGAGTAGTACCACCAGATTGAGAGTGGTCTTTGATGCTTCCAGGAAGACCTCCACGAACATTTTCTTGAACGACATCCTGCAGACCAGACCCACTGTCCAGGATGACTTGTTTGCCAATCTGCTGCACTTCCGTCTGCCACGCTTTGTTTTCATAGCCGACATCGACAAGATGTATCGGCAAGTTATGCTTCACCTGGATGATCAAAACTTCTTCTGGAGAGCCAGCCCATCACATCCATTATAATATTATCATTTAATAACCGTGACGTATAGCATGACGTGTGCCCCGTATTTCGCAACCGAATGTCTTCAGGTTCTGGCACAGAAAGAGCGACACCAAGCACCCCTGGGCAGTAGCGCATTACAGCATGATTTTTACATGGATGAAGTCATGACCGGAGCAGACATTTTGGCTGAGACCATCCAAAAGCATGAAGAGCTCCGCAGGATTATCGCTGGCGCTGGGATTTGCGCAAATATTGTTCAAATCACTCTCGCCTTCTGCAGCAGATCGATGCCGATGACCAGGCGGTCCACTTGGACTTCAGTAGTCTATCGGAGGACAATTTCAAAACGTTAGGAGTGATGTGGCTCCCGAAGGCTGACTAGTTTCAGATCCACATTAATTTGGATTTCACCGCGTCCAAGCTAACCAAGAGGATGATCGCATCAGACATTGCCCGATAGTTTCACGCGTTGGGCATTTTGGCCCCAGTTCTTGTGACGGCCAAGCTGCTCCTGCAGGAGTTATGGCGCCTAGAGCTGGATTGGGGTGCCTTGCGGAACAGAATACAAACTCAATGGTTTGAGTTCCGCAATAGCCTTCCATCGTTGTGGACGGTGCCTTTTCCACGACACGTTAGCATTCACGAGAAGCCTTTGCAGATGCAATTGCACACGTTTTGTGATGCCTTAGAGAAGTCATATGGTGCAGCAGTCTACGTCAAGGAGCGGTCAAGTTGTAGTCAGGCTGCTGTGTGCTAAGTTACGGGTAGCACCAATCAAAACTCTAACAGTTCCATGCCTGGAACTGTGCACTGCCAAGTTCGGAACGGAGCTCACCAAGTGGGCAAAAATTGCGCTGAGTCTGCCGAATGTCTTCAACGTCTTGTGGTCTGATGCTGAAGTCGTGTTGGCTTGGGTCACTATTACCACCTCGTCCTACAATACCTTTGTAGCCAATCGAGTTTCTACTTTTCATATGCTGGGCAAGCTCCCAGTTCCCGAATGCGCACTAGAGTAGTCACTCACCACGAGCTATCCAGAGCACTGGACGTCATCGCGAGAGGCATGTAGCGAGACGACTTCCACGAAGAGTTGCGGAACATTCAGCACAACAAGCAGATCCACAAAACTAGCCCTCTGGCAGGGCTGGCTCTTATCGGACGGAATCCTTCCCGTTGGTGGGAGGCTGGAGGCCTCAAGACTCTCGCTTGAAGCCAAGCGTGCCATGTTGCTGCCGTATTTGCATCCGCTCACGAGATTACTGATAATGGACATCCATAGCGACAACTGTCATCTTGGAGCTCAAGCGCTGCTAGCCACCACAAGACAAGGTTTCTGGCCAATCCATGTGCGCGAGCCAAACCCCGGCTGTTCATTCAGATTATGTGAAATCTGTTGGTACTCGCGTGCAGCCAGCACGTCCGTTCATCAATACAGGATTTGATGTCTGCGGAACGTTGCTATTACACTACTGTGGCAGAGGTGTGCGGCCTCAAAAAGGGTACATTGCCATATTTTGCTGCTTTGCTACCAAGGCCGTCCATCTGGAATTGGTGAGCGATCTGAGTACCGAAGCTTTCATCGGTGCTCAGAAGCGATTCATTGGGAGACGGGGCCACTGCAGGAGTCTGTACTGCTACAATGCAACCAACTTTGTGGGTGCGCACAATCAACTGCGTGAATTATCTCCATCACTTTATTCGGCAGAGGCTCAACATTGGGTGATCGACTCCTGTAGTACCTTAGGAATAGAATTCCACTTCATTCCGCCTCGCGCCCCTTACTTTGGTGGTCTGTGGGAGGCGGTCGTTAAGTCAGCCAAGAACTTGCTCCGTCAAAGCGCTTCATCGGCCGCACTCACTTATGAAGAGCTACACACACTGGTGGTCGAGGTGCGAGCCATCCTCAACTCCAGACTGTTGACTCCAATGTCAGATGACCCCAGCAATCTGGCAGCGTTGTCACCAGGACACTTCTTCATTGGGGAACCCCTCACAGCCATGGTGAAGGGACGGGCGGAGCCTGTCACTGGTGGGCTTCACACTCGCTAAAAATTGGTAAACTATTTGAAAGGCGAATTTTGGCGTCGATGGTCATGCAAATATCTGACCCAGCTGCAACATCACGTCAAGTGGCGAACAGATGCAACCAAATGTGACTCCCGGAACAATCGTCATCATCAAGGAGGACAACATGCCGACCCTGAAATGGCCCCTGGGACGAATCTTAGAAACGCAAAAAGGTGCTGACGGCTTTGTTAGAGTCACTGACGTGAAGACTGCCACCGGAATGGTGAGAAGGACTATCAATCGGCTTGCTCCACTACCAGTGCAGGAGAATACTACGCTGGAAGCAACTTTTCCCGAGCTGGATGCCCAATCCTCCCCTGAGGTCCAGCATAAAGCATCTGACCCCAGCAATCACCGCAGTAGGCTTCGTTCAGGAGGAAGGAAGATGCCACTACTATCGCTCCTGCTGGTCTGCCTGTTAATCCCTTTAGCAGTGACAATTCCTGCCCTTTAAATCCCTTGAAAATGCCTTCCTGTCAACAAGCGAGTGGAAAATTTGGTCTACTAGGACCTAGGACCGTATTGGACAGAGTTGGCCATGCTACAGAATGGCACGATCTGGGGGCAACAACTTTGCGATCGTCATCCTCATCAGACCAACTGCTCGCCTCTGATTGAGCAATTCCACCACTTCACAGATCAACTTTTTAATGTCAACCAGGTCCTGAAAATCAGATCGAGGAGAGGAGCAACAAATGTGGTGGGCGGCCTAGCCAGATCTCTATTCATCTTCCTGGACGAGGATTACGCCGATTAAATGTCCCAAACCATCAAAGCTGTGCAGGGAGATCAGAACAAGCTGCACTCCTTGCTCAAGAATCAAACGTCAATTATTGATTCAACTCTAAACATACTTGGGAAAACCAAACAGATGGCGCAAACCCAATTCACCGCAATAGATCAGGATTTAGCTGAACTATCGAATGAGATCAAGACCTCTCAAACCGAAGGCAATCCAAATAGAGTCACAAATTTAATCTTAACTCTATCGTTTCAGATGGCTTTGGTAGCCCTCAATTTGCAGCATGTTCAATCCGCCATCTTGGATGTGATCACGGATACTCAGCACGGAAACTTCAATCTGATGCTGTTGTTCCAACCTCAGCTCAGTACAGTGATGATAAACATTCGAGATCATTTCCCGGATAATCAACGTCTTCCCGTTGGTCGGGAGGGTTTTTTGGAATTATTCAAGTTCACATCCATCAAGGCCAACGTAAATGCGGAGTTTTTCCTGTTTGAACTCAGGATGCCACTGGTTGGTACATCAACTTTCGAGCTGTATAGGATCCTGCCAATGCCGATGGAAAGACGCAACCATTCCATCGCCATACGGCCTATCTCACCATATCTCATCATCAGCCCACATCGCGACGTGGGCGAGATGGAATACGCTGCCTGCATTCACCTCTGCCAACAGTCGCAGCCGTTGTACCACAATGACGCCAACATAAGTTCATGTGTGGTGACGCTACTGAAGAGGATGGACCAACATTCCACAATCAAATGAGTGGATCTACGCCTTCACAATCCTGGTGGTAGCCCATCTTGTGTGCAGTGGTACCACGGCCATCCTGACACTGCAGGACTCCGGAACGTGCTTACACACATGAGACATCAGTACATTCCATACACATCATGGGTCTTTTCGAATTATCTACAGGGTTTCAATAAGAGGTGTTATTTTGATATTAAAAGATAACTACCATTTTTTTAAATAAATGATCAAATGTTTATTTCTTTATAAAGAGGAAGGTATGCCGTTAATAGTGAAAAATAACATCAGGCAAATGACTACAACGACCACGCTTACAGGACCATATCCTTTTCATGAAATTTCCCATAACCAAATCGCATAGTGGCTGCCCTGAGTCCTTGTTAGCCTCACGAATTCCATCTTTGAGGTCTTAAATCGACGCTGGGCTGTTGGCGTAGACCTTCTCTTTCACGTGGCCTCAAAGGAAGAACTCTCAAGGTGTTAAATCACAAGATCTCGGTTGCCAATTGTGATCACCTCTTCGAGAGATAACACGGTCCGGAAACTTTTCCCGTAAAAGATCAATGATTTCGTTGCTTGTGTGGCACGTAGCGCCATCTTGTTGAAAGTAAACGTTGTTCAGGTCAATACCATCCAATTCCGGCCATTAAAAATCATTAATCATCTCTCGATAGCGCAATCCATTCACCGTAACTGTTGCTCCAGCCTCATTTTCGAAAAAGCAAGGTCCAATGACTCCACCGGACCATAAACCACACCAAACAGTCACACGTTGAGGATAGAGAGGCTTTTCAACAATAACTCTTGGGTTTTCCGAGCCCCAGATGTGACAATTTCGCTTTTTGACGAAGGCACAGAGGTGGAAATGGGCCTTATCATTCAAGATGAAAGACAAGTAACGTGCACGAGTTTTTTCCTTCACATCACTAAGATGTCCCAACAGCTCGAATTTTTCCAACAATTCCTGTATTGCGGTCCGACAAGGTGCTTCACAACGATGCAAAAATGTTCGAATTTTACATACCGTCTCTGCCAAATTTTCACCATTTTTATAGCGAATTTTAATAATTTCAATGCTTTGTTGAAGCGTGTATCGTTCCTTTTTTTAATGGCGTAGTTTCTACTTGTCAAATGTCAAAAAATGACAGCTTCAAAAGTGACATCTACCGAACTAGCGGGCTATTCAAAAACATCTTATTTGAAAACCCTTTAACATTAGAAAACTAGGAAATTAAGCAATTATGTATTGTGTTTATTATTATTATTCCATCTTGAGTGGTTTGCAAAGAAATACAATACGAAATCAAGTGAACAGGGAGTTTAACTACGTAATTTTTGTTGAGTGAAACAGTTAACAAGATAAGAAAGCTTACTATCTGAGTTCAAATAAACTTGTACATTCAAAAAAAAACAAGGGAGAAGGATCGGGGCTGGAACAAAGGAGTTCTGGCGCATAATAATTAGGATTATTTTTGAGATGCACTCACTTCACTGAGGAAGAGGCCAAATAAGTACCGAAATAACCTGAGAAAAGAACTAATTGATTTTTCATTTCTTATTTCTATTTTGAAACGTTCCAAACATACAAAACATGACATTAAAAAAGAGAAGTATTCGAGAAAATTGCCAGAGATTATTTAAATAACTTATGTTTTCCGCTATTATCAATAAATTTAGTCACACATTAGCCTCATACCCAAAAAGCATAAAAATGCTGTCGCCTTGCTAATAATACAAAATCACCCAATGAATGGGAAGCAGTACAACATAAATTACATTAGAATATAATAAGTTTTGTTATTTTTCAGATAAAATAATATAAAAAACACAATTATACTAAATCACCGCAAATTCCGTACTAATTCCCTACTCTCGAGGACAATTCATTTTAATTTCACATTCCCAATTGGTTTTCGCTCGTACAATCAATAAGCAATTGTAATTAGACAGATCCACAAAATTGTTCGCAATAAAATGTACAAACTTTTAGCATCCCATAAATATCAACAACCCTAGCCCCCACCACCATCCATTCCATCGAAAAAGAACCATAAAAACTACAAAATTACTGACCATATCCTTTTTTTTGCTTTCTCCTTTCTATTGGCTTCTCTGTGCATCAACAACATCAATTTCAACACCATCATCAACTCCAACAACAAAACGACGAACAACAAACAAACAACTCATCCTTGGATGAATCCGCACAATTCGACTCCTGATTACGGTCCTGATTCATTTTGTTTCAATTTACGCTCGCATCATGTGTGTACTGTGTGCTGTTGTGGGGTTGATTGCTGGAATTCAACAAAAATAAAATTTATTTTATCATTTCAATGGATTCTTGGTCTTCTGCTTGCTCCACTTCTTGCATTATTGCCGCCGACGATGACGACTACGCCCAATCAATTTTCGCAACTTTGCAATGGTTCGGGTCTTGGCTTGTTCTTGTTATCCTTCATATTGGCTCGACGGCTGGTTGATGGTCGTGCGTGCGTGACGATGGTACTTGGGAATAATTTTGGATACTGTATGCGTGTGTGTGCTGGCATATTCGGAATACGTGATATGGAATGAAAACAGGTGCCGCCCACCAATCAAACCAAACTGGAAGGCGAGAAGGTGATATTCCCATGCGAAGCGAAAGCCATGCCAGGAAATGTTACCGTTCGATGGTTTCGCGAGGGATCGCCTGTGCGTGAGGTCGCGTCCCTAGAAACACGGGTCACGATCCGCAAGGATGGCTCGCTCATTATAAATCCCGTTAGTGCGGACGACTCGGGACATTATTTGTGCGAAGTGACGAATGGCATTGGAGATCCGCAGACGGCTTCGGCTTTTTTGAATGTTGAATGTAAGTATCCTTTTTGCTTCTGCTAGTATCTACGCTGTTTGTTGGCGTGCAATGAATTAATTCAATTTGTCCTCGATTTTAGATCCTGCCAAAGTGACCTTTACACCAACTGTACAATATCTACCTTTTCGTCTTGCCGGAGTCGTTCAGTGCTACATTAAGGCCAACCCCCCACTACAATATGTAACATGGACCAAAGATAAACGCTTGCTCGAACCATATCAAACCGAAGATATCGTCGTCATGAATAATGGTTCATTGCTCTTCACCCGGGTGAACCAGAGTCACCAGGGTCGCTACACGTGCACCCCGTACAACGCTCAAGGCACCCAAGGTTCTTCGGGACCGATGGAGATTCTCGTGCGGAAGCCGCCAACGTTCACCATCGAGCCAGAACCGCTGTATCAGCGGAAAGTTGGCGAATCCGTCGAAATGCACTGCGACGCGCTCGAGGCCGAGGGCACGCAGAAAATCAATATTCAATGGCAACGCCGAGACGGGGCTCCGTTGCAACGAAATCGGGTGAAAATGAACGGCGGAAATATCACAATAGAAAACCTGAGGCGCTCCGATTTCGGGTACTATCAGTGTGTTGCTTCCAACGAAGTGGCAACGATAGTGTCGGCCACGCAGCTGGTTATAGAAGGCACGCAACCGCATGCCCCTTATAATCTGACTGCCACTGCAACGGAGAGCTCTGTCACGCTACAATGGATGCCAGGCTATAGTGGCGGTCCTGACTACAAGCAGGACTACACGATTTGGTATCGCGAGGCGGGAGTGTCGGAGTGGTCAACGATACCGGTGACCCCGTCGGGGAGCACTTTAGTCACAATCAATCGATTGAATCCTGGCACTACCTACGAGTTCCAAGTGGTTGGAAAGAACGCTCTTGGAGAAGGAATGATGAGTAAAGTAATGACTATCAAGACATTGGGTGAGTATTTAGTTTATACTGGGATCCTGTGTCCCGCTACCTTGAGAAATCTTAACTACTAATCTTCTTGGCTAGGCTGTTTTTCTATCCTTTTCGAATTTAAACTTTCATTAGATACGTAAGACCTTATTTAGGTGATTTTAGGAAAGCAATAATTACATAATATCTTGTATTATTGCTTATTAAAGATGCTGCTCGTACTGTTGTTAAAGCTCCAACTCCAGTACCAAATGAATTCGAGTTCTCACTTATGCCTGACGAGGCTGGTAAGATATTTATCACTTTCACTGACACCCTTCAATGTTATATGTAGGAATCTGTTCAGTTTTTGCAATACTAAATAAATGCTTATTCATGTTCCTATATGTTTCTTGAAATATGTTCAATGTGTAGTTTCCCAAGTTTATGTCATATTTAATACGTATTTAAAGCTTTTTGTATGTTTCTTAAATTACAATAATTATATTTTATCTGTGGAATGCGGTCAAAAAGGCAGCTTCAGTTTTTAAAAAACGTTCAGCATTTTTCACTATCCAATGCGGCATCATCCTTAGTTTCTTCTGGTCTCCATTTTTTCTTGGAGGAGATCATATAAGACCTCTTTTTTTTGTCGTTCCTATTCTAACTACCCAAATGAAACGTTTTGCTACTTATTTTATGCACGCTTTCAGTTACTCAAAATTTAAATTATTTTTAGATTATCGACTAGATTTCAATAATATTCGCTTGCGGAATGGAAACACTATACCCACTAATTTTTTTGATACGTTTCACACTCATAACGGTAAAGGTAAACGATCTTCCATAATAAATCAAGACAACCTTAGTGTGGTTTGCAGAGTGACGCTTTCCGTATACATATATGCATGATAAAGTATTTCAATCAACTACTGAAAAACATGCCGCAAATAGTAATTATATGACAAAACCGCTCAAAATTATTTTATGAAATGTTTTGCCTAGTAATCGAATACAACATAATATATGATATTGACCCACATTTTTCAGACATCTGACATTTTAACTACTTTAATCACATTCACTCTCTGACAATTCGTTTACAGCTTCTTCTTCTGTGTTTTGAAAATTTTATGTGTAACCGCTTTCAGCTCGAGGGAATGACGGGATCAACTGCTTCTGTAGAAAACGGTTAGGTCCCTTGTGCGGTTTACGTCTGCCGCTATTTAAAAATGCGTTGGAACTCAGGAGTAATCTATTTAGCACAGGGTGTGGCGGCATAACTTCGGTTTTTAAATACGTGCCATACCTCGTTCAAGAGGAAGGACTTTGAACTTTTGCCCCAACATAGTCCAGTCGCCATAATGCGTTGGAACTGTAAACAGCATGCTTTTGCCATTGAGGCCTACTTTTGAGTTCAACCCAGCCCGCCTTTTGAAATTGCTTTAATATAGCCCCGCTGGCCCCTGTTCCAACCGGAAATCAATTGTTACGTAGATCACTACCCTCAGACAAACTACAAATGCGACAAGACAAGAGAACACCAAGATAACCACAGCGTGCTGTGCGCAAACATGCGTCTGCCCTTTGATTCTCCCGATTTGGCACGTTGTAATTTTTTTCTATGGGGTTATTTGAAATCCCGTGTTTATATGAACTGCCCAAGATTTAAAAACCAACAACCAGGAAGAAACTTCCAACATAACACTACCTATGCTAGCAAGAGTCATGACCTAAACCTGCAACAAAAATCAGCGCCAAAATGATGGCCAGCAACAACTCTGGGGTTGTACTTCGAACATCGCCTGAGTCCTCATATTCTCGTCGAGGTACTATATTGAAAAATGGGCCCTCATCATCCAACACTCCGGTAACGGAAGCTTCAAATTTTGTAGAAATTCAGCTTCTCATTTCATTGAAATTCTACCAGCACCACAGATAGTTCCATCTCTTCATCTGATGTCTACCGTACCGATAGGGATCGTTTGGTTTCAGATAAATTAGACGGTGATGGTGTACTTATAGGTATTATCTTTTAGCAGCAAACTCTGCTCTGAATTTTCCCCTTACCTCCAATAGAATGCATCACTGCTTTCATTAATATATCTAGTGTTGCCCAAATGCAAGACCAAGACTGTCTTGCATCAACACATCTAGTTTTGGTCTTGGTATTGCGCTCTCAGTCTTGATCTTGTGCTCAGTCTTACAGCAAGAGTCTCACAAGTCTTGCAATTACCTATTAGCCCATTTCTTTTTATTAAACACGTTAGTTTAAACCTTAGAACAACGTAACAGAGTAGGTATACCTTAAGCTTAAATTGACATACAAGTAGACACAAGAAAGTCCGACAAATTATGAAAACTAACTTGTCAATATTTTAAAGATATTGCGAATATTGAAAACGATAGGTTCTTACCTTATACGGAATAGTTGTAGAAAAGAGACAATCCATAAAGTTTATCATTTATTTAAAGAAAAAATACAACCCAAAGTATTCGCCATTCAATTTCTGTTTGAAAATCTTTCAATTCTATGACAGAGGTGCACAATATGTTAATGCCAGCTCTCACTTTTAAACCAAATCCAATTATATCATGGGTGGAATTCCATCTTGTTGGACAGTCAAGTATAGGATTCAGATTTATTGACACGCCAGCTGCTTCGCAAGCAGAATGGAACTTCCTCTTCAATATCTCTTTTCTCTTTAGTTTATTTGAAATACTGCATAATTTTGTAATAACTTTACGAGAGTCAGCAATATTTGGCGCACATTTTTCAATTTCTTCAGTTTTGCTTTCAGAATTTTCATACTACTCGTCTTGGACTTCACTTTCTGTTTCACTATATAATTCCAAAGTCTTTAGTAAATCTTGTACGCCAAGGTTCAAAATGTGAGCAAAGCATTAGGAATGTTGATTATCTGAATGAAAATGTAGCAATTATTTACTCAGTTCATACATAAATTTGGTATTTGCAGTTGCGTTGCCAACCGTGATACACTGAATTTTATCAACTAAGTCATACTGCAATAAGCAATCGTGGAAAATTGTTGCAACGTCTGAGCCAGGTTGTCGACCGCGCGATAGTATAAAGTCAAGAACAACAGATCGATACTTCAATTCGTTGTCTATATAATGAAAAATTACCCCATTGTAGCTCTTACCAGCAATGGACGTCCACCCATCCTCGGTGAATGACATTTTACATGTGGATTGCCGTAGTCGATTTTTAACATCCAATTGTAGTTCTTCAAATCGCTCTTTGACTTTCCTTCTAAGTGTAGACCTTTTAGGAAATACCATATTCGGACAAGTCAATCGAAAATATTGTTGTGTTTCTTCATCATCGAAAAATGAGAAGGGAAGATATTTGTTCACAATCCAATTAACTGTAGCTGTCATGAAGTTGCCACTGCAGTTCTAGATACTGACAGAAATAAAAAATATTTATGTAGTGGTTGGTAATAATATTTTTGCTAAGCGTACTGTAATTAATTGAGTATTTATGTAGCATATTTTTTCTTACCTATCTGCTTTTTCCAGCGGTTATAAAAAAGCTGGAGATATCTTCACTAAATGTTGGTCTTTTACTGGAATAACTATTTGTGATTCCTTCTCATGGAAAGATAGTAAATGCTTCCTTAAGTCTAAAGTACTCGTATTTCTATTTTTCATTTTTATTTCAACTTTTTTATGTCGGCACAGTTTACAGGTAGCGCTTTGGGACGCAGAAATTATTTCGAAAAACTCATCAAATTTGCCTCTAGATCTTTTAGGGACGCTAGATCTGATTCTACAGCTCTCACTACTTCGACTAGAACTATTTGAATCTTCGTCGCTCATTGCAAATTGTAAACTTATCAGTGTTAGAAAAATTGATTCACTTGACTCGAAGCAAAACTTTAGTGTGAATAAATGAAACTTAAATAAAACTCCTGAATATTTGTATGGCACACTGAATGGCGGATAAAGGAAAATTCGTCATTTAAACAGAGCGGCGGCAATAAAACAGCAATGTCAATGCTGCGATGCATTTGTGTGCACAGTCTTGCAATATAACTTCAGTTTTTCGGTAAATTATCAAGTAAGCTATCATAAACACTGACCAACACCTGATGAATCAACATATCGCGTAACGTAAAAAATATAGACCATAATATTATTATAATCGTATATTCTGTTAGTTTTTTACTGTGCTGCATAGACCTTCATCTTTGAAACATAAGTTCATATATTGCTATAATTCGATCATTAATTTTTTAGCACATACTTTAAACCGACAAGCTTTGAACAACGTGAACGGATGCTACGATGCGGCTCATGCATTTCTCTTAAGTTTTTTGATTTTCGGTATTTGCCAGTGCGCATTTTGCTGGCTTCATTAGAAAGAAATTTTATTGTGTGTTAAATATGTATCACATGTATACATATTTTATTTATGTAAGCAAGATACTACAAGACCATTTACGGCTATAACGACGAACTTTGTTGTCCAATGGAAGATTTTGATACCAAGACTAGGGAACGTCTATCAATATCGGTGTTGAAACCAACTACTCAATATCGCTGAAATCATAGTTTGACTTAACTGCGAGATGCAAGAGTCTTGCAGCCTCAGTCTTGTTCTTGGGAAAATCTTGCAAGGTATGTCTTGGTCTTGGTCTTGCTACAATTAGGTGGTCTTGGTCTTGGTCATTCGAAAATGCAAGAACAAGACCAAGTGTGCAAGAGCAACACCAATCTTGGGCAGTTCATTAGTTGCAATGCTCCTGTTCTTATTTCAACAGCGTCAACCCTTTTCACGTTATTTTAATCTATGGTGACTTCAACATGCCTTACCTACGTTGGGACATAAGTTTTTACAGCCTCACATCTTACAATGATTGCTTTGCCCCCTATCGTAATTAAATACGATCCCAAACACAAGCAACCAACTTCTGCCACAATCTCCTTGATTTTGAAATCTCCCTCCAAATATGTAAAACCTGATCCCCATCACCATCCGTTCGAGATTCGTTTATCTTATCTCACACCTCAATCCAAACGCACTCCTTTTTCGTCGATATTTAATTTTCGCAAAGCCAACTATGCAGCCATCCAGCTTAAGGTGGACAATCTTGACTAGAATTTATTCCTACAGCAACTAGATATCAATACAGCGTTATCTTACGTTCTATCAAAATCGCTGTAGTATAATTATAAATCATATACCTATCTGGCAATCCCCTTGAAAAAAGAGCCCCAGCTGGTTTTCAGCTAAAGTCTCAGACGCTCATTATTTGAAGGACCAGACACGTAGAAAATTCCAGTTTTCCGGTTTGACACTGACCCCGCCCACTACCGACTACCTCACAAAGAAGCCAAAAAAGCAATGCCATCTTATGATGATATGATTGAAACATAACTGCTATCTAATAGTCCTAAGCCCTTCTGGTCATACATCCGTCCCCTGAAAACAACATCCCATAACTCTAATATCTTCTCATGATGTAACTGCCAAGCCTCAGTTGAGCAACCATTTGTGATCTATTTGCTAAATATTTTCCTCCACATTTACGATTTCAAACAGAAATGGATAATCCCGTTGGCTTCTTACTCAGGCCCATACGGAAATCAATTAACGTATATGACATCATTTCGCATACCGGATATAGCTGCTCAGTAGCCCTGAATTTTCGAAAACAGCTATCCAGCAGGCTTGAAATCAGCATCTCAGTAGGCCGAAAGACAAGTATGACATTTCTCAGATGACACTTAGCATAAATGAAACAAATGAGAAGGAAATACATACATTTGCGCGCTAATGTCTTCGACGCCTCAAATCTAAAATAAGTCGTTGACATAGTACTGATAAAATTTCGAAGGTACGTTCACATGTACTGTCAAAAATCCCTAGAAAATTTGTTTGATTTGAACAGCACAAGATGGCGCTAATGAGGCTATTCGAAGAGGCTAGTTCGCGGCGTGACATAGTGTTTCCGTTTTTGGGCCTTAGTAAGAAGGCAACGATCCCACAGACCGAAATAGTGTAGGAAGGATCGTTCCTCAAAAAAACAGCCCACCAGCTGTTGAGGAGTTTTGGGGATAATTTGATATACTCAATGGTTGAAGTATATATCGAATTGGGATAGACTGGGAAACTGGGAGGAAATAAAAGTACTTGATTTGTTATGGTTGGTATTTTGTATCATAGTGCTGATGGTATTTCTTCTTCTTCGTAGCAGTACAGCCCCTCTCAGACCTTCGCTTTCTGCAAATAGCGCCTCCTACTGTCTCAGTCCATGGTTCGTGTCCTCCCATTTCGAAATCTGAGCAGCAATGAGCTGTCTTCGTCGACGGAGTTAGACCAGCGTTGCCCCGGTTTCTCTTCTGGTCTCCGGCCTTCAGTTCTCCCAAAGAATACTTTTTTGGGTATCCGTTGTTCCCCCATACGATTCATGTGTCCAGCCCATAGCAGCTTCCGCAGTCCGACAATCGTTGAGACCTCAGGCTCGTCAAAAGTTTCATACAGGTCATGGTTGTATCGAATTCGCCGTCGGTCCCCGTTTAGCTTCGCTCCGATTATTCGCCTCAGAACCCGTCGCTCAAAGGCGTTCAATATATTTGCGAATGCTTGGGTTAGGGTCGATGCTTCACATCTATAGCATAACACAGGTCTTATCACAGATTTGTATAATTGGAGCTTTGTTTTCCTGTATATGCAGGTGGTTTTCAAGATCGTCAAAATTGAATAAAATATTTTATTTGCGAGCTGTATTCTTTGGCGGATCTCGTCTGATGGTATTTAGAGAAATGAAATTAATGATGCTTTTGTGAACATACAGTGCTCTCGTTAATTTTGGGTATTTTAGGCTTATTTCGCAGTAATAAACCACTGCCGCAAGATGTACTGATATTACTTGAATATTGAGTCTATTGTGATCGATTTGTGCGTACCATCCTTTCGTTTTGTTAACACCGCCTATCACTTGGTTCAATTTTCCCCCCAAATTCTTTAGTTTAATTATAGTCGTATTATTTGACTGTAATATTTTCATGTTTAAGAGCATGCCCTGGTGATTCACAGTTTTGAAGATGTCTCGCTGGTTTTACTGCAAATTATCTATATCAGTATAAACTTCGCTGTTAACACCAAAAACAGCGGTGAAGAGCTTGCCCCATAAGCCTCTTTCTTGCCTGGAATTCAAAATAGCCTTGATTTCCCGGATATGGCTCAGTATTTCAACCTGTCTTGGCTCCATGTATTGTACCAGTGCATCACAGTGTGTTATCGCCGATATATCTATTGTCCAATAGCACATGTCCTTGACCTCGTTCAAGGAAGATATAACACTTTTCTCATTTTGTAGAGTTGTAATTATGGGGAAATTTACTTCTAATCTGAGATTCTCACGAAGGACATGCACATTACCCAGTCTTCTAACGTAGAACCCTCTTTTAGGTCTGATAACATTGAAGTTGGCGTTCGTAGAATTTTCCAGACCCATGTTGAAAGGAAAAATGCAAGAAGCTTTTGAATCTTTGTTGCCCCGGTGCAAGAAGCAATTCTTATTTTCTTTTGAGGCTGCTTGTTTGTTTTCATTTGGTGTGATCCATCACATTTCCGCTTCTAAGGATCGGCTTTAAGGGGTGTATATTAAGGTCTGGTTTGAACAGGCGTAGCTTGAGGTCTAGTTTGAACAGGCTTAGATGGAGAGTCGACTCGTTGCTCATCATACGATGTGACGTGAGCTTTGATTTCTTCCGACCTTCGTGTTTGCTTTGGTGCATTATCTTCGGAGATCTAGACAAAGACGACAGAGATTACCGGTAGTGACCTTCTTGAATTTATTACCACTGTATCTAACCGTTGCAGTTCGCACTTTACCATCTGTTCCTTGTTGAACTTCATGAAGTCAGGCTAGTGGCTATTTAGTCGGTGGCATGTGCTAGCTCGAATACAGTATCGAAAATGTGAGCGCATTTGTATATTTAGGCCCCAAAATAACGAGAACCTGTAATGAAAGAGGCGAAATACGCAGAAGAATACAGCTTGCAAGTAAAATATTTTGTTTAGTTTTGACGACCTTGAAAACCAGCACAGAAAAACAAAGCTACAAGCATACAAATCTGTGATAAGACCTGTGTTATGCTATGGGTGTGAAACATGAACCCTAACCCAAGCATTCGCGAATAAATTGAACGCCTTTGAGCGATGGGTCCTGAGGCGAATAATCGGAGCGAATCTAGATGGGGGCCTATGGCGAATTTGATACAACCATGAGCTATATGAAATTCTTGAGGAGCCAGAGGTCTCAACGATTGTAAGATGGTGGAAGCTGCAGTGCGCTGGCCACATGAATCGTATGGACGAACAATGGGTACCCTAAAAATACTTCGTTGGGAGAACTGAAGACCGGAGACCAGTGGGGAGTCTGAGGGAACGTTGATCTAACTCGGTCGCTGCTTGGACTTCAAAATTGGACGAGGCGGTCAATAGACCGAGACAGTTGGAGTTGCTATTTGCAGGAAGCGAATGCCTGAGAGGGGATGTAGGGCTACGAAGAAGAAGAATGTACTAGTTCCCGCATTTCCATGTTGTCTTCGTATTTAGTCCATTTCGTATCTCGTCGAAGAGTATGCAAATACTCATTTGACCATTTGTTTCAGAATGTTAGATGCATTACAAAGTGTATATGCCAACATTCATATAGAGTTTTCTGTGATCTACCAGATTCTGATAGAGCTAACAATGGGGGGCCAATCAAAACTTAACCGAGTGTAAAAGTTTCCAAGTCATTTGAATCGCTTCATATGGATGTGATTGGTCTTGAATTGAAGCAGGCTTCTATTTGAATATCCTACAGAATTCTTCAAAGGTTGGAACTATACTGGCCTCGGCAAATGCTCGTTTGATATGCTCTATGACTGATTTCACTCCAGCTTCCCGCAATCCTCAAAAATGGGGTGTAGCAAACGGTATAAAATTCCAAGAGACTTTTCTTCAGCTGATAAAACATTAAACGCCGCCCGAAGGCTTCTGTTGAGAGATCACTTACAAGCTCCAAGTGAATGGCTTTCGTCGCCATACAAGTGAGCAGGGCGATGTATCTTTTGATCCTCGTCCGTTAAACATTCTTATACTAAAGGGTCCTACATAGTCTACGCCAAAGTGTGACAGTGCGCTTGATGAAGTGATACGTACGGCGGGTAGATTACCCATAAGTTGTTCATTAGATGTCTTCGCGAGCTAACAGCAGATTATACAACGATAGATCTTATGTCCGATATCTTTTTGATCGTTTAATATCCAGTATCTCATCCGTAGATAGTTCTGAACCTGCCGAGGTCCCCCATGATTGGTTTTTATGTGTGTTTCCTTAACAATTAGGTAGGTAATATGGTTGCGTTAGTTGAATTGGAAACTTTGCGTCTTATGAGATGTTTGCATTTTGGAGTCTTCCTCCAACACGAAGGGCTCCTAGCTCGTCTATAAAAGATTAAGCGATCGTACTTCAGCACTGGCTCCTTTGTTTGCCTTTGAATCAGGTATGTCTTGAGGAAACTCTTATTTTTGAATGATTGTGACGTTTGTAGCAACCATATCGAACCACTCCACGATAATTTATGGCTGTACGATTCTTTCGGACTTATTCCTCTAGAAGCACAATCAGTGGGCTATTCCTCTGATCTCACATGATTTCATCTAAAGTTTGTACCTTGTTTGCGGGACAGGTTTCTAATGAAGATGGTTCCTCCTTCAGCCATGCCAACGTTATCGTCAAATCACTCCAAGCGAAAATTGTTACGTTTGCTATATTTATAGAATTGATGGCCTGGTGAAGTAAGTTGGAAAGAAGTACTACACAATTTAGCTTAAGTTTTGGAAGCGGTATTTCCGACTTTACAGGTATGACTTTAGTTTTCGCATAAAGTAGAGTCATGCTAATTAAGCCGATTTCATCAATTGATCTGCCGTATACCACTATGGCGTATGCTATCTTTGAGGTGTCGCAGAAGCCACAAAGCTCTAATTTAGCGTTGAAGGTGTAGTGGATCCAACGTGGGATTTTTAAGCTTTCCAGATGCTCTAAACCTGCTTCAAGGCAGTTCCATAGATTTATAATCTCTTAAGAAGGCTCTTCATCCCAATTTACTCCCATTTTGCAGACGTCCTGCATTAATAACTTCGCCCTTATAGTGATGGGTACCAGCTATTGCGGTGAATGTTATAGGGTAGCGATATTTGATACAAATTTTGGAACTTTAAACTAAAATTCATCTCGTCATGGATTCCAATGAATTCCTAGTATTTTCAAAGAAGCATCCTCAGTTAACAGTCCCTTTTCTCTCGCATCTTCAGGAGTTGTCACTAGTAGCTCTGCATCATTGCTAGCCCATATTCTGAGGTTGAAACCAACCGTTTTGAATACGTATGTAATTTCTTTTTGTAATTTTGTCGCTTCTTCTTTTGAATCTGAGCTACTAAACATATCAACATAGAAATCATTTTGAAATACTTTGGTCGCATGTTAATAGCTTGTGCCTTCATCTTTTGCCAGCCGAATGAGACATCGTACGAGTACAGCCAAAAACGTGGCACAGGCTGTACCGTAAGTGTCAGTGTTCATCAATAGTTTGTGTTTTATCATCTCTCCAAAGTATCTTGTGATTGTCTCTACCCTGGCTTTACAGAATGATTTGCTGAAACATCTTCTCAATGTCCGCAGTATAAACATATTTATGCTTTCTCCATCGAAGTAAAATCTGGGCTAACTCTTACTGTAACTTAGCTCCAGTATACAGCAAGTCATTCAGGCTGGGTTTCGCTGACATTTTTGCAGACGCTTCAAATACGGCACGAAGTTTTGTCGTAGTGCTATCTACTGAGTGATGTGATAAGTGGAAAACGCTTCTGGTATCACAGATGTATGGTTTTACCTTTTCATGTGAGTGAGTTCATAATATTCTTGCAGAAACGTTTGGTATTGTTTTCAATTCTGGATCCTTTTTCAACCTTTTCTCGACTTGTTTGTATCTTATTAAAGCCTTTACTCTAGATTCCCCGAGTGGTCTTGTATTGTTTTCATCTTTAAATGGAAAATGGACCATATGTCTTCCTTGGTTGTCTCTTTCGTGAGTTACTTGGAAATTTTCTTCGCATCTGACTTCAGAAAGTGAAGGCTCCCATTCGATAATATCGTTGTCCATCTCAAAGAGCTCCTTTTAGTCTTGGACATGGTTTTACCTGATAAAATCCAGCCAAGCTCCGTCTTTTGGGCTAATAAGGGATCTTCCTTCCTTAAGCCTTCTTCAGTTATCTGCTCAAGGACCTCTGCTCCAAGTATTATATATATATATATATATTCGTCCAGGGAAGGCAAAGTTAGGATCCGCTAACTTAAGTTCTGGGACTTTGCTACTTCTAGGTGGATTCACTGGATCTTACGGTAAGGTTGTTGTGAGCCTTGGCATAATCAATGCTTCGACTAGGGTAGCAAACTTCGATCGAACATGTGGTGTTATCGTCATGTATACTTTTTCGCGTATGGTTAATGATCCTTTCTCACCAATACCTGTAACAGTCGCCAGGTACTTTGAGTTTCTAAACGTAGCTTCGAGTTTCCGCATAGCTATATCTATGATGATCGGATTCCACTAATCTGTATTATGTGACAAATTTTTCAGCCCAGCCAGATAGTTTCGCAGAACACTGAATATTTTTTTGTTTTTTTAATTGACTACAATATTGAATAAGTTAATTATGCCAGTTGCACTTCAGTGTTCAACTTTTTAACATCGAAAATAGAATCAACGTATGCCGTGGTCACTTTTTTGCTGTTTGAAAAGCGTTCTTGCAGTATCATGACAGCTGCATTTTTGCCGCTCCTTCTAGGTATCTTAAACAATATTGCATCTTTTGGATCAGTCCTAGGTTATAGTTATTATGTATAACTGTCTTTAATGATTCAAAAAACCTTCTCCATTCCGTGAAGTCAAGGAAGGAAGAAATGGTTATTGCCGGTAGTCTTGGCAAATTGCTTGGTTGAAAATGATATCGGTAGGCATCTGTTGGCATCGATTAAGTTGAATCGTTGGTAATGAACACTGGAATGTTTGGAACCGTTGGCAGGGATACTGCCGTCGATCTAGTAGTTGACGTTATTGGCATTGCCATTTTAGCTGATCCTTCGTGGGGTTTCGAAGTTGGAATAAAAAATGTTTGACCTTGGTTTTGTCAAATTGTTGCCTTGTTGCTTCATACAAAAGTTTCTTAAAAAGATTTGTGAGAAAGCTCAAATGTTGGTTGCAAATCGACGTGATTTAGCTTGAATTTTTCCCAGAGGCTCTCAGTAACCCCCAGCTTCTTGTCAAAGCACTCCGCATCTGTTCGAGATGTACTGTCCTTTTCAAAGCTCTTCCCCAAATTCACGAGGGACTCAGCTATACGCTGCTGATCCTTCAGAAGTGTATTGACCAACATATTAAGAAGTTGAATGGACTGAAGTGAGCTCCAAAGGTGCTCATGAGCTGCAGTTAGGAACTAAAAGTCTGGAACCTGAGTGCCACTAAATCCTTATTGACCTTTGACGGCAACCTGAAGGTTTCTCTTGTGGTGCAGTCAGGAACAGTTGGCTAGGAACCTGAGGGCCGCAGAATCCTAAATCGCAATCAGGAACAGTAGATTGGGAGCCTGATTGCCGAAAATTTCAATACAATCAAGGTTGTATGTGTCCTGCAGTCGCCAACGAGAGTTTCAGAATCTGAGTGTTGCCAAGATTCAGATGATTTTCTTGTTGTTGGAAATAATGTCCAGGATAAAACATAGAAACCAATGGAGAAAGGGATCGTATGCAGTTAAGAACTATATTGAGCCTAAGTGCAAACGATATCCGGCTTGACGGAAATGGATATTGGAGACCGAAATAATATAGGAAGGATTGCTCCTCAAAAAACCAGCTGCACCAGCTGCTATTGAGGAGTTTTGGGGATAATTCAATACACTCAATGGTTATAGAATATATCGAATTTGGGTAGGCTGGGAGCACATAAAAGTACTCGATTTGCTATAGTTGATAGATACGACAGAAGTGCTCTTCATTAATTCATCAAAGTGTATTTATAACAATTTTTCCCACAATCCTCAAAAAGAAATTACTTTAATCGAAGGCAAGTTCATTAAACCAAAATGTGCAAGCCAGCAGTCAGCGTAAATGTGAAATTTTATTGATCGCATAATTCTGCAAGCTGGTATTTAAATTGAAAATGTTGAACTATCATCAGTATATAATTAAGGTGAATGCATTGCAAAGTAGTATTTGCATAAATTAAAAATATTGAATAAAAACTGATAAAACGCCAAATCGTGCTGGCTTGTATTTTAAGTTAAGTTGCCGCACTTTATTTTCTAGAATCTTTGAAAATATTTTGTCCACCGTACAAAGTAGTGATATGCCTCTAAAGTTTTCGCACTGTAACTTATCACCTTTTTCGTAGACAGGGAATATAATTGATTGGCTCCCTCATTTGGCATGTGTTCTTGTTGCTAAATGTGCTGGGTGGCTTTATGGATAGCTTTTTGAACACCGCAGCTACAATATTTACTGAGCTTCACTGAGATTTCATCCATACCCGATACTTTATTATTCTTTTGGGCATTATTGGTGGAGCAAACTTCATCCAGAATTAGTGGGGCCCGGGAATACCTTAATGCTCCGATGTCCTGGGACTGTGTGGAAGATTTAGGAGGTTCTTAAAAAATGATGCCCATCTTTCTTCGATTCAGTTTTTCATCAGCGGTGATGTTGCCGATGTCATCATGGCAGAGCGTGATCTTGAGCTGATAACCTCATTTGTATTGTCTGCTTAGATTTTTGCTCGCCAGAATTACATCAATACTTTTCAATTTGTCTTCATAGTGTTTTATATTCTTAATTCTAATTATCTTATTCACTGCTTTTCTGATATTTACATAATGTTCTCTCTTTGTCCTGGTTTTCTTACCTAAATATTGATTTTTTCTTTTTGTCCAGCGAATTCTGGTGCTCGTCATTGAACCATTCATTTGCCGTTTTCATTTTCACACACAGCACATTTCTTGTTTTCAGCGATAGGTCTGATAGGATGAGAGCCAGCTGGTTGTCGGGGGTCTGAATGAAATTTTTTGCCACAAACGCCGTTTGGACTCTTTCGAGGTCAAATTTTTGTAGAGGACTAGTATTCGCCGAATACGCCTTTGACATACGACATTGATGTTTTGATGAGATCAAATAATAATCCGAGTTACAATTGGCTCCTGGGTATTTACGGACATGAAGTACGCTCAACGCCTAACGTTGTTGGATCAGAAAATGGTCGATCAGGTTTTATGTGTTATCATCTGATGATACCCAGGTAGTTTTATGTATGCATCGAACTTATGACTAGATTTCTGATATATGCAAAGTCAATCAGCCGCTGGCCGTTGGCATTCGCCGTCATCGTGGAGGCAATATCCTCCAATCGTTTCCCAATGAGAAAGCTCATCGTCAATGTATCATTTTTAGGCAATGAGTCGACTAGTCTTTCCAGGAATTTATAGAAAATTTCCTCCGTTCCTTCCTTCGTTTCCTTTTTTTTCTTCAGTAGGTGTGTGAACGTCTATCAGCCGAATTTCGAACTATTTTGTTTTTATACGGATCGCTCACAATCGTTCATTTCTGGCAAGCTTCTCACATTTGAATTTTATATGTGACCTCATATCTTGAATATCACTTCCAGCCGAGTTGGCTTCCTGTATTGGCAGTATGTTTAATTTGTATTGACTGGCTTGTTGTTCGGTGATCTGCCATAGTCATTTCTTCAGTTGCGAGATCTTTGTCGCAGGTTCAGGCATTTCTTGGCATTTATGTTCCATCATTGGAGAACCAGTAAACCCAATGTACCATTTACTACTAGTTGGTCGCGTTCCTTTATCTACACTCTCTTTCCACGTTGCTTATTTATTCAACACCCTAATGGATTTTCTGAATTTTGAAAAATAGCTTTGTCACCCCTATTTTTAAGGCTGATGATCCCTTTGATGTATCTAATTATGCAAGTTATATCGATACTTTCAGACTTTCCTAAAATATTTGAATCAATTCTAGAATAAACTTATCTGATTTGATCTCCCATTTACCGCAATTAACAACAAGCTTTCACTTCTCGGAAAGCAACTGCTGTTGACATACTAGAACTGCCAAATTTTGTTACCCAGCCGTTCAACTTACAAGTACGAAGAGATGCTAGTTATACTAACTTTTGCAAAGCGTTTCAAGCAGTTCAACTTGATGTATACTAATTATAAACATAATGGTATTCCTGAAAATTTTCTTCCGCATTTCCAATCCTACTTAACATTCTTGTTATAATTATTTGGTATAACGAACGCTTCATTTTTGCTCTACTTTTAAAGTTCCTCATTGTCTGATTCTTGATCCTCCCTTATTCTAATTGTTCATTATTGACCTACTGCTCATTCTAAATTCTTAAATATGACTATATATTGACGATCTGAAACTCTTCAGACCCCAATTAAAATATCGATGGTTCATTTGCTCGGTCAGTGATTTTGTCCGTGCCTGACTACCTACATAAACAATTCATGAACTTGAGAAGAGCCACCTTCAAAAATGAAAGGCGGGGGTTTATTGTTTCATCATCGGATGTATTAAACTAAAATTATGAAATCAGATGAGCAATGCAACATTAATAAGAAAAAATAGCCCTCAAGTAACCAAAACTTTACTTTAAACATTTTACTACACTAATCAAACACGGTTGCATTTAAATAATTTAACAAAGGAACTTCAAAGCATACGAGTATAAATGAAAAAGGGAAATATATCTCCATATAGTCTTGAATAAAAAACCAATTCATGTTTGCACCAGCATTCGGAAAGGTAGGATTCTAGATTCCATTTAACAACCTTCGTATGCTGAATATTTCCTTCCTTTAAAAGATTCATCGATAATAAAGGGTGGTCCAACCATAATGCACGATGTTAATTGTGAGTCACACCTTAACGTCAAGTTTTTCGCCCAACTTAATTTGACATTTCATTATTTCAGTGTTTGACAAATTCAACCATGGAGACGCACACAATTGAGCAGCGCGTTAAGGTTGTTGAAGCCTTTTATGAAAGTGGGCGTTCAAATCAAAATGCATTTCGTACACTTCGTGAATTTTTTGGTCAGCAAAATCGACCAAATGTGTCCACAATCGGGAGAATTGTGCGCAAATTTCAGCAAACTAGGTCTGTAGAAAGTATGAAATCACCTGTGCATGCTTGCCTAGTTCGTTCTGCGGAAAACGTGTCTGTTGTTCGCGATAGTGTGGCAGAAGAGCAGTCAACCTCGACTTGTCATCGTGCCCAACAATTGAAGATCTCAAGAACATCACTGATGCGAATTTTGAATAAAGGTTTGAATTTACACGCTAACAAGGTTCAATTAACTCACTAACTAGAAGAACAGAAGACTAGTGAGTTAATTGACAGAAGGGAATGGTGACTTCACAAAGAAAATCATTTTCAGCGACGAGGCACACTTTCACCTCAGTGGATTCGTTTACAAGCAGAATTGGCGCATTTGGGCAACTGAGAATCCACGAGTGATTGTTGAAAAGCCGATACATCCACAAAGAGTGACTGTTTGGGGTGGTTTATGGGCAGGCGGCTTCATCATTACCAGTTACCATGAATGGTGTTCGCTATTGCGAGATGATAACGGATTTATTGTGGCCAAAAATTGGGGTTATGGACCTGGATATTGTGTGGTTCTAACAGGATGGTGCCACTTGCCACACAGCCAACAAAACAATGGTTCTTTTGCGCGAGAAATTCAATGGCTGTGTTACCTCACGTTGGGGCGATGTTAATTGGCCGCCATGATCATGTGATTTGACACCGTTGGACTTCTTTCTCTGGGGATACTTAAAAGAAAAAGTGTATGTCTATAAGCCAGAACAATTCAAGAGCTAAATGAAGAGACAATTCAGCACATTAACGACATTGAACTTCAAATATGTCTCAGAGTCATTGAAAATATGGACCATCCAATAGAAATATGCCACTATAGCCGTAGCGAGCATTTCGGTGATATTTTATTTCACACATAATTGTCATAGATCTTTCTTTTATAATAAAAAATATTAACATAATTCTCTGAAAACTTTTCATTTTATTCACAATTGCATGAGGGAAAATTGTGTATTTGCCTTGAAAAACTTGGAAGATGATATGCACATACCCACCTGCAAGAATAGGAATTCTCAACTGGTTTTGTGCCCAAATTTAAACAAAATAAATTTCTTCTAAAACAATGACGAGGCAGTCTTGGGAAGCGTTAACGGGATTAGGGTATGCTGTAGATTTTGTTATATGAAATTCATGCGCGTCGGGGTCACCAACTTGAGCTGGGCGTCTTTGTTTTGTACCTACTTTGAATCTAATTATGCGGCTATTCTGAGTTGTGTTTTTATAAAATCTACTTTATTCACTTGTTACGTGTTTAGTTTGGTTTTTTTTAAATTCTAATTTGTTAGAGTTCAGGATAAGGTTTATGTTATATGTTAATTTTTGTGCTATAGTCGAATTGCAGGAGTACAAATTTTAGCAAGCCCAAAAAGCAGTATGTGGAAAACCGTATATAATAAGTAAATAGATTTCGGTTGCGAAACCCCGTGTCTTGTTTAAGTATGTGCGCACCGTGGATTATTTGTTGCAAAAGTAGAATAGGTATCAAGAATTTATGAGGTGAAATCTTTGTGTGCCCTGGTGTTTTAATTTTGTGAAGAATGTAGTTTGGGACACCGAGCTAGTACAAGGAGGTACGTTGACTATCTGCTCTGATCCTGAAGTGATCCTGGTTGCTGGCTCAAACTTCAAAGAAGTAGTAAACATATCGAAACAATGGCTCATTATCACTGATTGACAAAAAATTCCAAAAGATTAATTTTTATTGATGGACGGGGTGAAGTTCTTCTCAACAAAGCATCCAGTTGGAATGTCACATTTTTTTCTGGTGTTCAGAGTCCCCGTTTTGCTTTTTGATTTACTAATGCAATGCTCCTTTTCACTTGAAAAATGCATATTGATTTATTTATTGCCTTTAAATTGCGCAGATATCGCAAAACTATATCATCAGGTTCCCTTTACTTGGAAAGGCGATGAAGTAATACTCTCTGTAATTAGAATATTGTCTCATTATTCTCTCAATAATTATGGCTAGACTATGATTATGGGAAAAACTTAATTAATATATGAAATATTGTGAGTAAGTTAATTTCAATATAAATTTTAAAACAAGTTTACTCCTGAATTGCATTTGATTTGTTAGTTTTCTAACTAAAGCCACTATGATATGTGTCTACCATCTACACTATCAACTTGAATACTTATCATCAATACCCAATTCAACAAAACTATGTGCTAAAATTATGCTTCCACCTAAGATAAATTCAGCATAGAATTAATTTTTTACTATCTTCTCTGCATATCGGCCATTCATAATCTCCAATATCCTGTTTGTATTCATTGGAAAAGACAAAATATTTATAAGAAATTTTGAAACCTGATTCATGCCAGACAAATCTTTTATGCATTATTCTTTTTCAAATCAACCGATTATCAAATCAACCGATTATCAAATCTTGCTGACTCACATTAAAGTTCGGTGAACTATTATGTTAATATTTGCAAACACAAGAATATTTTAAATTAAGCTATTCTATCTCATTTTGTAGTGGAAATATGAAATTCAAATAATTTATAGTAAAACTTTCTGAAGAAATTTGATGCTAGTAGCGCTTATCACTCTCAATTAATTAAATATTAATCCAGCTACTAGACTATTCAGAAGAAAACTAACTGAGCATTGACATGTGCTTAAAGCCAATGAAAGTGATCTTCATTTAGAAATTTATAATAAGATAAGTTACATACCTATAACTTCAAAAAGTAGCTACGCTCTGATTTAACAGGAAATCTTAAAAGTATTTTGAATTTAAATGAATAATTAGTTACTTCAGTCCATCATTACATTTTGAAGTAGTCAAGCATCTACTGAATAAAAATCACATAAACACTCACAAAGCATTACTCACTTAATGATCTGTAACAATTTAATTAGAGACCTCCTCTAATCAAATAACATCACACGCAACTCGATCAAAGAAGTTAATTAAATTCATATCAACCTAAGAAATTGGAAAGCGTGGATGTGTATTCACTTCATACCATCCATCCTAATTTACTTTTAATTCTCACTAATTAACGATAATCAAGTTTTAAGCTTAAATAATTTCCTCTCAGAAAATCGACACACATCATCCCACTCAAACAACCACTCATCAAATCATGTTAATAATAATCGAAAATTTTGTTGATTATCTCATCGCACATTATAATTAAGGTCAAAACGAAAGATTTAAGCGAGTAACTTGGATTACGCAAATCTGTCATTTAACTACACCTCCACACTCAGTTGTTTTGGGTTCAAAGATAGATCAGTTCAATCAAAGCTAGATATTCATTTTCTAGATTTATTTTTTTTTATAAATGCAGAGAATATTTACAGGTATAACCACTCAATCGATGACATTGGATATCGATGTGGTTTTCGTGTCTCAAGTGTTTATCCACTTAAAGTTGATCACATTTACGAATTTATTGAGTGTGATGGTTGCTTGAAATCGGAGATCATGCATGACAATGACAATGGTGAATGATGGAATTAGACAGAGTTGAATTCTTGAGTTTATGATGAAGCTTAAATTAGAATTGGGTTAGTTATGAGGTCAAATGAAACTGCCAATATTGAAAAAAATATACACGAGTATGTGTATAAATTATAAGATTGCTATGAAACAACTTTTGGTGATAAATTTGAAATCGCCATTCATATCATTTCCTCCGAAGTTACTTCTGAAATGCATATACGCCAAAGAAAAACAAATATGGAAAAAATACAGATTAAGGATATTTAACTGCGTATTTGCAGTATTCTGGAATATAGTCAATTATTTTGTTTATTTTATACCCGCAGGCCAATTATGTTTTTTCTTGAAAGGCCATCGGGACTTGCTTTGTTGTGTGAGCAGGCGCGGTTCGACTCCTTTGAGTCATCTTCAATGTTTAAAAGATGTGTGGAAGAAAATGACTTTATACAGCTGTAGGATGGTACTAAATTAGGCCAGGTAGAAGGATAGTAAGTTGACTGTCTCATCATGATTGGCCCACAAGAAATTAAGCTAGATGAACTACTTACCTATATGAAATGAAATACACCCGAATATAAATTTTGCTATAGAAAAAGAAGCAAACGGGCAACTCAACTACAAAATATACAGAATACTAATTAAAACTGATCAAACCATACATGTAACATCCAACCAACCTGCACAACATAAACTAGGAGCGTACAGATCAATGGTGGAGACTCCACTCCATTCCCATGACTTCTACTAACCACTCCAACGAACTAAGCAATATTTACAAAATAGCAAGTACAAGGATACACGCAACGTGACATCACAAACTTATCACACAGTACCAACAAAAAAAGGCCGCCAACTGACTGAAATGCACAAGAATAACCAACAATGGATTTCGTTAATATGCGTAGGCAAGAAGACATACAAATATCAACCTTCCTTAAAAAATGCAAACTGCATTCAAAACTACAACAACATTAAAAGCAAACTGAAACCAAAACTGAAAGACACATCAATATACGAGAACAGCGACATATATAAATTCACCTGCAAAGACTGTGACATGGTAGGCACAGTAAGGACCACACGAAAACTAACGACAAGATAAAAAGAGAACTTACAATCTTTCTTACACAACAAGGTAGACTACAACTACGCGACGCAGCAACAAAACCATGCACGCGAGCCTGACGCTATGACAAACTCTATGATATTGCTACACAAACAAAACAAAGGACTGACACTTGACATCCTAGAAAGACTTGAAATATATAAACATAGAAAGACAGATGGTAGCATTATCAGCTAACAACTTATTATAAATTCCAGAACCAATTGCCAGAACCAGAACAAACGGACATCCAACAACCCAAAAGACTAAATCTAATATTCCTCTACCTGGCCCTGCTTAATCCATCCTACACTTATAAAAAGTCTCCTACCATTCATCGTTTAGACACTGAAGATGATGCAAAGGAGTTAAAACGCGTCTGCTTGTATAAAAAAGCAAATCCCGTCGGCTTTTCAAGAAAATACAGAATTGGCCTAATGAGCAAAGTAATTGTTCGCACATATAATTCCATTCTTGAGATACAGGTTACTCAAATATCGAACTTCGTTAAATTGAATGGTACCAAATACTATTTTATTAGGGAAAATGCAAGATTTGAAAATTATGCTATTAACAAAATTGATTGAATATCGACTCAACAGATATCATTGGTTTTTTTCAGATTTTTCGAATCTACAATCTCCAAAAGCAAGGGGAGGGGGCACAAATTTTTCGTATTTTTCCCCTCATCTTGCACTACTTGAAGCTGGTAACACTGTTTTAAGACCTGTTTTGAAGAGTTCTCATCAAGACCTTTTACTTGATAGCTCACGCGCCTACCTTTGTTAAAAAAAGCTGAAGCCCCCCCTTCAGACATAAAGGGACACTCTTAAAGACTAAAGAAAAATTTATTGATACCCAACCCTTCAACGGGTCATAACTTCATTACATCTACCTACCAAGATTATTGTCTGTAGCTCCAACATTTATGGAGAAAAACTGCTGTGATATACACACGATCGAACGAATAGACTAACCCGATTTCAATAGGATTTTGCAAGTAGCACAAAACCCTTAAAATTGGATTTTTTTCTCGTAGCAGTCAACCATCATGTACTGATTCCTCTGCATTGCTACCTTCCTCAGATTTTAAATCCTGATGAAACCGCTCTCCTTGTTCTTTTTAATGAGATCCAAAATTCTCTGGAAATCAGTCAAGATGACCGTAAGGATAGTTTGTTTTTTTTTTGTGGTTGGGAGGCGAATGTCATTTGCGTACAGAGTGTGAGACTTCCATGATCGCAAGAACGCAACTGGACTACCCACTAAACACCTCCCCTATTAACCCGAGAACCCAGCCTGGAACCGTTTGACACATTACTTCGGGCCAGGTCTTGCTTTGGTACACTGTAAGGTGCCTTCAAGCTTGGGGATCCCTCTTCTAGCAGGAGAGGAGAGAGAAATTGCCAGACAAGCGATCCCCAAGCTCCAACGCCCCCAGCTGCTGTGAGTCACTTTTATCTTTTAGGACTGTCCAATTGTCAACTTATCCAAGCATCACCGCGACTATATTATCCAGGGTGAGGTCCCTCATCTCCCTGTAAAGGTCCCTCCGTAGCCTGCACCATTTTGTGCCCGCAAGAAATGTGGGGCAGGCATGGCCTTCCTTTCCTAGGCAAAACAGACAATCGGGGGACCGTGACTTAACAATCATGTACAGTTAAGACTGAAAACACCCATGCCCACTCAAAAGCTGGGTCAGATAGAAGTCAGTCTCACCACGCCTTCGATGCAGCCATGGTCTTACACCGGAGATGAGGTGCGGAGTCCACTTTTCCTTCGTGCAATTTACCCAAGGCTGCTGCCAATTGTTGAGTGAACGCTGTCTCTCCTCGCGTCCTCGTTTCTACGCAGGTAAATAGCACAGTGCAGGTATCACACCTACAATAACTCTCACCACTGAATCAGAGACTGTCAGATACGAAGATGCAATCCTCAGTGCTCCTCTTCTTAGTAGCTGTGAAAAGCATTTGCAGCATACCCCCACAACTGAGAGCGCTACCCCATATTTCTACTCCGTACAGTAGCACTTATCAAGAGGCGTCTTCTTGATTGGCTGGGCTCTCCTAAGTTGGCTATAAGTCGACCTAGAGCCGATGCTCCTGAAGCAGCCTTCTCAGCCGTTGCCCTGATTTGCTCAGAGAAACCCGTCTTTGAGTGGATCAGTAGCCCCAGGAGCTTCACCGCTGGCTTTGATTAGTATATCTCCAATACTGATCATCTTTTTCTCCGGTGCTAAACTGAACCCACGAGCAGTCATCCAGTCTCTCACTCGGCACATTAGCCTACCTAGCCTAAGTTGCGCTTGTTCAACGGCGCGTCCAGCGACCAGAGCCGCAACATCATCCACATAGCCGATCAAGCGCAACTCATCTGGCATCTCCAGTCTCAGTAGCCCGTCGTAAGACATGTTCCACAGGTCTAGTCCAAGCATAGGTCCCTGGGCAACACCCAATGTAACTTCCATCCTTCATTGGCCCTGTGTCGTGTTTTAGAGCAGGCTTTGGTCCTTCAGATAGTCCCTCAAAAGCCGCATTAGATATTCTGGAACTTGAACAGGGTTTTCCAGCGTCTCCAGAATATCCACCCATCTAGCCGAGTTGAAGGCGATCCGTTATTAGTGGCGACTATATGTCCCTGCCTTTTCAAACGCGCTCACCACCTCTGCAATCCCATCAATGGTGGAACGTAATGCTCTAAAGCTATACTGCCAAGGAGATAGGCTCCCAGCAGCATAAATCGCGTCAGTGATAATTTCCTTTATGAGTTTCTCCAGCACTTTCCCAGTAGTGTCCAGCATGCATAATGGGCGGTATTTAGACGGTGATCCGAGATTTCCCTTCCCCTTGCTAATCAGTGCGAAAACTGCCACCTTCCATGGTACCGGAAAAATCCCACGTTCAATGTGCTGAGCAGCAAATCAGGACAGTGGTCATAGACCAGTTGCCACACGTCAGCTGGAACACCATCGGAACCTAGAGCCTTCCTCGCTTTCAGTGAAAGAACTGCCTCTACCAGTTCCAGTCGGGTGAAGAGTGGAAATTTGATTGCGGTTTTACCGTGGACAGCATCAACATGGAAGGGATGGGCGGAGAAAAGTGCCCGCACTATCTCCTCCATTTTTCCCACATCATATATGCATGTTTTGCGTAAGGCACCAAGCTTCCACATAATCAGCTTGTGGCCAACTCCCCACGGATCCTTGTTCTCAGTGTCCAGTAGAACTTGCCGGCAGCGAGCCCTGCTGTTGTTAATCAATTTGCGAAGGCATTTCCTGGCTAACATATATGCTGCTACCCGGTCACACACCTCGTCAGTGTTCCGTGCCCGTTGAGCCTCATGCCGAAGCTCGTGACACTCCCTTCGATTTTCAGTGATTTCAGTTGACCACCAGTATACTGGGAGCTCGCTGTGTTGGGGTTTTCGACTGGGCAGTCATGATGATGCTCATAGTTGAGCTCACCAAATGTTTAGCTGCCAGTTCTTCCATCCCCCTGCGAATCTTCCTGCAGCGGGGAACCTGCTGTGAGTACCTCTCGACGTCCATCCTTCCGATATTCTACCCAATTGTAGAAAACCGAGAACATGGACGTCGGGAGAAAACATCACTGATCTCAAGCAGAATGCACTGATGATCACTGGCCTCTAATACTCTCCAATTGTGTATCCTCCGTATTAAGGACTCCGAGGCGAATGTCACACCTGGAAATCAATGTTCCGAACCCAGATGGCGTCGATACCACTTTCATCAGAATACCATGACGCAGAACATTTATCTTGGTGTTGCTCACTTAGCAGCATAAAGTTGGCTTTCATATCCTTTGCAAATTTTAGGGGGGCTGAACTACGGTGCAGGTTTAGCTGCAGGGCGTAGGTTATCAAAGTTCTGATTTTGCCTTGGCTAGGCTTCCTAGAAAAGCCAGCATTTTCTGGATCCCAAGGCGTGCCCAAGATCTGGCCTTGGATCAGCATCTTTGCAAAGAATACAGTGTGCCTCCTCTATACACTCTTTTCTTTTATGTCCCAATCCACCGCATTGGTAACAGGGAATTACTATAGGGTCCTTTGCATAATTGTGCGGTGTGACCATAGCCAAGGCATTTGAAACAGTCAAGAAGTGCTGCCCTTTGCCGTATCCTGCAGACAACCGACCCTGTTCTTACTTTGCCTTTATTCAAAACTGTTCATTTTCCTTTTCGGTCAAGTGAATGATGGCCATGCATTGTCCCCTTTAGTTTTCTGATGTCAGCCTTGCTTTGGTCCTACTCAAGCTAGGGAACTCCTTTTTTATGTAATGCTTCTTTATTGTCGGCCTCTGCTCGAAATTCAACGAGTATGTGATCCAGCCGCGTTGGTCGTTCTGCTTTAACGCCAGTATTGGTGTCTTTGGACCTTACATTTTCCCTGATATACCGCAGCACATCCGCATAGGATTGACCCCCTGTCTTTTCCTGCCGTAATCTCTTTGTGGACTTCATGATGATTCGTTGTTATTTCGGAATTTACGAACCTTTCTTCGGTCATCTCGGTAGCGACTGCAGCAGTGACCATCGAACTCTCGATGCGCTTTATATTTGCTTCCACCGCTCGACCATCTGGCACGTCCTGCAGAGTTTCTCACTTTTCCCTTTTAGGACACTCTAGCGTTTGCATCATTTTTTGCTGCGCCCGAATGCCATTGGAATCTCAGTCTGGACAAGACTGTCTGTTAATCTCCGCTTTTTGTTCGTCTTCACTGTCTTGTGTTCATCGCTTTTTTTGTCATCGTTTGTACCGCTCTCAATGTGCTGTTAACATCGGGGCTTTAGCCGCTGGTTGCATTCTCGTTGTTGTTAATTTTGCTTTCTTTTTTTCGATTTTTTTATCTTTTTCGTTGCTCCAGTTTTATTGGGTCGCCCCTCGGGGCCGCTCTCTCCGTTCATGTGTAGTCACCTTTTTGGACCAATAGTTATCTTTGCAGAGCAGGAAGGCCATGTGAGAGTTAGCACAAGCCCTTATGGGGAAAAATGCTCACAGCCTGATGAGCGCTAATCCGCCCGAAGGCAAAAAATGATGGCATGCCAGTGCAAACGCTACCGTATGGCCATCACCTTCATGAAACTTGCCTGGCTCAACAGGTTGCGTCCTCGTTGTTGTTAATTTTGCTTTCTTTTTTTCGATTTTTTTATCTTTTTTTAGGGTTTTTCGTTGCTCCAGTTTTATTGGGTCGCCCCTCGGGGCCGCTCTCTCCGTTCATGTGTAGTCGCCTTTTTGGCCCAATAGTTATCTTTGCAGAGCAGGAAAGCCATGTGAGGGTTAGCACAAGCCCTTATGGGGAAGAGTGCTCACAGCCTGA
The DNA here is from genome assembly GCA_963969285.1 of Odontomyia ornata. Classification (NCBI taxonomy): domain Eukaryota; kingdom Metazoa; phylum Arthropoda; class Insecta; order Diptera; family Stratiomyidae; genus Odontomyia; species Odontomyia ornata. Next base: position 18,082,342 of record OZ017740.1, on the reverse strand, counting down.
TGAGCGCTAATCCGCCAGAAGCCAAAAAATGATGGCATGCCAGTGCAAACACTACTGTGTGGCCATCAGCTTTATGAAACTTGCCTGGCTCAACACTTACAGAAGAACCGTACTTATCTACTTTGTTGACAATCGGCAACTTCTACCATACCACCAACAGGACTTGACGAGAAACCAGCCACACAAAGGGTGGTGCCCAAAAACAATGATCGCAGAGACCGAGGCTCACCACTACCAGGCGACCTTGATGAAATGGAAGGAGCTGGAGCAGTGCCAACTGTTGAAAAGTAGAGAATCATCATATCCGTAGATACGACAGTCCTGCAGGACATAATGGCCCTACTGCAGGGCTTAATCACCCAAGTAGCCACTCTGGAGAGTAAGAAGAAGAGCCCTCCCCAGGCACGTCCCCAAATGCCTCCGCTGTGGGGCTTGGACCCAAATCCATTGGATTTCCCGGTGGGTCCGAGACTCGAGCCCGAGCGAAACATTCCGAGCTCGTCAATGAACCCGATGGGCTCGGTATACCGGCCGAGACTCAGTGAGGTGCAACCACCGACACTAGGTCCAGTGGCTCCTCCGAAGTAACACGGACCTCAACATCTACCATATCGGCTGAAGCCGATTCAAATCTCCAGCATCATACAGGGCTGAAATCTCCATTTTAGCGGAGAACCAGACTCCATCAACTTCGAGGTCTTTGTTGACCAGATGGAGTCACTAATTGATGAGATGCTGGTGGAAGACCACACAGTGCTGGCCGGCTACTTGCCGATGTTGTTGTGAGGAGTAGCGCTCGAAACATACAGGTGCATAAATGCCACTCCTCCATCCCACCGCTGCTCACGGCTGATGGAGTATCTTACCGTCAACATGGACGAGAAGATACTGGACAAAATCCACGCCAAATGGCAACGACCGGACGAAGTTTTTGGCAAATTCAGAGCCAATATTATACGTCTCAACGACCAGCTGACTGAGCCTTTGACCCAAACCCAGTTGTTCCGGGTGCTAAAGCGCAATTTACGGCCTGAACTCCGCTGCCACAATTGAAACTCCGACCTTCAGGACATGACGCTGCTTTCACAAGCCGTCAGTTGACTGGAAGGAGTTGAAGAGGACCTACGAGAGCGCCTGTACCTGTTGACGAGACCTGATCCTTGGTCCGATATTTCGAAAGTAGTGCACCCGATCTGGAAAACGCCGACGGGGAGTGAGTCCAGTTTGCTGTAGCCACAGTGGAGAATCTCATGACTTACTGGAACTGCAGACAAACCGGACATCGGTTTGTTACATATCGAGCAGAGAGCACGGGTTTCTCCTACGGATGCGGTAAACAAAAAACCTACTTCCTACATTGCCCGGATCGCACCATTTCAAAAAACGGACGAGCAAGTACTCGACCACCTCAGCGGTACTCCAAAGCTCAAACGTAGGTTGCCAGCCCACTGCAAATACCAAAAATGATAGCACTAGATGGCCCTAACAATGATGGCTGTGGGGGTTTTCTCTCTACCGGAGGCCTCCCCAACGATATTTTTGAAGCGACCACCTCAGTTACTTCCTGAAGAACTCCGGCACCCACAAATTCTAAAACCATATCACATTCGACTGTAGGAGTGTCTTGTGGCTCGAGAGCGAATATTTGCTTCAGAAAAGGTCACCTCTCGCTTGCACAAAATAAAATGGTCCACTCGTCTGTAAGAGAGTGTGCGCCTGCCGTCAAATCCTGAATATATGCAATATCTCGGATGTTTCCGAGAATGACAACAGACCTTATGCACCAATCAAAGTATTGGGCGAACTAACTGTCGCAATAATTAACACTGGTGTAAGTATTAGCTGCCTTGCCTCGAGCCTCAGCTCAAAGGCACTCCATCAACACCCTATGTTTGTAAAACCTTGGCGCTCAAAAATCAGCACAGCTGATGGCACCAAACATCCTATCAAGGGTAGAATGACAACACTCATCACGTTTAGAGGTCAAACTAAGGATATTACCTTTTTCATAATCCTCTCACTGACTCAGAACGTGTACTTTGGCGTCAATTTCGTCCTACGACTTGGTTTGGCCACAGATTTATTCCTATATTCACATTCCAACACTAGACATATACATGAACTTACCTCTTTGCTCGACAATCACGAATTAACTCCTAACCAACGACAACGTTTGGAAGCATCCATTACTGCATTTCTATCTTACGCTACGCAAGGCCTGGACCGCACTACTCTGTTCTCACATGTTGTTGACGTGGGCGATAGCAAACCGATAAAGCAGAGACACTACGCCGTCTCGCCGGCCATGGAAAAGCTAGTTTACGCCGAGTCTGACAGGATGCTAGAATTAGAAGTCATCTATAATTCCTAATTCTAGCATCCTGTCTCGCAAAATGCCTGGTCCTCCCCAGTAACCTTGGTGGTAAGCCCAGGTAAGGTTTGTCTTTGTCTAGATGCCTGGAAGATCAACGCAGTGATCGTTAAAGACGCTTACCTTCTTCCGCTCTTCGATGGAATATTGGGAAGACTGCCAAAAGCAAACAACATTACGAGTCTCGACTTGAAAGGTGCCTCCTGGCAAATTCCACTCGATGAAGGGACGAGGGATAAAACCGCTTTCACAGTGTCTGGACAACCACTAAACCAGTTCTTCACAACGCCTTTCGGTCTATGTAATGCCCCAGAAACGATGACCCGTCTGATGGACAAAGTCATTCCACCTCATCTGAAACACCAAGTGTTCGTTTACCTGGATAACATTCTACTCATCACAGAAATGTTTGACCAACATCTTCTACCGCTGCCAGAAGTAACCCTGCATATGAAGCGGGACTCGCCATCAATGTCCAGAAAAGCAAGTTCGTCATGACCGAAGTTCGATATCTAGGACATGTCTTCGGACATGGTACCATCAAAACGGATCCGGACAAAACTCGAGCGATTGATGAGTTTCCCTTACCAAAACCCTTAAGCATCTACCACGTTTCCTAGGAGTGTGCCGTTGGTACCGAGGTTTCGTTCAGAATTATGCAAAGGTTTCAGCAACTCTGTCAAACATGCTCCAGAAAGGTAAGTTCATCTGGTCTGAACTCAGCCGAAAAGCATCCGAAGAGCTCAAGCAAGCCTTGACATTTTCCCCGGTCTTGCACAGCTCTGACTTGCAGAAACTCTTCTCCATTTATTGCGACGCAAGTCAGCATAGAGTTGGAGCAATGCAATTGACCGAAGAGGGAGATGAAGCTCCCATTACTTTTATGTCCAGTAAACTGAGCTCGTTCCACAGGAACTACACCGTGTCCGAACAAGAATGTCTGGCAGCAGTGATAGCTGTCTAGAAATTCCGAGCGTACATAGAAGGTAACCCATTTGAAATCATCACCGACCATCCTTACTAACAATGGGTGATGAACCAAGCGGACCTATACGGACGTCTAGCCTGATGGGCTCTTAAACTGCAAGGGTTTAAGTTTTCGATCAAATGCCAAAAAGGGACCCAAAACATCTTGCCCGATACTCTCTCGCGAATGTTTTTACCCGAGGGAGTGGATTTTGTATTAAATTACGATAACTGCATCGAGATAGATTTAGACAGCCCGCATTTAAATTCAGACAACTACAACGAGTTGAGGCAAACCATCGTAACCCAACAAACATGGTTGCCTGATTTGAAAGTGGTCGACGGATATATTTACCGACCTGATGAATTTGCAACCGGTGACACATTGCAGGAGGAAGTGTCCTGGAAGCTACGGGTGCCGGAGGAAATAACTAACAATCTGATCCTTCGTGCACACGACCATCCTCTGTCTTAAGAAATACTTCTTTTGGCCTAAAATGTCATCTAAGGTCAAGGACTTGCGCTGGAGCGCCACGACGGCAATCTCCGCCAACAATTCGGACAGAAGATAAAGGAAACAGGACATACAAATGAAACGCATTATAATCTAAGATCCCGACGTTCGGGCTCAGATAAGGAGATGAAGTTTTTCGTCGCACTTTCCGTCAAAGCGACGCAGCTCGTCATTATAATGCGAAGTTAGATCGTCGGTTCTTGAAAAGCCGAGTACATAAGGTTGTACGACCTGGTTGTTACCTCCTCACGGATCTCTCTGGGAAGGAAGTGGGTATATACCACACAAAAGTCCTGCGTCAATAGTTGAACATACATGTGTATTTTTTTTCGTCCGTATTTAGTTTCAATCACCTGAAGTTCCTTCAGCTCCTTTTTCGCAATCCTCGTCTTCTTACGATCGCGAGAAAAGTAACTGCCCTGTAGTAATCGAGCAGTAGACCTAGGTAAACTGCTCGAATAACATTCCCGGGCGAAAAAACCATGTTTGTTTTGCTACTCAAAAAAACCCTTAAATATCATCTTATTTTATTTGTAATTTCAATACAAAAAGATTTTTAAAAAATTTTAATATAAAAGTATTAAATAAAAAAATTACAATTAAAATTCGATGACGACAATCTCCTTTGCAATGCAATTTAGAAATTTGTTGTGTTCTTATCTTGACGAAAAGAAACCGCCGTTGCCGGCAAGTAGAGGGTTCGTCAAGGAAACCACCGTTGACGGAATAGAGGGAGAAAATGTCAAGCGAGACTCGTCTGGTGTGCAAAGCAGAATTCCCGAATAAACGCCGGTGTAAAAAATGATCGCTCTTAAAACACGAACGTTTTCGCAAAACGCAGGGTCAATTAAGGTGTATTTTAGGTCCAGGAACGGGCTTGCAGTTTCTGTGTGCCGGCTCCGTGAATGTCCCATGTTCATATGCGCGAGAAGTAAAATTCTCTTAAATATTTAATGTTATAGTATGATTTTTCTATAAATCTCGATTTCAGAGAAACTGTGATATTTTTAATCAGATTATTTAATATGCCATTGATTTATTATAACATTATCATGTGTTGAGTACAAACCCTTTCTGAGATAAGTCTATTTCCATGATTTGTAATTAATGTGTTACGTTTAGTTTTACTATTCATTGGGAAAGAATGCATCTGACAGTTATTTTAAATTTGTTTGCTGAAATTTCTTGTGCATCCAGAGAAAAAATCGTATTCATAATCATAAATAATTCATTATTACTCATTCCAGTTAAAAAATGTTGGGACCTTTTAGTACCATTCAATTTTGATTTATGACTTCATTTATTATATTAACCTCTCGCACAAGAATTGATTGACCTGAAAAAGATTCCCATTCACATGCTCTCACACGAGTACACTTCTCGAATTACTCGACCCAGCCCCTGAAGACTAACCGCAATAAGCAAGAAAATCAAAACTGTACTCTTGTATTGACTGAATTTTATCAACCCTTTTATCCATTTGCAATTCAATCATTCTGCTTCCGTGTTTAACCAAGGCATCCGCCGCCGTCGTCGACGCCATCAGCGCTCCTTACACGATCCCAACACATGTCACTCCTGCCAGCTCTCCATCATTGGCATCACGTATCCAATTACGACCAAGTCAACTTTACTGTAATTTGTTTACTCACATTTTGTGGTAGTTTAGATGAAGATTTCCTTCTGCAAGAAGTTCCCAAGCGAAATCAGATACACGTGACGCGCAAACAAAAGGTGGATAAGATTTTTTCCTCTTGCTTAAGTTTTGATGATTAAATGCAACGTCAACGGTTCCGCCTGATTAGAGCTGCACGGCTGAAAGGAATACCCTTTTAATTGTATCTGATTTCATAATCGTAATAATAATGAAAAGGTTGTCAACAGCCAGATAATGAGATACAAACAGTGTTTTACCACTGTTTGGCGATGTTTGGGATTCGGTTGAGCGGAGAATGGTAGATATATGGCGGTCATGCCTCCAATTTATTGCGATACCGCCGCCGACGACTACCCACGCTTCCTGTTAGGTGTGCAACTTGTATGAGCATCATCATGTATTGTGGTTACTATCATCTTCCACAGTTCTTAATGGAGCTGCGGCCGCTGCTCAGGTGTGTATACACACCTCTATCTTCACAACGTATCTTTCTGCACCCGGGCCAAGCCTGTCTTGGACCGCTCCTCAACTCTTCCTCCATTTTCTCGGCCTCCTCCATCTCCTGCGGCTTCTCCTCTCGAACCCGCATCATTTCTAATACCCGCTCTCCTTTTATCATATATGAAGCCAATCAATAGGCCAATCACCTACCTTTGGGCTTCAGAGGTATCTCCGCAGATTAGCCGGTTCAGTTGTGCTGTGCATCGCGTCTTCCTAACCCCGAAGTATCTTTTCTTCAAGTATCTGTACTTGGAGTAGTTTTCTCGTTGAGTTCTGTGCCGTGTGTCGCGTTTCAGCGTTTTTTGTCTTATTCGTCTTCTGAGCTACTGATATTCTATTTACCTGTTTTGTTTTTTCTTATCCTCCTCAAATGCGATGTGTGTGCAGTGAACGCTAATTATTATTTGTTAAAAAAGAATTTTTTTGCCTTGGCCGTTGCTAGTTTCAAGTAGTGCTTGACTGAATATTTTTAAAAGGTGTTTAAGATCATTCTTTGGTGTGTTTTGTTTTTGCATTTTGAAGTGTTAAAATATGTTGCCTAAATATAATCTTTCACTAATGGACCTACATTCGCAAACATTCCAAACAAACATAGTGGTGGTAAAAACTAGCTGGAGTGAAAATTTTATGCCCTAGACACATGAATATTTAATGATAGTGTTGGATTGAGACAAAATTTGAGTTGTGATTGAGAATTAATTCTTTTCAACTTAACTGATTAGTATGAAATTTATTGTTAACACTTTTTAATTAAAATTAGTGAATCGTTGTTTGTTGCTTTTTGTTTGAAGTTTCTTATAACGAGTTTTATGGAAATTTTTAGTTTTTGTGTTTGTTGGTTGATTGAAATGACAATGAAAGTGCACAATTTTGATAAAATATGGAATTGATAGCTATTTTGCTCAAAGTAAGTTGAATTCGAGGCTATGACGGTAAAATTTGATGATCTAAGTTAGCGTCTTCCAAGTTCTTCATATTTCCTTTATTTCTACCCACAAATAAAATTTTCTTTTATTTTTATCATGAAAATTAATTCAGATAAAAAACAATTTTTTTTTGTTTTAGTTATTAAATTTTTAAATTTGCTTCAATTGTTAAAAAGATTACAATATTTCAACCTATCGATATTTATTTTGAAAATTAAAAATTACAATAATATGAATGAAGAACAAGAATACAAAAAATAATCAAAATCATTAAAGAACGTTCAAAGAAATTTATTGCAAAACTCATTGGGATCAATAATGGCTGACTTAAATTTGCACGATTTTAGGAAGTTCAACTTTCATTATGCAGAAAAATTAATTTTTTAAAATTTAATCTTTTCAGCCGATTGTAATGAATAAGTACCCTTTTCAAACCAATCAAAATTAAATTCTACAATTTTTATAAATATCCGCTAAACATTCCCATAAAGAAGACGTGCTGTTTTGACTGCTTTTGCAAAAACCTACTAGTTTCGCGTCCTGCTGTCCGTCTGTCAGTGCATGACATCAAGTTTTCTCAGAAACGATCGAAGCATCAATGTTCAAGCTTTGTGGAAAGTTTAGGTCATATCAAAAATTTCTCATGCCGAAGTGAGCCTTAGAAATTTTTTAAATTTTGTCGAACATGGTATCAAATGAATGCTTGTAGTGATTAAATAGATTCATAAATCCGTAAAGGACTGCAGCGATGGACTGCTGCCTCAGCAAGCGAAGATTGTGGTACTCACCGGTATTGGCCTTGTCTCAGGACGTGTGAATGCGCTTGAAGGCTAGCGTAGCGTTGTCGTGGGGCGGGTTCTTTTCCCCAGCACAAGGGCCCACTGCATTTACGAATAAGACGATACAAACTTCACGGTTCGACGGTGTTGAAGCCCAGATAACCTACCAAAGGGATGAACTAATGAAACGTGACTGACCGAGCTTATTTAACACGCGCGGGAAACGAGAAGATTTCGTCTTTACAACTAACATTTACAACCTCCAAATGACAGTGCGGCATCCATGTGGAAGCAAATATATTTTTGCTTTAAAAGAGAAATCAGTGTTGCTCCACTTCTACAAGCCAACATTTTGTTGCAATATTTCTAAAATCATTGACTAAGCCGAATCTTAAACGTCTTTTTGTTCTATTATATATTTGGAGAAAATACAATCGAAAGTGTAGTGTCTGGTTTGATAGAAAGCCCATGTAGTAGAAAAACCGTATTTGATTGTTGTAATTGGAGAAAATTCAAACTGCAATAACTCCTGTACATTATATTATAACTCATAGAGTACAAGGACCCTTTAAAGGACACCTTAATTTCTACTTTCATCCAATTTAGTCTTACTAATACCTAAATTTCGTGTATTTCCCCTTCTTCTGCCTCCCTCGATACTGATAAAGTAATTGTAAGACCTGTTTTGAAAAGATCTCGTTGAGACCCTATATGATACCACACTTGACTGCCTTTGACGAAAAAAAATTTGAGGGTCACTCTTCTATATGGGGGGACTCTCATGAAACTCTTTGAAAAATTTTCATTCCCAAAACTTTCTAGAAGTCATAACTTCCGACCTTGCCACAAAGTTTCATGGCTGTAGCTTTGATAGTTTCGGAGAAAAACTGCTGTGACATACAGACGAAAACAGGTACCGATTTTAATAGGTTTTTGTATTTTAGTACAAAACCCTAAAAAGAGGTAAATGATATCAATATTAATTAGTTAAACGTTATTCGAATGATGATGTAAATAATATAAAGAAAAAAGATTTCATATAGCAGATATCACTTTAAACAATCGTATAAATAGTATTAATTTAAATAACATAATGGAAAAAGGATTTCCTATAGAAGAATAATATTACTTCTTCAAACAATCATATAAATAAACATAAGGGTACTTACCCACTCCTCCGAGGAACGCTCGTTGTTGGGGATGGGGTAAGAGCCTGCAACTTATTTAACATATAAGTGAGAAAAATTCTTCGTGTAATTCAAGCGACAAAATTAAATACGACTAAAATTAGTTAACACCATCATCGCAGAAATTAATTTTCACTTAGCTAAACTTTTTAATTGGATCATTTCACCCTTTTCACATCAACTTAATGTAAATCTATACGTCAAATTTGCTCTACATTTGAAGCTTATCTAACGTCGCGCGGATATCGATCACTCTTTCGGATGACTCCGATAGCTTTTTAAATTACTTTTTATGGAATTGTTTGCAGCTGCATATAAATGAGTTGCATATTTTGAATAATAATTTTTCTGAAAAATTATTAGAGAAGAAAAATTTTAGAAGAAGGTGGTTTCGACGTGCGCACTAATTCTCCTCAGGCCATCACTCTTAGATACACACCGGTGATGGCGACCACCATGCTCAGAGGTGAGGGAGTTTATTTTTTATTTTTCTACTTATGCAAACTCAATATGTTTTCGTATCTGCAAGTTATATTCAAGGTAAATTTCTCTTGTAAATACTTGTATTAGCTAAACTTTTTAATTGGATCATTTCACCCTTTTCACATCAACTTAATGTAAATCTATACGACAAATTTTCACTCCTCGCAAGTGCGATAAAAAAGGAGACTGATAAGCGAAATTCATACGAAATCCAACCGTCTTAGCTTTCACTCTCGTACGGTTTGATTAAAAATTCAGAAGTTGATCCCGTTGCTCTACTTATCGGAGTTTCACTATTTAATTGATTATAGGATGAGTGCTCTAGGATCGAGATTCTGCGATTGCTTCACGCTGCCAGGAGCTCCCGTTTCAGTTATTGTAGTTAATTTGATGGGTTGCGATTAGTCAGTAGTTATTTATATCACACACTTAAAATCTTAACGATTCAAACACAACATTTGATTTAATGAATTAATCAATTTTTAGATTATCCGCCACATTCCTGTTTGTGAACGCATTTCCTTCGAAACCAAAAACACATACTAAATCGATTATTCTTCCACAACGGATCAATGGAACCTTGCAGTTTGAGACTACAACACTTTTTCATTAAATTTCTTTTCCTTAGTCTTCCAACCGCCTTTTCTAGCTTTTTCTTGCTTCCTTTGTATTCGTTTTAAGGTGTCGATTCTCGGATACAGTTCACTTTTCAAAACGCCCGTTTGGTTTCGCATCAAAACTCGTAAGAACGGGATTCAAAAGATCCGTTAGAAAACATGTCGGCAACGATTTTCTTGTTAATTTTATAATTATCAAGTGGATTATGCGGAATGAATGGCAAAAAGAATGGAAATCACCGATTAGAGTTCCATTCTTTTTACAATTTTTTGGTTAAAGACTCTATAAATTGTTGCACTCTATATTTCAATGGACTCCTCTGCGACAAATTCACTAGCTGCGGAGCGCACTTCAAAGTCGAAAGTATGGCCATTGAAGCCATCAATCGCTTCTGATCCAATTTTTTCACTCATTAACTTAACAAAATATGCGATAATTCACTGCCTTTTATGCTATATCACTGATAATCTATCCAAATCAACTAATTTCACTCCTCGGTCGACTGAATACGAGTCTGTTTTAAAAAACTTTCCCAAATAATCACCACTCATTCCTCTATCTCCGCAACCAATGGCTATCCATCCAAATACAAGATCCTGAACGAGATCAGCGATGGCTTAACATAGATGAGAAACTTAAGCATGCAACGACAAAATAATTCCATCAAACATATCACTTCGATCCAACGTAATCAGGAACAAATCTTTAATAGCATAGCAACAGTTTTGCGATTATCGATCGTTTGATGCCATCAGTAAGTATCGAACTCTTCTCTTCTTGCCCTTCTGGTAAGATAGTTCTCCTGCCTACTCAGCTTGTTTTATACGCACTAAATATTTAAATTTCTGAGAAATTAACGCAATACCTTTAAACGCTTTTTAAAAACTTTCCAAATAAGGAAGTAGATTGACAATTTTTTTTTAAAATATTGCTATAGTATTTTAAGACAACATCACGAATGACTCGAAAATTGTTCTTCACTTTTTTGTGATTAGGAGGTGAACGCTATTGACGCATTGAGTATCAGTTTCTCATGCTCGTGAGTGGCTGGACTAGCCACTAAACACCTCCCCTGTCAACCTGAGAACCTAGCCTGGAACTATTTGACACATTACTTCGGAATAGGTCTCGTTTTGCTACACGATGAGGTACCTTCCCTAGTGGGACGGGATGGAGGAAGAGAGAGATTCTCTTCTTTGTCAAGATGACCGCTTTGGTTTTCCCCAGTGCTAAACTGAACCCGCGAGCAGTCATCCAGTCAGCATACCTAGCCTAAGTTGCACTTCTTCAACGGTGCCTCCAGTGAGTACAGCCGCAACATCATCCACATAGCCGATCAAACGCGACTCAGCTGGCATCTCCAGTCTCAGTAGTCCATCGTAAGACCCGTTCTACAGATCTGGACTAAGGATAGATCTCCTAACAATAATCGTTGTAACTTCCATCCTTCGTTAGCCTTTACTTTGAGGATTTACAGGGTGTCACTTATTAAGTATAGTGGGCACGAGTGGCATTGGAAAATAATTCCTCACATGCAGATTTATAAAAAAAAAATGTTATCTCATGGTGTGAAATAAAAATTTTGCAATACGTTAATGGACTACTACCTTTATTTTACTATCACTTATATGCTCGCTAATTTCATGGACTGCAAGTTTCACTGACGAGAAATTATTGATTTGTGTTTCTCATCGTGATATCTCAATTGATAGTTAATGGATTAACATATTGTAAATTGCAAAAAGAATAGTATTAAACGTGACTGAAACTTTATGGTTACTCCAGAAAGAAAACACTCTCAACAAGATGTTGTTAACTAAGGTCTTATTTAGATTGATCATTAAAGTGATTATTTATGCAAATATTTATTCTATCTGAGACCACAAGTAGGTATGCTACTTCTCAATCGATCGCCTTTAAAATTGTGCGTTATAATCGTGATCGATGAACATTTTTGTATATTTCGCGAATTTTTCAAGCCACTTGCGTTATCTTGAGAGTAATTGTTAGTAATAAGGATAGTTTTTAAAACAGATGATGAAGCATTGTAGAATCAAGAATGATCAATTTCCTTGTGAAGTGACTTACTTTTGTCGCACATCCTTTTTCAAACTGACTCTTGATTGCTGCTTTATTTGACTTCAAAGTCTGTTTTAATAAATTTCTGTTGTGTAATAGGAGGCGTCTGTTGTTATATTAGACATCGCTTTTAATCTTGTGAACAAGTAGTTTGCACATTGATTTAAACACCTTGAAATTTGACAAAGTAACCCGCAATTCGCGTTTATGTTCCGCCATAGTTTTCATTCATATCAAACTCATCCAATTCTTCTTTCCATTTACCTTTGATGTTCATGAAATTTCTTTTCAACAGGGGAAATAACTCACAAATGAAACAACAGAAAGGCACTTTGCAATGTTGGTAGAAAATATGGAAGAATCGCTAATCACGATTTTTTACCATTCTTAACGGGCGCACACTTTTAGACACCGTATAAGTTAATTTCCCTAAGTAACCGTTAAATGGGCAGAAGAGACACTTCGGAAGAGTTGTTTAATCGCGCGACTCTTGGATCCGCTGTTTGCTTGCGTCACTTTTAACCAAACCACTATAGAGAATCTTCCTTCAACAAACAAAAACTTGAGCTGCTCCGTCAGCATCTTCGACCGCGAATCGTTTGCTCCAAGTCAAGAAGTTAATCATCAGATTTTTGTTGCTAATGTTGCCATTTCTCTCCTAACGCCACCTATCCCGATCGTTGTATCGAATCGAGCCCCGCTTCTTATCAATTCCGCTTACCCTCAGCGAGCCTCTTCATGGCGGTAATGGCTGATTCTCGTCTCAGCAATCTCGTAATTGCTTTGAAACAGTGTTGCCACTCTCAATTTTATTTGTTGATGTTTTTATTTTTTCTTCGGGAAAACTTTTTATCGATAATGGTAGCGGCGATAGGGGTGGGGCTTATTTCGGGTTAGTAATAATAATATTAATAAGTTGCGCATCAAATTGTTCCGCACTTATTGCGTTGTTATTATTATGAAATGGATTTTTTGTAAAGGTCCCTCGAACAATTTGCATAGGCAGGCTGCTCGATTACTACATCGCGCCATAGATGATGATGATTGATAAATAAACAAAAACATTGATAAATATTTAAATAAATATATATATATATATATATATATATATATATATATATATATATATATATATATATATATATAAACATAAACAATATTCGCGACATTAGCGAAACGCAAACTGTCACTGACATGCTGTAAACACCAGCTGATCCATCAAGAACTAAAAAATGGTGGGCCATAGGAACTTTCCACATAGAGAAGTGAGAAATGGTTTCTTCCAATTTAGTGCATTAATATTTACATGATATGACCTCGAAGTTAAAACGGCTAGCCGTTAAGTAAGAAGGGCCAGGAAATAACGATTGAGTCTTTTTCTTCAAATCGGCACAAAAACTATGTACAATAAATGCAATCTGATGAAACAGTTGAGAATTTGTTCCTTTGTTTAATGAAATGGAACATCTCTGTTTTTCTCAAAAATGCTAAGGCAAATATTAGCTTCAATTTGATAAATTTTTGGTACGGGCTATCATGTGCGCCCCCTCTATCACTGAGAAAAACTGGGAATTACTAGAATTCGATCTTTCACGGGACTTAAATTCAAGGACTGGATTCTGTGGGAAAAGGCGCTACACATGGACAATTGGAGCGATCGTGCCTCTGCGGCAAGTATTGATAAACTTTTTCGATCTTTATTGTACGATAATGGCAGCAATACACGAGTATACGCCCAGAAAACAAAGCATTTAGCCAAAAATATAAACAAAGTTATTGCATTCGTTGTTCTTTGTTATTTAATCATGCGTCAACATTTCTTCATTGATAAAATAACTAACTTTACATTTTCCTTAAAGCTACTTATCTACCTACTACTTTTACAATTTCAACACTTGCATTTACTAACCTAATTACTTCCTAAAGTAGTTTTTGCGGCTAATTACTCTCATAAGGGGTGAGAAATTATTGCCTAGATCGGTGTTTAAAAGCATCTCCTGTGGTTGTCTTGCTATAACCAGGCTTTCGTGGGCATCCAATTTGTATGTTGATTTGAGTTCTTTGATTAACTCAAGACTCTCGTCGCTCATGCTGTGCTCCTGCTACAATGTGTCTTACTTCCGATGATTTAATAGTCCTGCTGCTTTTATTGTTCCTGACTGCCACTTCTGCCTCCTTGATATTTTCCTTAAATCTTGTTTTAATTAATCGCTTCGTCTGACCTATATAAATATGTGAACACTCTGTACAGCTTACCCGGTAAACTTTGCTGACTTCCTCTTTGGTTTTCTTGTCCTTAGCTGATCCCAACATCGCCTTTGGTTGATGGTTTCTGCTGTATGGGACGACCTGAATGTCATGCTCCTTAAATAATTTTTTAACTTTGTTCGTTAGGCCAGAGTATGGTACCGAGATTCTACAGATCTGTTCAAGCTGTTCATTTTGCACGTACGACGTTGTTAGTTCGTCCTGCCTTTGCCGCTTCATTTTTTTTTCGAATTAATTACTCAACTATTATTACTGGGGATCCATTTATTGTTACTGTCTTGACAATGTAATCACGTTCTTTTTTGAATTCTTCTCTACTCAACGGTATTGTTTTTAACCTATGAACCATCGAGTGGTAGGCTGCCATTTTTTGCTGATATGCGTGGTTAGAATCGCTGGTGATCGTTCGCTGTGTGCTTAAAGGTTTCCTGCTGATGCCAAATTCTAGGTGTTGATAGTTACGTATAATTTTTAGGTCCAGGAAATTCAATTCGTTGTTTACCTCTTCTTTCATCGTACATCATATGTTTTGGTGAATATTGTTGATTTTCTCCAACGTTGCTATAGCTTCGTCCTTTTTCACCACGGCTAAGACATCAGCAACGTATCGCCACCATATTCGAGGATTTATTTGGAGATTGTCCATTTGTTCATCAAATTTGGCCATAAATACTTCAGCTATTAGCGGGGAAAGGGGATTTCCAACCGCAGTCCCATCCTTTTTTTTTAAAAAACTTACCTTTGATGTTAACATGATTCTCACTCATGCATAATGCTGCCAATTTTACATATTTTCTTGTTATTTTATTGTATTCACGACCTGCACTGCCACCTTGTCACCGATCTTCGAAGAAACATGGTGCCTCTTTGACAATTATACTTGAGAATAGTGCATTAAAATCAAAGGAAACCAACATCTCGTCTTTTTGGATGTGTAGACCTTTGATTTTTCGTATTAAAGCATATGTGTTACATACTGATCACCTACTCAGACCCTTGCCAATGTTACCGATTTCCGCAACCAACCATTTTTCAATGTTATACGTTGAGAAATTCGTGTCCGCTATAATTTCCTTATTCTCGTTTCCATTTTTGTGGATTTTTGGCTGGCATCTAATGCTTGGCAGCGAGAGGTTAAGCATCTTCAACTGGTGGATATTCTGGAACATTGAGCTAGCTTCCTTCAGCACTTTATCCACTTATTTAATTGAATCTGGTAGTGGGTTTTTGCGAATTTCGACGAAGTTTCCTGTTGCAAGTTTCTCCACAGTGCGGTTGTCATATTCCGGCTTATAGATAATAACGATTTTATTGCCTTTATCTGCTTTGAGGTAAAATACCGGCTTCTTCTTCAGTTCGTTCATCGTTGGACACCTTACTGTCCATGGATGTACTCAAATCGTTTTAAATACTATTACGTGCAGTGAAGAAGTAAATTTCAAAGTCCGTGAAGGACTGCAGCGATGGTCTGCTGCCTCGGCAGAAGAAGGTGTCAGTATCTGCCGAGAATGCCCTTGTCTGGGGACGTGTGAATGCGCTGGCAGGCTAGCATTGCGGTGTCGTGGGGCGGGTTCATTCCCCCAGCACAAGGACCCACTACAAAGAACTCCGCATTCACGAATTTCTGGGGTCGAAGAAAAATAAGGCAACCGAAGTCGCAAAAAGTGTAGGTAACTATACCAGGGGCAACTGACATGTTCATGGAACAAGAGAAACTAGGAAAAGAAGCGGGAGCAGGGAGACCTCGTCCTTACCCGGAGAGGCTCATGGCCCACAAATGAGAGAGGGGCAACCGGGTGGTGATGTATAAGTCTTCCCATCAGAAAAAAAGTACCCCGGTGACCAATTTATGCCATAGAACTATGCACTTCGATTACATAACTCTATGTCATAAAGAGGCACTCTGCTTGGGCCACTCAACCCGCGAAGTACCCTGAAACAAAGAAAGATTATTACGTACCCGGCGGCTGGCTCATGTTTTATGGGGAAAGCCTGCCACCGTACCGAGTCCTATACCCGGTCAGAACCAACGTAATGGAAAGACCGAAGGGTATGGGGTATTAATTCATTTTTTTTATTTTTCTGTTCGTAATTTATAATTTAACCAACTTTTTTTTTTTTATTAAAATGAAATCAATATATATAAATTTAACTAACCTTTTCAAAATGATATCGATATATGAATTTAACCAACTTTTTAAAAATGATATCGATATATAAATTTAACCAACTTTTTTTAATAAATGAAATCAATATATAAATATACTAAAATCGAAAAGAATATTGTTATATTATTATAATAATACTTTTAATATAAAAGGCAAATTTGGAACAAAAGTACAAAAACAAAAAGGTACTTACATCCTTTGTCCGACGACGAGCGCTCGTTGACGACGCAGGGGCCCTTATTGAAACTATGCATCCTGCCAAGGCAATTATTAAATTTTATGAAGTTTTGTTTAAGTGTGAATAATTTCATTATGTTCAAATACAAAATTTCCCTTTTCACTTTGGGATGCAATAATTTTAAATATCTTTCGAAGATGATGAGGTTCAGTGCACATATGAACTAAACAAGCTGCTAAACAAGCCAAAAATACTTCGCAGTATGTGCTGCCAAATCCTTTCTCTGCTTCAGCAAAAATGATCATTAAGTGCCGTTATTGCTGATTCGAAGATATGCCTTTCACTAGGACCATCAAGTTCACTTGGAAGCCTTGCATGAAATTTGACGGATGTTCGCTCACGGTAATCCCGTTTCCTCGAGTTATATCCAGTTTTCCTCCTACTCAATCGCTTTCACACCGAGTTATCGAATTCCTAATTGACAGAGAAAGCTATCTTCGACACAGTTTCTACTTCAGATTATGGAAACGGACGCTTTTTCAGATACTTTCAATCTCCAGTAACCGATTCCATACTAAATGTTAATGCAGGGAGCAATCAGGATACCTTTTCAGTATGATACCCACCACGCTTAAGAGTATTGTCTTTTAGCTTTAGTGGTCAAATTTTCACGGTCTCTATTAGCTCGTGCTGCGGTCAACAAATCTTCTCCGACACGTTTTACGTAGGATTAAGACAACAATTAGTTACAGTGTTCTACGTGAACTACAATTAAGGTTGAATGAAAAGTATCTGTTTGCTGTTCCGAACTCCGCTTTGCACCGATTTGGTTTCCGATACTTGATTTGCTTTGGAAATTTGCATGAATTTGCCTCAATGCTTTTTCCGATTGTCGAGGACTAGAGGATGATACGAAAGATACATAGGCGAATAGATTCGCGCTTCCAAACTCGATATCTCGCACTTTGCTGCCCACACGGAAAAGTGAACAAGAGAAAATGTATCGTGAGATGAACGGAGCAACTATGTTTATGCACCAAATTCACTGGTGTTTACGTTACAATTGCAAATTCTGCGGTACTGAAATTTTTGATCAGGTTTTACTGCTGCAGATCTTACAGATACTTTCTGCTAAAACCTCTGAAGATTCACCGGGAGAATATGTGAATGGCGTGCACTGCTTAGGTCGCGACTTCTTAGTTTATCACACGAATTTCGACTCTCTCGAATTATTCGGCAAATTACTTTGCATAGGAAATACTGACAAATCCTAAAATATATTCAATGGCGGGTCACGGGTTGATGCTTTTTAAAGGGTGACGACACACACGCACACACGGGACGTCAACCAGACTTTTTCATCCCATATATTCCAACGGCTTTCCGGCCACCCAACGGGTTTTATTCAAAGAGATATTCTTGTCCACAAAGGTTTGAAACGTTCGCACAAATAATACATGGGAAACCCGCACTTATAACATTTCACAAGATTTGTTTATTGTGGTTTTTAAGAACGGGCCAAGTGACAATTGTCCGCGGATACGACCACATGAGCCACCCCGTCCAATTCTCGAATTGTACCAGATCAATCTTCATGGGCTGCGTCGGTTGAGATGAAATTGGAGGGAAATTGATGTCCCATACAATTTGTACAAAGCAGCTGGTTTTTAGTTTGATTAGTTGATCTGGGACATATTATGCATGAATTTCTTTTAACCCTTTGCCGGCGAGCAGTTTCAGTTGTGCGGAATATATAAAAAAAATAAAAAAAAATCTATAAATTGACATAAATAAAATTTGAATTCTATGTGAATTTATCAAATAATTTAAAGAAAAAAAAGATAGTAAATTTAACTAACTGCTCGATTACTACATACGAATATTTGCTTTTTCGCCCGGGCTGAAGTTACGCATAGCTCTTTCTATGTCGACGACCAAATCGTCCGCTGGAAAGGTTCCTTTGATAGCAAAGTTCAATCCTGTTCAATTTGGCTGTTGAAAAAGTTGCACTCGACTTAATTATGACAAAACCCGGTATTAATTCCAATTTTGGTTTGATATTCGCTTGATTGACCACGATACTCGTCTTCGCCTCTATTTACGCTGCCACTTTTCGTTCATGTATTCATGTTATTAGGTTAGTGAATGTAAGTGTTGAAATTGTAAAAGTAGTAGGCAGATAAGTAGCTTTGAGGAACATGGAAAATTAGTCATTTTAACACTGATGAAGAAGCAAGTGTGCGCCTCGAAACGTCGACGTATGATTAAATAAAAAAGAACAACTAATAAGAAAGGAAGCAATAACTTTGTTTATATTTTTGGTTAGCTAGTTCATTGACGCATCCGACATAATTTAATAGTTTGTAAAGCATTAACTTTTAGTCCTTTCAACTTCTGCTGAATTGTTTGAATAAAATTATTGCAATCAATTAATTCATCCAATTGTATTCAAAATCAACACCCAATCAATGCTTCTATTCTTTGAGTAATTTTTCACATGATTTTTTGCATGTTTTAAATCAATAAATTCTTATTCATCTCTTGCAAAATTTAAAAAAAAGTGAACCGCCAAACAGAACTTTAATTATCTAGTCGAAAAGTTCTACAGCTATAAATACGATCATTTTATAGCAAAGCTTTAACTATCAATTTTACCGGCCAACTCTGTGAAATTGAATCGTGTCATTCGAAATCAACGTTGCGGTCAAGGTCACTGTAGATCATGAAAACGAATGATCTACATAACTTCGTAATTTTATGATGCTCCTAAAATTTTTTCTAAACGAACTTAAATGTGGTAAAAATTCAGTGCTTCATTCTATATTCTATATTGGATTGATAAAATTTATTTAGCGTGCTCTTAAAAAAATTAGTTGCGCATTAAAAAAAATTTCCATAAACTTTAAAAATATTGTTAAGAACATTATGTCAGACAAAAAATTTAGCTTTTATAACAATTAAAAATTCTTGAAATAAAAGGAACTCATTCAGTTTTAACGATAGAGCATGGAATAATTTGAAAAGTCAAAATGGTTTACACCTAAAAATATTTCTTTGGACAATTTTTTTTTGGTAATTTGCTTGCTGCAAGATGTGCTTTTTTATTCTAAATTAATAATAAATACTGCTGCATCCTTTAATGTGATTTATAAGAATTATTTTTTGGACTATTCTTTTCTTCGTTTGCCTGCAAAAAGAATTGTTCATGTGTTTGTGCCTAGAGTATAAGCCGAATGTTGCACTCCTAGTTTTCAAATCCCCATTCCACCGTTCAATTTCACATTTTCTAACATAAACATACCATCAACTCCAATTCAACCTTCTTAACCCGTCATACTCTGGTACATGTTGTGTAGTATCTTAAAGATATTTTTCTCAATATACAAACTTATGCTCATACTCGTATACTCGTTATGAACCTTAAATCCACAGATAACTGATTGTTGTTCTTTTTCGTTTTCTTTTGCATTTCATGCGCTTTTCTAGGTCCGAAGCCGAGTCAGCCACGTAACGTGACGGTAACCGAGGTACCAAACGGGTTCCTTATTACCTGGCAATCGCCACTTGAGCGCGCTAACCTCGTCAAATTCTACACCATTAAGTACCGCACGGACGCGCAATGGAAGACATTGAATCGCGGTCAAATACGACCTGAGGAGACCAACTATCTGGTGAAGAACTTAGTCGGGGGACGAACCTACTATTTCCGCGTTTTGGCCAACTCGGAGAAGAGCTATGAGTCGAGTGACGAAGTCAAATTTCCAGTGCCGGCTCGCGTCAAACACAAAGCCATAACGGCCGGCGTGGTGGGCGGCATTTTATTTTTTATCGTTGCAATTATACTATCGATTTGTGCCGTTAAAATTTGCAATAAACGAAAACGACGAAAACAGGAAAAAGGTGAGATAATGGTTTGGCCAATGGTGATTGGAAGCATTTGGTGAAGGTGATGGTTTTACACACATGAATCTGGGATGCTGCTTGCTAGACTTGCATTTCCTACTTACAAGATACTACTTTTACATTCTCTCCAACTCCAATAGATGCATAGAATACTTTCCAGTAGAAATTACAGATCATGGGGTGAAAAGTGCTAACGAAGCTAATTATAGAAGACGCATTCTTTGCAGAGAAAATTACCACCTTGTGGGAAAGTAACGTAAATAAGAGTAGTCGATTAAATTATTTCTTTTTAGCTTCGCTTCTTTGGTTCTTTTAATTTGCCGGTGATTGGGGATCATTAAATCTAATTATACAGTGGGAATATTAGAAACCGTTTACTTAATTCATAAGTTGGTATTTAAAATTATTTCTCCACTTGCGCCAATCAGAAAGGAATTTCATTTGATTATTCGCTTATGAGATAAATATGAATCAACCATTTTGAAAGTTTTCGATACTTTTTATTTTTTCTCACAAATTTGCTACTAATTTAATTTTTGCCAGCATATTCACAGAATTTTTGGGTATGTATCGTCTTAGGAGAAACATTGATCATACTGCTCCACGAAATCAACTTTCGTCTGGTACACAAAATCTATCTAATTTTGATTGTACTGTAGCTTCGTATCAACAAATTAAGGAAAAATTTTGACGAGCCAAATTTCTTAGTGGCTTTGAAATATATTTCTTTAAAAACTGACGTCAATGTGCCCTAAAGAGTGTGAAATAAATTTCATGGAAGCGGTGCCATATCAGTTTTTCCCGGTTTTTGAACTTCATTATGTTGAAACGGGGAAATTGATTTGACACAGTTTCCATGAAATTCACTTCATATTTTTTTTGGGAAAATTGAAGTCAGTTTTTTTTTCTAAAAGTTTTTTTTTATTTCACCCATACGAGTATTAGATTTTTTATAACTAGCAGATTAAGGTTTGCATATTTTATATCTTGAACTTCATCTGGAAAGCAGTCAAATTTTTTTCCATCTTTGCCATAGTAATTTAGTGGATTGATGAGAAGAAAGCTTTAAATTTTTCACTTGCATTTTGAATTTACAAAAACAACAAGACTACAAAAGATTTTCTTGCGCAGTATAGAAGGTTGTGCCTTATGGCTTTTCCCGGAGTTCAATAATAATTTACTTTAATTACATTTCAATATTAATTTTTTGTCAAAAGAAAACTTAAAAATTGTTGACACCCACAACATTATCATACATTAATAGATTATCAAAGAAGTTTGTAAAACTCATTTGCTCTAACAACTAGTTTTAAAAATCGATTTCCTTAAAATTAAATACATTATTTACTTACGACTACCTTAAAAACTACTCATTCGCTGCGTCCATAGAGCAGTCGTCCATCGCTCTCCTGACAACTCCCGCTTTGTGCTCCTTGTATCTTCTGATACCCGCTTCCGCCAGCTTTTCTGCATACGATTTTATCGGCTCCATTCCTGTCTCTTGGTACAGCACCTCGTTGGGGTAAGACCGTCCGTCCTCCCGTCTGTATAGGCATGTGCAAGGCCGAAGGATTTTTCGCTCCACTAATACTATTTTGCCCCATTTTGTTTTTGGAGCTCCAATCCATATCATCACCGCATATGTGATGTTCGGACGATCGGAATCTTGACTCGCTGGCTCGCTGTCAAATGTTTCCTGAAAGGAGGTAAAAGAAGATGGTACGCATAAGTCACTTTTTTCAAAATATTATCAACGTGAGCACTAAAGGTAGCTTTCCAGTCGAAAACTATCCCCAAGTACTTCGTTTGCCTAGAGCAGTGCACCATTTACCCATTCAACTTAATCCTGTAATGAAAGATGCCTCTTGCACGAAGACCGAAGTTGGTGTGGGGGTCCTTGAACACAATTAGTTCACTTTTCTTTGGATTTACCTTGCTTCCCCATTCCCGGTAATATGCAGTAAGAGATTGCAAATATCTCTGGAGCTGCATCCTAGCAAAGCGCAAATTGTGCTCAGATGACCACACCAACAAGTCGTCAGCGAAAAAGTCGTCGTCACCTGGATTCCAGGTTTATATTCATCCCGTTGCTCTTACTGCTTTAATGGCAGTGTTGGTGTCTTCAGGCTTTACGTTTCCCCTGATGTCCCGCAGCACATCCGCATAAGATCGGCCATCTTGGGGCTTTACAAGCAGTGCCTGCTGCCGGGTTCTTCGCCAGGGCTTCTTTCTCTATTCTCTTTTCTTATGGGCGTCGAAATTCTTTTATTGAAAATTATTTTACAAACCCCTAAAAACGGCACAGTAATTGGGAATCAGCGCAAAACAGAATTGAAAGATGGAGAGCTCATGGAGGTTCTTTGTTATTCTTTTGTATTTTTATATTCCTTATTTTTGAATTATTGACACACACAATCACTGCTTACATCATAGACTTTCTTAAACGCATGTACAGACAATCTTTGCAATGCTCTGCAATTATAGGGAAGTCTTTTTCCTTTTTATCAGAAACAAGTCAGACACAACGGGTGCTCACTTTATAAGGCCTTATATAGTATGTGTATTCATTTCAGTATATGTTTTTTGTTTTATACAGTTCGCCGCATAATGTTGAACTATGATAGCTTACGAAACTAATGGCTTATGTTTTTAGCATGTATTTCACCCTGGCTTTTCGCTAAGAAGATTATATTTGTTTTGTTTTTTAAACACACTTTAAAGAGGGTCACAGTCTTCCATTGCCTGGTCCTTTAAGTATTATACTAACATTATCCGAGTCCCACCTTTATTACTAACAAGTTTTTTGTGCGCCCACGTTTCGGCTCAGTATGTGAACCAGTCCCGCTGTAGGCGGGACAATGTATCGAACCCGCTGGCCAGTGCCTTTACTTTAGCCCAGGCCCGGGACGTCAGAGGTTAATATGTTGAAAAATGTTGAAAAGAAATGGGCCTAACATAGACCCCTGTGGGACCCTTGAGTCAATACAAAATGGGTCTGACCTAGCTCCACCAGCCACCGCAAAGGCAGTTCGTTCCCTCATCAAGCTGCCTATAATTTTTAACAATATTCGCCGGAAAGCCAAGATTTATCATTTTGTAGAGAAGCCCATTGATCCATACAGAGTCAAAGGCTTTATCCACATCGGTCAGGCAAGCTACAACAAGCTTCTCGTAATATCAGCTTGGAACACGGCCATAGCATCCACCGTGAAGTGAGCTTTTTTGAAGCCAAATTGTTTTGCGGTAGAATTCATGCCCCGGCAGAGAATTGTAGGATACCTTCAAGTATTACCCTTTCAAGAAGCTTACCAATATTTGAGAGCAACGAAATCGGACGAGTATCGACTACGCCAGTACTGCCTGACTTCTTGGGTATTGTAGCAAATGTTAATGCAGTTATTCAGAATGATCGCGAGGAGAACAAAGAAAACATGGGGAAGCATTTTAAGCATATAACTGGAGATTCCATCAGCTCCTGAATTTTGCTCCAGTGCCAACAAAGTGAGTCTCTCAGGACTGACAAACAGACCATGGCCAGTAGCTGCGTCAGAGGGATTTGAAACAGAGAACCGAGTCAAGCACAATCGATCCTTGTCCGTATCGAAATTCGTTAAGGTGCTGCTCACTAACGAAGAAACGGAAAAGTCCTCATTTGCTTTCTCTCCTTGAAGAACTTTCGCAATATGTTTTGCGATAGAGTCAGCGATGGCTTTGTCATCCATGAGCATGGATCCATCATATGTGAGGATCCCGGGCAGCCTTTTTTTGCCTGTTATCCTATTGATATGAAGATACATACAGGGACCTGATTTGATATTTTCCAGGGCCTGCTCAAATCGCTCGTCAGCAAAAGCCGTGGTTCTCCTCGAGATCATTCGGTTTAGAAACGTAATCACTAGGTGAATACGTTCATACTCCCAGTTGACCATATTTAAATTGCGATGGTAGATTCTTGCGAGTAGCTTTCTAAGACGACTATGTCTACGATGAAGCTCCAAGATGTCTTCTGGTAAATCTCGATAAAAGTAATTCGTCGAGAATTTCTTAATGGAGATCTTTGAGGTGACCGTATCTAGGGTTAAATTTATACAAACGATTCCCTCTTCGATTTCAGGAATAGAAAGATTTTTTGATCTATTGATCGAAATTCCCTTCAATTTTCCGTCAAGGCCAACACTTACTGCTGCCCAATCGATTCGTTTGTATGGAATGAAAAGTTGAGGATCTGCAACTTCAAGTTTCACATCCTTTTTCACTCTTAAGGTTAGCTCAACCAAAAGATGGTCAGACTCACCGTCAAGAACTCCAGACTCGAAATTCCTCCAACTGTGGGAGAGATTTACCAGATTAACAGACACAATGAAGAAGTCAATAATAGACGAGCTTCGGCGGAAGGTAGACTCTTTCGGGGCGATCAGAATGAGATCCATATTTGATTGAACACAATTAGAGATAGCTGTTCCATAGCCATTGGATGCGATGTTTCCCCACAAGGAATGCTTCGCGTTAAGATCACCTCCCATGGCATAAGAAATTGATTTTTTTGCACAGAGAAGGCACTGTTTCTATGTCGTCAATGAGCTCCCTCACTGGATATCCATGTCGAACATAGATCCCCACAAACCTAAAGATGAACCCTTCCAGCATGGAGCTTATTATTTCTGCTTCAATACATTTCAGACTTGGAAAGCAGTGGCTTTGGACTTTCAGGTTATCTTTGTGAGCCATAGCAACTCCAAGATTTCTCTCTGGATCATCACGCCTGATGATCTTGTATCTCCCCAGATGCGCTCTGTGTGTTTCTTTGAGTCTTGTTTCCGATATAAACAAGAAGTCTGGTCTACAGGCGTTCAAGTATTCTTGAACGAAATTCCTTTTATAATGTGGAGCTAGTAAACATATGTTGAAGATGGAGAGTTTAATGGAACTCATCACGACAATATACTTTGATGGCAAATTCTTAGTACGCAGCTTTTTTTCTCACTAGGGTTAGTGAGTTTTTTATAGTGGGGGATAAAAGAGTCCACTTTTCGAATGAATGTGAACAAGTCACACCCGAAAAATTGTTGGCAGTCAGTGTTCAAAACCGTATTTCGGTCATTCTGCGACTGCTGGGGTTGCTGCATTGGTTGTTGTTTTTGTTGCCGTATAGGCTGCGGTGTAGGCTGCTTCTTTGCACCTTGCAAAAGGCTAGAGTACGAGACCCCTTCACGTACAATATTTTTATAGTGATGAAATCCCTCCTTTCCTCTTTTTTCTTTTGGAGATTCTTCCTCCTCTTTTCAACCTTTTATTTTAGGAAAACCTCTGAAACTTGCAGGGTCCCTCTTAGCATTGCAGCTGACTTCGAAATTGGACATTCAATGGACTTATGCTGCTTTGAGTCCGCAGTTAGAAGCGACGTGGCAGTTGAAGCACTGGGAAGTGAAATTTTTCTGCAGATGCTCCCATTGTATCTTCTGGCACAATAGGAACTTTATGTCCATTGCCTACCTCACTTCAAAGTCCGGTTTGAATTGGACTAAGAAGGATGAAAGCGTCCTTTTTTCCCTCCCAGGGGTTATAGTGGAGAACCATTTTACTGAAAGGATATCTTCTCCGAGATGTTCCTTCAGCTTCTCGTCGTATGAGCTGTGCACGTCTTTGAGAAGGAAAGTCAACTGAGTTGACTGCAAGAACTGAGTTTTAATAGAGATATCACGGTAGTAGTGATGCGCTTAGCTATTAACATGTATATGTAATATTCAACACTCCTACCGCTGAGCAATTTGCTACCTAAGATCTATCAGCTTCCGGTTGTACTCGAGCGGGTCCTAAGTTTAAGCCTTTGTGAAGATATCCGCAAATTGATTAGCGTTTCTACTTACCTCACGTCTAGAATGCAATTTGCCATAAGTTCACGGGTATAGTGAAACTTAGCATCAATGTGTTTCGTTCTTTGATGAAACATTGGATTGGTGATAAGCCTATCTGCTGCCGCATTGTCACAGAAGAGAGTTGTGGGTTGCCTTTGACCACAACCAATCTCGTTCAAAAGTCGTCGAACCCATACAATTTCGCTGGCTGGGTCATGTGCTACTATATATTCAGTATCAGTTGTCGACGTTGTTATCTTACCTTGCTTTCTAGACAACCATACTTTCGGACCTACATTAAACATCAATATTCGCACCGCACCACTGATGCTTCACCTGTCATCTTTTGATGTCAAAACAGCTTCGGAGTATGCATTTCACTCCCTTTCCAATTGTCCCTGAGTGCACATCGATTGCAGTGAGTAATCTGGTAGCAGTTTGTGAATTTCATCATTCTGAAAAATATTTTAGTAATCATTACTGTTTTATGGTAGCAGTTAACATACCATTCAAAAAATTTCATAGGTTTTGCTTCTCTATTTAATCCTTTCAATTTGTAAGTGTAAGTGGCTTAGCTTTTCAATCAGGCAAGATAACTCTCATTTTTTCTTAACAAAGTGGAGGAAAACCCAACTTAAAGGAAAATCCCGCCTGATCCTTAAGTAGGGAAAGAAATAAATATCAGAGGAAAACTTGAAAAGACTGAAACTAAAAGAATTAACCTAACCTACAAGGAAGAGAGCACATTCTCCAAAGATGACCAAAAACTCAACAATAAAGACACTAACAGTGAACCCATGGAGATTTCGGGAATTGAGATAAACATGAACCCAACAATCGCTGATAACACCTCAAATATAAACAACATGGACTCATCCCATAACCTCTCCACTACGGTGGAAGAAATATTAAGTTTCAAACGTCCAAAATGGTGAAAACGGAGCCGCCCAAAAATACAATAACATAAGTTCTAAAAATGCACATGGAAGAAATCAAGAAAACTCAAACAAAAACGCTGGGTCAACCAACCCCAACGTTAACCTATATGATGAAAATTACAAAAGGAAAAATTTCTTTGTTTTAATGGACCAGGTAAATGAAAAAAACCGAAAAGCGCGACTCACACCTATGAGCTTCTTGTCGCTAAATAAATGTTTAGGTATCAAGTAAATTAAAGATATAAAACAGATTGGGTTCAACAGAATAAAGTTAATTTTCAACCAACTGGAGGAAGCAAACAGCCTTGCCACAAACGAAAAAATAAATATCTTTAGACTAAAAGCTATATTCCAAACAACTTTACCATGAGGCACAACAAAAAAGTATCCTGAAAGATACAATTCCAAGCAATTCACTTCGAGCCATATTTAAAAACATCAGAATAATGTATATCTATAGAGCAAGATCTCTTTCTCAGGGGATGAACTCCAAGACGAAATAAAATTGGAATATCTAAAAATGCCTGCGGAATATTACTACCTCAGACCCAAACAATTCGTAAAATGTTTAAGGCTAGGTCATACACAATTCTTCTGCAAAGAGTTCCAAGAAGATGAAAAAAGATGTGATGAATGTGGGGGAAAGAATACATAGATAAAAATTGCGAAACCACAAAGTGCTTCCCATGCGGTGATTATAACCAGGATGCAATGAGCAAAACTTGCCCAAAGTATATAAATTATGAGATGAAAAAACATCAGCCTTAAAAGAAGCAAAAACATATTTACATAATAACAATCAATACGAATTTCTTAAAGATACTGAATCAATTGATTCCGCCTTTTCACTCCTGACAAAATCTAAAAACGTAACCAACGCTAACTCAAGTATAGAAATCAACTGAATTCTACATAACAAACCGTACGCCAGAGTATTAAAAACACAACCTGCAAGGCTCTCAAATAGAATATTTTCAAACCTGCAAGTACTACAACTCTATCAGAAAAAATAGTAAATCTACTAAATAATAACTTCACAAACCAAAATGATAAATCGAAATATGTCCAAATAGACTCAAACCTAATAAAAGAAACAAAATAAAACCTAACAAATCTCAGTCAAGATAGAGTGAAACATAGCAACTTACAACACACTGACTGGTGTACAAACCCTAACCCTTAATTTATGAACCCTAAAAATAACATTAAAATTCTACAATACAACATCCGAAAACTCATCAAAAACAAATACTCCTTAGAATATGTCATGAATAAAAATAACATACACATAGCGCTCCTACAAGCAACACTCTTATAAAAAAAACAACCAAATATAAAAATAAAAAACCACTAAATAATCAGCAAAACAAACAAAGAAAGTGGAAGAGTAACAAGAGTAATAAATAATAAAATCAAATTCAAAACAATACCAATAGACATAGAGAGAATTGAAGTAGTTGCGATAGCCACCACCAACTTAAAACTCACCATCTGCATATGCTCCTGTTACTATCCCCCTGATACAAACAGTAAAACTTTCAAAGAACACTTGCATTCGATCCTAAAAACTACTTATGCCAAAGACCCCTTCCTAATAGGAGGAGACTTCAACGCCAGACATATAACATGGGGGATGTTCTCAACAATACAAAGGGAAAAATCCTCAACTCTCTAATAAATAACCACAGGCTAACCATCCTAAACACAGGTACTTTCACATTCTTTAAAAAAATTAACCGCTACATAGCACAAATGTCAACGTCAGACATCTCACTAACCAACAATCAGGACCTATGGACTTTATGGAAAACTAACAAATATAATCTAGGCAAAAGCGACAGCCCCCTATGGAATTAGCCTTCCAAATAAACTCATGGTATCAGAACAAACTTTTCTGCAAATATAAAACAAGCAATAACCTAATCAAAAATAACAACATTAAAACCCGTTACTTCAAATACACACCTAAAGCATGGTGGTTCAAAGAAATAAACAAACCAAAGTCTGGATAAACGCCCACAAATTAAAAATTTCCGAAAACGAAGCAAAATACACTGAAATACAAATTGTACGGAAAGTTAAAGTTATGCCGCCAAAAAATAATAATAAAATATTAATGAAATTAGCCAAACTGGTGGAGTCAATTGAAATTTTGAAAACGCTTTAAACGGCAACAATGATAAATCCGAGCAGCAATGAACTGTCTTCGACGACGGTGTCAGATCAGCGTTTCCTTGATTTCCTCACTGGTCTAGGCCTTCAGTTCTCCCAACTTATACAGGGTTTTCCAATAAGAGGTGTTATTTTGAATAGCCCGTTATTTCGGTAGATGTCATTTTGAAGCTGTCATTTTTTTGACATTTGACAAGTAGAAACTATGCCATTAATAAAAATGGAACGATACATGCTTCAACAACGCAATGAACATTTTTGGGTCGTCGTGAAGCACCTTGTCGGACCGCAATACAAAAAAAAAATCGAGCTATTGGGACAACTTAGTGATGAGAAGAATAAAACCCGTGGATGTCACTCAAGAACAGCCGAGAATACTGCTACTGTAGCCGAAAGTGTTGAAAAAACCCCAGGTTTGCCCATTCCTCGTCATTCCACAAACGTCATTACACAGTATTTTGCATAAAGATTTGGGTCTTAAGGCTTATAAGGTTCAGTTAACACAAGAACTCAATCCGGTTGATCATCAACAAAGTCGTGTCTTTGCTGATTGGGACCTGGAAATGCATGAAAATGATCCGGAATTCCATCGAAAAATCATCTTGAGTGATGAGGCCTATTTCGACGTCGGTAGCTTCGTCAACAAGCAAAATTGTCACATCTGGGGCTCGGAAAACCCAAGAGTTATTGTTAAAAAGCCTCCCTATCCTCAACGTGTGACTGTTTGTTGCGGTTTGTGGCCCGGCGGAGTCATTGGCCTTACTTTTTCGGAAAATGAAGCTGGAGCAACAGTTACGGTGAATGGATTGCGCTATCGGGAGATGATTAATGATTTTTAATGGCCGGAATTGGATGGAATTGATCTTTAAAACGTTCACTTTCAACAATACGGCACTACGTGGCACACAAGCAACGAAACCATTGATTTTTTACGGGAAAAGTTTCCGGACCGTGTTATCTCTCGAAGAGGCGATCACAATTGGCCACCGAGATCTTGTCATTTAACATCTTGCGACTTCTTCCTTTGGGGCCACGTGAAAGAAAAGGTCTACACCAACAGCCCAGCGTCGATTCAAGACCTCAAAGATGGAATTCGTGACGCTATCGAGGAAATAGGGCAGCCACTTTGTGATTTGGTTATGGAAAATTTCATGAAAAGAATATGGTCCTGTAAGCGTAGTCGTGATGGTCATTCGCCTGACTTTATTTTCCACTATTAACCGCATACCTTCTTCTTTATAATGAAATAAATATCCGATCATTTATATTAAAAAATTTCTTTTAATATCAAAATAACACCTCTTATTGGAAAACCCTATAAAAGAAGTCCACTCATCAAATATCAGCGTATATCTGTGATCATTCTCCTTCAGTTGAGCCAATTCACGCATTATTTTCATTTTCAATGTCATGCCATAATTCATAACTATAAGTTTAATTGTGTTTGAGGACATAAGCATTTCCTATCCCGAAGAATTGAAAAGATCTCTCATATCTTTGGAAGTACAGAAAACATGGAAAGGCAGTCCAGCTTTGGCTGCCATTCTTGTTTTTCTTTTCTCCATAGAAGTATCTGCAACCGGGATGAAATAATCAGTAATTTTTTGCCTCGGCCCGCGACCACTACCTCAGGCCGCCGCCTCCCGCGCACCGAACGAAACTGACCGAGCGCAACTCCATCCGTGTCAGTCTGCGCTTCGAATAAGACGTTTTTATGCTCGAGTGTAATCTCGTTAAACTCGCAAGATCTCGCCCTTTTTCCGTCCGAGATCACCCTCACTAAAAAAGGCCGAGATCTCGCGAGAACGTGATTGCATTCCGTAGTGATTACTGAGCTGATATATGTACAGGTATATACCCGTCCGTAAGGTGTAATGCGAATAAAGTCTCTAAAGGGTGTAATGAGTGCCAGATGCATATAAGTGCATAAACATTTTAGTGCAGTGTGTATATGTATGCTAATAAATTAGATCAAATGAGCACAACCGCTAATCACTATCTACAAGATTTTTATTCCTTTAGCTTTGTTTATTAGTTACTTTGAATTTAGCGTCATAGCTTACAATCAATACATGCGACATTTTTAAAAGCATTTCGTATTTTAAAGTGTGATCCATTGCTTGGGGATAAATTTTGCGCTGTTAATAATTTTTGTATCTTTTTTACTTGTCGATTTATATTATTTTTTCCACCACTGGTATAAGGACTGGACACTTAAAGCTTAATTTTCAACTTAATAACAAATCGAAAGACGTTAAGATTTTTTCCCCGAACGCTTCGAAATAACGACGACGCAATGTAAATAAAATAAATTCAATGTATACTTTTAAGTCTTAAATAAATTTGTTGCCTGATTTTGCAAACATTCTTCATCTTCTTTTTCAAAATCAAATTTTACTATTCTTATACAAAAATATTTTGCATTGCATTCCATTCATTTTACAATTGCACAAAATTTCACGTCTGAGTAGTTAAAAACAAATTTCGAATATATTTTCATCTCTTAATAAATATATCATTATGAAATATTTTCAATAATATATGCACAATATTGACAAAATTGTTAATAATTCAAAGAGCACAATTATAAACAATATAAAAAAAATAATTGCACAACTCCTTAACAGCATCCCAGGCCATCACCTTTACCTATTATCTGTTTGTGAAAAGCCGTTCTCTATTATATATATTTTGTGCTCGTCATTAAGATAAGGACGTACTTACTGTCAATTATAAATAATTCTAAAAAATTAAAAAAAGACAATTTAAAAATATTAAATTTTATATTTTAAAAATTGGGCAACAAAAAAGTAAAACAAATTAAAATTAAGTATTAATCTAATTTGCTTTTACTAATATAGTAGTAGTTTAATATTTCAAGTGTGTGATTGGTATGAAATTTTTAATTTTTTCTTAAACTATCATTGGTCGAAATATAAGTTTTATCATTACTTACTCTGTACATAGCTTAATCAAACAAAAATCCCTTAATTCCTTGAAGTATTAGCTAGATGTGTAACGGAAAAATTTAAATTTGACGAAAGAAATGGTTGACCTAACCGTTATGAAAAATAATAAAAATGGTGATTGCATCCTTTTTTTATTGATTTGTACACAAAATTATATATATTAAGGATGGCTGATTCTACGCCCAAAATTAATTTTAGAAATAATTCGTTTGCAGAGTACAACATGGTAGCTTGTAGGATAACGGACGCCCGAAATGCAGCTAGTCGAACGGGCTCCGCTTCCAGTAGTCAAGTGCCTTTGAAAAAGTAAGTACTAAACTTTTTGAACGAATTCCTTTGATTAGATAGAGATAAATCCGTATTTGTACAAGTATTGATTAACACAAGCTTCTACTTGTATTTTGCTTATTGACCTGTATAAAATTCCATATAGAATAATATAATGTAAAATTAATCTTTTCTCTCCTCATTCAACCCTGCTAATCACTAAAATACATCATTATCATCAATACTCGTAACACAAAATTACTCAATCATATTCAAATGTAATTTGAATGTGATATCAGGAGTGATTCCGATCATTACCGGGATTACGAGACCGTTTTTATAATACCAGGGCCTAGTCAAAATCATAACCGTAAGAATCATTTTCATATTGTGCTTATTCAAAAAAATTATCAAACTCAACTCAAAAATACTTTCTTTAACACACTTGTCTTATTTCATTATTGAAAATTTTCAAAGCATGCTTTTGTTTTTTTTTTAATTATTTGATCAAATTTTCGTTATCACTTATCCTACCTATCCTTCGTTTTCCTCCTGTTACAATCTAATCCTCTTGGAAACTCAACATTTCCGTGCTCGCGCAAATCGCCAATATCATCGAGTCGCCGCCAGAAAGTCATAAATATGACAACCTTAAAGCACAACTGCTGTCTTGTAACGGCATGTCGGAATCGCAGAAAACGCGTGAACTATTGCGAAAAATTAAAAATAGCAACGTCTGAATTCGACTACTTAATCAGAAAAGAGTTTTGTTGCTCTTCCAGTAGCCCATGGGCCAGTCCACTCCACTGAGCACAAAAGAAGGATGGCATGTGGCGCCCATGTGGCGATTATCACCGGTAAAACTCGAAAATTCTACCCGATCGGTACCCAATGTGGAACATCGAAGATATCACTGCTATCGCAGCTAAAAAGATAATCTTCTCAAAAGTGGATTTATTGAAAGCGTTCCACCAAATCCCCATCGCCGAAGACGTCCCGAAAGCAGCCTTAACAACGCCATTCGGGTTACATGAATTTACGGCAATGACGTTCGGGTTGAAGAACGCAGCACAGTCTTTCCAAAGACTTGTGGACGAAGTAGTAAGAAATCTCGAGTTTTGCTCGTGCTATGTACGAGGTGTGACAATTAAGTAATGAGACTGAATCCATGAAAACCGTATATTTAAAAATTATTCTACAACTTTGTCATCCCCTTCAAAATAGTCCCCTTGGGCAGCTACACAACGATTCCAGCGCGTTTTCCATGCTTCGTAACATTTCTAGAACGCTTCAACTAGGATGTCCGCGAGTACTCTCGTCATGTCCGTAACCGACTCAAAATGGGTTCCTTTGACCACCGATTTTATTCTCATCGCCTGTAATAACTCGATCAAGCAGCGTGGGATCGTTTTCCACTTGTTCCAAGCAGTCTTCTGCGATGGTCATTCGTTGCTGCATTTGCTCCTCAGAAAGTTTCTTTGAAACCATCTTCGCGCACAACTTGTTCATCCCAAAATCGTCGCATAAAATTTGTCTGACTGTTTCTCGGTTCATACCCAGTTCCGAGGCCAACATTTGAACTGTTGAACGCCAATCTTCACGGATTAGGGCACGCACACACTACGCATTCACGTCAGTCCGCACCTCGACTGGTCTTCCGCTCCGCGCCTCGTCTTCCACGCTTTCATGCCCCTCCTTAAACTCTTCATACCATCGAAACACCTGGGCACGACTAACAGCACTATCACCATGCACTTTTACAATTTTACCGTACGTTTCCGAAGCAGTTTCGCCCAATCTGGGGCAAAATTTTATAGCGACGCGTTGCTCTTGATTTCGTTTCTCCATTTTCGTGACGAGCACCACCAACACACGTCTACTCAACACGACACAGCAGGCGAACTAAACAAGCTAGAGCGATGGTAAATATATCAATTAAGAGGGGAAGGACGCCGGGGAAGGGGACATTCTTGTCACGACTGACTCACAAGAGCAAGACTTACAACATCTTCGCGTGATTTTCGAAAGATTAATCAAGTACAGAATCGTTTTAAATCCTGAAAAGTGTGTTTTTAGCGTACCAAGCATGGAGTATCTAAGGCATATAATAAGTGAGAAAGGAATCTCACCACCCCCGTCACGAGTAACCACAATCCGCACATACCCGAAACCCGTAAACGTACTGCAACTTCGAAGGTTTCTGGGAGCATTAAACTTCTGTCGACGTTTTGTAAATACGCAGCGCAAATTCCAGCCCCTCTACATAAAATTTTGTCGCTGACTACAAACAATGATAAGCAATCGATTCAATGGACCCCAGAAACCGACAAAGCATTCGTGGACTGCAAGAACTGTTTGGCAGATGCAGCTTTACTCGTATAATATCAGCAAGGAAAACCTACGAAGCTGCTATCAGACGCATCTGGCAATGCTACTCGGGCCGTCCTGGAATAGCACCAAAATGGCAAATGGCTCCCATTGGCTTTCTATTAAAGAAAATTATCGCCCCTCGAAAGGAGATACAGCGCGTATGAACGCGAACTGTTAGCCATTTACAGCAATATTTGGTATTTTCGCCACGCGCTAAAACGCATCAACTTCATAATATACACGGATGACAAACCGCTCGTCTATGCGTTCTCACAAAAACCCGACAAGGCACCAGCTCGACTGCTCCGCCATTTACAGTCCATTGAGTAAGAGCGTGTTCAGCATACCTTGCGATCGGTAAGAGATATCGGCTTCAATTTGATCGGTAGAGAAAGCCTCTGTCTTCGGCGCTTTGAAAAAAAATTCAGTCGAAGTCAATCTTCCGTCGAGAAAACACTGCCATTTACGCAAAGCGCTTCGAGGCCGTGTTCCTTTGCACACACCCTAAAGAACCAAAAATGAACTATGTAGTGCTAGTGGCAGGACATTAAAAAGTCTGTATCGTTCGTCAAGAAGTGAATTCAATGATTTAAAGAGTCAAAAACCGTCGATGACCTTCCATATCGTGGTTCGGTAAGAAAAATGACCAAAAAGGACGAAATGCGAATCGTGGCTTTGTTTTCGAGCAATCCTGGCTTGTCCTGCTCCCAAAATGGTTGAAATCCATAAGAAAGCTCTATTAACGACTGCCCAAAAACGTTTTTATCACAAAAATATGAGACCTGTATCTTGCAAGAAGATCCCAAACACTGGAGCCGGCTGTGTACTGAATTGAAACGGGAAAAATGCATTGTGACACTTGATTTGCCTACGCAATCGCCTGATGCAAATCCTATCAAAAACGTCTGAACCTACATCAAGCAGAAGCTCCGTGGAAACGTGTTTACACTTTGAAGCAGCTCTCCCGACAAATTCGACTCATAAAGAAGGTGCCTCGGAGATGCCAAGCAATAATTGATACTGGTGGTGATTGGATTCACTATTAAACTGAAAGTGCGTTACCTCAGAATGTATTTAATGCATGTATAAGTCAAAAACTGTTGTTAAATAAACTATTTCAAAATTATGCTGGACACGCTCTTACTTAACAGACTGTAAGCTTCATATCTCAGTTCTCAACGAACATTAGACACATCGCTGGTAGTAAAAACTGTGTTGCAGACGCGTTGTCACGCCTCGAGACCATATCAAAGCCCGTGTCCGTTGGAGTCGACGAATTAATACATCACCAAAACTCAGACGAAAAGCTCCAAGCCCTATTAAGGAACAACACGTCATCTCTTCAATTAAAACTCATCGCCTTCAATGGCGGATCTGAGCTATACTGCGATACATTGACAGGAAGAACTCGCCCTTTCGTACCGGCTTCCCTGCGAAAAAAAATAATTAAATTCGTTCCATCAGCCATCACACCCTAGTGGCCGCGCCACATGCAAAGCTATTTCCCGAAGTTTCGTCTGGCCCTGCATGCAAAAAGATACACACCAAAAGGCACGAAACTGCATCCCGTGCCAACGCTCAAAAGTAGGCCGACATCAAAGAAATTCACGTCAGCATTTTGCAGTTCCAGCTGAAAGGTTTCAGCACGTTCACCTTTACATAGTAGAACCACCTACTCCTTGCCAGGGATTCAAATACGTGCTCACTATTGCGGATCGATTTTTACGTTGACCCGAGTTCCGCTTAGCGATCAAACGGCCGAATCACTCACCAAAGCGTTTTTCAACAATTGGGTGGCACGGTTTGGAGCCTCACAGACCGTAACTTCGGAACAAAGCACACAGTTTGAGTCGTTATTTTTCATAGCTCTAGCTAACCTAATCGGCTGCGAATGCACCAGAACATCACCATACCACCCCTAGTCTAATGGGGCGATTGAACGATGGCATCGATCCTTGAAACAAGCTATCATATGCCATGAAAGGAAATCAGCCTGGGTTAACGTACTCCCGACAGTGTTGTTGGACCTTAGAAACACAGTGAAAGAAGACATTGGTACATCTTCGGCAGAAATGGTATACACGACAACGCTTACGCTTCCGGGTGAATTTTTCATACCCAGCAACGAAACAATAAGTCATCACACTTTTTTAAATGGCCTCCGTCAAACGATGCAAGAACTCCGACCCACGCCTACATCCAACCTTCCTTCAAGTGGGCGCTGTACGCAGAGCTCTATTGCAACCATTTACCGGCCCTCATAAAATACTAAATCGATTATCAGAAGTACTATACAAAATTGACGTAAACGGGCGCTCAATAAACGTTTCCACCAAGCAATTGAAGCCCGCGTTTCTCGAAGAAGTCCCAAATACGGACAGCTACCCCGACATTAGCCAACCCAGTGCTGCAGCGACCACATCGCAGCATCCGAACTGTGAATTCCGGTCCACTGTGCTGCAATCGCCCAAGCCCTGGATACCAATTAATCCACCGCCACCAAGGATCACGCGCACATATCAACCAGCTAAACGTCATATCGCGAACGACATGACTCAGGAGGGACAACTGTGGGGAAGCAACAGCTCGCCGCTAAAAAGTTTCAATGTTATGGACTCACGGCCAGAAACGATGCAACGCTCCAAGGAGAATTAGACAACAACGCATGAGTTGAGAAGCAACAGTCAGTCGATGACGCCATTCGATGCAAGCAACACGCAATTCCGACCGAGTACATGCCGACACGTGATTATTGTTAATTATTAAGTTAAATAAAGTTATATACAGTGACGACGGTTGTATTGCATTGTTTCATACCCACAGATCTAAACTTCCGGCAGGGTTACATGTCTATGCTAAATTTCAGCAACGACTCGATACCCTTTGTGCATAACCTGTCCACAAGAATCGAGAAAATTGATCACTAAAAAAATCGTGCCACTTCTTACAGATGGATATTAGATTGCTAGCAATCGTCTTCTGTTGATTCAAGTCGTTGATGCATGTGTCTTCATGCAGTAGGCCATCTTGGCTCAAACCGGTATGGCAAAAATAGATAGTAATTCTACATTCCTAGTTCCCTGTACTTCCTCAAGTTAACAAAATATAACCAAATCCCTTCCTGATAATTTTTCAGTTTGAAAGGAATCAAGTTTAAATTTTTTTGCTTACCCCAGTCACAGTTCAATCCATTCAGAACTATCAATCGGAATCACTTTGTTAAATATTTTCATTCTAGTTTAACAACATCTTATAAATTTTTGAAAATTTCGTGATATTATAAATAATTATACCTTTTATGTATAAAATGAACATGTTTCACTCTACATGTGTATTTACTAACATTTATGTCTGTAATATTTTTAATGCTCACCTTTCATAATGGACGCAATCACAAAAAATTTTGTGCTTACAACGTATAATGCAGGCTAAAAGGTATTTGTCGTAATTAATTGTATTAGACGATTTATATACATGTCATGATTTGAATTAGTTCTATTGTTATTGTTCTGTATTTATATTCAATGCACTTTTCATACCTTATTATTTCTATCTTAATCATATTACAAAAAATATTGTATTAAAAATGACAATTAGAAGCCTTAATTTAGTGGCGCATTTTCTGATAACAAGTGATCAATTTATAGTACTGAGAGCATGCAGTGAATAATTGTTTGTTACCTAAACAAAAATTAACTTTAGTTTGAATACGCCACGATATTTATCGCAATCGCAGATGTTTGGAAGATGGCATGGAGTCATTAATCTCTTGGTGTCCTGCCACAAGAGCCCCAGTACACTGCGGACTACCACAGTATGCTGGAATTCTAAGGAGAGAACTAGTTTACCCGTGCCGGGCAACCTACATAAATTAACAAACATCAAAGGGAAGGGAAAGAAAGAGTAGAATCATTTGAGAATGAAACTCTACTAGTTAGGTGAAGAAACTTTTCTGTAACAATTTAATCTATTAGATGAATACTATTGTGGTCGGTATTGATAGAAATTTAATCGAATTTTTTTTCACGCCCTTAATTGCAAAATAATTGAGTTTAAAATAACACAATTCAAACAATCATTGTTAAATGCATGCATAAAATGATTGCCAAATTCATGCATAACATAAAAAGACAAAGAGCTTCAACCCTTTCAACCCAATATTCAATCGCGTGTAACTACCACATATGTTCGAAAGATTTGCAACTCTTTCAAGAAGAAATGTAGTTGAGTAGGTATATATAAATGTCCATGAAGGACTGCAGCGATGGTCTGCTGCCACGGCGGAAGAGGATGGTAAGATCCGCCGAGATTGGCCTTGTCTGAGGACGTGTGGATGCGTGTGTAGGCTAGCGTTGCGGTATCGTGGGGCGGGTTCTTTTCCCCAGCACAAGGACCCACTACAATTCACGATTCACACATTCACGAATTAAAAGGGTCGAATGCCGATCGACTGATTTCGAGCCCGAGGTAACATACCAAGGGTTGAACTAATTTATAGCCAGTAACAACCTGGGCCGGAAGAAAACAAACGGACTTATGAACAGACCCCACAAATAAGAGTGGGATACCCAGGTTAGAAGCGATGCCCCCTCGCACCCTCCCAACCGGATCAAGTGATGCTTGCAATTTAAAAAAAAATAATTATTTATTTAAAAAAATGGTAAATAATTAAAAGCAAAGATATTCTCGAAATGACAGGTTGTTATCGTTCCAGTAGAGGGCAGTAAAGTGCGTAAGATTCCACAGAAATGGACTGAACATCGAACATTGCCTGTTATTTCAGCTCCATGCCAAATAGCTTTTCGCCCCGACGCAAAACTCATTCGGTGATAAGAATATTTGTTGTCACCTTGTGGTATTGTTTTCTTACAACTTATATGAGTTCCCTTTCATTAATTTCCAGGTAGTTGTTGTGGAATTTTCGGGGCATACAAAAGTCCAATCAAAACGAGGTCGTACTCATCCCCAAATCATCCAATTCGGTTGCTGTCTGACCGTAGACTAACAAGTAAGTAGGCAAACAGGCGAGTGAATAGATAGGCAAGCAGGTAGCAAAAACACCGCTGTAACTTGAATAAATTGTAGTAGCTAGTGACGCTCAAATATCGACTTTCATGGAAGTCCTCAACTCCTCGAAAATTTAAAGGGCACAAAACTAAGTCCTCTGAGAAAGCGATTGCACGGCGTTCGTATTATAACCTTGCGTTTTGAAGGCTTGCTGTTTGTTGACATGAGACGGTGCGGTCGCGTTTTATCTGGTAGTAATTACTAGTTGCTCCAGCAACGTCTTCATTTTAAATGAATCCGATACAACTTCAAGGTGATTATCTTCATATGAAAACTTTTGTCTGAAACCGGTCTCTTTTGATCAACAACACTTCAAGATAATTCGCTTCTCAATAAACCAAGTAATCCACAGTCAATCACTTCTCCAAATTCATCCACCTACACAATTCACCCCAAGCAATAGGCGCTCCACAAGGGCCCACCATAGTACCTGATTCGCTTGTAGCACAACAGTATTCCCCTAACCACGAACAAAAAAAAAGTTCGTCATAAGAAAGCTACCTGTCGATACGCGTGGTACATTACTACACAAGTCGATCCAAGTAGTAGCCTATGCGGATGACATCAACATTTTGTTACGGTCACTAAAAACTGCCAAAGAGCTCTTCCTGAAACTCGACAGCGAAGCAAAACTATTAGGGCTACAAATCAATGAGAATAAAACAAAACTCATGACGCAGTCGAGGAAAAATACCTCAAATACACAAAATATTACACTTGGCGAATACAGTATCGAAAATGTGAGCAAATTTGTGTATT
Organism: Odontomyia ornata; assembly: GCA_963969285.1. Lineage (NCBI taxonomy): Eukaryota > Metazoa > Arthropoda > Insecta > Diptera > Stratiomyidae > Odontomyia > Odontomyia ornata. Next base: position 18,041,347 of record OZ017740.1, on the reverse strand, counting down.
TAGGCGCCAAAATAACAAGTACCCGTAATGAAAGAGATGAAATACGCCGAAAAATACAGCTTGCAAATAAAATATTTTATTCAGTTTTGACAATCCTGAAGACCAGCTGCATACACAGGAAAACAAAGCTCAAAGTATACAAATCTGTGATAAGACCTGTGTTATGCTATGGGTGTGAAACCCAAGCATCCGCAAATATATTGAACGCCTTTGAGCGACGGGTCCTGGGCGAATAATCGGAGCGAAGCTAGACGGGGACCAATGGCGAATTCGATACAACCATGAGCTGTATGAAATTTTTGACGAGCCCGAGGTCTCAACGAATGTAAGTCTGCAGAAGCTGGAATGGGCTGACCACATGAATCGTATGGATGAACAACGGATGCTCAAAAAGGTATTCGTTGGGAGAACTGAAGGCCGGAGACCAGTGGAAAAACCGAGGAAACGTTGGCCTGACTCGGTCGACGAAGACAGTTCATCTCTGCTCGGATTTCGAAATAGGAGGACGCGGTCAATGCACCGAGACCTTTGGAGACGCTATTTGCAGGAAGCGAAGGCCCGAGAGGGCCGTAGTGCTACGAAGTAGAAGAAGATTACTAATATCTTTGACTGAATGGAATCTTAAAGAGATTTTTGTGATCTTGTCTGAAATGGTGGAGAAGATCCAATCAAAAATGTAGTGGGCAGTTCGATGGAAAGCCCAAAAAGTAGTAATCGAAAGATGTTCAAACGGCTATAAACCCGCAAATACAATTCGATTTTATTGAAGCTTACAAAGGATAAGGAACATTTATATAACTACAAATATCAAACTTCATTAAATTTAAGGGTACCCATATGAATTTATTGCGATTTATTGTTTCGAGTTTCATGAGTTTATTTTATCGCTAATTCAACTGCCAAATTTAGATCTTCAGCCAATAAACTTATTCAGGTTATGGTCCCAGATAGATAAATTAATTGATAAATTTTAAGAAGCAAAAAGTAAAAAGATTCCAGTAGAATTTTTCCGATTATTTTTTCGTCTTGTTGAACGTACATTTGGAGCATTGTGAATACTGAATACATCGAACAAGTGAGGTTAGAAAACCGTTTGGGCAAAAGCAAGCAGATTGAGGCTAGTTCACAATTAACACAGACCGAAGAAGCAGTGATTAACATAGAATCGCAAACAGAATCTATTGTGAACATCGAATTGAAAATGTCATCGTCACTTTTAGCATTGATTGAAAAATTGCGTGGAAGAGAAAATTATTCCACATGAAAATTTGCGATGGAGAATTAATTGGCAGCTGAAGGCATATCTCAATGTTTGACTGATGCAGAAACAGATGCGAATAAAACTGCTAAGGCCAAAGGTGCGATCGTTTTGAGTATCGATAAAAGCAATTACCTGCATGTCACAGGAGCAATGACAGCAAACGAAACAATTTGAAGAAAACGTTTGAAGATTAAGGGGCTGAGCGAAAAGTATCAATACAAAATTGGCTGAATGCTCTTCAATGGAAACCAACGTGACTGAAATAATTTCTACAGCACAACGGCGGAATGAAAGTGGTTTCAAGGTTGAAGACGAATGGTTGGCCATATTTTTGCTTTCTGAATTGACCGATGACTATTTGCCGATGATAATGACATTGGAGACGAGTGCAGCGAAGCTATCGAGCGACAGTATTAAAACGAAGCTTTCACAAGAGCCAGTTACAGCCACTTGATCAGGCAAACAAACGGCATTGTATGCAAAACTTAGAAGCCGTTTTCGTTAAAATAGTAATATCACTTGTTACACATGTAAAGTCAAAGGTCAAAAATCCAACCGATGTCCACAGAAGGCAAATAAATCGACCGATGAGAGGAACGGCAAATATAGAAGTTGTGATTGGTACATCGTTTCAGGAGCAACGAGACATATGACTATGCATTAGAATTGGTTAATTGAAATGGAGAAATCGATACACCGCCGATTTGAGCTGAGAATAATAAAATGATGATAGTCGAATGCACTGGAGTAGTGAATTTTGGTGTGGAAACCGATAGAATGACCAAATATTTGCAATTAACTGGCATACTGTGTGTACCGGAGCTAACAGCAAATTTATTATCGGTGAGCCAAAAAGCGGCTAGTGGAAATTCTGTGAAATTTTCAGTCGATTAGTGCGAAATTCACAATAGTATTGGTAAATTGCTAGCAACAGCGTCATGCGTTAATGGCTTGAATAAATTGGATTGCTTTTGTGGTGGCCCGAATGGTATCGCACTAACAACGGTGAGCACAAATAATTCAATGGAGTTGTCGCACAGACGATTTGGCCATTTTAATGTGAAAAGTCTGGATATGATGATAAAAGGAGCGGTAACAGGAATGTCATTCGTTGACAGCAGTCAGAATATTGACTGTGTAGCTTGTTGTTAAGGGAAACAAGCAAGAGAGCCGTTCAAGCCTAAAGGATCTAGAGCAAAATGTTTGCTAGAGCGTTTGCATGGAGATTTGGCTGGAAAGATTAAGTGCGCACCGATTGGTGGAAACTGGTACGCGTTAGTGCTTGTTGGTGATTTCAGCCGCCGTACATTCATATATTTGCTGAAGCAAAAGAGTGAAACGTTCAGAAAATTTTGTGCGTTTAAAATGCAAGTTGAAAACGAGACCGGCTTAAAAATAAAAGCTTTCCGGAGCAACAACGGCACAGAATTCTGGTCAAATGAATTCAAAGCATTTTTGAGCCAAATGTCATTCAAAATAAAACGTCAGTGGAGTACACGCCACAGCAAAACGGCTTGGCCGAGCGTTCAATACGAACAATTGTTGTGGAAGCAACGTGCATGTTATACGATTCAGGCTTGCCTAAACGTTTTTGGGGCGAAGCACTTAATACCTTACTGTACGTGAAAAATCACACAGCATCACGTATGCTGAAGTATAAATCACCAATGGAAATATGGACCAGAGAATAGCCCGATATTAGTCACTTCAGGGTGTTTGGTTCACGAGCGATGGCGCACATTCTATCAGAGAAGAGAAAGAAATTTGAAGGAGTACATATTTGTTGGCTATATGGAAAGACAAAAGGGTTATTGATTAATAGATGCAGAGACCAACCAGACGATAGCGAGCAGAGACGTCAAAATCTTTGAAAATGACGAATCGTCCGAGAGTGAACAAAGTGACTGTGAAAATCCAATTGTGTCTGAGTCAATAAGAATCAATGGCGTACAACATGGCCTGAACAATGTTGCCATTGACCCAGCTAGTAATCAGGATAGAAATGATACAGCGAATCAATCTGAAATTGATGGGGTGAATGAAACGATAGCAAATGCAGCAGCGGAGGACAATGGTGTGGAAACGGGCCACAATGATACGTAAATGGACGATACCATGTATGATGATGCAGTGAGTGATAGTGAATATAAGCTAGATGAAACTATTGTAGCAGCATCAACGCCACGTCGATCAGCACGAACCACTAGACCTGTGCAGAAGCGGCCAAATTTGCTGATACCGCAATAAACGATGAACCGTTCACAGTGAGTGAAGCTTTAGCCAGTTGCGAAAATCAACAATGGCAACAAGCAATGGCAGAAGAATATCAGTCATTAATGAGCAATCACGCTTAGGATCTCGTTAAATTGCCCGATGGTTGCAAAGCCATGTCAAATAAATGGGGTTTTATACGATAAACTGATTCAGCTGGTAAAGTTGAAAGATATAAAGCAAGGCTAGTAGCAAGAGGCTGTAGTGAAAGACAAGGAATTGACTATGTTGAAACGTTTTCGCCGGTAGTCCGATACTCATCACTTTGTATGCTAATAGCATTAACTGTAAAAATTGGGCTGACCATCGATCAAATTGGTGGTGTTACCGCATTCCTCCTCAGTGACATTAAAGAAACGATTTATATGCGACAACCGGAATCTTTTGAAGATGGCACTGATCGAGTTTGTCGTTTGAAGAAATCACTGTATGGGCTGCAGCAAGCTAGTCGCATGTGGAACATCAAATTAAATGAAGTGTTGGTGCGTGCTGGTTTTTATTGTTGCAAGAAGTATGCATGTATATACGTGCGTCGAGAGAGAAAATCAATTGTTGTTATTGCAGTGTATGTTGATGATTTGCTGATTTTTTATGACAACAATGAGTGGAAAGATCAGCTGAAATCAACATTGAAGAAGAATTTTTCCATGAAAGATCTCGGAAATGTATCAAACATGCTGAACATTCAAATAGAATATGATCGTCGCAATGGTGTGTTGCAACTAAATCAGCAAAAATACACTGAACAAGTATTAAAGCGATTCAATATGTTCAAATGTGAAGCAGTAAGGCTATCAAGCGACTTGAACCAGCGATTGACATTGGAAATGTCACCATCTACCGATGAGCAGCTTGAACATGTGCAAAATGTACCAAAATGAAAAGCGGTTGGCAGCATTTTATATTTGGCACAATGTTCACCGCCAGATATTTCGTTCAGCATTACCAATGTAAGTCAATTTAATCAAAATTACAGATAAGCACATTGGAAAACAGTTAAGCGTCTTTTGCGCTATTTGAAAGGTACATTGAATTGCAAATTAACATATTCACGCTTTTCAGATGCTGGTTGGGATTCCAGTTTTTGCAATTTTGCATCGTGTACTGGTTACGTATTTTTATGGCATGGTGCTATATCATGAGCATCCAAAAAGCAACCAACAATCGCAACTAGTACAGCATAATCTGAATATTTGGCATTAACAGCGGGAAGCAAACAGGCTCTATGGCTTGTTGAATTGAAAGATGAAATACTCAACGATGGCAAGCCAATAATTTGAATTACGTGTGATAGCAAAGGTGCAATTGATTTAACATCAACCGGAACATTTAATGCTCGAACCAAACATATTAGCATCAGGCATTATTTTATCAAAGAATTAGTAGAGAAAATCAAGTTGAAGTTAAACACGAAAACACCGATAAAATGATCGCTGACTTCTTAACCAAAGCTTGAGAGAAATGGGATTGCTGGAGAGAAATTGGGATTGTATGAATTTCATTTTTCTCATTGTAAATATTAAAATTTTTTGGTTGTAAATATTGAAAAAGAATTGAGATTTAAGGACTCATTGATTAAGAGGGAATATTGAAATTAAAGTACTCAATGAGTCAACATTATTTGACACTTATGTCATACATGTATACATTCAATCTGATTTGACATTTGTATATGACTTTTCGTTTTTCTTAAATAAAACACTAAATGAAACAGCCGTGTGTTGGATTTCATTAGTTTATTTTATCGCTAATTTAACTGCCAACTGGGATCAAATTCCAGTAGTGAGTTCTGAGAAAGGTATTCGCAATACTGTTGTGCGAAGAATGCAACAATTAACCATCTCTATTGAAGTTGTAAAGGGAAGGATTTGCCAAATTATCATTACTTTTAATTTTGAACCCATACAGAACGAATACTAAGGAACAATACAAAAAATCGTTGTCTCTGATGTCTTGTAAATCATAATTATTTTAAGCTTATTTTATTCTTATTTTCACATTTAATCACCACCTTAATTCCTGTCTTAATGTACTCCTGCCAGGACTTGCAAATCAAGTCGGAGTCACCAATATGTAAAATCAAGCTGACAAGCACACTATATACACAACATTTTGAATTCTATCTATGCGTTGTTTTACACTGCTTATTTTTTAACAGTTTTATCTTATCATCTCATTTTATAGTTCCGTTGCACCCTCATTGATCACTTTTGTTTCATTTGTGTGAATAATTTTATTTCTGTATCATTTTCTTAGACTTTTCATTTATTCTAATAAAATTTCTCTCTTCAATAATTCTAGATACGAAAAAGGCCGAATATCAGGTCTAAGAAAAATTCTAACAGCTATACTACATTGGATATGGCCACCAGATCGTTGTAAAAATTGTCAATCAGTCTATAGTGTATCCGTGATCGATCAAGTCGATGGTAATTCAAATAATGTCGGACAAATACATCGAACAATTGACGGCCGTTTTGTTGTGGGTAATTCACCGACACCATTGGATGACGATTATGATCGTGAACGACGTGGATCGCAAAGTAGTAGCAGTGACGATGGAGGATTTCTCGCAAGACGTTCAGGAAATCGACGAGCATCGTGGAGGAGACCGTTGGTTGCATCATCCAGCCAATTAAGTTTACGTTCAGATAATTCTGGAAGCAATTTAATACGAGGATTGGGTGGGCTACTTAAAATCGGCACGCGCCCTCAGCAGCATTTGTACAAAAACCTGCCTCTATCGCAAAGCCAGCCATTTACACAAAATCTTCACATCAATACGGTGAGTGCAGGTGTAGCCGGTCCAGTGACACCCAATTTCTACACACCATCCAAGGTTTCAAGGATATTTTCCAGCTCCCCAGCCAGTACTACCGGAGTTACATCACCATGGGCTGGGAATCAATTCAGTGATCTCAGTACAGTTTATCCTAGTTCGGCTGAACGGTCCTTTCCCACGCCATCTAGTGGGAACTTGAGTAGATTTAGATTATCACAGGAATTGCCATCACTAAGGACAATCCAAGAAGAAACACGCCAAATGAATCACGGCTTTGTGCCGCTTCATATTCATTCGCCATCGTGGCGAGGCTACTATCACAACCAAGTACCATATCATAGCTATCGGCCTAGGACGCGTTGGTTTCCACGTCATTCCAGGATAACCCGAAGCAATTCTGAATTGCTCTCACCGCTGCCCCCACTAAATTTTACAATGCGAGGCGTGGAGGCATCGCCTGAGAGCCGTTCTAGTTCTAGTGGTTTTGGTAGTAAGAACACTTCCAGCCAACCACAAGGATCTCATTCCGGAAGTACAAGTGAGTGGCGACTGCTGCCACCATATCGCCCCCCACCTCCTCCCCCCTCGACTACATTTCAGCAGCAACTTTATCCCTACTATTATGCTAGTCAACGTCCTGAATCCCCGCCATACACTATGGAGCATTGGCTCGAGATGATCTCCCGCCTGAATCCCGCCCCCGAAACACCCAACCAACAAAAGGGTTTGGATGTCGGGAGCGTCGACTGCCACTACGAGTTTGATCCCTCCACACCCACCCCGAGTGCATCCACGCCAACAGGAGCACCCCGCGACGATCTTCACGTTGTCGAACCACAGCCCACAACGTCGCAATTCCACACCATTGGCCCAACCACTACAACGGGGACTGGATCGCGTAAAACCCGTCCCTCCCGCTATGACAATATTGAGGCTCGCGTACAAGCTATGAAAGAGGAGTTCTATGCATATCGTAAACGACAAGCTATGAGACGGGCTGGTGTTGAACTCGAGAGTGCATGCTGATGTACCAAAAAGGATAACACACGCTAAAGTGTAATTTTAAATAATATTTAATTAATTAAATAAGGAATGCATTATGTAAAATAAACAACAATACTGCCAACCTCAAAACTGGATTAAATTATACTTCTCCCGTAATATATTTAGAGAATATTTAGGATTAAATAAATCTTAATCTAATTAAACAAAAAGCAAGAAATCCAAAGTCATTTAAAACTTAAGAGAACTTAAGAAAATTCGCACAGCAATGCATGAAACTACAAACTAACAATTAACGATCTAACTAAATGCACTCTTCAAATAGATTCTTCTAACGAACGATTCATTGAATTTACTATTCCACTCGCTCAACCAATCAATCGGTTTAACGACAACACTATCCGAATCCAGCAATAAGAATATATCCTTCAACTGAACTTGCCGTATCCTAAAAACGTACCGAAAACTTCAATTGCCAACACACAAGTGAATGCGCATTTCACATGGGACTTCCGCAAGGTTCACACAACGGTCCGATTGTATTCTCAAATCAAATCAACTAGACTTTACGAAACAAACAGAATTGTACTCTGCACAGCCTAATGTAGACAATGTACTAAATTTAATATATTTAAAAACAAAAACCAAGTAAAATAGTTAAGATTGTACTCTAAACAACAACATTGTATGTATATCTCTCTTCCTTTCGGAAACGTTTTGTTTTTAGTTTTCTTAAAAACAAAAACACTTCTCACAACGCTTTATTTTATCGTAGAAAAAAATTCAATTTCTAAATATGAACATGAAATAAATTAAATTAAATAACAAACCTACACACAACAAATCTATACCATAAGTAGAAACTTTAGAGAAAATTAAACAAACATTCGTAATTGTAATTATATCCGAAAATTAATTAAATTAACTAAATCACAAAAACAAAAGAAATTTTCAACCGCAAAACGCAAAGATGAAGAACAAAATGAAACAAAACCAAACTTTAAGATAGACGTGAATAAATTAAATTAATTTAACTTATCAATCAATTTAGTTGTGAGCGAAACAAGTTAATAAATTAACAAAATACAAAAAAATCACAAGAAAAATATTTTAAACACTAAATTTCAAAACAAAGCAAAAAACGTATGAGATATGAAAATTAAGTGTGCGCATGGATCAACGATTTAGTACTATCAATTAATTTAATTATGAGATTAAATTAAACAAATTACGATTGTAAAAATTATAAACAAACAACTGATATTTATATAAATTAATTCATAAATAAAACAAATATTAAACGTAACCTATAAGTGAATGAAATCTTCAAGAAAAACCAACAAAAAACGCAAAAAACTACAAATTAGAAATCGTTACAATTTACACATATAGACACAGTTTAGCGAATAAGATCGTAATGAGTTAATCTACTGGATAACAAACTCTTAAATAAAAACAAAGGTAAAATCATTACAAACTCACACAAACACAAGAAAGAGGCAAATTTAACTTACAATTAAAGATAAATTTCAAAGAGAAAAAACTTTAAAATAAAATTATGTACGATTCAATAATGTGATATAAATGAAAAAATATGAAGAAAATGGATAAGAATAGAAAAATTTCTATGATGAAAACACGAATAACGAAAAAAATACTAAATAGCTAAAATTAAAAACAACAAAAAACATCACATTACTGCATAAGTATAAAAATAAATAAAACATTGTTAAATAATGTAATTCACACATCCACAAAAAGTCTAAAATATTAAAAAGCGACAAAAACTATCTAAATCTATAGCTTATTCACAAAACCAGAAAATAAGAACAACAACATCAAACAGAACCAGTTATTATAATACTTAGCAAAATTATGTTGAAAATGCAATGAAAAAATGAGAGAATGAGAAAAAATCTAAATCAATTAATTATTAAATAAATGAAGAGAAAAAAAATGTTTTTAAATTCGGTCGATCGTTAATTCAGTCAATACTCATTAATTTAATTTCTTAGAGAAACAAAATTTCCTTCTTAATTTTCTTCTTTTCACATTTTTTGTATGAAATGAAATTGAAAAATAAAAAACAAAAAAACGAATTAAATATCTTATTTAATGGACTGAAATATAGAAACAAAAGCAACAAATGAAGGATAAGAAGAGAACGTAGAATGCGAAGAAGATGAAAATAAGATCTAAAATAACAAATTCAAAATGTTATGTAAGTAAAACAAAAATGAATAAATTCACAATAAATTGAAATTTATTTCAAAAATTTAGACGGTGTTTCATTTCACAATGAAAATTAACTGTAGCTTTTTTTTTTGCTGAAACTATAACATGAACTTTATGGGTGATTTTTTGTATCCTTTGTTATTTAAAAAACGCAAAAATATCGTAAAACTGCATTAAATTATTAGTTGAGTCAATATATTTGCTGATTGAAATAATTATTACAATTTTTGGTTACAACTACTTTTGAGTGATGCGGGTGAGAGGTACAATTTAAAACCACGACTCATTAATAAAATACTTATGTATTGTTCTTTCCAAGGTTGCAAATAACGCTGGTATATTGGTTATGGAAGAATAGTTTGACGTCATCCCATAAAAAATAGTATAGGGGTATTAAATCGCATGACCTGAACGGTTAACTCAATAGTCCTGTAGCGTTCACTACACTTAAAAAGAAAATTTTAATTACAACCTCATTTGTATAACTGGGAAATTCACAACCCTACAATCGACGAACTGTAGTATGCCACGTCGGATTTATTCTCGAATAAAAGGTTGCATAAATTCAACCGCACTTGTTAATTTTAGTCACCACTTAGCATTCGCCTTAATCCACAAATCGGTAACAACGACGTGATCTGAACACGCAGTGCGTGAAAACATAGAGGGTAAAAAAAACTGTTAAGTACCACGAACAATGGCGAACGAAAATGAAGCACAGATTGCTAACGTGCATGGAAACACAGCCGTGCCCAACAGAGTGCAGTAACAGTAAAATTACTGGAGTTCACACCTATAAATCCCGCACTCTGGTTCTGGTGACCAAGGAGGGGAAATTCAGCCACGCAGTGTAAGCTCTCGGGGCGCGTTATACAATCGAAGTGGAAGATATAACACTTAACGTAAGGGGCGACCGAAAACCATCACAACTTTTACGCGAGCTACGTGGCCTCGGCAGTACAGCGCTCAGTGACGAAATAATACCAACGATTCGAACCAACGCAGGATCAAGTAGCCAACTTCGCGGATACAGTCTCGTCAACGCTGTGGAGCAACGCGCAAATCATCGAAATCTCCCACCATCAGCTTAAAAATAGCGCGAATGATGCTCAGTTTTCGTAAGGAGATGACTGAGATCAATAAGCACGAGCCTTGCAAGTCTCATATCGTTCACGTAGTTACAGCCCCCCACGCTCGATCTTTCACAGCCGTTCGAACTCTGAGTTGCAAAATAGCGAGTGCTGTTGGTACCATCAATGTTTCAGTGCTAATGCCAAAAAGTGCAAAGAAACATACTAGTTCTCGGGAAACGCAAACGGGGCGCTGATGGTGGCCAGCGATAGCAGCCAAAAGTCTTGCCGCTTATTTGTCATCGATCAAAGCTCGAAGAAAATGTTTCTCGTTGATACTGGAGCCCATTTATGCATGATTCCACGTCAGTTCATGTGTGGCCCCCTTAAGAGGCCCTCATACAGACTGGTGGCCCAAACGGAATACACATCGCCACATATGGATTCTCAGCACTCACGCTAAACCTCGGGCTGTGGCGCAGTTTCGCGTTAATTTTCGTGATTACCGATGCGCCCAAACCAATCATTGGAGCCAATTTTTAATACATTTTGGATTATGACTCCACCTCCAAGAGAGCCAACTCATCGATAAGCTGACAAAACTCACGTCCCGCAGTCGCGTTGTCGAAGGCAGTGCGCAAATCATCAAGGCAATCTCCAAGAACTCACCATACCAACAGCTTCTCGCAGAGTTTCCGGACATCACGCGACCCGACAAAAAAGCACCAGTGGCGTGATACATAACCAGACACCACATTTCAACAATGCCAAGAACTCCCGTGGTGGCCAAAGCACGGCGCTTCTCGACTGGCAAGTACAACGTTGCCCATAAGGAACTCGACACAATGGTCCAGCTCGGCGCTTCATTCAGCAGCTGGTCATTGCCATTATACATGGCCTCGAAGAAGGATGCAAATTGGCGCCCGTGTGCCAACTTCAGAACACTCAACGCGCACGCCGTCCCGGATAGTAATCCCATATGTCACATTCATGGCTTCACTCAATCACTGCGTGGTAAAAGCTTTTTTCCAAAAATCAATTGAGTGCGCGCGTACAGCCAGATTCCGGCTGCCAAGGAGAATGCTGAGAAAATGGCAATAACAATGCCGTTCGGCCTCTTCGATTTTTTCTTCATGAACTACGGGCTCCGAAACGCAACGCTAATCTTCCAACGTTTCATCGACGAGGTGTTGCAAAGGTTGGATTTCGATTACGCTAATATTGACGATATTCTCATAGCCTCCGAAAATGAAGCGTGACGTCGAGAACATCTCTGGTAGATTTTGGAACGACTCAACGAATACGGCGGTGTCATCAAAGGCCGAAAATGCAAGTTCGGAGCCGAGGAGGTGACATTATTTTGTTACATCAGCACCAGCGAAGGCATCAAACCACCAGTGAAAAATGTTAAAGACATTGTGATTTCCTGAAGACAGAGATAGTCAAGCAGCTACGTCGTTTCATTAGTATGTACAGATTTTATAGAATCGGCATGCTTGATGTAGCCCATACACAAGCTCCGCTGCACGATAGGTTACAGGATACATCAAGTGTAACGCGCCGCTAGAATGGACATCGCAAATAAGCCTCGCGCAAGCTTCAATGCTGGCGGATCCTCTAAATGGTGCGCAGCTTGCAATCGTGTGCGACGCATAGATTTTTTTGCCGGAGCAGTCTTACAGCAACTAATGAATAACGTCTTGGCGCCGCTAGCCTTCTTCTCTAAGAAGTTCACTCCGGCCGAGATGCGCTACGGCGCCTTCGATAGAGAACTACTGGCAATCTACCTCACAAACAAGCACTACCAATATTTTCTAGTGCCACAAGTGTTCACGGTATGCACCGATCACATGCCATTAACATTCGCTTTCCATAAAAACCCCAGAAAAGCTTCGCCACGGGAAGCTCGATATCTCGAGCTCATCAGCCAGATTACGACGGACATTCAGCACATCTCGGGTATGGGCAACGTTGTCGCTGACGTACTCTTGCGCAAAGAAGTAATCGAGCAGACCGGCGACTACAACAAACGCAAGAAAGCAACGAAGAGTTGAAAGCACTGTTGAATTGGGGAACAAGCTTACAGCTCAAACAAGTGAATATTCCAGGCACAGACGCACCAGTTTTGTGCGATACTATGACGAGGAAAGCTCAGCTATACACCACACCAGCCTTCAGAAAAGCCGCTTGTATTTCAGCGCACGCCTTGCTCATCCAGCCCCGAGAGCAACATCAAAGCTGGTTGCACAACGATACATCTGGTCTTCTATCGAAAAGAATTGTCGAGTTTGCGCACAAGCATGCTATAATGCCATCAATCGAAAATTTATTGACACGTCAATGCACTATTGCCTCACGTACGTTGACCAATACTCACGATGGCCCGAAGTAATCGCTATAGAAAATCAAGAGGCAGAGACAGTCGCACGAGCATTCTGGGAAAATTGAATCTCACGTTATGGCCCACCGCATCGAATCACCACCGACCAAAAACGACAGTTCGAATCGCACCTCATCAGGTCACTAAACCGCCCAGCAGGTATTACACACCTACACACGGCTGCTCACCACCCACAAGGAAACGGCATGGTGGAACGTTTCCACCACGACCTCAAGGCCGAAATTCAATACCATCAGAACGACTAATGCAAGAAAATCATACGAGAGGTTATCATGGATATAAGTGCAAGCTACTCGCCAACTGAACTACTCTATGGCGAGGTGATATGTTTGCCGGGCGGATTTTTCACCCTGACCCTATACAAAGACGAACCGAGCAATTTTATCAAGGACTTTCGACTTGATTCACTTAGTGCCCATCACTGACCATGACTGATGTACGTCATTCATTTCCAAAAACTTGGCAACATCTACACACGTTTTTGTGCGAGATGACGCCGTAAAAAATGCACTGCAGATGCCATATGACGGTCCGTACGAGGTACTAAAACCGGCGACAAGAGATTTTCGATAAGAGCGCACGGCAAAGAGGTCACCGTCTCGATTAATAGGTTGAAACCTGTATTTGTGCTAGTCGAATCTTCACCAGGCAACCGAAAGGCAACACACAACAGCAACATAAACAGCAACAACATGGCCTACAGTACAAGGGGGATCAACAGCAGCTGCAGGGACAGCGGCAACAAGAACTTCCTCGTCGATCAGAGTGACAGGTCCTCTTTGTCGATCAATACCAGGCCGGCTTCAATTAAGAGCGAATGCTTATCATCATTCATACGTGAGTGAAGGTTTTTCACTACATGCAAATCTTCCTCTCCCATATGAATTGAAATCCCCCACCTTTCATGCCGCTCGAACACCCACACCCTCAAGTGGCTTTCTAGTTTCTCCCATAGAAAGCCTACTGCTCTTAAACTTTGACCACCAAATCTAGATTTGTATACTTGGAGCCTTGTTTTCCTGTGTATGCTGCTGGTCTTCAAGATCGCAAAAACTGAAAAAAATATTTTATTTGCGAGCTGTATTCTTCGGTGTATTTCATCTCTTTCATTACAGGTTCTCGTCATTTTGGTGCCTAAATACACAAATTTGCTCACATTTTCGATACTGTGTTCGCCAAGTGTGATGTTTTGTGGACTTGAGGTAGTTTTCCTCGGCTGCGTCATGAGCTTTGTTTAATTCTCATTGATTTGTAGTCCTACTAATTTTGCTTCGCTGTCGAGTTTCAGGAAGAGTTCTTTGGTAGTTGTTGATGACCGTGACAAAATATTGATGTCGTCCGCATAGGTTACTACTTGGCTTCATTCAGAGTCATCGCGTGGTTTGTAGCCGCCCAAGGCAAGGCTTTAATCGGTGCCCCCTCCCCTGGTAAAACCCGTAATTTTGTTCATTCCTGTTTTGGTTCTTGGGGATGATACCCTAGCACACGGCAGCTATTATAAATAACAACCTAATGGACCACCCACCGTCCACTACATATTGTATATACATGTACTAATATTTGATTTATTAATATACATTCTTTGTTTTTTCATTCTCTGTTCTTGGCTTTGGTGCTCTTTTTAGTCATCTATATACAAACTTTAAACATTGAATGGCATTCGCCTGGCTTTTGCATGAGCAAATGTTTTCAGAATTTCTCGAAAGCCTAAGTTTTTTCAGTGTCATTTTCTATTGCTAGAACGGCTAGAGAGTTCAGCCTTTCCTGTGCCATTGTAGAGCGCAAATAAGTTTTTATAAGCTTAAGTTTACTAAAGCTTTATTCGGCACAAGCAACTGACACGGGTATTGTTAGTAACACTCTTAGCGCGACTCACAAGTTTGTAAGCAAATCTTTACCGTTTGTAGTTTTGATCATACACAGGACTTCTTTTGGCGTGACTTTGTTGTTTCTTTTGTTTTCGTGATCCAAAATTGAACGCCCATGTAAAAGTTCATGATACAGTTCAATGCAGTTTATGTATATCAGACACTTTGGTTGTGTTGTCAGTTAAATATCTTTCAAGGTCCAAGCAACTTTGTTTTACAAGTAGATATTCTTTTTTTGGAAGTTGAACAACATTACCCACATATCCCCGAACTTTTTGATGTTCCTTCAACGCAGTTGATCTCTTCTCAAGTGAGACCAAAACGTTATCCACTAATGAATAAAAAACTTCTCTCGTAAAGGTTTCTTCAAATGACGATTGCACTCCCTCAACGACTCATAAAAAAAACTCGTTTCGTTTACGAATCCTTTTCTCGGGAAAACACGTTCGATACCAAGTTCAGCTCCTATTTCTTTCGCGGAGATTACTGAGTTCACATATCCATTCTATCTAAATCTGTTAAAAAATTCCGAACATTTATTGAACTTTTCAGAACAGTCACTGATGTCTACCTCTTTCCCTTGAATTCTTTTACTGATCGAATAAACTTCAAAAAGAATGTCATTCTACAAGACCAAAGTTACGATGAAGAAAAAGTCTTCCATCTGATTAATCAAAGATTGAGCTTCTGAGTGTTTGGGGGTCATTAATTTTGTCGCCTAACTCAACCAATGCATCCCTAACTTCCACATATTGGTATTTAACAGCCTGAACAGCACTTATACGAGCTCCCCAACTTGTTTCACGCACTTGCTTTAAAGTATGTGCTTTAGTATGGTCGTTTATTATACACCAGCGCTTCGTTGAACTAGAAAAGATGACAAAGATTCGATGTAAAATACCAAATAAAGATGTAGACTTAACTGATGATTTTGCTCCTTCAGCAATCACCAGGTTTAAGCTATGGCACCCACAAGGAATAATCACAGCCAAAGGGAATTTGTGCAGTACACGGGCTTGAACTCCATTATGTACACCTGCCATATTGGCGCCGTTATCGTATCCTTGACCACTGCTTTATTAATTCACCTAATATAGTTATTAGCTCATTTTGTATTGATAAACTTTATAAATTAAATTGTGTTTCTTTGCCAGTTATAAGTCTTAAGTGTTCCATTATGACACTATCAAATTTTCCTAAAATTTGTACAAATTCAAGAAAATTCCCGTTATTTTTTGTAAAAACTTTGGAAGATGACCCACGAAAAGCCATATTGTGCTCTACTAGATATGAAGTAATTTCCACTAACCGACGCAACATTTCTTCTGAGCGCTGAACCTCAGTTTCAATTTGCTTCATGATGTGCTTGTTAATTGAAGTGTCTCCTTCAATTCTTTTTTCTGCCTCAAGCCATTTAGCCATATTTTTCAAATGGTCTGGTGACAACTCATGGGATTTTAATTGGTCTGCAAAATTTTTCCAGCTGTTAAAATGATAACGCTCTAGGTGGTCTAAATTTTTGTTATGCATATATCGACGACTTCCTCATCGCGCCCAAGACAAAGGATGAACACCGTGAAAGTTTGAAACTTTTGTTGAACAGATTTAAGGAATATGGATTGTCGATCAACATAAGCAAATGCACATTTGGCGTTTCAACTGTACAATTTCTGGGTTACCTTATCGATAAAAACGGCATAAAACCTCTTCCTGACAGTGTAGAAACGATATTAAGCGTTAAAAAGCTTCAGAAGATTCCTAGGAGCAATCAATTTTTACAGGAAATCGCTGAAAAATGCAGCATCCGTTCAAGCACCTCAACGCAAATATCTGATAGAAGCAACGAAAAAAGAAAAACGACCAATAATATGGAATCCACAAGCGGAATCGGCATTTGAGGAATGTAAACGGCAAATTGCTCATGCAACATTATTGCGCCATCCCACCGAAAACGCTACTCTTGCGATCAAATCCGATACGGCAATGGAAGCAGTCCCCGAGCAATTAAATGATAATTCTAAGGAACTACTCGGATTCTTCTCAAAAAAGTTCAGCAAAACGCAATGTAAATATAGCACTTACGACCGTGAACTGCATGCGATTTACAGCGCAGTAAAATATTTTCGCCATATGATCGAGAGACGCCCAATTATCATCAAAACACACCAGAAGCCGATCACTTACGCATTCAACCAGAAGTCTGACAAAGCATCTCCACGTCAATAAGACAGTTAAATTTCATTGGTCAGTTTTCCACAAACATCGTCCGCATCACTGGAAAAGAAAATGCAACCGCGGATGCACTATCTCGAATTGAGAGTTTCTCCATGCCAGGAATGATCACCGTTGAGGATTTGGCAAAAACTCTGCAGGATGATGAAGAATTCAAATGTCTACTTCAGGCTAACTCAAGCATCAACTTTCGGAAAATAAGATTGACCGGCGATGATACATCGATCTATTGAGGTGTTTCAAAGAACGAGATTTGACCATACGTTCCAAAAATACTAAGGAGGAAGGTATTCGAGCTAACACATAACCTTTCTCATCCCAGTGGAGTTTAACGAAGAAAGCAATAGCTAAGAAGTATGTATGGCCTTGTATGTCGAAAGATATTTTGGATTGGGCTCGTACATGCCTCGCATGCCAGCGCAGCAAAATAGGAAGGTATGCCAGACCTCCGCTCGGGCAGATATAAACTCCTGACGTGAGATTCAGTCTTGTCCACATCGACATCGTTGGACCTTTAAAACTTTCGAAAGGATATTCATATGTTTTGAGAATGATTGATCGCTTCACAAGGTGGCCCGCGGCGGTTCCGTTAAACACAATAACTGCTGATGAAATTGCTGCTGCTTTCTACGGCAACTGGATAGCCCGCTTTGGAGTACCTACTTTGCTAACATCTGACCAGAGATCACAGTTCGGATCCCTCATTTTTCAATCACTGGCCCATTTAGTGGACTGTAAAAAAGTTCGAACAACTGCATATCATCCAGCAGCAAACGGCATGGTGGAGCGTTGGACCCGATCACTTAAAGCTGTCATTATGTGCCATTATAAGCACGAATGGATGGCCGTTTTAGTAACAGTCTTACTAGGACTTCGCACTAGCATTATAGAAGACATCGGAGTAACATCTGCAGAATTTGTCTACGGAACAACGCTACGAATACCTGGGGAATTATTTTTCGATGAAGATATGCAACTGGACTCAAAACTATATGTTCAAAAGTTCCGCGAGCATATGAAGAAAGTCCGCGCAACACCTGCAACGCGCCACGACACGCGGAAAATATTCATGCACCAAGATCTCACAACGTGCTCACATATATTTTTGTGTGTAGACCGCGTGAGAAAACCTTTGGAGCCTCCATATGACGGACCATATAAAGTTCTGGAAACAACACAGAAAGGTTTTAAATTTGCAATCAACGGGAAAGAAATTAATGTCAAGCCCGCACATTTTAATGCACTATTAATCCAGCAATATAGCCGCCTATTCAACAAAGTCAACCTACGAGAACGTATACCGGACCGAAAGCTAAAAATCGAACAAGCAAAGTGACATTCGATAAATAATATTTTATGACAATTTCAAAGCCATTCAAGAGAGAGTACTGTAGTGGCAAGACAATAACAGCTGAAGTGTCATACAGAATTTAACCGCTACCGTAACAAGGCGCTGTAATCGTTTTAAGGAAAAAGTGATAATTACCTTTTTCACTGGTACACGAACGGTCAAAGTCCTTCCTTCTACCGGCCCCCATATTGGGCGCGTCGCTTCTTACAATTATAAAATAAAGTTTATATATTTATTGACTTTGGGATTCTTTTTATTATGAGTGGTGTCAAAACCCCCAAAAGCCCAAATCTATCCGTCCATCTGAAGACTTTTTTTTGTGGTAGGGAGGTGAATGCTATTTATGCACAGAGTGTGGGACTCCCATGCGCGACTGGACTACTCACTAAACGCCTCCCCTGTCAACCTGAGAACGCAGCCTAGAACCGTTTGACACATTACTTCGGGCCAGGTCTCGTTTTGTTACGCCGTGGGGCGCCTTCAAGCTGGGGAGTCCCTTTCCTAGCGGGAGGGGAGGGGGGAAGAGGAAATGCCAGAAGAGCGATCCCCCAACCCCAGCGCCCCCGCCTGCTGTGAGTCCCTTTTATATTTTAGGACTGCCCGAGCATAATGTACCACCTGGTTCGATTTGTCAACCGATTCGAGCATCACCGCAACTATATTATCCGGGGTGAGCTCTCCCATTTCCCTGTAGAGGTCCCTTCGCAGCCTGACCCATTTTGTACACGCAAAAAATGAGTGACAGGCATTGTCCTCCTCTCCTGGGCAAAATCGACAATCGGGAGACCGTGACTTACCGATCTTGTGCAGGTAAGACTGAAAACACCCATGCCCGCTCAAAAGCTGAGTCAGATAGAAGTCAGTCTCACCATGCCTTCGATTTAGCCACGGTCTCACATCCGGGATGAGGCGCGCAGTCCACCTTCCCTTCGTGCAATTCACCCAAGACTGCTGCCAATCGTTGAGCGAGCGCTGTCTCTCCTCGCGGACAACTATCTCCCTCGCATCCTCGTTTCGGCACAGGTAAATAGCGCGGCGCTCTCTAGCAAGGAGGGCGACAGGTATCACGCCTGCAATCACTCTCACCGGCAAGTCGGAGACTGTTGGATACAAAGATGCAATTCTCAGTACTCCTCTTCTCTGTACCTGTGCCAAACCTTTTCGGTATACCTCCTTGTGAGAGCGTCGCTCCATACCTCTGCGCTTTACAGTAGCACTGAAGACTTTAAGAAAGGTGCTAGAGCGCCTTAGAACAGCTGGTTTGAGGTTAAAACCTGATAGATGTGAGTTTTTCAAACGAAAATCTCGTATTTGGGATTTGACATTGATTTGGCCGGATTATCCAACAAAAAGGAACGCGTTAAAGTTGTGTTAAATGTCCTAAAGCCTTCAAATGTTTCAATGATCAACCATCATTCAAATTTGAGGCGTTGAACTCAATTGGACGAGCGAATACCAAAGGGCATATGAATCGATGAAGACAGAAATCGGTTCAAGCAAAACACAAGTTCATTTTGACCCGAAGTTGCCGGTAAGTTTGACAAGTAATGCATCTAATCCAGCAATAACTGTCTCAATAGCGCTGAGAGAAGTTATATACGATTGAAAAAGAAACCCTTGAAATTAATTTCAGCGTAACTAAATTGGAATAATACTTATTAGGTGCTCATTTCATCTTACAAACCGATCACAGACCGCCTTTGGCTATTTTTTGTCAATACAAAGGCATCCCAATGATGGCTGCATCACGAATGCAACGGTGGGCTTTCACACTTTCGGAATTTGACTGTGAAATCAAATACGTAGAAGGTAACTCCAATCGAGCACACAGTTTGTTTAGAATGGCTCAATCAAAAATTTCTGAGGTGATGCCGGAACCAATTATATAGATTACGTTGTATTTAAATTATAAAGCGATTGGAGTTGAAACGAAAAGAGATCCAATTTTGTCAAAAGTATTGAGTTGCATTCAAGATGGAACTTTAGAAAAGATGATCGGAAAAGATTTTGAACAATTCAGAGCAAGGGACTCAGAGCTTACTGTCGGGTGAGATTGCATCTTGTGGGGCTATCGCGCCGTGATACCTAGCAAATTGAAGAAAAGTGTCTTGGATTCATTACACCCATCGCATATTGGTATAGCAAAGACCATAACTAGCCCGGTTATAGATTTGGTGGCCAAGAATGGACTACGAAATTGACGATATGATAAAGATTGTGATTGGTGTCAGAAGACACAAGCAAGCCCGGAAAAAGGTGCCGTAATTCCCTGGACCTGTACAGACTCAGCATGGTAAAGGATTCATGTTGACTATGCTGGCCCAGTCAGAGGTTTATAACCTTTTGTTGATTGTGGACTCCTTATCAAAGTGGGTTGATGTTCTTAAGACCAAAGACATAACGTCCTCTTTCACTATTAATAAGCTTCGTGAAGTATCTTGCCGATTTGGTTTGGTCGAAACATTGGCTAGTGACAATGGTAAGCAGTTTACTTAGTAGATTTTCATGAATCTTGTAGATATGAATGGAATTACGACAATATTCCACTGCTCCTGTTCATTCTAGCCCAGTCATATTAGGGCTTTCACCTCGGAATGAAAGATAATAAGCTGCAAATTGGTATGAACCTTTGTTTTGTCATTCTAAATGTTGTCTCAAAAGTCACAATCGTTATCGTGTCCGCGTCTCAAGATATTCAAGGTCAAAGGTCACAAAAATCGGTTTTTCGCGAATATCTGGCTTCCTATCGGTTAAATGAGATTTGCATTTATTATAAAAGTTGTAGGCTATAAAATTCCCTACAACTTTTGTTTAAACTTTTTTTTCATACGACCAACCGTTTTGAAGGTAGAGCGCGAAGAGTGCACATCGTACAGTCATATACGGCCTAATGCAAGGTCAAGCGTGAGTTATGGTTATCAGTACGTTATAAAGTCAATTATTTACTTGGAAATTATAATTATTAAACAATGCCTATTATTTATGTACTAACTATTAATTATTTATATTTAATTAAAGTAAGTAACTTGATTATTTATATATAATTATTCATATTTAACTATTTAAGTATAAAATATTATTAATTCTGGATTATATATTTTAGTTTTATTTTAAGTTAAAATGATAGTAAGAGTATATATTTTACATATATTTTTATTTATTATTAAATACGGCATAATATACATTTATCAAAATGTGAGTTCAAATATCAAAAGTATCTTTGTTGATTTTAATTGTAATGAAATTGGAAATGGAAGCTAATTATCTTCTTCTTGTTCGTCGTCTTCTTCTTCTTGTCGCTCAAAAATGTTCGCTTCATTGTCATCATCTTCATTATCTGTCATGTTCATCTCCAAACCTTCCAGAATATCGGGATCATATGTATTTTCTTCATCGGGATTACTTGGATACAGTGAAGCGTTGAGGCAAGCTTGTCCGTTGCACTGGCCGCAAGCTAAAGAACATTGTAGCCCTGATTTTCTGCATCCACAGCGGGAACCACAACCATTTTTGCAATTGCAAAATATTACGTTTAGTAGTTCGGCTGGTGCTGGAGGTAATAACGTTCGTATGGGCTCCAGGATTTCATTTTCAAGCATCCAGCCCCATTCTTTAGGTTCTAAGTCCTTCCCTAACCACGTTTGAATCTGGTAGTAGACACGTTTTATGTGTTGATGAGCTGCTACACTTGTTGGTGGAAGTGTTGACAGTTGTACAGGTTTATTTAGTTTTGTAAATTTGATGAATTGCGTGTAGCGGAAATGATCAATGTTGTCCTCAGATTTTGGAGCATTATATAATGCCAACAAGATGCGCAGTCCATTATTTCCAGGTATATAAGTATTGAGAAATTTACGCGTTTTAAAGAAAAGATATATAATGTCGTGTTAACTTAAAATAAAACTAAAATATATAATCCAGAATTAATATTTTATACTTAAATAGTTAAATATGAATAATTATATATAAATAATCAAGTTACTTACTTTAATTAAATATAAATAATTAATAGTTAGTACATAAATAATAGGCATTGTTTAATAATTATAATTTCCAAGTAAATAATTGACTTTATAACGTACTGATAACCATAACTCACGCTTGACCTTGCATTAGGCCGTATATGACTGTACGATGTGCACTCTTCGCGCTCTACCTTCAAAACGGTTGGTCGTATGAAAAAAAAGTTTAAACAAAAGTTGTAGGGAATTTTATAGCCTACAACTTTTATAATAAATGCAAATCTCATTTAACCGATAGGAAGCCAGATATTCGCGAAAAACCGATTTTTGTGACCTTTGACCTTGAATATCTTGAGACGCGGACACGATAACGATTGTGACTTTTGAGACAACATTTAGAATGACAAAACAAAGGTTCACACCAATTTGCAGCTTATTATCTTTCATTCCGAGGTTGACCCCTTTTTTTACCTAATATGACTGGGCTATTCCACTATCAAAGCTCAAGACGAAAACTTTGTAAAAACTCTAAAAAAAACTTACAAGCAGCATTGCAGACCACTCTGATTTTGACGTGATTTCAAAGTGATTTTAAATAGACTTCTATTTGATTAGCGCGCAATGAAGCATTGTGCAGCTGGGGAGTCACCAGCAAAATTATTATTTAACAGAGAACTTAGATCTCGTTGCAATCGATTGAAACCGCAACTCATAAAACAAAATGTTAAAAAATCTCAAGGAATTGCTGTAAAAAACTTCCGAGGTGAAAGGGATTCAAATTTTTCGATTGGTCAGAAAGTTTATGTGAGAAACTATAGTGATCCTAATAAGTCTAGTTATTCTTCAGCTGTGATAAAAAAAAAACTGGCCCGAGAAACTACACTTGCTTATTATATATCATAACAATCGGGATATAAAAAGACATCTACATCCATCAACTTGACAAAACATGTTTTTCTTATCTCTCTGAATACACTACATACAGAATTATCCAGTTCCATCTTCCGGAATTCAGGAGAAGAAATTTCAACTTGCATGAAGAAACATTTGCATAAATAATATTAATTAATATTTCTTTTTTCTATACTTAAAGAAGTACGGAAAACGGTGTCTCTTCTAATCGAATAAAACATTTTTTTTACAAAATGCCATCGTTTATTTTTTACACATTTTATGAAGGAATAAAGCCAAATATTTTATAACTGGGTAAATTAAGTGAAATTTTATTATAATAAATAAAGTGTAGATAGTGTTTATAACGTAATCCTATTGTCAATGCATTTTTTGAGCTTTGGAGAAAATCAAAATTATATAAAATGATGTTTAGGAAAATTTTCGTTACTCTAAAAATGTATTTATATATATAAATGTTCATTGGAATTCTGACATTCTGTCGTGATTTTGCTTTCGATACATAAAAAAGATTTCCTTATGAGCTATGAGATTACAAAAAATAGCTTTATCATTCTTATTCTATAAGATTTCTAATGGAAAGAGAGTCATTGGATCATAAGATTGGCGAAATATGCCAGGAGGGAAATCATCAAAGGTTTGATTTCATCTCTATTCGATTCGTCACATATTGTGATTAACTTCTATCAGAGCTGTTTTCGCTGTTGGTTCAACGAAGTTTGCTTTCAGATTTTCCGATGAATTCCGAACAAACCCTTTTGGCGGTTGTGAGTAAATTGTCGTTTCAGTGATTCGATATGATTTTGGCGAGTCCACTGTTTGACTTGACTCCAGCAATGTATGATACCAATCAAGTGGATTTAGCGCTGGTCCTTCACCACCCAATTCTGTTGGCAGAATATCCTTTGGAACACATTCGTGAAGAGTTGATAAATTTCCTCCATGAAGTTTGATTCGATTTCTTGTTTTCTCCTTCAGGAACGGCTTTATCACGGCTAAAGCTGCTTCCACATACCATGGCTGTGCGATGAAGTGAATTGCTTTGAAATTGACCGGTAGACAATCCTGCAACGAAAATAAAAATTTAATTGTATTTTCATGATTCAATTTAAATTTTTTTGCCATATACCTGCAATCCTTCAATCATCAATTTCAAAACTTTCGGTGCCAATTGCGATGACTGCCGAAATGTGAAATTGGTCCAATCAACAATGACTATAAATCCTTGTGATTGATTCTGTTTATCCTCCAGTAATTTTTCCAGTGATAGCAACATTGCGCGGTACACCACTTCCATTGAGTACAGATGTGGATCCCAATTCGATGTGAAAAATAGAATCACTTTCCTCCCCCGACGATCGCGATCTGCCAGAATACTGGGAAAACCATCACGGAGAGCCAATTGAATGGTTTCATCGAATATTGTCAGTCTTTGTAGGAGCATCCTGTTGCGTTGAAGATACGAGTGGTAGTTCACCAACAGTTGAAAGGCCTCATCTATTCGAAATTTACGTGCATAGAGAAAACGCATGAGGAATTCATCGTCGACGTAGCAGGACTTATCACGGAGAATAAGATTTGTGCTGGCTCCAATCATATCCTTGAGCATTTCCAAGGCTCGACGACGGTCACTCGGATCATGTCGATTTATGGATTTTGTTTCAGAGTCAAGATATGATGTCGTTCCATTTCTAAAACTATTGGGCATGTGAAATTCAAAATATTCCGACATTTTGAATGCAGTCTCTTCATAAAGTTGGTGATGAATTCTGAAAAAATGAAATAAATAAAATTAATTCAAATTCCAATTTATTCTAAAAATGTATTTAGTTTAAAAGTTAGATTCAAAATGAGGCAGCAATGAAAAAGAACTTAAACAGGCATTATTTGCATGTTTTCTCGAACTCAAGTATCATTCTATCTTTATTATACATACTATATTTAAATAAAATTGAAATGCATATGAACGCAATATACGTGAATTAACACCGCTTACACGGAGAAACCTGGAGGTAAATAAAGCATTTTGTCATGGTACTCGACAATCTAGAAATGGAATATGCACTGAACAAATAGCGAATGTACAAATAAATATATAAACTCACGAGTATTATATTTACATCAAGTAAATAAAATTCTCAAACAAGTTCTCACATCCCAACAATGTTTTTCGATATCTCGCTTGCAATAAAAAGTTTTAATTGAAAGTTCAATATATATAAGCCTTTTCCTTTATACATAAACTCAGGGCCGTCGAGAGAAAATCTGGGCCCGGGGTTAAAGAATTACGGGCCCTAACCCCCCCATCCCACATGAAACACAACTATAGAATATGCTACATGAAATATGTATATACATGCTGATTCTATGAAGGAAAGGGTTATAAAATCTTCGGAAAATTGTTTTTGAAACAAATTGTTTCCATAACAAGCTGAAGGGTGATTCATAACAAGTGTACACATGGGAATGGGCCTTAACTCTTATTTATCACCAACTTCAGGTCCATATATTGACAGATTATGATAGTTTAGTCTTTTACGATTCTCACCATGGCGTCATACACATCAGCCGAACGTTTTATTATTGTTAAAACTTTTTACAAAAATAATGAATCGCCAGTGCAAATATTTCGCTCTACGTGAATTTTTTGGTCCCCCCATAAATTGGCCGGCGAGACCGTGTGATTTGACTCCTTGTGACTTCTTCCTTTGGGGATTTCTGAAGGATCGTGTTTACGCTGATGCTCTCCAGACACTGAAGCATTAAAAAACAATCTTCGAGCCAACATACGCCTAATAACGCCGGAAATGTGCGAAAATATCATCGAAAATTACAATCATCGTTTGAGCAGCACAAGGTGCACATATGCCCGAAGTAATGTTTCATATTTAATTGAAGGGACCAAATTTTCATAATAAATAAACATTACAGCTCAATCTTCACAAAAACTATGTTTTTTTTCGACAAAAATGTGTACACTTGTTATGAATCAAATATAAGTTGGGATTGAATGAAAATATAGAAAGCATGTAATCCACTTGTTAGAGTTAAGAGTTTTATTGTAATGTCAAGTTAATATATTTAATTATTAATTATAATTGTAAATTTGCTTTTTTCGCTTTATTGGCTGCAAAATTTATTATCACAGTATCAAAATCCAACTCCCTAGCTAATGGTGCCTCGATGCAAAGTTTTTGATGCGAGCAAGAACACTAAATGAACGTTCAGCACTGGAGACAGTAACAGGTATAGTGCAAAATACACGGAGGGCAACACACACATTCGGAAAATCGTCTCCGGATTTCGAACAAAGATCGCATTTAGCAATGTAAACGGTAATAACTCTTCTTCGAAGTTGCCTTTCCATATGTGTTTCAGATGGATCATTTCATCTCCTAAATCTTCAGAAACGTCCAATTTGTGTTTTTGGACGAAATTTGTGGCAACACTTCGAATTCTGGTTTCGTCCATCGCTATGAATAGCCATAAACAAGTTGGGTAGACAGACCCACGCTCATGTCAGAAAGGTTTTGTACCCAACTTCTCAGAAATGCAGTCACCAACAATGGATAACGTCAAGAAATATGTATGTCAAAGAGATGTGCACGTTCAAAGGAAAATCCATTGTTTTTCTACTTTCAACAGTCGCCATTTCGTTCCAAACCGACATAAATCATTCAAATCAGGAATTCTCAAAAATATTAATGTTATGACTTTATTGGAAAATTTCAAGAAGATCAAGTCAAAAGTGCAGTGACTGATTCGATGGAAAGTCCATAAAATACCAAACTCATGTGTTATTGTTGTTGTAATTGGAGAAATTTCAAGCGGCTATAACTTCCGTTTATATCATTCGATTTTCACCAAACTTATATAGTTTAAGAATTCTTAGTAGGGCTACCTAAATGTCGAATTTCGTTCAGTTTAAGGGTACCAATTCGATTTTATTGGGAAAAATGTGACATTCAAATATCATACTATTGTTAACAAAGTTGAGCGAATTTCGACTTCTAAAGTATTTGCTGCTGTTGTACTCATAAACACCTACCACCATAATTTTTTTCAGATTTTTCGGATCACAGGTGTCCAATCGCGAGGGGGGGACACAAATTTTTCGTGTGTTTCCCCTCCATGTTTTGAAAAGTTCTCACCAAGACCTTTCATTTGATACCCATATCGGCTACCTTTGATGGAATTTTTTTTTCGGAGGCCACTCCCCTATATGGGGAGACCCCCCTTATAAAATTTTTGGTGGTGAACTTTGAAGAGAGCACCACTTTACATCTGCATACAAAATTTGATGTTTCTAGTTTAAGTAGTTTGCGAGAAAAAGTGCTGTGACACACGGAGGGACGGACGGACGGACAGACGGACGGACAGACGGACAGACAGGTCGCGAAACTAGTAGGGTTTTGTAAAATTATTTTACAAAACCCTTAAAAAGAGAAACCATTATGTAAATCCTTCATGTCATTGAACGTATTGGATATTCCCGCAATAACCGAGTCGATGATTACGTAGAAAGTGTTCCTTTTGAAATTGGTCTCTTGATCGTCTGTATTTGTGTCATCGTCATCTTCATTTTCATCGAAACACTTCTTGCGTTTTTTCTTTCGAGTATCAGGGAAGGTTGATAAAATCCTAAATTGAATGGCAACCGTTTTGCATTCACTTAAAATGTCATCCCATCAATTTCGAATCAAATTCAAGTCAGACAGCAAACTTTCAAGATTTTGAACTTCTATGTCGATCGTAGCGTCTCTGGCTTGAGGAATAATGCTCCTTTCATTGACAGCTGTCAATATCTTAGATCAAATTGAGGACATCAGGATGCACTCAAATTTATGCATGTATTTCAGAACGCTGTTCACATCACTACTAGTCTCCGCAGTCTGATTGAGTTTAGCTAAACCTTCTAGTGCTTCATCTAATCCTAAAATATGTTTGGCAAAAGGTTTAACTGCCTCAGCTCTAGCAGACCACCTTGTATCTGAAATACTTTGAAGGGGATCCAACTTTGTGGACTGCTGCTGAAACTGGTATAGCATTTCTGAACAACTCCAGAAAAATGGATTGCTGTCTCACAGCATTCTGCAGACACAGTCAACACAACATAAATTGAGACTATGTGTTGCACAGGGCGAATAAAGAGCATTTGGATTTTTCTCCAGAATATGACGTTGGGTCCCATTATATGATCCTTTCATATTAGCACCATTGTCGTATCCTTGTGCTTGACAGCCTTCCAAAGGAATGTTATACTCTTCTAGAGTATCGAAAATTAAACCAGTAATCGCCTAGCCAGTTTTTTGGTTACTATCGACAGAAACCAGAAATCGTTCTTGAATTGTAAATATCTTTTTCTCCGAGTCAAAATGAACGTACCGCAAAATAAATGTACTTTGATCGAGGTGGCTCGAATCAGGTGTAGCATCAAAGACGATAGCGAAGTATTTGGCACTTTTACGTTCTTTCAGTATGGCCGATTTAACGTGTTCAGCACAGATTTGAACAAATTCGTTTTGATTCTAAACCGAAAGATAGTGGACCTGCAAATGTTTGTATTGTTGTTGACTAATCCTAACCTTCTCTGAATGTTCGCGAAGTATCGGGTTGTAATGACAGCAGTTCTAAAATCCCCAACAAATTTCCATTGTTCCGTTCTCCGAGAAGATTGCTAGCACCTCTGAATGATAGGCCCCTTTCGCCAGGAAACAAAATGGTGTCTACGATTCGACGTAAAATTTCGTGCCATTTTCTAGTTTCACTGATGGTTTGTTCATTTAGAAGTGTATCAATTGAAGTTTCCTCTCAAAGTCGCCATTGACCGTAGCACTGAATGTGGTCTGGATTATTTTCATGAGCTGATAACTTACCCTACAGTTTTTTCAAGCTTGGTTTCTGAGTACCCTGTAGGACAGCAAAGTTTTGGACGACTGAAAGGGTTGATACTTAACAAACGACAAGGTAAGCAATACAAAGCGTTCATAAGGCTGCTCAACACTAACCAATCTCGCTCCAACTTCTCCCTATTTGGCAAAGTCTTCGATAAAAGTGAGGCGGGAAATGGCTCATCGTTACGATCAAATGGAATAGAAGACGGCACCTTTTGTTGACCTCGCCGAATTATATCGTGGACAAATTCTGACAAATTCTGTACATACAGAGCTAATATCATAATCATAAAGATACAGCTGTTCTTCTTGGGTCCTTCGCATGGATTGTGTTTCCATTGAAGATGAACCATGATCAATGTCGATTTCAGAGTTTTCAGTTCCCATGTTTTGAATAATTACATCATTGTTTCCGTTGATTCGTCTCTTTCTGAAGAGACGGATAGAACGTTGTTTTCATAGTTAAGATAATGTGCAAGATCTAAAAGCGATAGTCATAATATTAAATGTAAATCATATAATCAGCATACTGACAACATCTAACAGTTCTAACAAGCGAGTTTTTCGGTCCGAAATTATATCTGAAGCGGTTTTTTCGCTGTTTAGAATGTTCCTTTTCTTTTTTGTCTCGCTCCAAGCGTTCTTTGGGCTTTTGAGCTCCAGACTTGTGCTTGAACATAATGCATTTAATATGAAAATTTTATTTTTAATTACTCTCAATTTTGCTTATTGATATATAGCTAGAGGCTTTATGAAATATTTAACAATTTGCTAAATTTATAATTTCTGTAAAGTCTTGAAGTTTGAACAAATTTCTTACCATTAATCACTTTCATCTCTACAAAATTTAATAACAACTGAGAGATGAAAAACATAGTAA
Source organism: Odontomyia ornata (assembly GCA_963969285.1). Classification (NCBI taxonomy): domain Eukaryota; kingdom Metazoa; phylum Arthropoda; class Insecta; order Diptera; family Stratiomyidae; genus Odontomyia; species Odontomyia ornata. The sequence continues at coordinate 18,011,226 of OZ017740.1, read as the reverse complement.
GAAAATTTTTTCTCACAACTCGCGGATGGAAAATCCAATATTTGACGTATTATGGAAGCAGAGTGGAATTCGATCTATTACGAGATTTTATTTTACTCTGTTAACGTCAATTATATCAAAACTCTTGATCTGCCATTTAATATTACGACATAACGTCAACAAACAACATTCGTGGATGTAAAAAATATAGTCCGCAACTATTTGGAGATTGAGAGCTTCGCCATGACCATATGAATAAGAACTTCGAAAATTGCACCAGCGATGCGACGTGTATACTTCAAAAATTCTCAAATCCCACTTTATGTAGCCTTACGCCACCATCTTTAGACGGTCGGCAAAATTCTCCCACTCGATGCACAATGATAATGAATGACTATTGCTTACTCATGTTTTATTATGTCCAATCGCCACTGTTTTCTTTCTTGTTTCGCACAACGTTGTGAAAACGACAAACAATTACAAAGTGTTGCAGTCTGGGCTACAAATTCTTGAAGCAAGAAAATAAGCTCGTCCAACGGCTCGGTAAATAGTAATAGGTCGACTATACAAAGAATTGGCGACGTAAGTGAGGCGGTAGGACCTTATACAAAAGCGCATTTTATGGACCAAATGGCATTGTAACTAAATAGTAAAATGGACGACCTGGTACCACGATGGCGGTCTTCTCTTTCGAGCCGGGATCCAATGGGATATGCCAGAACGCTGCCTTGCGGTTTAAGATGGTGATGAAATGCGCTTTGGGTAATCAACTTAAGATACCCTTGATCAACAGTGTTGGGTAGGCGTCTTTAAGAGTGATGGTGTTTAGGCGCCTCGCCACTGGTGAAGTCCATGCGCCTTCCAATTTCTCAATCACACTCAGTGCCAACACCCGATCTACTTCGGCGTATAGCGACCTTTTCTTCGCCAAAGATATGGCAAAATGCCTCTGCTTGACGGGCTTGGCATTTCGCATGACGGTTACATGAAAATTAAAGTTGTCCAACCGAGGCCTTCTTTCTTATGCGACTGAAAAGCCGCCACTGCTGTCGCTGTTGTTGGGATCTAGAACGTGCCGAGGTGAGTGAGAATTTGGTAGCATGTTGTTAACTAAGAGCACGATGTTTAATGAAGTGCTGGTGAACAATCCTGGTGCTAAGTTAAATTGTTGAACAAAGTCAACCCCTAAATAGAGAATTTGTGTCAGCTGGGTTGTAATAGAAAAATCGAGAGACTTGGTTGTACCCGCAAAGGTGGTATCAGTCGTGAGCTTTCCTATAATGGAGTGGAGGGTTCCGTCTGCCGTACTCAAACAGGTAGTGAAATGTGTTTGGTCCATATGATTTTTTAGGACTTTTCTTGCAAAATCGGCTGCTTTGCAAATAACGTTGGCGCCAGTGTCCACTAGGCCTATCACCCTATTCTGCAAGACATGTATTGATGTATAAAGGCGGACATCGTCCTTCAGTAGTTCGCCTATCTTAAAAGCACATAAAAGAACCAGTCATGCATCCGCTCCTGCACCTCCACTTTAGTGAGTTCATCATCAAGCTGATCGCACAACGTTGAGCAGAATGAACGCTACTCTAGGCGATGAACTAAAAGTGAGTAATGCCAGTACCAATTGGGAGCATTCCCAGAGAACAATAAGCACGCATGCAGCAACAGGGAATGGTGTTTGCCTCTGAGAGTCCGTTCAGTGAGAATCTGCACCTGATAGATGAAACGGTCTACAGGAATTGTTTAATTGAGCCTGCTAAACTTCAAGTGCCAGCTTTTGGTGATTTGAGGGATGGGATATAGTGAGGGTAAGCCATTGATCTTTGTTGTACGTCCTTGGAAAAGGGTCTAGTCCACGACAATGAACTAGCGTGATCGGATACTAATGAGCTGGGAACTATACTGTACCCTGGTTGGAACACTTCCGAAAGGTCGTTGTACAGATGCCTGGTAGTCACTGCTTCTGTAAAACTCTCTGAATGATCCTGGTTCCACGCTCCTACACGATGGTATGAAGTTTTGGAAGCGCAATTCGCTGGTGATTTCTTCGACTCATCCGATTCTGCACATTACGTTTTGCATCATGCTCAGCAACTGCTGCATTTGGGAGCTGTTTACTGTTTGAGGAGGAGCAACATCCATTACCTCCACTGCTGCTGGTGAATTTGCGGTTGTCGGCGTTTGAACCACTGCTCTCTGGGGTACCAGCAGTGTGTTGCCGGAAGGAAAAGAGAGGACTAAATGGTGCACATTTAATGACTCATTGGTGTTTACACAGATTGTGCTGCTCCTGGTCGTGGGACCCCAGTACCAAAGTACTTATTCGTAATCCGGTTAGGAGCCAAAATTCAGAAATTGACCGAAATTACCCCATTTAATAACGATTCGGCCCCACAGTGGGCACCATTTGTAATGATTTCAGATCGTTTGTTTAGATTATTCCCCCAAGAAAGAGCAATTCCAAGATGTCTCGAGCCGTGCCAATGGACCGTCTCCTTACAGACAACAGCTCCGGGCACTCAAAGTCTCATCCGTGGTGACTGCTCGTCAGCCAGATAATTCGGAAGGGAATGCGATCGTGGGTCCTATCGCAAGTGGTCTATGCTCGTTTGCGGTTTTCAGCCACCGTCCAAAGTGCACGTTTCCAAACGCGTTCAAAAATTTTCATAAGGAAACGTAAAAACTTTACCCTACTCTGCCGTTTCCTTTTCAAGAATCTCGCCCATGTGACGAAATACTCACCTTCCGCTTCTGCTCCCGCTATACATCTACTCTACTGGATGCTTTGCTCCAACGGCAATCAGATTAAAAGTAGCCTGCTTTTGGAGACTTTTGAGAAAGTGGTTTATACGTATAACGTAAGTTAGCTAAAGTAAAAGCAGCAGCCATAGAACAAAAAAATTAATTGCCGACTTCAAAGAGCTGCTTTTGGTGATTCTTTGTATTTGTCTAAACAATCATAGATAATTGCATTGTGGTATTACGAACCGAGTTAACCTCATGACTGCACATCATATAGTTGATGTAAGGTTGACATGATTTCCGAATGAAAGTCTCCGATAACGTAGAATAAACTCATTACAGCCAGCCGTCGAATCTGTTCTCGCGAAATGACACATGAATATCTTTGGGTTCTGCTTTAAAAACTCCTTGGGGTGTACATTGAATTGTTAAATAGGGATTATTCACTTTTAGTTTCTTTACATACCAAAGAGGAAGTTTTGCTCTTTTTTTCCCAGGTTCTAACTGTCCAGTTTCCTACCTGGGGCCAATAAACTCATCTGGAGCAAACGACTGTTAACTTGCGTCCCACGCTTGCCTGAGTAATTCTTTTGGGGAGTCAATATTCTTTTAGGTCGCCGGTTTTCTCCTATTCTTTCTACATGGCCCACCCATTGCAATTTACTAACTTCACGTAAGAGAATACAGGTGTATCGTCAAGTTGTTCATACAACTCATCGTTGTAACGTAGTATCCACTCTATTCCTTGTTTCACTGGGCTGTCGCTTTTTCAGAGCACTTTGCATTCAAATATACCCACTGCCTTTTCGTATTCACTCGTCAGGGTCCGTGTTTCACTTGTATATAACAGCACAGGTTTGGCTAGCGATTTGTAAGTGCGGAGCTTTTTTTTCCTGAGCAGAACTTTATTTGTGGTGTTTAAGCGGCATCCAATCTCTTTCTTTCGAGCACCTGTTTCACTGAAAATATTTGTTCTATTATAGACTATCTACTTCGAAAGCGTCCCTGATACTCTCCTATGATACTTTCATAGTACGGCTTTAATTTGCTTTCTATGATTTTGGAGAGCACATTATAAGATGCGCACGGTAGAGCCATGTCTCTATAATTTTCATACCTTACTCGCAACTTGTCCCCCTTTTTGTGTACAGAACATATTATATTTTTTTCGCCAGTCCTCTATTAACTGTTTCTCTGATCATATTCTGCATATGAGTCTATGCAGAAGGTTACTTAGATGGGGACCCCCACTCTTGAGCTGTTTTGCTGGAATTCCATCATTTCTAGGAGGCTTTTTTTTGAGCTCCCATACTGCTGCCTGTACTTTAGCTTTAGTTGGTGGTGAGACTGGGACATATTAATCTGCTTTTGAAATGTTCACAGCTTCAGTCATTGTTGGAGACGCTGTGAATAAGTTCTGGAAATATTGCAGCCATCTGTTTAGTTTGCCTATTATTGCTCTTTGTACACTTTTGCATCAACTTGTTTGTGGATTGAAGCCTTCTCAGTTGATTATTAGAGGCATACGTCGATCTGGCTTAATATAGGGTCATGTTTTCATTTATTTGTTGAATCTTGATGTTGATGGTCAGTTCCCTCCCCGCCCAACCGATATATTGGGGCTACTCCGACTGAGGCTTCACCGACCCAACTAACTCACCCGAAGACGGGCATGGGCTCCACTCGTTCGATTCACCGAGCCTCTAAAAGGTTGTCCAAACAAGAAAATGACTGGCGAAATTATGACTTGAAAACGTTTTGGTGCTAGTCGCAAAGATCTCCTTCCAAAAATCCTACCACGCAGTATGAATTAAAATATTACACCACCACACAAAACTCGCAGCTTCCCGCACCAGTGCAACCAAAGTTAACGCCCTCCTTATTTTCTAACACCGACAACACGAGATAGAACTGAAACCACACTAACGTTCACTGGTTTCATCCTCTCTTGGAGTCTTATTTCATTTGTTCAGACTGCCAACACCTTGAGCATAAATTTCGAGATTTATATGATCGAATTACTGATCGCATTAATGTCCTCATCAATGAAAAGGACCAGCTAATTGCACGCCAGAATGCAAAGTCACGTGCAAACGATGAAAGCTTCGTTGAGATGGCATCTAGTTTTGATGAGCCTGCGACAGCACTTTCAGGCAGCAATGTCAAGGTCACTAAAGCACTCGAAGCAGTCGACTCCCGTCTTATTGCAATGAAAAATCAGATTGCTAATCTTCAGCTACAAAGTACCGAAACTTTAAATAAAAACTGGATGGACGAGATACTGAGAGCAACTAACTTCTCAACGCAACAAAACGCCTCACAACACTCGAAGCTGATTGCGAAAATTGAAGGGTTAGAGAAAAAATTTGCCGCCATGGAGAATATAGTTCATGAACACTGTGTAGCTCAATTCTAGTGTCGTTATACAGGAAATAGGCGATTGCCATTCATGCTACATAGGTGATACGCCCATTGAAACACCTACGATCCAAGTTCCAGTAGTCTCTTCTATTTTCAAATTGGGCACAACCCGGTCTTTGGATGACTGGAACAAAAGATTAAAGAAATTGGAGTCAGTCAACCAAGCAAATATTCAAAGAACCACAAAAGCCAGCGAAAACATCTGGGAGATATTTTACCTCAAGAAAGTACCTAAAAATCTGAATGCCGTTGGGTTGAAGCAGAAATTTGAAACGTATCTCATGATCAAAGGCTGCAAAGTGGAAGACATCCCAATTGCAAGAAACGAAGGCCATCATTCAAAGTGCTTATTCCAAGGAAACATGCCTGGCTTTTTACTAACCTCCGAGTCAAAAACAGCGATTATGTCTGGAATGATATGGTATTCAGCAATTGGAAATCAGCCAAGTCAACAACCGGAAATAAATACCAAAAAATGTCATCAACGAAACCTTCGCATGAATCTCAAATTAAAAATAAGTATACGTTAAACAAAACTAACCAATATCTTAACTCTAAGCCTTCTACTAACACAGTTGTAAACCCAATTTCCCATTTAGTTTCAAAAGACTCTGCTTCTAGTTCCATTGACGTTACCATAGAAAATCCATCCACTTCCCTCATAAAAAATAATAGTGCTTCTAGCAGTTTGCCATCTATAAGTACCAATGATCTGGTAGAAGAGCGTATTGCCCTCACTTCAATAGCAGAAAATAAGGAAAAGTCCACTGAATACTCAAATTTTGTACATGAAGGTGTACAGATTCCATCCTCAGCTCATACAATTCAACTACCTGCCTCAACAGTAAACTCGACAAATGAGAAGAGTTCATTTTTAGACCCCCTACTACCACCAGTTGTGAGGGCAACAATCAACTCTAGCAAAGATTTCGAGTCCAAATATCCCCTATCTAGGCTAAGAGATAACTGAATTTACGATAACGTGAGACTTTTCCTGGCCTATCTGCAAAAAACTCCTGAATCGATGGACGCGTAATTTCGAGATTGAGTGATGTCAATTGGCCCGCAAGATCCTGCGTCGTAACACCTTTGGATTTCTTTCTATGGGGCTATGCGAATCGTGTTTACGCGAACAATCCTCAAAGTCTTGAGCAATCGAAAACCAATATTCGTGAAGTTATGGCCGAGATATTGCCGGAAATGTGCCGAAAAGTCATTGAAAATTACCTCAAAAGGATTGAGGCCTGTAAGAAGTCCCGTGGAGTAAATTTGGTAATGTTGTGTTTCACGTATAATGGCAAGGTTCAGTCTTTATATTGAATAAAAAATTTTGATTCCGTTTGAATATTTTATGTGTTTTCTTTAGCTTTACTTTCCCAAGCATAAAATGGATAACCCTATATTATTCGTGATCCAAAAAAATTCTTTAATTTCGTAAATATAAAACGCAATCATGGCTTTCTTAAATTCATGATATATCAGGAATCTAGCTCTTCAAACCCAATGGATATTTGTGAATTTTTCGCCAGCCACTTTCGATCCATTTATTCTACAACCAGCTCTACGTACTATGCTCCTTCCTCGGATCTAAATTTAGCCGTTTTAATTAAGGAAATTTTTATATCAAAAGATGAAATTTTAAAGAAATAGAAGATCTTGAGCTCAGTAAAGGGCCAGGCCCTGATTTACTCCCTCCTTCCTTTTTATTCAACTGCAGAGAGCCAGTGATCTAACCCTTATATATCCTTTTTAACAAATCCCTTGCTGCTGGAATTTTCCCCTTATCTTGGAAGTCATCACATTTTACACCAATATATAAAAATAAAGATAAGGGGTCGGTTGAGAATTACAGAGGTATTGCAATTTTATCAGCTACACCAAAACTATTTGAAAAAATAGTCTGCTCCAAATTATCTCCCATTATTGAGCCACGGCTTAACGATCAACAGCATGGTTTTCGTAAAAATCTTTCGAACACAACTAATCTAACTGTGATGGTGTCTAGCATTCTCTGTGAAATGGAGTTGGGGCACCAAATTGACGCGATTTACACGATTTTAGTAAAGCGTTCGATCGGGTCAATCCTAATACACATGCTAAAAAGATTCGAAATCGGTGGTTTGTTACTGAACTGACTTGGCTCATATCTCCATAATCGGACTCAAAATGTTAAATTTCAAGGTTTCATATCCAAAGAAATAAATGTTTGCTCCGGTATACCACAAGGCAGAAATCTGGGCCCTCTCCTTTTTAATATTTTCATTTCTGATCTTTCTGAGGTCTTGGCGAATATTCCTTATCTTTTCTATACCGATGATTTTAAGCTTTACCATGTAATAAAGTCGCAACAAGATACATTATTCCTTCAAAACAAATCAACTCCCTGTTAGAATGGTCCCAAATTAACCAACTATCCTTGAACTTTGAAAAATGTCAAGTTATAAGTTTTTCACGGAAACACAACTTTAATCAACAATTATCATCTTTACCATCAGAAACTTAGCTGGGTGGATAGCATCGTAGACCTTGGTGTCACTTTGGACAGAAAAATGCGTTTCAATTTATATTACGATCATATCATCAGTAGGGCCAGTAAGCTCCTTGGTTTTCTCAAGCGTTGATCTACAGAATTTGAGAATGTATGGGTGTCTAAGGCATTATACCTTTCTTTGGTTCGTCCTATCCTTGAATATACTTGTCTAATCTGGGACCCGAGCTTTAATGTTCATACCGACAGAATTGAGTCGGTTCAAAAACAATTCGTCCTTTTTGCGTTAAGATCATTATTTAATCCCCAAAATTTTTCAGATTTGCCATCATATGTGCATAGACTTCGGATCCTTAACATATCAATGCTGGCCTCTAGAAGATATATGTTTGCCTGCTGCTTCGTGTTTGATATCCTTAGAGGCACTATTAAAATGCCATTCCTAGCTGACAAAATTAAGGTCCATAAGGTATCGCGATTCACTAGCCATTCGCGTCTGCTGATCGAAGAGCGACACCATGCAATTTACGCGGATAACGAGTCTGTAAACAGATGTTGCAAAGCTTTTAATTCACTAAGCACACTTTACTCTCCAACCATCTTCAGATCCAATTTAAAAGCTTTATTATTAAGCACCTTATCCTCCGAACTCCATCCCTCAAACCTAGATTAAGAATGATATTTTATTGTACTATTCATTATATTTTATTATTTTTTGGTTTTTTTGTAACGATGCCTTGTTTGGCAATGAAAGAAATAAATAAAATAATCCTTTGTGCGTTGCAAGAGTCGTTGCCGTTTATCCAATCCGAACCCAGGCTGTTGTCCTGGTTCCATGACAAGTAAATACTAAGTGGAGCATTGTCAGCACTTTGGCTTAGTCGGTTTTAGGTCCACGAGTGGTATTTTAACTCCCACATACCCGCCGACTAGGCAATTAGGACCCCCTATATGCGCCACCTGAGGACGTGTCCGATGGGGAACCGCAAGCTCCCCACGGGAAATTTTGTAGTTGTAGCGGAAATAATTGACTTGGTACCAATTCCATGAAATTTATTTCATTCTTTTTAAGGCATTTTGAAGTCAGTATTTTGTAATTTCTTAAACTTTTTTTTTAATTATATTCTGTCCAATATTAGCAAATTTACGGTTTTCGAAGTGCCAATCTTTTTCAGTACAGTAGCAGTACAACATATGGACAAGCATATTCCAAATTTTAATCGATAAATGCAACTACAATAGCGGCAGGTAGGAAAATAACATCAATAAGGTCTAGAACACTTGAAGCGTGTGGGGAATTTACAAATAAGGCGTCGACAGCAAATGCTGAGAACATTTATTCCAGAGGTAGCCCCATGTTGGATATCACGTGTGAATTCATTTGTTTTTTCAATTAAGTAATTTGTGCGATTAGAATGGAAGACGCTTAGAAATAAATTGTCACCAGCGCGTCGTGTTTTAGTGACTATTATGGCGACAGCAATCATAGACTGCAATTATCCACTAATAGATAAGGGTTTCCGGCATACTTATAAAAATAATTCTTAGAAGGGTGCCAATTTGATTCTTTTTAAATATACATGCATATAGTATTATATTAACATAATTCTCTTTTACTCGAAGAGAATCGAAAACACAAATATAATTTTTATTTTATCATATGATTTATTGCTCCTCTAAGACCGTCCCAATTTACCACCTTGATCCTAATGTAATCATCTTAATATGTATTTTAAACAAACCGTTGTGCAGACAATTATCAAGTAAATATAATTTAACGTCAAACATTTAAATATGATCTTTATATAAGATAAGTTCGCTAAAACTCACATCATGCGGAACAACTTTCATATATTATTCATTTCTTAAACACTACAAAAGATAAAATATATGGAATTCTATATCTAGCGTCTTTTTTTGGGACAGCTTTCAAAATACAAAAGAAACGGAAAAAGCGAAAATGGAACATTATATTAAAGATAACATTTACGTACAGAAGATATATGACAAGTACAAAGATAGTAAAAAAAGCATTAAATCGCTGCTCACTGAATGAGTTGGCAAATATTTATTGAAATATATTTGAAGACATTTCGCAAAAAATTTTTATAAGTTTAAAAAAAAATTATCTAGAGCATTTATTCTGCGGGGAATCCGACTACAATGATGCGCTTCAATTGTTTGGTTTGAGTCATTTGAATCCAGGGTTAAAGTATTATTTTCTAAGATTGGATCATCTGACTGAATATGATGTCAGGTGAATAGACAAGTTAACAGTGACTGCGCGATTTTTCGCTGCAACGGTATGAGTAATACGTGGAATATAAGTATGGTGAATACATAATAAAACATGTACAACAGCTGAAAATGCATATTTCAAAGTCTTTAATAAATATTTGAACGCCGTCCGTAGCGGGGGAAACTTTTTATTCATGACTCAATCATATTCATCTTTTATAGATAAAAAAAAAATCATCGAAGTTAACCTAAATAGATTTTTAAGTGCGTGCCAGTTAATCAACATACATAGCATAGAATTTCAAAGTTGATAACAGTGGCGTTCAATTTATTTTCTTTTCCTCCGAACTACACCAGGATTACCTATAAATAATATACTGATAAGATACCAATAGTGATGTAGACAAGAAAATTGATTTAATGGAGAAGATGTATGTAATAGTCTGTTGCAATCGTTTGATAAGATAAAATTGTAGTCGAAAAAGAACATGAAGCAATTAGTAGAATGGGTGATAATGCCAGATTTTGATAACGTTCAATTAATCGATTATCGAAGGAAAGCATGTCATATCAGTGTGGCTTGAAAAATTGGAAGATAATAAACTAAATAAGGAATACGTTATCATCAAAGGAGTAGGCTTTTGTCGCGATAACTTCCTCTAAAATATTCATGGATTTCGACAATCATACTCATATGCAATTTTGCCTTTTATCTAATCCAACAGATTCAATGAATTAAAATGATCCTGCAAAATTTGTGAATGCAGATATTGTTGTTGTTATCGTATACAATAATTACCGATTAATAATTTGTTTAAATACGAGGGCGGTTCAAATATGATCGAGACAAAGGCACTGACACGTTTATTAAGTATCGAAAAAATGTACAGTTTTTCTAGGTACCCCCTTACAAGTTGCACATTTTGTCCACCTTTCCGGAAGCTTTTTGATTCCGGTATCCAGTAATTCCTTGGACAACTCAGACAACCATGTGCGCACGACCTCCTCTATCTCGTCGTCGGGGTTGAATCTTTGACCTAAGAGGGCTTTTTTAGTGGTCCAAACATCAAACATGTGGTAGTGTGATCAATCCGGATTGTAGGGGGGGAGGGGGTGTTCCAGTACCTCCCACGCCAATTCAACCGACTATTCGACGTTAAAAAAAACGAAATTTTAATATTTAAGAACAACTTTATTTGCTTGAATCCAAAATTAAGACTGAACATCTGTTCGTAATTACATGTATTTCAATATTTTTGCAAAGTGCTTACAAAGTTAAAACTCATGAGAAAAATTGCAAAACTGAATTTAGGTTGAAACTAAGCATAAGTATTTTCTATGGAAATTCATAATTAAGTAAGCAAAAATTTACAGTGAGAGTTTAATGTTACTTATTTAGGTCGGCAGCGGATACGCGTGTCGAGTAGCCCTTTACGGGAATGTGGTTGTTCGTGGGAAACGTTTGCAGACGTAACTCGCGCGTTATTCTGGAGAAGAATCGCACTTAATGCTGGAATGCTCCTACGTCTCGCGCCGTTATTTTGCGATATTGAAGTTGTTCGTTTATCATAGACTCTACACTACAATCACTGATGCCGTATTCAGCCGAAATGTCTCGAACATTCATCCTACGGTCCTACAAAATGAGTTGTTTTACCCGGAAAATATTGTCTGCTGTGATGCTGGTTCCCGGTCGACGATCATGCAGCTGATTCTCGACGGTTTTGCGACCATCCTTGAACGCTTTGGCCCATTACAGCACAACAGCCCTTCTCAGGCACTCACTACCGAATTAATTTCACAAACGCAGAAATATTTCCGTGTTTTGTAGTGAATTTAAGTGTTTCATAAGTCCGTAAACGACTGCAGCGATGTTCGTCTGCCTCGGCAGAAGAAGATGGAGATATCTGCCGAGAATGCCCTTGTCTGGGGACGCGTGAATGCGCTGGCAGGCTAGCGTTGCGATGTCGTGGTGCGGGTTCATTTCCCCAGCACAAGGACCCACTACAAAAAATTTCGCACTCACGAATTTCTTCTGGCCAAACTAAAACGAGGCGACCGAATTCTCAAAAAGTGTAGGTAACTACACCGAGAGAAAAAGGACTTGTTCCGAGAACAAGTGGAACATGTAAAAAGGGGCGGACTTAGGGTAACTTCGTCGTTACCCGACGTAGCTCATGGCCCAGAAATGAGAGAAGGGCAACCGGGTGGTGATGGAGCCCCTTCGCACCCACCCAACCGGATTTAAATCCATATTTGTTGCAGTGGCCGGGTATTCCTCGTCTGAGTGGAAAACTCATACAACTTGACTTGTATAAGCTTTCCCATCAGAAGAGGAGTACCCCGGTGACCAATTTATGCCATAGAATTATGCAATTCGATTGCATAACTCTATGTCATAAAGAGGCACTTGGGCCACTCAATCCGCGACGTCACCTGAAACAAAGAAGATTATATTGTACCCGGCGGCTGGCTCATGTTTTATGAGGGAAGCCTGCCACCGTACCGGGTCCTATACTCGGTCCAAAAGAAGCAAAATAGAAAGACCGAAAGTTCTGAGGTATTAACACATTTTATTTGTATAAAATAACATTATTTCCAGTACGAAAAAAAAGAAAACGAGAGATCAGAGCAATCATCTAATAATTTACAACAGTATGTAATCAACACAAAAGCGACCGAGTACCGATTAAGCAAGGTCTTTCCGAGACAGCAGACGTTATCGAAAGAAACTCAGGCGTCCGGGTGCTTTGGTTTAATATTTGTTTTCGTACTTCAATTAAAGATTAATTCAATCGTCTCATCTACTTTGTCATCAACTTCGTTCATTTTGTTTTTACTTTTTATAAATGTACCCACACGCATTTGATTATTTCAACAATATTTTATGTCATCAGAACATTTCATTCCCAATTATATTCGTATATATGTAATTTCTATAAAACATGCAAAAAAATATAATTTTTGAAAAAAAAGAAGGGTACTTACCCCAAACCTCCTCCTACGAGCGCTCGTGTTCGGGGCGGGGAAGCCTGTAAATGTTGTATAACCGAAAACCAAATCCACTCTCACTAACTGGTTTCATTTAATTCTAACTCGTTATCAAAAAAAATTTAGCAGTAATTATTTACTTTCACAAACTTTAATAAATTAAAAAAAAATATAACGGGCGCCTAATCAAATGCAATCAATGATTGCCTTACGTTTCCCTAAACGGCTGAAGTTTCCGATGTCTATTACTAGAAAATTTTGAAGTCCTATGACTCAATTATTGCCTATGTGAATTCATACGCGACCTAGCTAACTTCCGTCTTATCGGTGGAGACAAATGAGCTCTTTGGAGTACGGGCGTTCCGCTGATTCCGTCAAAAGTCATACAAAATCTCGTTCCCCTCCGATGTGCAGTAAATTCCTACAGAAAGATGGGATACGCGACAATTCAATCGGCCAGTCGGCGGAAAACTGCCACTGTGCAAGCGGGAGCGAATCTTGTACCGCACGCAAACTATCGCGAGTTTCCTTCACTTATGTCTGGGGAAAGGTGCTTGGTGGCTAATTGAGGAGTCTCACACTGCTTCCAATTTCCCGGCTGTTGCACTGATCTTTTAATCAAAACTCATTAATTGGTAAAACGACGTGTCATCCAATTTGTCAACTTTGCCACAAAAATTGAATTATTATTTCACAGGGGTCTAACTTGTCTAATTAAGCAACCCGAACGCAACGTCAACTTTGCATTCCAGCTCTGCAATATCGCGCTTATCTTCACACTTTCTCTAACCTAATGGCTTTCCACAAACTATATCGCACTTCAGGCAAAAAAAATGTTTTCTTCAACTTTTCCGTTTTCTTTTTTTTTGGTTTTCTAACTTTACGATCTTTCCGCGTCTATTTCGGCTTGCATTCACCTTAAATTCAGCTCTCGAAAAACGATTTCACAAAATATCGTATATCCAAAACTACACCATACACCTGTTATATTCCACGGCAATTTCATTTAGATATAATAATTTTTCCTGAATGCCGTTATTATCGTTGTGTGTACTTGATTTCAATTTTTTTATCAGGCATTTTGATTTCACTACTATAAAACTTTTAGAAAATATCAAAAACACCTTAAAATTTGTTTAAATATCACAATGATACGTTCGACTATAAATTAGAAAACTGAATAACGATTGGAGATCACCATTTCAATCCATTTCGATTCTTTATCCACGCGGCGTCCGCGCTGTCTCGCGGTTTCGAACAGACTCCCCAATCTCTTCGCGACAGCACCAGCAACACCAGCAAAATCCACTCCCGCTTTCGCCATTGCTATCGCTGGCACTCTCTTCTTCACCATCCTTTCTCGCTTGTTTTCATCTCGCTTGCGACTCGTTACAACGAAATGAAGAGGATGTTCAAGAATGCTAAAATTGATGACTATGCGTGGGTGCGGGAAGTGAAAGGTGTATGCATCAGTTGCCCTGTAGTATCTCATGCAGTTTTTGCGAGAATGTTTGTATGGACTATTACACAGTCTCGTACAAGTGTTGCATGAGTCGAAGGTGTTGTATGGGTCGGATGCGTTGCATGAGTCGGATGCGTAGGCTGCGCAGTATGTGTAGTATGGGTTAGGTGTGTTGGGTGCGTTTCGAAGCTTTACCATTTGAATGGGATTTTGTGTTGCTTGATTGCTGTATTTATGTGAGGGTAAATGTTCGTACGTGTTGAATGAATGCTGAATGCAGTTTTGTTGTTGTTTCTAATGCATTTATTGTTTCTCTTTCCTCTTTTTTCCATTAATTGCAGTAATAATCTGTTTCTCTCTTTTTTTTATTGTTTTTATTCAAATAATGATAATTATCTTTAAAGAAACCATATCATTTTTGGAATATGAAATCATGTTTTTTGGTGTTCTCCCTTTTGACTAGGTTTTTGATTTCGTACCATATTGAGGATATGCTGGGATTTAGGGTTGGTGTAACAGAAAATGTTAAATATAAATGTGCCATTTTGGTTTTTATAGCCTGCAACGCCGGGAATTTTCAGCAATGTGTCGCATACGTCTTCGATGTAAGGAAATTTTTCACCGGTATATTCGTAATAATCATTGCGGATATCCTCTATTGTCGCTCCATCCTTAGCTCGCGAAATGATAATACTGCGAATAATTGCATCAAATGGAATTTGATCGTCTGATAAATTATTTGCAGAATTCTCTGACGTAAGGCTACAATCGGCAACAATAATCATTTTTTCTCTAATTCTAAACAATTAAAACCCTGGAACACGAAACAGTGAACTACACAGAATGAAAGACGATTTCATTATGTTAGGAAGAGGTACAGATTATTTTATTTTTATTCAAAACTCTCGCAATTCATTGTACTATACTGTTCAAAGGATTGTATAGTAATGAGCATATTGCTCAGAGGATTGAATTTCATGAACCTGGTTCTTGATTTCCCTTCCAAATTGTATAACAGCCGATTCGTTCGCCAGTCCCATATTTTCACGTCTTTTCTAATAGAATAAGCTACCAAAATCATGTATCGGATGGAAGCATATCAAAAGAATGATGTTGGCAAATTCGGTTTGGTTTCCATAGAACTGTCGCACGCTGGCTTTTTGAGCCTTACCTACTCGATTACTACAGTTTTTAACGCCTTCGCTCACTAAAAAACGAACGACAATACGTTACGCAACGGTGGTCGTAGCACGCGCGTGAAACATGCACTGCCGATGAAAACTATGCCACCCTGTTCGTAAGACACTCAGCTATCACATACTCAAGCCACGACCTTCAAAACATACATCGCGCCATCTACTGCGTTTGTCTCCATCATATTTGAACTGCCCTCGTATATTGCAATTTTAATAAAATATATTAAGAGATCTAATCAAGACATTTCACTTCAAACCCACTCAAATATATTTGGTGAACATTTTTTGAAGAGCTCACATCCTTATATGGCGAGTCTCTCCTTAAAAGCCATTGACATTTTTTCGATACGAAACTTTTATTAACCCGAAACGAAATTGATGATTGTGCCTTCTCACATTCCTGAGAAAACTTGTTGTGACGGACGGACAGGTACCGATTTTAATAGGGTATTGGAAAAAGTTTTTTTTACAATACTTTATAGTTGGCAATGCCTGATTCACATTATAATCCTTTCTGACCCAATTTTTCTGAATATAATCTTTCTAATATCACCTTAAGAAACTTGTGGCATTTCAACCAGGTTGCATGTTTTGTAAATAACCTTATTATAATGACACTTATTATTTATAGTAAATAACTTTCAAATATAATCATCATCACTGAATTGGGAGAATTCATAAAAATCTGATATGTTTGCATGTCAAATAACATTGCAATGTGAAATTTAATTTTTAATGCTAAAGATAAAGTTCCACATCCTGGCCGTTAAGAAAAAATTTTAAATTTTGTCCTTAACTTCTTGGAAGGAAATTTTTCGCCATAGAATTTTGCAGATTGTTCCTTGAGGAACTTTTTTCAATTCAGACTACAAACTTGTGTAATAAATACAAAGAAAAAGTAAGGAGGAGAAAAAATTAGCTTTAAAATAAAATAAATAAATAAGTAATACTACTTTTTTATGAAGAAAAATAGTCCTTTGAATGGAAACAACAAACGAAACAAGCTACTAAAATATTCCTTATCGTAGTTAATCCTTTTAATTTTTCAAAATTCAAATATAATTGATCAAAAGCTTAAATTATTTTCCAACTAAGAACATCCTTCCTGCAATCAATGATTTCGGCCAAAAAGATTACATACTATATAAATTCGCGTCAAAATTTCTCACATATACAACAATACAATATGTTACATTGTTTGCTACGTAAAGACATACAGATATTATAATTTGATAGGATCATCTGAAAGATGCCATGTTAGGTTACTGTCGTTGAAATCCCAATTGTGGAACTAGTGCCTGATAAAATATCCAATGCTTTCAATTGCACTAATCCAGGGTCAAAATTATTGAAGGTTTGTATGTGCCCGAATAAAATGTGCCAAATAGTTCCATTTGTCAACCGATGCAAGCGTCTACCCGATTAGACTACTCGGGGAGAGCTCTCCTGTTTCCTAAAAGTCATGTAGCAACTTGTTCTCTCTTTTGCATGCGAAAATGTATAGTAGGCATCGTCTTTCTTCCTCCGCAAAGCCTGCAGCCGGGGGACTGTGACTCACCAATTTTGTGTAAATAGGACTGAAAACAACCATGCCCACTCAAGAGCTGGATCAGGTAGAAGTCAGTCTCACCGTGCGTTAGATTGAGCCATGGTCTCAAATCAGGGCTCTTCACTTCGTGCTGTTCACCTAGGGTTGCTACCAATCATTTAGTGATCACTTTCTCTCCCCGCGGTCAACTATCTTTTTTGTGTCTTCGTAGTATGGCGCTCTCTAACAAGATAGTATGGCTCTCTCTAGCAAGGAAGGTGATAGGTATTATGCCTCAGAAGCAGAGACTGTCGGATATGAAGGTGCAATCCTCAGTACTCCTTTTCTTTGTGCTTGTGCCAAGCGTTTTCGGTACACCTCCTTGCTGAGAGTATCGCCCCATATTTCTGCTCCATACAGTAGCACTGACTCTACAGGTCTCATTGAAAATCGCCATGTTAGGTCTCCCTACGTTGGCCGTAAGTCGACTTAGAGACGATACGCTTGGAGCAGCTTTATCATCTGTTGCTCTGATTTGTTCAGAGAAACTCACCTTCGAATCGATCAGGAATACCAGGTATTTTAGTGATGATTTGGATTCAATTAGTACTTTCGTAAAACTGATGGTCCTTACCCTGGGGATTCTCTTCTTTTTCAGAATGATCACTTCGAGTTTTCCCAGTCTTAGACTGAGCGAGTCATCCAGGCGCTCACCCGGCTCATCAGCATACCTAGTCTAAGTTGCGCCTGTTTGACGGTGTGTATAGCAACTAGTGCCGCAACAACATCCACATAACTGATTAGGTGCGACTTATCTGGCAGCATCGTACGATATGTTCGACAAGTTTCGACCAAGGATAGATCCTTGTGCAACACCCGATGTAACTTCTATCCTTTCGGCTGTGCATCGTATCATAAAGCAGACAATGGTCCTTCAGGCAGTCCCTAAAAAGCCACATAAGATACTCTGGAACTTAAAAAGGGATTTTCAGCGTATCCAAAATATCTAGTGAAGCTGAAAGCGTTCCGCAAATCAAGTGTCACCAACAGAAGCATCTGCCGCGTGGTATGGCTATGTGCCTCCGTCTTTTTGACAGCGCTTACCACCTCTGCAATTGCATCAATGGTAAAGCATCCTACTTTAAAGCCGTACTGCGGAGGAGTTAGGTCACCAGGAGCACGAATCGCATTAGTGAGTCTTCCCTTGATAAATTTTTCTAGCCCTTTCCTAGCGTCTTTAGCTTGTATGTATAATGAGCGGCATGCACACTATGACCCGGGACTTTCCTTCCCCTTGTTGAGCAGCACGAGCCACGCTACCTTCTAACGTTTTGGAAAAACCTCTTCCCGCAGGCAAGCGTTGAATGTGCTGAGCAGCAAGTCAGGACAATGGCGTAAGATGAGCTGCATCTGGAATTTGGGAGACAGCATCATGGATCTCAAGCAGTATCTACTGATGATCAGTGTCTGAGTAGTCCTCTAATACTCTCTCCCTACTAGGGACTCCGAGGCGAATGTCATGTCAAGTATGGTTCTTTGACAGTCCACACGGCGGAAAGTCAGCGTGTCGCGGTTGTTCATCAAAACGAGTTCTGTCGTGGCCACCATCAGTTTGAGGCATGCCCCATTCAATTGCTTTAGCATTGAAGTCCCCCCAACGAGTACGTGGCCATCTGAATTCGAAACAGCGTCTTCCAAAGCATTATGCTTGGCTTGAAAAAATGATATCGGTTCGCTCGGCGTTGTGTATACACTAAATAATGTAGTCTTTTAAAACCAAATACACACGAAATCATCCTTCCGTCCATAGCTATCCACTAGTAAATCAGCACTGTTCCGAAACCAGATGGCAGCAGTATCCATTTCGTCAGGGTACCATGATGACGAACTCCTGTCATGTTATTGCTCAAGCAGGAGCAAAATGTCGTAGTTGTAGATGTAGTTGAAGTTTTTCTTGAATTTATTCATTCACCGCTCAACAGCATTTTTACGCACGGGTTATACATAATTTATTTTTATTACTTTTATACTTAAAAATAAGAATAAGAACAAAAAGTAGTTCTGGATTTGCTTTTATGAGTAAAAAATGGTAAAATTATAATCAATGACAATACATAAAAAATTGACATGTTATCATTTATTTAAAAAAACCGAACATAATAATTTTTTCCTACAAAATAAGTTTTAAAATAGAGTTAAAACATTTAAAAATGAACAGTTTTACTTTTCCTGTCATCTTCAGTAGAAATTTCTCTTATTAACCCCCAAATAAAGTCCTCCATCAT
Source organism: Odontomyia ornata (assembly GCA_963969285.1). Lineage (NCBI taxonomy): Eukaryota > Metazoa > Arthropoda > Insecta > Diptera > Stratiomyidae > Odontomyia > Odontomyia ornata. Next base: position 17,991,896 of record OZ017740.1, on the reverse strand, counting down.
GCTTACAGTATGCTGGCCTTGGTAACATCTCTCAAATTCTATTATATCTTGATGGAAGCGTTCCCCTTGTTCTTCCGAATAAGCTCCCATAATATCTTTAAATTTATCCAAATGAGAATGTAACATATGCATCTTTAGAGACATTCTACATCCGATGATGGAAAAATTCGTGATCATGTCATTAATCAGCTCGTCATAATTTTCAACTCTACGGTTTCCAAAGAAACCATGAACTACTGCCTTAAAACGGTTCCAGGCTTTTTTTCTCTTCATTGCTAAGCAACTCTTGAAAAATATCACAATTCATAAGTTTTTTTATTTGAGGGCCTACAAAGATTCTAGCTTTAATTTTCGCATCTGAAAGCTTCTGAAAAAAACTTTTCAAATATTTAAAAGCTTCGGACTCATGGTTAAGAGCCTTTACAAATTGTTTAATAAGACTCAATTTGATATGCAATGGCGGCATTAGTATAGATTTAGGATCGACAATTGCTTCCCATGCAATATTGTATTTTCCTACTTCGTGCTCAATGTTTTTGTCGGTAGTGAGCGGCATCATTTATACTATCCCACAGGCAAAGACAACATGAGTGTTTAGTATATCCACTTGCATTCCTGTCAAAAAACACACCATCTTGAAGTCTCCAATAACTTCCCACTTGTATTCCATATATTTAATTGCAGTTAATAGTATTTTTATAGTGTCGCAATTTTCTTTGAGATGTACGGAATGTGCCAATGGAGTCGATGCAAATTTGTTTCCAATGTGTAGTAGAACAGCTTTTAGACTTTTTGTCGAACTGTCAATAAAAAGGCGCCATTCAGATGTATGAGATGGAATACCAATTTCTTCAAATAGACCTTTGACGTCATGACAAAAACAGAGTCCATCTTCCTTACAGAAGTAATAAGAAAATTCTTCATGACGTTTTCCCTGACGAGTTATTCGAACATCAGATTTAATTAAATTCCATTGTTTTAACCGCGATGTTAGTAGCTCTGCTTTACTTTTTGGTAGATTTAGGTCTCTTATTAAGTCATTATGCTCTTGAGGGTTGATGAGGTGTGGTATTTTTGGTTCAGATTCAAGAACAAATTCGGAATGTACGGATACTGATGAAGTCTGTGATTGATGGCTGCCTAATTGATCTTCCAAGAATGGCGCAGCAGGTACTGGATTTTCTTCTGTTTGTCGTATTGGAGCGGATGGTGGATCAGAATAAGATGTTTTCTTTGAATTTTTACCTCTGAATGGATTCACAATGGAAAAATAATAGTCTGTGTGATAATCACTGGGTTCCCTTCAAATTCTCGGCACTTTCCTCACCTCGGTACCAGCCTACAATAAAACGTAACTTAACATTAGTTATTGACTATTCTATAATAACATTAATTAACGTTATTATAAAATAGTCAATAAAATAAAAACAACAGAGAACATAAACTCACCGTCCAGATTGTGTCTGCAAGAGTTACATGACGCATGAGGAGCCCATTGTTTGTCTTGATTTTTGACAAGTAGATTAAAGTAAGTTTGATATGCGTCGCAAATCTTTAAATTTGTACTTAGATCATCCTTTTTCTCTCTCACTTTAATAAATTTGCCGCAAATATAGGAAAACGAGTCAACGTCTCGTTTACAACTTCTCATATCCATTTTGCACAGGTCGATACAACGAAAAAAGGTATGAAACACATTATTTCTCTGCAATGTTCAAACACGTACTGTCGTACACAACGAGCGACGCAAGAAACACTACTACACGCCCTCTTCCTCCTCTTTCTACACCGATAGCACGCAAAGACCGTTATTCATTGGGCGCGAAAATCAAAAATGGTCAAATCGCTCTAAGTTCTTAAAAAGCAAATATCGATTTGTAATCACTTTTTTTATATATATGTGCCTATTTAATCAGAATATACTAAGTAAAGCCCATGCGCAAAAAAAAACAAATTTTTGTTGGCCGATGTTGATGTCTGCATATCGTAGGTTGAGTACAAAACCCTTCTGACATGAGCGTAATTCTGTTTACCCAACTTGTTTCAATTTATTTTGAAGCTTTTATGCATCCTTTGTTATTTATAAAAAGTTTCCGACTCAATTTTTTCATTTTCTTGAAACTCGATACACATCCGTAGTTTCGATTGTATGTTAAACGAATTCAGTTTAAATTTCTATATGCACTTTGACAAGAAGGTTATCAATGCTTGTACCTTCATATGCGCCATAACACTGACAAGATTCCTCCTGCACAACGACAAGGCAAAAGAGAATACTGAATATATGTAGTAAGTACTTATTCCATTACCAATAATCCATTAATTTACTTTTACTGTGCGCCATCGAATTAATCGGCTTAGCTTAGTTCACAAGATAGATACGTCAGTTAACATTTCTTTTTTTTTTTTATCACTAATCCTTTTCGATTTGGTATCTCGTCAAATGCCTCCGATTTTCACCATTCATTAATACTCGAATTTTTGTTTTTTCTTCTTGACATTGAACCGAGACATTGATTTCGTTTCAATTTAATCGCTTTCAATAGTTGTTTTATTAATGATTCCAAGAATAATCTGGCATTAATTTAATTTCAACACATTCTTCTTTACTAGCGATCGGAGTGGAATCACTGTTTTTGCTACTGCTTTTGAGGCAGATGTTCCACGAAGCTAAGGAGTTGTTGCCATCTTGAAAGTCATTACCAGGTCGCCCACCTTCTTTACTATTATTCGCGAAAAAATAAAAGATCCCGTCAAGAACACGATGAGGCAAAAAAGTTGCATAAACCATTATTACACATTTCTTACCTTGACAGAAAAACAGAGAAAAGAAAAACAATAGAACAACGCGAGTAAAACAGTTTTCTAGCAATGACACTTTTATCGCGGTGATGCTGAATAAAATGAATAGGTCTGCGCTATTTCGCTGAAGAGGTACTTAGCCGAGGCTGAGTGCAAATGCAGATTTCTTGGATGTTGAGTGTTTAGTGGGTGTTTCTTTGGAGTCATACGTTCGTAACAGTGGAGGGTAATAAATGATACTACAAAAATTGAAAACTGAAAGTTTCCTCTATGCACTCTGGCGCCTTGTAAGCGACTTAGAGTGACTATGTGAATGTGTGTGCAATATTCTAATTTACATTTATGTTATTATTTTGAGTGGACAGAATTTATATTCAAGAAAAATGGGGGGTCCGGCATATGAGTATTCCATTGTAATCGACGTGGAATGATTTTTGAAATGGGGAGGTTTCGTTTGGGTTTTTTTCGGCAAAAAAGCATGTGGGATGGTTTTGCGTAATTAAGATAGGAAGTTTGATTTTAAACAATGACCCATTGTTTGGATATATTTAAGAAGCCTTTTTTTGGAGGTGTTTTGGTTTTGATTGAACATATTCAATTGATTGATGAAATCTGGAGTAACTTATGACGAAAATATTTTTAGCTGGATAAATCATTGTTTGTAATTATTTTGTTTTGTGTTAATAAAAGTTTGTTACCGCAAAATAAATCATTGAAACGAGCTCTCACATATTATTGTCTATAATGTGGTGGCCGAATGTAATGTGAACCATTGATTGATTTTGTTGAGACTCAGGTACTTCAACTTCATGAAATAAATATAAATCATTTTTATCACTGTTTGGGTTGTAGTTCATAAAGCATTTTCTGCAAAAACTACCTAATTCTAAAATTATAAGCTGATTATTCAACCAAAAAACAAGGTAAAACCATTTCATGGCTATTCAGGCAACTTCAATTAAATGTTGGATATTCTAAAAGGTATTGAGATTTTTTTTTGTCATTTATCGATTGAATATTTCTTTTCTTTAAAATGGATTTTAGTTAATTACATATTGTCCATTATTATCTACGACCTTTTGCCATTTTTTGGGTAGAGCCATTATTCCGTCTGTGTAGAACTTCTGTGGTTTATCGGCGAAAAACTTGGCCAAGTGATTTTCACAGTCCCTTTTTGAAGTGAATTTCTTTTCATTAAGGTAGTTTTGTAGAGACCGAAACAAATGGTAGTCTGATGGTGCAAGGTCTGGACTATACGGTGGATGCATCAAAACTTCCCAGCCAAGCTCTGTCAATTTTTGCCAGGTCATCAAAGATGTGTGTGGTCTGGTTTTGTCATGATGGAAGACAACAACCTTTCTATTGACTAATTCTGGCCGGTTTTTTGAATTGCTTCTGGCAAACTTGTTAATTGCTGACTATACAGAGCCGAATTGAGTGTTTGGCCATGTTCTAGCACCTCATGATAAACAATTCCCTTCCAGCATAACCTTATTTGGTGTCAATCCTGGCTTTGAAGCAGTTTGTGATGATTCGCCTTTTTTGACCATCAACTTTTTCAAACGACATTCTCGCATCTTACCCATTTTTCATCGCCCGTAATGATTTGCTTCAAAAATGGCTCGTTTTCGTTGCGTTTTATTAGCATTTCGCAAATGGAAATTCGGTCGATCAAATATTTTTATGTTAATTCATGCGACACCCAAACGTCGTGGTTCAAAACTGTTGGTGATGGATGTTCAGTCCCTTAGCATTGTCATGGCTGCTTAAGTGTTGGTCTTCTTCAATTTTTTGTAAGATTTCATCGACTTTTTCAGTGATTGGTCGGCCTGAGCGAGGTACATCTTTGACATCAAAATTTCCAGGACAAAAGCGAGCGAATCATCTCTTGGCTGTGGCTTTTGATAAAGTATCTTGACCGTAGACACTACAAATTTGTTCACGAGCCTGCGATGCATTCTCACCTTGATCGTAGTGATATTCTAAAATATAACGATTTTTTCAGAAATTTCACTCATTTTTAAATGAATACAACTTTTGACACGAATGACGAAATACAAAACTGTCCATATGAAAATTGTAGACCGGAATGTCAATTTTCTAACGCATGTCAGTTTGGCTCAATCACAAATACACAAATCCATAATAAGCATAGGGATGGGTAAGGCTGAAACAAACTCATTACATTGAGTTGATTTTTTACGATTTGTTGTGCTCGTTATTATTTTTAGCACAAATACAATACCTCAATGACGCACAACGACTTAGCATGACCTTTTCTAAATGTCGGAGACACTTGAAGCCCCTAACTTTCGGTATTGTTCTCTAACTTGTCAATGTCGCCCAACCTTGAATTATGTAAAATTTTTGCATCTACCACATTCAGGTAAGGAGAACTCCATCCTTCATTAAAGTTTCAAAAATATATCTATACAGAATTAGCAACCCTCCCCAGTACGCTACCAAAGAATTATTACTGTCGATGAAAAATGAATAAATTATGATAACTCGAAGCGCAAGCAATCGTATGTGAAGCCCGGCCAACCAGAAACATCGATGTCGCAGCCGAATATACACGGCTCTAAGGTAATACTTAGTCTTTAGTGGGATCAGAAGGGACTAATCCACTACGAGTTGCAAAAAATAAGGTCAAACCATCACGGGACAACCAACATCAATTAATTCATTTGAAGCGAGCACTGAGAAGAAACGGCGAGAATATGCGACCATGCACAAGTCATAACATTCCATCGTGACAATGCTCGACCACATGTTGCTATTCCGGTCAAAAATTACCTGGAGAATAGTGGCTGACAAGTTTTACCTCGCCCGCCATTTTCACCAGATTTGGCGCCATCCGACTAACATTTATTTCGTTCGATCCAAAATACCCTCTCTAGAATACGTTTTACTTCTAAACAAAGCATCAAAAAGTGGCTTAATTCGTTCTTGGCTTCAAAGGACGAAGCCTTTTCTTGACGCGGAATTCATTTGCTAGGAAAAAGTGATCGCAAGCGATGGACAATATTTTGAATAACATTAAATTCATTAATTAAAATAAAACATTATTAAAGTTTGGCATTCAATATATACACGCAATAGTTTAATTAATTTAAGGATCCTCTTTTGATGTTCTGGACGAAAACTTAAAATTTCTAAAATGTGGTATTATTAACAATGCTGATTGAATTTCGACTTCTTAGCTATTTGTTGGTCCTCTACTCATAAACACCTAATTCCATTTTATTTTTTGCCCGGGAATGGCTGCCATCTGTGGTGGCTGTCATCTTTAGTAGCTGGAATTTATAAAAAATGCCTAGTATCATCCAGCCAATTGCACCACACTCATCAGGTGCTGTTTCAGTGGCGATAGTCACCGGGGAATAGCACAACTAAGCGGAATGATGTAATTTAGTCTTCCTGGTCATGAAGAGTGATTCATTATGAGGTTCGATTTCCAATGGGTTTTTTTTTGACAGATCACTCGTGACTCCTGTCACACTTTAATGTAATTTTTATTCAGTATTGTTTGACAAATCATCCTGGAAAGATTTTACTGCAACAACGTATCCAAATTGTTCATCTGTACTACGAAAATCATCATCATCATTTTGGTGAGAATCTGATTACACGTTTTGGACCAGTAAATTGGCCGCATAAATCGTGTGATATCACACCTTTAGATTATTGTTTGTAGGTTCACACAAAGTCTCTGATCTCCAGCGATAAGCCAGCTTCAATCGATGCTTTGGAAGCCAACATTACTCGTGGCATTCTCGAGATACCAGTGCCTATGCTGGAATGCGTGGTCCTAAATTGGACCCTCAGAATGGACCATTTTCGCCGTGGTCGCGATCAACATTTAAACGAGATAATCTTTAAAAAGGAAATGTAATGGATTGTTCTTTTGACTCACAATAAAATTTTTACTATAGAATTCAATTTTATGCCTTTTATTTGAGATTAAAAACCAAACGTTATAACGACTCATCCTATATAAGCAGGAGAACACACCACAGTGGTGATTTATACTTGGCAGAAAACAGTACCCATGCGAACAAATCGTTTTTATTGCTAGGCAATCGCCAACTTTTCCTAATATGCAACATGCTTAGGCCTACACCCACTTGATGACAACTTATGATCTTGTTTTAAGGCATGAAGTCTGACACTCATGGATAGTCCCATGAAGCTAACTATTTGTTTGAACAGGAATGACGGCTACCTATGGTGGCTACTATTTATACTTAGTCGTGCTGTTCCCAGCTGACTGTAGCCACTGAAACAGCACCTAATGAGTGTGGCATAGTTAGCTGGACGAAACTATGCATTTTTACAAATGACACCTATCACAGATGGCAGCCATTTCTGTTCAGAAAAAAAGTTCGCTTTATGGGGCTATCCATAAGTGCCAGACTTCGTAGCCAAACGGGATGATAAGTTGTCATCAAGTAGGCGTAGCTCTAAGCAAGTTACTGAGGCGAGGCTAGTTATTGCATAGCAATAAAACGATCGGATTCCATGTTTTGTTTTTTTCAGATTTTTTGGGTGAAAGTGATCCAAGCGCAAGGAATCGAATTCTCTGCACCCCCCAAAGCAAAAGGTAAAGTCTAAGACCAGTTACAAAAGTTCTCACCGACGCGTTCATTTGATAATCATATTGGCTATTTTTGGTAAAATTTTTTTAAGGTTCACCACTCAATGTGGAAAGACCCTCCTTAAAGGCCTTACAAATTTTTTTTTTGTAATGAAACTTTGAATAAAGCACCGCTCTTGACTTTAAACTGGTACTTTTTGCTTTGAGGAGCGCAAGGGCTGGGGGCGGAAAAATTTGAATCCTAAGCGATTGGATGACTTTGACCCAAAAGTCTGAAAAAAAACTTGAAAGTAGGTCTTTATGAGTAGAAAGCAAGCAAATACCTTAGAAGTTAAAATTCGATCAATTTTGTTAATAATAGTACATTTTATGTGTTGTAAATTTTTTAAGTGAAACTTCTTTACCTAGGGGTAAAAATTTTTAAGATGTAACGAAAAAACCGAACCGTTTCCACTCCGAGCGGACAGGAACACGACATTCTGTTTTCAGTAGGAGTTTACTCATGCTGCGATATAAATTTCCGACTAAATTATCGCATTCCGCCCGAACCCTTATTGAGAATAATGAGGTAGTTTGTTGGGTTAGTTGGTCGTTGCCTAGTATGCATGTTTGGTTGCGGCGGATGGTGGCTATGCATTACATGTACATCATATCTCAAGAACCTCTTTAATCTTCCGAACAGCTCCAGAACATCGGAGCCAACTCTGGATGAAGTTGGTTCCATCATCAAAGCCCGAGAGAATAATAAAGCGCCGGACATTGATGAGATTCCAGCGGAGCTCATCAAATATGGTGGCAGCAGTGTTCACAAAGCTATTCACAAAGTCATCCAGCACATTTGGCAACAAAATCATATGCCGAAAGAGTGGAGCCAATCAATTATATTTCCTATCCACAAAAAAGGCAACAAGCTACAGTGCGAAAATTATAGAGGCATATCTCTTCTTTGTACGGCGTACAAAATATTTTCAAAGATCTTAGGAAATAAGATCGGATCGTACGCCAAGAGTATTGTTGGGGAGTATCAGGTGATTTAAGAACAGGTAGATCAATTGTTCACTGTCAAGCAGGTACTTGAAAAATGCTGGGAGATCACCACCAAATTTTCGCTGGCTTTAAGCAAGCATTCGACAGTATTGATCGTAACGTACTCTACCAAATAATGCTTTGCTTTGGCATCCCAGCCAAATTAGTCCGTCTTACCAAAATGACAATGACGTCGACGAGCCACCAAGTCCGCATCAATAACCAACTCACCGATGCCTTTGACACAAATATCGGACTAAAGCAGGGAGATGGGCTGGCCCCATTGCTATTCAATTTGGTTTTGGAATACGTCGTAAGAAAGCAATCAGATGATACACGACGACGTACATTCCTATACAAGCCAAGAAGTACTTAGCTATGCGGACGACATCAACATTCTGTCACGGTTATTAACAACTGCCAAAGAGCTCTTCCTGAAACTTGATAGCGAAGCAAAACTAGTAGGGCTATAAATCAATGAAAATAAAACACAACCCATGACACAGTCTAGGAAAAATTACTCAAGCACACAAAATATCACACTTGGCGAATACAGTATCGAAAACGCGAGCGAATTTGTGTATTTAGGCGCCAAAATAACGAGAACCAGTAATGAAAGAGACCCGAGAGGGGCTGTAGTGCGAAGAAGAATATATAAGGTGCGTTCCAAAATAAACGAGACTGAGCTAAAATAGAAACGACAGGAGCTTTGTTCTGATAAATTCGAGTTTATTTATTCAAAATAGTTTCCTCCGGCCTCGATACACTGTTTCTCCCAGTCACAAGAGTGGATCGATGAGATGGTGCATTATTATGCAATAAACGCCAGCTACCTTTTCCACGGTATTCAGGCCGAATTCAACGAATACGATGCAACAAACGCTTCAAAACGCCAAGATAGAAAATTGCATTGACGGTTTGGCTCGTTCGCACGATCTCCTTGTGACAATTCCTTTGGAATCGTAAAAACAAATGAGCATCGACTTGATTTTAGACTTCTCCAAACGTGATTTTTTGGGTGGTGGCTCATCTGGGGCCTTCCATTCGGCACTTTGACGCTTGGTTTCGGGTACATATTGGAAACACCACCTTTCATTACCAGTTAGAATGTTGTAAAGGAAGTTCTCGTCTTTTCTCGCCTGTTTAATGATGTCTTTCGAATGTTGAGTTCTGAGCAATTTTTGGTAATCAGTTAACTTATGCGGAACAAAACGTGCACAGACCTTTGGTAAGCCCAAATAATCGATTAAAATGCAATAAATCGATGTTTTGGAGATATTCAACTCCGATTCCATAAATTTCAACGATGATTGCGGCTAATTTCTGATAAATTCACGCACAATTTCGATGGAGTTTTCAATGATCACTGACTTTGGGTGACTCGTATGTTCATCGTCATTTATGTCCTCACGACTACTTCTGAAACGTGCAAACCACTCATGAACTCTAGCACGAGATAGACGATCATTGCCATAAACTTTTTTTTTTTCAATTTAAATGTTTCGGCAAACGCTTTACCGATTTTAAAACAAAATTTGATACTAGCTCTTTAATCGAAACTCATTTTTGTATCGATGACACAAACATACTGGCACTTTAGACGCAATAACTTCGCTTCCGCTAAACCGAATGTCACCAAACTTTCAGTGGAAGTCAGGGAGGGATGTAACTTTCCAACGCACTATCTCATTCACACTGTCTTCGTCGACCCAGTCAGGCCAGCATTTCCTCGGTTTCCCCACTGGCCTCCACCCTTCAGTTCTCCCAGCGAATACCTTTTTGGGAATTCGTTGTTCGTCCATACGAATCAAGTCTCCAGGCCATTGCAGCTTCCGCAGTCTTACAATCGTTGATACTTCCGGTTCGTCAAACATTTCATACAGCTCATGGTTGTATCGAATTCGCCATTGGTCCCTGTCTAGCTTCGCTCCAGTTATTCGACTCAGGACCCACCGCTCAAAAGGATTCAATATACTTGTACAATATTAGCGGATGATTGGGTTAGGGTCTATGTTTCACGGCCATAGCATAACACAGGTCTTATCACAGATTTGTATACTTGGAGCTTTGTTTTCCTGTGTATGCAGCTGGTCTTCAAAATCGTCAAAACTGAATAAAATATTTTATTTGTGAATTGTATTCTTTGACGGATTTCGTCTCTTTGATTGCCCGTTTTCGTTATTTTGGCGCCTAAATATACAAATTCGCTCACATTTTCGATACTATATTCGCCAAGTGTGATATTTGTGTATTTGAGGTATTTTTCCTTAAATGCGTCATGAGCTTTGTTCTATTTTCATCGATTTGTAGCCCTACTAAGCAAAACCAGTAGGGCTACAAATCCATGAAAATAAAACAAAACTGCCGAGTTTCAGCAAGATTTCTTTGGCAGTTTTAAATGACCGTGACAAAATGTTGATGTCGTTTGCATAGGAAACCACTTGTATAGTAATGTACTTCGTGTATCGACAGGAAGCTTCGTTATGGCGAACTCCAGAGCCAAATTGAATAGCAATTTGGCCAGCCCATCTCCCTGTTTTAGTCGGATATTTGTGTTAAAGGCATCGACGAGTTGGTCATTGATGCGGACTTGGGAGGTCGCCGAAGTCATTCTCATTTGGTAAGACGGACCGATTTTGCTGGAATGCCAACACAAAGCATTTCTTGGTACGGTGCGTTACGATCAAAACTGTCATATGCTTGCTTAAAGTCAACGAAAATTTGGTACACGTCTATTTTGAAATCCCAACATTTTTGAAGTACCTGCTGGACTGTGAACAATTAGTCTATTGTCGATCTACCAGCTCTAAACCCACCTTGATTCTCCCCAATAATACTCTTGGCGTATGATCCGGTTTTATTTGCTAAGATTTTTGAAAATATTTTGTACGCCGTACAAAGTAGTGATATGCCTCTATAATTACTGTCGTATGCTTGCTTAAAGTCAGAGAAAATTTGGTGCACGTCTATGTTGATCTCCCAAAATTTTTCAAGTACCTGCTTGACAGTGAACAATTGGTCTACAATTGGTCTACCTGTTCTTAAACTACCCTGATGCTCCCCAATAATTCTTTTGGTATATGATCCGATCTTATTTCCTAAGATCTTTGAAAATACTTTGTACGCCGTGCAAAGAAGAGATATGCCTCTTTAATCTTCGCTCTGTAGCTTGTCACCTTTTTTGTGGATAGGGAATATAATTGATTGGCTCCACTCTTTCGGCCTATGTTCTTGTTGCCAAATGTGCTGGATGACACTACTGCCACCATATTTGATGAGCTCTACTGGAATCTCATCGATGCCCGGCGCTTTATTATTCTTTTGGGCTTTGATAATGGAACAAACCAGCCAATGGAAGCTCTCCGCAGACATTTATAGGCTCCGATGTTCTGGAGCTGTGCGGAGTAAGGAGGTTCTTGAAATATGATGCCCATCTTTCCTTAATCTTGATTTCATCAGCGATGATATCGCGAATGTCATCACGACTGAGCGTGGTTTTGGGCTAATAACCACGTTTCAGGCTTTTCACTACTTTGTGTGCTTGTCTTGTGTTGTTCCTCGCTAAACTTACATCTATACTTCTCAATTGGTCATCATAGTATTATCTTTTCTTAATTCTAATTATCTTATTCGCTACTCTTCTGGGATTTTCATAATGTTCTCTCTTCGTCCTGGTTTTCCTACCTATGTAATCTTTGTACGCCTCATTCTTTTTTTCAAACGCCAAAAAATATAAATGAATCAATATTTAGAAGGTTCCCTATGGACCATAACAGACAAACATGAGTCATATCCCTAAAAACAAGCGTCTGACAATCAATTCATCCTAATATACATTGTCACTAGCATGTTGGAGCTGCTAACTAATAAATACAGAAGTGATCAAGTAGAAGAAACTCATTGATGGCGCACAATGAAAATAATTCAATTAATTTCACAAAGGTTGCATTTATTTTTCGCATCCATTAGGTTTAATTAGAATGAATGTTACTTACGAGGGTAGTCCCAAGAGTACCTGACCCGACTTATGAGTACATGTAGTTTAAAAAAAAACAACAACTTTCAACAACCTAATGTGAAAAATTCATAACCGTACGTTTATTATTATTTTGTTCACAGACATCCAAAGTGAACGCTCTCAGTGAATTTGTAAATATGGAAAAAATCGGGCATCGTTATGTGACACAATACTTTCATTTGAAAGGTCTAAGTCCAACCGATATCAAAGCCAAGTTGGATTCTACTCTGCCGAAGTCTGCTCCTTCGTTTACAATGGTCAAATATTGGGTAGCTGAGTTTAGGCGAGGTCGTACGAGCTGCCAAGATAAACACCGCAGTGATCGACCAAGTGAGGTCACTAAGTCAGACAATGTGAAGAAAATCCACAAAATGGTACTGGATGACTGTCGACTAAAAGTGCGTGAGATAGCAGACATGGCAGGCATTTCAAAAAGTGCTGTGCATCGCATTTTGACCGAAAATTTTGACATGAGAAAGCTGTGCGCAATATGGGTGCCGCATTTGCTCACAACAATGGAGCACAAACAGCAACGTGAGGATGTTTCCATCGAGTGTTTGACAATGTTTCGCAGCAATAAAGCCGAGTTTTTGCCTCGGTTCATAACCATGGACGAAACATGGGTCCATCATTTTACACCTGAGACCAAGGAGCAGTAAAAGCAGTGGACTAGAAGGGAAAACCGGCTCCAAAGAAAGCAAAGACAATTCAGTCAGCTGGCAAGGTCATGGCATCCGTTTTCTGGGATGCACCTGGAATAACATTTATTGATTATCTCGAAAGAGGAAAAACAACCAATGGCGCATATTATGCAGCCTTATTGCAAGAAAAAACGTCCCCATCTGACGAAAAAGAAAGTGTTATTTCATCACGACAACGCACCAGTCCATACGTGCGTCATTGCGATGGCTAAAATCAATGAGTTGAAGTTCAAATTGCTTCCTCACGCACCCTATTTGCCAGATCTGGCTCCCTCGGATTATTTTTTTTCCGAATTTGAAAAAAATGGCTCGGCGGAAAAAGATTTGCCAACAATGAAGAGGTAGATTCTGCGGTTAATAGCTATTTTGAGGAGCTTGATGGTTCCTACTATAAAGCGGTAATCGAAGCTATTAAACATCGTTGGGAAAAGTGTATCAAGCTGAAAGGAGAATATGTAGAAAAATAAAAAACATTTTCGCGATTTTTTTACTGTTTTCTTTGTCGGGTCGAGTACTTTTGGGACCGCCCTCGAAATTTTGCAGGTTGTCGTAGCTTTTTTGACATGAATCATGCAGTTCTAGCATAAAAGCATTTTATATTATTTTAAAGCTGAAATTCGAGTTTCTCACATAGCTAAATTATCTATCGAAATCATTTGAAATTGATAATCAGATTTTAAAATCAAATTTATTGACATAATTTTACACATTCAAACATTCTCAAAAGTGACTACCGCCACTATCCGCGTTAACATAGGTTAAATCATCCAAAACACTAACAACAAATACCATGCAATAAATAAAAACAATTACATTATCAAAACTATGTTAACAACAACAAACAGCTAGGTATAAATCTTCCAAACAAAAAAAAAGGTCATGATGATCGATAATCATTACGAAACATCTCAAGCCAGAGAACAACAACAATCATGACATCATCATCAACAACAAGCACTAGTGACTTATTTTCGATGTAGACAATACCAGAATAGGGTCGTAAAGTCGTTTGTGTTAGATATACTGCAAACGTATATGATGATGAAATAGAGCGAGTATCACACTTAGCAGTGACAGTAAGAGCGATAAAATTGCGTTAAAGTTCTGATAAATTGAGTTTAAGTAAGAGCAGTTTAATTAAGAATGTGTGCTTGCTTTAGCACTACAGCCCATTTCAGGCCTTCGCTTATAGAAAGTTAGAGTATCTCATTATCTTTATCGAATGTATCGGGACTCAGGGAGGTGATATAGGTTAGTATCACCCTGTGGCGGCACGAGATGTCCCGCCATCAGCACCTCCTTCACGGCGCAAACAAACTCTCGTCCCTCGCCAAATCTATACTTGCCAGCCCAAATCGTCCCACCGGCTCAAGCAATCCACCATGAGAAATATGGGATTCACATGACGCCGTTCTTCTAGATTCTCACATGTTGATATAGGAGAACGGATTCATACACCCAGTCTCTCAGTGTGTTTTAGCAACGTCCTCAGTAGCGAACGAACAACCTTAGCGATAGCAACGTCCTCAGCAGCGAACGAACAACCTTAGCGATAGCAACGTCCTCAGCAGCGAACGAACAACCTTAGCGATAGCAACGTCCTCAGCAGCGAACGAACAACCTTAGCGATAGCAACGTCCTCAGCAGCGAACGAACAACCTTAGCGACATTCATCATCATCCTCGTCATCGTCCGTCGTCCGACACTTTGTCAAGAGTAGAAGTAATAAAAAGAATAAGAGTAAAAGTTGACCTTTTAAAGTGGTGACCCCGAGTCGGCCAACAGCATGGTGCTTGGACGAGACGACGAGGATGCCGCGCGCATCGCCACGCAGCACGACGCAGAGCTCTTGGTCTCACTGGAACAGCTGCCCAGCCAGCCAGCAACAGCAGGTCAAAGCCGACAGCCTCTGCCTACAAAAGCGACACCATTCGACCTACTACAACAGCCATCAGCGCAACAGGTATACGGTGTAGGCTACTGTAAGCTGCCATCCTTCTGGCGTACTAGCCCGGAGCTGTGGTTTTTCCAGGTTGAGTCCCAATTTCAGGTGCACCAGATCACAAGGGACTCAACCAAGTACCACCTCACGGTATCATCATTGGACCACGAGACAATCACGGATGTAGCAGACATCATCCGTGCGCCACCCGAGCACGACAGGTACGGAGCGCTCAAAACAGCCATCGTCGCCCGCCTCACCGACTCACCTGATGCGCAGCTACATAAGTTGCTCACAGGTGTCGAGCTTGGAGATAGGAGACCATCGCAGGTACTGCGGCACATGCGTTCCCTCGCTGGAACGCGGGTCAGCGACGATGTTCTCCGAGTGAGATGGCTTGACCTCCTGCCCCAGCAAACGCGCCGCATGCTTTTATTAATCAAGAATCAGACGCTAGAAGAGCTTGCCGCTGTTGCAGACGAGGCACAAGACATGGGCCCGGGAGTTATGGCCACGTCATTCCAACCACCCACGCGCGCAACAACACCCACATCTGGTCGTTCCTCACCGCACACTTCTTCGGACCAAGTCGTAGTCGAATTAGCTGCCTTGCGTCTGGCAGTTACACAGCTAACAGCCTTGACTCGAGAAGCGCTTCAACAACCACACGCCTGCGCCAATACGCTGCGGGAGCGCACCTCTTCAAGAGATGTAAGCCAACGACGGGGACGCTCCGCCACTCCCGGACCAGATAGTCGCTCGGGACACTGCTGGTATCACACCAAGCACGGGGCCTTAGCAATGCGATGCAAACAGCCCTGCTCTTTCCCAGCTCCAGAGCACACCATTAGGCGCTCGGAAAACTAGGGTTGCCGGCGTTGTACTCAGCGGACACCGCCGGCAACACCTCGGAGAAGCGCCTGTATGTCTCCGACCGTACTACAAAAACCAGGTTTCTGGTAGATTCCGGCTCCGCCCTCTCTATCATCCCAAGGCATTTCATCGCCAAGCCTCTTCGCAAACAGAACCTCGTACTACAGGCAGCCAATGGCACTCCCATAACCACGTTTGGATCTCAGCAGCTCACCCTGGATTTCGGGCTACGTCGGCCCCTCCACTGGTCGTTCGTCATAGCAGACGTCCAGACTGCCATTCTAGGAGCCGACGCACTAAAACACCATGGTCTACTCATCGACCTTCGCAACCGACGCCTCATGGACAATCTCACCAGACTCTCCACAGCCTGTGCCATCGGTCCAGTTCCAACTATACACAGCATTAGCGCCGTCAACAATGGTTCGTCCTTGAAGGGCACCATTGGAGACCGGTACAAAGCGATCATCAGCAAATATGCAGATGCACCCGCACAACCCGGGAAACTAACCTCGGTAGCTGACCTACCTGTCTACCACCAGATAGTCACCAATGGACCACCGGTTTTTGCGAGACCACGTCGCCTCGCGGGAGAACGCCTCACTGCAGCAAAAGCCGAGTTCGCTTTCTTGCTGGAAAGAGGCATAATTCGACCTTCATCGAGCCAGTGGGCTAGTCCTCTGCACATGGTGCCCAAGGACGGCGGCCGTTGGCGAGCTACTGGGGATTACCGTCAACTCAACACTCAAACTCGCCCGGATCGTTACCCACTACCCATCATCGAGGATTTGATCCAAGAGGCCAGCGGCACAGTCTTCTCGGTAATTGACCTCCAGCGTGCCTTCTACCAAATCCCGGTGGCTCCTGAGGATATCGGTAAAACGGCAGTCACCACGCCTTTCGGACTTTATGAGTTCCTGGGAATGCCTTTGGGTCTACGCAACGCAGCCCAAACGATGCAGCGGACTCTAAACCATCTGCTGAGGAAGCTGGATTTCGTCCGGGTTTATCAGGATGACATCCTAGTATTCTCGGCCAGCCACAACCATCACCAGCGCCACCTCGAGCAACTTTTGTCCATGCTTCAAGCGGCAAATCTCCACGCTAACTGGGATAAATGTCAAGTCGGTCAGGCTGAGGTCATCTTTGCCGGATACCACGTCTGCGAAACAGGATTCCGACCACCAGCCCCCAAGACACAAGCCATCGGATCCTTTCCCAAACCGACCGATTCATCCCAGCTAAGACGTTTTCTAGGGATGCTGAACTTTTATCGCCGCTGCATGCCACACGCTGCCGAATCCCAAGTACCACTCTCGGAACTGCTAAAAGGATGTACGACAAAGAGAGCACCACTCACCTGGACACCAGAGGCGGAAGTGGCTTTTGAACGCTGCAAGCAAGGCATTGCCGAGGCAGCCACGTCAGCCTTTCTTTCACCTCTGCACCCATTGGCACTTCGTACCGACGCATCCAGCACTGCCATTGGCGCGGCCTTGGATCAACAACAGAGCGACGGCACTTGGGTACCGTTAGGTTTCTTCTCAAGGAAGCTCTCCGAAACCGAACAGCGCTACTCAACTTACGACCGCGAGCTCCTTGCTATCTTTGCTGCCATCAAGTTCTTCCAGCGCATCTTGGAGGGAAGGCACTTCGTCATTTATACCGACCACCGGCCACTTATATTTGCTCTGACGCAACGCTCAGACAAAGCCTCACCCCGTCAAAGCAGGCAACTGGATTTTATCTCCCAATTCGATTCGCGGGTGGAGTACACACCAGGGAACGACAACATCGTCGCCGATGCACTATCACGTGTGGAGACGGTCGCGATACCCCCCGCAATCACAGCTCAAGCCATCAGCGAAGCACAGGACACAGACGAACAGTTGCCCCACCTCCTGGCGAGTCCCCGTCTCAAACTGCATCAGTTGATGTTGGATGGCTACTCAGGATACTACGTAGAGTATCCTGAGGATACTACGTAGAGTATCCTGAGCACCATTAAGCCTTACCTGCCGGTTGCACTCCGCCGTCAAGCTTTCGACATCGTCCATCAGCTATCACATCCAAGCGGACGTGCCACTTCGAAGCGCGTAGCGCTGAAATTCTTTTGGCCTAGTCTGCGGAAAGATGTATCCCGGTGGGCGAAACAATGCGTACCGTGTCAGCTATCGAAGGTCCACCGCCACAACCGTGCCGAACTGGGAAATTTCAAGACGCCGGACGGGCGCTTCGATCACATTCATGTGGACCTGATCAAGCTGCCACAATGCGAAGGACACGAGAACTGCCTCACCATTATCGACCGCTACACACGGTGGCCTCAAGCAGTGCCAGTGCGTGACAGCAAAGCTAGCACCATCGTCAGGGCACTATTCGACCACTGGATCTCCATATTTGGCCCGCCACTAGAGATCACATCGGACCAAGGACGCCAGTTTGAAGCCGACCTATTGCATCAGCTTGGACGCCTCTTGGGCATCAACCGTGTCCACACTGCTCCATATCACCCTCAAGCCAATGGCATGGTCGAACGGATGCACCGCACCCTCAAAGCAGCGTTAAAGTGCGTTCCCGAGACACCATGGCTACAGGCACTCCCACCGATCTTACTGGGCCTACGAACCACATTCAAGGAGGACCTGCAAGCCTCTCCGGCAGAAATGGTTTTTGGCACATCGCTCCGGATCCCGGGCGAGTTCATTACACCTCAAAACGTACCAGCCAGTTGCCCACAAGACTTCGTCACCGACTTACGCCACCTTTTCCAGTCGATCCGACCAGTTCCGTTAGCTAGACACTCCGTTCATCAACTATTCGTTTTCAAGGACCTGAACAGCTGCGAATATGTCTTCCGCCGCATCGACGCAGTCAAAAAGCCGCTCGACCAACCGTACTCCGGACCACACCGAGTCATCAAGAGGATCAGCGACCGCACCTACGTCATAGACGTAAATGGCGTCACCAAGACCCTCTCCACCGACCACTTGAAGCCAGCGTACTTGGAGCATTCCGATGCCCATCCATCAACACTATCGTTACCACCCACCCAGCCAGCCTCACCACAAGCGCCCACTCCAATCCCACCGCTGGCATCACAGGCAACTCAACCGGCCGATGGCAAACTGATACAGCAACCACCCTCATCGGCCCCACAGTCACCTATACTACCGCCTCCGCTACCAAATCAGGCGATTCAACCCCCCGCCAAGAAGAAGGTCACCTTTTCACTCCCCTCGTCGAGCACGAAGGTCATTGGGGAGGGAGTGACTGTGGCGGCACGAGATGTCCCGCCATCAGCACCTCCTTCACGGCGCAAACAAACTCTCGTCCCTCGCCAAATCTATACTTGCCAGCCCAAATCGTCCCACCGGCTCAAGCAATCCACCATGAGAAATATGGGATTCACATGACGCCGTTCTTCTAGATTCTCACATGTTGATATAGGAGAACGGATTCATACACCCAGTCTCTCAGTGTGTTTTAGCAACGTCCTCAGTAGCGAACGAACAACCTTAGCGATAGCAACGTCCTCAGCAGCGAACGAACAACCTTAGCGATAGCAACGTCCTCAGCAGCGAACGAACAACCTTAGCGATAGCAACGTCCTCAGCAGCGAACGAACAACCTTAGCGACATTCATCATCATCCTCGTCATCGTCCGTCGTCCGACACTTTGTCAAGAGTAGAAGTAATAAAAAGAATAAGAGTAAAAGTTGACCTTTTAAAACCCTTTGGCCGTTAATCAAGAATAGTGCAAATGAAAACCGTTTTTGGTGCAATTAGTGATTAAAAAGTAACTTTTCTGACAAAAAAAAAACAATAATTTTATTTCAATTAATAGACAAGTTTTGCTTTCATGGAAAATCTAAATTATAAGCCGCGTGCCTCAAACAAGAATTAATTCTACTATATTAAATAAAAATTTATTTGCAAATTGATAAAATGCTACATACACAGACATACCGTCAAACTGACATTGCACAATTTGTACCTTAAAAATTGCAAAATTGTTTCCATCATAAAAACTTTCCCCAGTGTATGTAAAGCAGAAACCCTAATTATGATCAAGAGACACAACCTTTTATGCACACTCAACTCGTATAGTGTTCGTTCATTGTATGCCAACATGTGGAATCATGGGACCAATGACCAGAACATGTCGCATTACAGCGACCTTCACATTGCAAGGAAAACATGTTCTAAGAAATGCAAGAAGTTATCCTGGTCTAACGTTGAAGTAGGTTGGCACGAAAATTATTTAAATTCAACTCCAATTCAAATCGATCAAACGTACTCGCGGTATCTTCACAAGTACTACTTACTTTCATATATAGGAGGAATTGAATCCTGTTCCCCTACGTGTTCAAAGCAACCTGAAATGAGAAAGAAAAGAGTAATTTTATAAATTGGATCAGCTATTTTACGGCAAGAAAATGTGCAATTTAAATTGACTATTACAGGTTTAGCTACAAGACTATTTTAAATCAAAGAGGTCATCATGAGATAACCAACTTCAAATCAATGTCGAAATAACTTAAGGCCTTTTATTGCCTTGAAAGCCCTCTTTCATTCAAATTCACTGCAAATACTTCAATTGGCATATTGCCAATCTGCAACATGCAAATTACAAAAGATGACTTACACCCAGAAGCAATTAAAATATTAATTTATTGCAGCGCGCCGAAAGAATGGAGTTATTGCAGCGCAAAAGTGAAAGTCGAGCACATGCGTTGCAGAAATAAGTAATTATTGCAATTTTTTCTCTTTTTCGAGGTTAACGCCATAATAAGCGATTGCGAATGGTGTACGGTCCATGCTCACTGTGTTTATAACAACGAATAAAAATCCACCACACTCTATTAAAGCGCGAATTTCAATCCATCTGCAGTAAAATCCCCTGATAAACTCTACCCAACAGGCTAACTACGAGTAACCTTGTCTCCCGCCGACAACCATCATTTCATCTTGTATCTGAGCTGGTTGAACTTAGCACGCACCTCAACAAGAAACACCGAGAGGACCGTGAAGAAACAAGAACTCAATTCCAGGCTTAAAAACGAGTAGAATGTAAATTGCTGAATAAAAAACTTTTCATTCGTTGACCAACAACACGTTACCAAGGATAGATTAAGCAGATCTATTATTTTTTTGTATCTAAAATGGCAAAAAATACAAAATAAGAAGAGATCGGACCGTTAAAGGAATCTGAATAACAAGCTACACAAAGATCTACTCAATCATTATCGATGTTAAAACAATTTATTATTAACATTATACCAGCGTGGTGAGTTTGTGGGACGAGTTTTTTAAGATATCTCGTTCGGCTCGCAGAAAAGATACAGAATACAAGCTTGAGGATTAAGATCTGCGATGGATAGTGATCAGCATTTATTGCATAAGAACTTAAGAAATCGCTCGCGAATTATAGCTTCCGCGAATGAGTCACGTCTAATGAAGTGGATCACGGAATTTGTTGTTAGAAAAACTTGTATTTCTTCGAGGGTCGTTAAGATGAAGTCGAAGACATACTTTAAATTAATTTATTCACAAAAAAATTTTGAGTCATTTCTGCATTTTTTGAAGATGAAAATATAGAATCTGGCACAAAATAGAACTAATTGGAGGAAAAAAGTTTTAGCCCCAAACCACTCATGGAGTTAGGTATACCAACCGATCTTTAATTACTCAGGTCATTTAAAACGATAAACTTTAAAGCTTATTGCCCACAATTTTTTTTGTTTTTGTGTTCATTTCAATTTGATAGCGAATCACGTTTTAATATTTTTATTGCATTATCCACACTGTAGATATGGAAGATAGTATATGGAGGGGCTTGTTCAGTTTTCATTGCATTTATTCATGTATCTGGGTTTCGCGCAAAGTTCAGATTTGTATTTTTATCGAATAAATTCCAATGCGTACTAACTGATTTGTCTCACGTTAAATAATGAGGTGGTATAAATGAATTTTAATGCTTTATCATGAGAATTGAATGTAGACCAAACTATAAATATAGATAGTAAGCAATAATGATTCATCGTGTCTAATGAGATTTAGATCAACAACACGTTTACCGACAACGTGTGGAAACTTATGAAAAAAATTGAGTACTCGTATAGTAGAAGCTTTGAAAAATGTGTTCAGTGGAAAAGGTGAAATTTTCGAGTTTCATAATAATTTAGAAATAACTTTTTCAAGCATTCCGCAGCTCAAATTCTTGAAATATTTCAACAACTCTTAACCTGATTTCAGAATACTATCATTCACTGTCTCTCAATTAAAACACTGTTACCCATACAAACATAGTATTCCTGTTATTATATAGCTTGATTCCTCAGCAACGCATTTGGAAGCTGTTATATAGGTTAATAAATTCTTTGAGATTTGTTCTAAAAAATATATCTTTATTCCACGGGTCTCTTACAATGACTGTCTGACTTAAATCTACAATTGGAATTACATTCAAATGAAAGCAAAAGTAATGTGCTGCATTGCACAAAGTGCCCAAGTCACCTTGGTTCGTTGATCTGGAAGAGAAGATGCGCGCATGTTATGGGAACGGGTCATGTTGCAAACGCTGTCTGTGGAATGTTGTCGACTGTTGTTGGTTTTGCAGACAGGTCATGTTGCGGACTTCGTGGGGTTTTTATGCGACATCGTGGTCTAATCACTTAACTTATACAGTACAGGCCCAAGGGTTTTGAAGCGCCTACTAATTTGTTTTGCTTATCGGGGCCGTATTCTTTCAACTTCTCTCGTGTTCGTGTTCCGAACGAAATGCGTGAGATTATTTCTGCGCTTCCGGTAGTCTACTCATTGCTGCTTCCGTTTCTACGATGATCTCCTCTATAGGTATTTTTGATGGTTTTATAGCGAAAGGAAAATTAAAAGTTGTGAGTCATTAATTGGCGGATTGACGAAGGTTAGAGTGAGTAACCCTACTTTGCCTAGGATAAAGTGTTTTCCAAAAACACACAAAGAGGGGAACGAAATGCGTGAGATTATTTCGGCCGTGAATGCACCGACCCAAAAACTGTCAAGATGGTTGATGAATGAATTTAAGGGGATGACTCAAATGAATAGTAGATCGGTAAAAAACAGCAAAGAATTCTCTGAGAAAATTCTAAAGTTTGGCCCAGCAGCGCAAGACAAAATTATGGTTTCTTTCGACGTGAAAGCTCTATTCCCGAGTATTCCGGTGATGGAGACACTGGGATACATAGAAGAATGGCTTTCTCACCAAGATAATTCATTATCTTGGAAAATAAAAACTAGGCAGTATATCCAACTTGCGAAACTTTGCATGGCCGAAAATTATTTCACCTTCAGGGGGAAATTTTATAAGACTTAAGGCGGAGTAGCGATGGGAAATCCACTTTCACCATTCTTCAGCGAGATATTTATGACGAAATTAGAAGAGGGACTGCAGGAGAAAGGCCAGTTACCAAAACATTGGGTCCGATATGTGGACGATGTGTTTGCGTATGTGAAAAGGAAAGTCAAAGTCAAAAGCGCTTTATTTAATACCAATCGTTATAAATTTTTAAAAGAACATAAAGCGAATTCCAAACAATAAAACTATGAAAAACTTAATGGCCCGAATGGCTCTCTAAATTTATACGTTATCAGTTAAACTCATTTAATGAAAAAAATACACTTGCAAATTTAAATTAATTAAGATTATTAGATATTTTTTGATTTAATTGGAAAAAGGAGAAAAAACCAACCAGCATTATTCAAAAATTACTTATACTACTAACACAACAATGAACTTATATCTTATACCTAATATGTTACACCCTAATTCTAAATAAGTTCAATCAAAAAAAAAACGTTACCTTATCTTGAAACCTATACCTAATTTATAATACAAATAAACAACAATACTAGATGTAGCAATACTGAGATGAATCTAAAAAACTAAGTAACGAGAAAAAGCACAAAAACAGAAAATAAACACGAATAATTTAGACATTGTCATTCAGCCACCAATACCTAAATTGTTCCATCTCAGCTCGACCAGCCTCAACGAATCTAGCAAATGAGTATCTCCATTGGAATTGTTGGTCTCGTGAACTCAGATTCGGAGGATATTTTATCTTCTTATCGGTGGCCCGTCGGTATATGTGATATATGATTGGGACGCCGTCAGAATCAAAAACATATCGATTCATGTCCAAATACACGAATGCTTCTGGAGGAACGAAGCCAGAAGTGAGGCAAGTCACAATATACCCGTCTGTAGGGTGGAACGGCTGTGAAATCCAAGGGTTTTCACTCACAGTTACAGATCTTGCGATATGATTCCGAAGAAGTTTCAATATGAAGAAATCGACTCTTGTCACTTGAGCGGTTTGATAAATTTTTCCATTCAATATATAGTGCTTCCAATCCGTCTCAGGCTTTCTGTACAAACCAGTACATGCACGAAGACATTTCCTTTCGAAAACTCTTAATTTTTCCATAGTACTAGCACTCTGGTTGTACCAGATCTGGCATCCGTATGTCAAAACTGGCCTAACCAGAGTCTTGTAACAAATAACTTTGACTTTTTGATCAATGTATCTGGAATGAAAGAGTCGCCGAAGGGCAATGACTACTTTTAGTGCTTTATTGAGCATGATTTTGACATGTTCAGTATAGTACAGATACTGATCGAGATGAACACCGAGGTATCGAACACAGGATTTATGTGGAACCCGTTCTGAACTACCCTCACCAGCCATAATGTGGAAATCCTTCCAATTACGTTTCAGGTCTTGACTGGCCCCCTGCAGCGTTGTCTGAAACAAAATTGTTTCGCACTTCTGCGCATTGATTTTCATTCGCCAATCGTCGGTGTAGAGCTGCACATCATTAAACATTTTTTGAAGATTGCTCTGAACTATTGTAGCTTTTCGGTCTACCGTATAGATGATCAGATCATCAGCAAACGCTACCAATGATCGCGTTGGCGAGACATTAAAATCAAAGCTGTTCAATAGCTTGCGAATGAATATTGAGAAAAGCAGGGGCGCAGTAACTGTTCCCTGCTGTAGACCATTCAATACCTTGAATTCGCGCATTGTTGTCAGATTTCCATCAGTTACAACAAATGATTTCCCGTATAACATATTAAACATCATGGCGACAAGATGTCTGGGGAACATATCCTGAAGAAGTTTGAAAACTGGTCCATCTAACCACACCGTATTGAAGGCTTTCTCCATATCAATGTGACATGCTCCAACACATTCTTTGTTGTTTAGTTTCCAACAGATGTCTGAGGTTACTTTCGTTATTGCATGTATGGTCGAATGCCTGGCACGAAAACCAAATTGGCAATTCGGCATCAACTCATATTTCTCAGTGTGGGCGTTTAATGCTCTGTTGAGTATCACTTCAAACACCTTGCAGATGTTAGGCAGCAAGCTGATTGGGCGATAGCTTTTAGGGCATGAAGATTCTTTTCCTTTCTTCAAGATCGGAAATACCTTAGCCTTTTTCCACTCATTTGGGAAATATGAATTGTTCAACATGTTGTTGAACAATATGCAATAATTCCTAATAGCAACCTCAGGCAAATGTCGGAGAACTATATTTGGAATACCGTCAGTACCACATGATTTTTTTTTGTTTATTCTGCGAAATATGAAACACAAGTCTTCATAGCTGACAAAATAATCAATAAGATTCAAGCTCGGTATGAGGTCAGATGTTAATTTTTCATCGAAATGAAGCATTGATTGGCCGTTCAGGCTTGATTTGAAGTCGGAAACTTTTGCTTCAACGACCTCCGAAAATATTTCATTCCCTCTCTCTGGGTTAGGCAGATGAACCAATTCAAAATGTGTTCCAATCAGGGCAAGTTTCTGCAATCCATCACATATAATCCTGTTTCTATTTCTATCCGGAGTCGTACTATCAATTTCGATACCAGCTCTATCGAGAAGATTTATATCATCACTAGCGACTTCAAGATTCGATACCTTCACTCGAGACTTCCTGCGGAATAAGCTATTCACTTTCGCGAAAACGCCATCTGGGTCCTGTGGGCTAATACCCCTCAATTTTTCCGCCCATTGATTGCTGACCTCACTCCTGAAGTATGAACGGATTAAGTTCCGGACATTCTTCAGGTGTAATTTCAACAAAGCCAACGAGGCGATAAATATTATTGACGCGGGTGAAAAGAAGGCTTTTCAATCTTTTCAACCTCTCTTGTTGGAAGCTTTTTCAGAGGAACCAGCAGAACTGCGGGCTGGTTTTTTCTCCTTATTTTTGTTCTTTAATTATTGAATAAAATTAACGTCATTATCTTGATTAAAATTACCTCCGATGTTTTCTTCGATTTCCATATCTTCGGTTAATCCCTCCAGCGCTGCGAAATAATTTTGGCTCTCGTTGGCGCCACCAGCACTTAGAACTTCCTCTGGAATTGCTTGCTTTGCACTTTTCTTCGGCTTTGTTACCATTGCCATTGATTTTGTGGCTGCCTCTTTTGAGGCTTCATCCCTTTCTTGAAAAGATCCTTGAGAGACTGTATCTCTTGCCTTAGTTCATCATTTTCTTTCAGCAATTTGGCCATTTGTTGATTGTCCGCTATTATTTGCAGCTTGCACCCTCCATCTACGGAGTTTTCTTCGTTATGTTTTCTTTTGGTGATTGCCGCCAGTTTCGTATTCGTCGTTTCCCCAGGTTGCCCCAACGGTGGGAAGCCGTCGGGCTCCTCCATACCAGCGGCGAAATTTTCTTTGGGAATTAGTTTTTCGTTACCAATCGAAGTAAAAATATTCGATAGAAATTTCCTGAGTCGATTACTTCGACAATATAAGATTTTTTCCGATAAAAATTAACTTTGGACTGACGTTTTTAAAAAATTAATTTAATTTTTCGTATGTGGAAAGGAGTGACGTGGAGAAAGTGCTTGCTGAGCTGAATCGAGCCCACAAGAATATAATATTCACGATGGAGGAATAGAAAAACGGTAAACTACCGTTACTAGGTAAAGTAGTAAGGAGAACCCAAACAAAAAAACTTTCGATACATACCGGAAAGTAACTCATACACAGAACGATTCCAAACACATCAAATCATTCGCAGCAAATCGAGGTTTCTCCGTACAGAGCTATGATCTACAGGATGCTCGATTTGCCGTTAAGCAAAGAAGCTAAGGAAAAGGAGATGAGGTACATTTTTGAGACAGCTAGACTAAACGGCTTCAAGCGTTCGACAATTAGGAGAATGGCACAGAAGATCTAGATAACTAGACAGCGACAGGGGCGATCAACATTATCAAATGCGAATATCGAAAGAACGTACTGGAAGGCTTTAACTTATCACGAAGGCATCAGCAATCTGATCAAGAGGCAAATCAATCAGCTCAATTCTGTACGGTTAATCGAAACAAGCAGCTAAAACCAGCTCAAAAACGTTCTTGGATCAACGCAGGACAAACGCGAACCACACGAAAAATCTGGTATCTATCGGATCGAATGTCCCACTTGTGAAGAAGTGTACATAGGTCAAACGAGGAGACTCATCGGCACGCGAATCAAGAAGCATCTAGGCGAAACAGCAGCAGCAAGGAAGAAAGAAAGAAATTCGAATTTCAAGTCGGCGGTAGCGGAACATATTTTCACAAAAAGACACGAGATAACAATGGAGGACGCAATAGTCATCAAGGAAGCTAGAGGCATACGTGAATTAGATTTGATGGAAAGCCTGGCAAGTTGATGAATCAGGATGACGGAAACTGCAGATCAAGGCTATTCAAGTTAATTAAATAATATCTTTTCTGAATTTTGTAAAAACAATATTTTTATAACTACCCTTTTGTAAATTGTCTTTCCTACCTTTTATTAGCTTAAGCAAATTTCCCTGATTAACTTTTAATGATCTAAAGAAAATTTCCTTAAGCACAGCCAGTATATAAGCAGGAATGTAAGTGAAAATAAATCAATCGCTGAAGAAGACCGAACGAAAATAAAAAATAAAATACACAAAATTAAAAGGAAGCTTTTTATTTCTACTTTCATTTGGAGTATTTTGTGAAAATGAATTTGATTACAAATATTGAAGGATTTTTGTTGTTGGCCAACTAATATCGATGCAAAACGCTTAGAATATCTGTTGGTCCGACTCAAACGATAATAGATAAATATCCTGTAAATAAAGTGGTCGACATTTTTCAAAAGCAATTTTTTTGAGAAAGCTGCACCAATTTTTGGTACATTTTGCCTTCCCCTCGACCTCCTAATTCATAAAATGTTTTTTTTATTTCAGATTCTTAAAGTTCTAATCAAGTCCTTTCATTTGATATTATGGGCGAAATTTAAAATCTACAAATCATACTCTTATTAACAAAGTTGAACGAACTTTGATTTCTGAGGTATTTGTTGCCTTTGTACTCATTAAGGCCCACGTTCATGATTATTTTCAGATTTTTCAGTCTAATCGTGAGGGGGGACAAAAAATGTTGGTACATTTTGCCACCCTTTGTACCCCCTGATGCATAAAATGACCATTTGCTTTCAGATTCTTATAGTTCTAATCAAGAACTTTCATTTAATGCCCAAGTCGACTACTTTTGGTTTAAAAAATTTTTTAAGGGCTAATTCGTTATTAGGGGGGACCCCCCTTAAAAATTTTAAAATTTTTGATAAGACCTTAACTTTCAAGAGACCATCACTTCTGACCTTTCCACAAAGTTTGAGCATTCTAGCTTCTATAGTTTCTAAGAAAACTAGCTGTGATTCACAGACAGACGGACGGACAGACAGGTCGCGAAACTAGTAGGTCTTTTTAAAAAAAAATTTGACAAAGTCCTAAAAATCACATAAATCGCAACGCGCTACTGAGGTGTACCGACTTAAGTAGCTGCTGTAAACAAACTGATTGACAGATCATATTTGGCATAGTGATTAAGGATAATCCTACCAACTTTTAGAAATATCATTTACCCAGAGAATTTAAATTACAATTTTCGGGTACTTCGTTGTCATAATTCATATGTACACTTATTATCTAGAAGCATTTCTACAGAAAGCTGCCCGCTTCTTAGTCGAAATTAAAGTAATTGACTACATGTCTCATAGCGTTTTTAATGGTGGGAGGTAAAAGCCATTAACACCCGAGCTGAAGGAGTTTTAGTTGGGCAAGGCTTCTGTTCTACCATTTAAATGCTTCCCCATGCCACCATAAAATCTCGCCTGGAACCATTCGAAACTTCACGTTAGGCCTCGTTTTCTTGCAAGAAAGAGAAAGGAGGGGAAGGTACAATGAGGGAAGATTGCTTTCTCATCTATAGGGTTACCAATCAGGTGCTAGTGAAATTGAAAATATTCTTGCAAGTTCACATAACCTTGCTAGTTAATATTATAACTCCATCATCAACAAACTAACAAGTTACACAAAAAATTGGTACGATCAAAAACAAACTTGAATGATAAGCAATTACGAACACTAGCGACGATATCGGCGCTTACGCCATTGCAAGAACTACAATGCAGTGTGTAATTAAAAGCATCTGACGTCATCAGTGAATGTTCAAGATATATTGATTACCCTATATATATATTGATTAACCAATATAAAGCGCTTGCAAGGATTGGCTAAAAACTGGTACTGGCTAATACGTTACCGGTACAGAGAATTCAGTTGGATGCAGCTTAAAGTAGAGTTCATGAAACGATTTGGATCTCAGCTTAATGACGCTCATATTCGGGAAAATATGTTCGCCCGCAGCCAGGAGTCCACTGAGTCGTTAATTGAATTTTATGAATCCCTTGAGGCGATGGCTATGCAACTCAGGACTCCGATGAGGGATACGGATCAGCGAGGCCTAGTTTTCAATAACATGAACTTCAGGTTGCAAGACGACTTAACTGGACATGAGGTCTCGACCACCCGTGAGCTCGTCTGTAGGCTTCGTCGGGTTGAGGACACTTGGCGTGAGCTGTATGTTAAGTTTGGTCTACCTGCAGTTCAGGCTTATGAGCTTAATTCGATGAGACTGCCTGATAGGTTACCGGCTGGTTGCGAATCTTGTCGGCCGATGATATACATCCTAATGAAACGAAAGATTTATACCGTAACAATACCGGAATGCATCACTATGAGTCCCCAGTATTATTTACCAGTCCTATTACCCCAAATAGATTACCGGACGACGTCGAAAGTAATGGAATGGCGGGTAATGATCGAGAACCAACCGCCTGTTTTAGAGCACGTCCCTTCCGGGATCGCTTTCGGAGATCCTGGAGGTATTTCTTCACAAGGCATCTCTTGTCTTGTTGTTGCAACGCCTGGCGACAATAGGCCCTACTTAGAGATTTTCGTCAGGAGTTGCAAATTGACGGGCTTGCTTGATAGCGGAGCCAGTGGCAGTATCCTTGGAGCTGGAGTCTTGAGCCTGCTGTCGGACTTGGGCTTGCACATACATACCATGCATGCACCAGGGCCCAAGGATTCTGTACTGGGATACGTCACCACATTGATGCGATTTAACAATATCAGCAAATTGATGAGATTTGTAATCGTCCCGTCCTTGATGCACGCGATGTATCTTGAGATTTACTTCTGGGACCTCTTAGAAATAGCATCAATTCAGATCAACACAATCGAAGCAGCCGCAGTTCCCTCGTGTCCTGGATGTCATCTACTGAATCCAGAGGATTAGCAATGACTGGACTTCGTCAAACAACAGTTTTCGTCATGTAATGAGAAAGACTTGGGTAGGACCAGTCTCGTGTCTCATCATAATTGACACTGGTTCTACTCGACCCATCAAGCAGCAGCATTATTCTGTCTCGCCCGTAATACAGAAACTGTTGTATGACGAACTCGATCGTATGTTGTATTTAGGGGTAATAGAGGAAAGTTAGAGTTCGTGGAGCTCTCCTGTGACCCTTGTCAGAATACCTGTAAATAAATCCACAGATCTGCTACTGAATCCTACTTACACCTTTGTGGGGATGTAAGACGGTGCAGGCGAGTCTTCCGCGCCTGATAATGGAATTGAAGTAATAACCATGCCACCGGAATCGAGGTTGGGCAACGGGCTAACTCCCTGTCCCTGGAAAACCCTACATTATTTCGAAACCTTCAGAAGGACCTCAGAATGAATTGAATTCACGGTAACGATCTTGTAAACGGAAAAAGAACTATGGCATTGGATCCTGGAATGTCAGATCACTCAATTATCCTGGCGCTGTTAAGGACCTTTTACAACAGGCCAGCCAATATCAATTAAAAATACTGGCAATCCAGGAAACCGGAAATGATATTCTGCGATCGCACACGAGATTTAAAATTGGGAAGCCTACTGCAAAATGAGAAAGTGGAGTAGTATTTATTGTGGAGTAGTATTTATTGTGGATAGGGAGTTCAAATCGCACGATATTGATTTTAAGGCAGTCAATGAATGGTTGTGTACAATCCGTATAAAAGCAAAATTCTTCAAAATCTGGCTGATGAATGTTCAAGCCCCTACCGAAGAAAAGGACGAAGAAACAAAGGAAATGTTCTACAATCACCTGGAAAGATGAGTCGACTGATTGCCCACAAACGTCACAAAAATAATGCTGGATGATTTCAACGCTAAGGTCGGCAATGAGATATCTCATCGGGGAACCACTGGAGGATATAACCTACAAAATGAAACAAATGATAATGGCCAGCGCCTGATTGACTTGTCATTCGTTCGACTTACTTGAAATATCGACGCATTCATAAAATGAATTGGGTATCACCAGATAGCAACACACAAAACCAAATCGACCATGTTCAGATCCAACAACGTACGAGCATACTTGACGTCCATACATACCGAGGAGCCAATTGTAACTCCGGTCATTACTTGATCAAGTTAACCTATCGATGTCGTATGTCATAGCATAATCGGTGAAGGCCAGCCCACTACACAAATTTGATATCGAAAGACTACAAATGGCGTTTGTGGCCCAAAAATTGCACGGAGACCCTCGACCACGAGCTGGCACCCATCTTATCAGACGCATCGCTGAAAGCGGCTATTAAGATCGTTGCAGAACACACAATCAGACATCCGCAATTGTTTGCGGATGCAACGGTGTCTCAAGAAGCACATATGGGTTTGTTGCTGACCAATAACGCATATTTTGCTTATCAACAAAGTCATTGAGCCAGAAATGAGCTTCATCGCTGAAGAAGATTTTTTGACGAAATCTTTCATTTTCTTTAAGCTTTGTCAGAGCTCAAGGTCTGGACCGTGAACTTTATCATGATGAAACTGTTGACTTTAACCGTCGCCTTCGTAATATAAAAGTAATGGCCGGATTCGTAAAATCGATGACGTATTCGATATGGGCTCGTCAATAAGTGACATTTCTTCGAATCAAGAACGCTACGAATTAAGTACAGAGTTTTTCAAAAATAGTTTTAAAAGTGGAAACCGTGCGATATGAATCAGTGAATTTCGGTGAGCGAAGTTTAAAGAAGTGCTGTAGTGAAAACAATTGTGTTCACTAGCCTACATGCGTTAAATCATGCGAAATCATTGGCTAAAGTTGATGCCATAAGCTAAAAAGTTTTAAAATGTAGTGCCGCGAAAAGTAGGTTTGTGAAACCAATTGCCTTCACTAACGAAACACTTAGAACTTTGCTCTCCAACGTTTCGATACATAAAACATGCAACTTCCAGCGCGAAACTATCTTTAATCGGCAAGCTACAAAGTCGAAAAGTTAGCGATCGCAAGAAATGTCACTACATTTAGCTTATCAAAAGAAAGCAAAAACCTGACGACGTCATTGTTGAGTGGAAGTAGCTGAGATTTTGATTAGACTATTATATTACGAAGGCGATGCTTTAACTAACGTTTTGACATGACAGTTCATTAAAAAAGTTTAAGGGTGCGTTCATATAAAGATACGAAATTGCTGTGTGCCTAATGCAAAACCCTATATATCAAAATCATTCCAAATATCCGGAACAGAATAAAATATTCACGGTGAATTAATTGAGCGCTTTTACCATGCTTGAACATGATGAATCATCCAATCCATACCGTCATTAACTTCAATATTACCAACCAATTAAAAGAAACCAACGCAAGAGACCAATTGTGATAAATTGTAAATTAAAAGCAAACGAATGAAAGAAAGAAGACCATACCACCGTCAAACTGTAGATACGTGGTTCTATGCATGCCATCCGTCAAAAATAAGTGAACACATTGAAATTTCAAGACCAACCATATTTGTAAAAAGTTCACCTCAATAAATTCTGTACTAATTACGCTCATGGAATATGAGCACATAATAAATGCAAAATGATTTGGTTTTTATTTGTATTTTGTCTGGTTTGAAAAATGAATGCTAGTATGGCGAATTGAAACAAAGAGTGGATATAGATACGAATATTAATGAGGAGTGTAAGTAGAATGAGTATGAGTAATCTGCGGTCATTGCTGTATTCGCGGTAATAATTTCATTATTACCGATTAAGGATAAATTATTTTGTTGGGACTATAAGTTAATTGTAATTTTGCAACGGTAAATCAATTATATCAATAGGCTTAGCAAATCTGATCTGAAGGCCCCTTCTAATGTCCACTAAAGCAGTATTTATTGTAATGCTTTGTTTGATTTGAAAATGCGAGATATCAAAGTCTTGCCTTTACCTTGGGGGGAATCAAATTACACTTTGCTTTTACTGTTTATTATTTTTCAAAGTTTTTTTAATAGAATTTCTGTTTTGTCCTCCCATGATATGCTTATACATAATTACAAATGAGTCAATATGCTCGTGTGTGCAACAGCTGCAGCTGATATTATTTTGCAATTTACACAATCATGGCACATTCCAAAGGTGAATTAAGCGTTTAATCTTTGATTATATAAAATTAATGAAATTATTTCATCTATTTTCATTAACCCTATCCGATTTTGCCCAATATTCTCTTACGTCCGGCAAAAAGTAGTTAATATGGTTAACAAATGTACTTTTTCTTAACCTTAACATGTACCGCTAATTTCTACCCGTCAATATCTTTTTACATCACATCCATACATGAATCTTTTAATACCCATACAAACAACGCGACTTAAATGATGATTTTAAACATTCTCGTATGAGCTTTTAGCCGTAATTTCAATGTTTTTTGTGGAGCATTTTACTTCACGTATGCACGTACAGTACCTATCTAAGTTTCGCGCTGAACTTTTTATCGGTAAGAAAGCGTGGAGCGCGCAGAACCCGTTTTCCAAACGAATGACTCAACCAAACGTTGGCGCTAATATCGTGGCTCTCGACTCTATACACATTTTCTCAGATACCGGCGATTTCATACTATCATCACAAAATACTTACATATATAGGTTTACACACAGGTACGGGCAGGTAAAATACATAAGACTTACTGAGATTTGTTGTTCAGAAAACTCCAACATAACAAAGATATTATTTTAAGCGTCTTTCTTACACAAAAGTGATGATACTGCCATATTAGAGCTGATTATGTACTACTTCGCGCTATGTACGCGGTGAACCTTCAAAATAATGCTAGGCTTATCCAGAGAAGCTTTTGTAAATATGTACAATCTTACAATATATCTAGATATAAAAACCTTCTTTATTCCGCTTTGTCAGATACAATACAAAGACTTAAATGGACGATCTTTAATGAAGAGTGATTAAATACGTCAGTTCACCCTGGAACTTGAAAATCGATATGGCCTTGATTGATCGCGCTTTGTGCGAAGCCAAGTGGTTTTTATATGATGAATGGAATCAGTGAGGTGGGTTTTCGTCAAAATATTGTGATTTCACTATGTTGCGTTATTTCAGAAAATAAAGAGAATTAATTTGCACAACTGGTATCATTGTGATTCGATTTTTTTGGAAAAATTGTTAGTTATGTAAGACATAATTTTAATGTAGATATGGATGTATGACTACAAGGTGAAAATGATTAAAATTTGTTAAAATTGCTTCTGATGCCTAACGTTTTTATATTGTTTCAATTGCCAAAAAATCATAATAAAATCATTCCTTAACAACGTGTGAGTGTATTGTAGACTATGAAAATATTTTTTTCCATTTAAAATAATTTTGAATGAATTCGATGATAACCTTTGATCACTAAATTGAATAATCTTCTTACCCAACAACGTTGGGCCTCGAGCATACTTGAAATCCGTACATACCGACGAGCCAATTGTAACTCAGATCATTATTCGATCAAATCGATGTCGTACGTCAAAGGCGTATTCGGCTAAGACCAGCCCGCTACAAAAGTTTGACATCGAAAGGTTCCAAACGGCCTCTGTGGCAAAAAATTTCACGGAGACCCTCGATAACCATCTGGCTCGCATTCATGCAGACACATAGCCCAAAACAAGGAACGAGCTTTGGTCGGAAGTGAAAGCGGCTATAAAGATCGTGGCAGAACAGACTATCGGACATCAAGCCCGGCGACGAAAAATGATTGGTTCGATGATGAGTGCCAGAATGCGTTAGACAAAAAGAATCAAGCGTACAAAGAATACGTTGGTAGGAAAACCAGGACGAAGAGAGAACACTGTGAAAACCTTAGTAGAGTAGCGAATAAGATAATTACAATTAAAAGAAGCATCGATGTAAGTCTAGCGAGCATCAGCATACAAAGTAGTGAAAAGCCTGAAACGTGGTTATTAGCTCAAAACCACGCTCTGTCGTGATGACATCGGCAATATCATCGCTGATGAAACCAAGATTAACGAAAGATGGGCATCATATTTCAAGAACTTCCTTAATCCGCCGCGCAGCTCCAGAACATCGGAGCCTATAGACGTCTGCGGAGAGCTTCTATTGGCTCCACCAACTCTGGATGAAGTTTGCTCCACCTACAAAGCCCAAAAGAATAATATCGATGAAATCAGTGGAGCTCATTAAGTATGGTAGCAGCAGTGTTAACAAAGCTGTTCACAAAGTCATCTAGCACATTTAGCAATAAGAACATGTAGTGAAAAGGGTGGATAAAGATGTCCGTAAAGGACTGCAGTGATGGTCTGCTGCCTCGGTGAAAGAGGATGGTGGTGTTCGGCGAGATTGGCCTTGCCTGAGGACGTGTGAATGCGCTGCAGGCTAGCATCGCTTTGTCGTGGGGCGGATTTCTTTTTCCGAGCACAAGGGCCCACTACGAAAAAATATCGCATTCATGAATTTACAGATTAAATGCGGATCGTCAGGTGTCGAGGCAGAGGTAACCTACTATGGGCGGAAATTGCCAAAGCAACCAACAAACTGGGCCTGGCGAAAACAGACGGGAGTTGGTGGTATTTCGTCTTAAACGACGATACTTATGGCCCCCAAATGAGTGGGGCATCCAGGTGGAAACGTCATAATAAGGCGTGAGCTAACCCGATGGTTGGCTCATGAGTGGAGAAGCCAATCAATTTGGCGGCCCCATACCCAGTCAGGTCACAAAACGAAAGAAAATGGAAAGACCGAATTTTAAATTCAATTAATAAACATTATTATTTCTTTCATTCATTATAACAAAAATAAATTTATATATATCTATATTTTTTTAAGTCAAATATGATCAAAATATCTCTGATTTCACTATTTTGAATCGGAAGGCCTATACCCAATATTTTCAAAAAATATAAATTTTTAATAACCAAAAATGCAGTCAATCAGATCAACACGAGTTAATAAAAATGGTAGCGGAACAACAATTTAAATAATATAAAAAAAATTTTATATGAAAGAATATTAATTCTTCAATCATACAAATAAATAAAAGGGTACTTACCCAACCTTTTCAACGAGCGCTCACAGATGGAGTGGGCACGGTCGGTACTTCATATAATATATCTGAAAATCTCTCTTTTCCGAAATGTTAGAATTACCGTTTTGTTTTTATAAAAATTCCAATTACACTTCCATTAAATGTTATATTTAAGTATTTTTGTCATTCATATATTTCGAATAAGTAATAACGGCGTTTAAGCTAAAAAATTGACCTACTTTTAAAAAATTGTTCAACGTAAATAGCATATGCTTTTTGCTATTAAGTTGGATAAGATCACTCGTCAGTCTCAGTCGTTTCTCTTCGAGCTGTAAAATTTCTCTAGCATTGCCATCCACTACAAATAGGTTTGGTATTTTCCTCTGAATTTCATCAACATATTCGATTACTGGAGTACAAATTTCCCGTATCTTTACAAAAAAAAGGTGTTCACTTAGTGTCCTTCTTTCCGGTTGCTTTAATTAAAGATGAAGACAACGACGGAGGTGTCGTAGACGCAGTTAATGACTACCCTGATCCAGGCATACCCAAACGATTCATATGCTCATTTTCATTTTGCATATTTCATTATTATGCGGGATGGGATAAATTACTTTGTACCCCACAATTTCATAGAACATTCAAGTGTTTTCAATAAAACGACTGAATCCAAAAACTGAAGTTAAACATTTTAACTTGTGAATCGTGTAAGAATAGTCAGTGAAGCAAATTAAAATTCGCCGAAATTTTATTCTTCTTCTTTTTCTTCTTAGCAGTACAGTCCGTCTCGGGCCTTCGCTTCCTGCAAACAGCGCCTCCAGCTATCTCGGTCTATTGCCCGCGTCTTCCAATTCCGAAATCCAAGCAGCAATGAACTGTCTTCGTCGACCGAGTCAGACCAGCGTTTTCTCGGTTTCCCCACTGGTCTCCGGCCTTCAGTTCTCCCAACGAGTACCTTTTTGAGTATCCGTAGTGTGCAGCCCATTGCAGCTTCCGCAGTCTTATAATCGTTGAGACCTCCGGTCCATCAAAAATTTCATACAGCTCATGGTTGTATCGAATTCGCCATTGATCCCCATCTAGCTTCGCTCCGATTATTTATCTCAGGACCCGTCGCTCAAAGGCGTTCAATATATTTGCGGATGCTTGGGTTCGGGACCATGTTTCACACCCATAGCATAACACAGGTCTTATCACAGATTTGTATACTTGGAGCTTTGTTTTTCTGTGTATGCAGCTGGTCTTCAAGATTGTCAATACTGAATAAAATATTTTATTTGCGAGCTGTATTCTTTGGCGTATTTCGTCTCTTTCATTGCCCGTTTTCGTTATTTTGGCGCCTAAATACACAAATTCGCTAACATTCTCGATGATGTATTCGCCAAATGTTATATTTTGTGTATTTGAAGTATTTTTCCTCGACTGCGTCATGAGCTTTGTTTTACTTTCATTGATTTGTAGCCCTTCTAGTTTTGCTTCGCTGTCGAGTTTCAGGAAAAGTTCTTTGGGAGTTGTTAATAACCGTGACAGAATGTTGATGTCGTCCTCATAGGCTACTACTTGGCTCGACTTGTATAGTAATGTACCTCGCGTGTCGACAGATAGCTTCCTTATGACGTACTCCATAGCCAAATTGAATATCAATGGGGCCAGCCCATCTCCCTGCTTTAGTCCGATATTTGTGTCAAAGGCATCGGTGAGTTGGTTATTGATGCGGACTTGGGAGGTTGTCGACGTTATTGTTATTTTGTTAAGACGGACTTATTTGGCTGGGATGCCAAAACCAAGCATTATTTGGTACAGTATATTAGGATCAATACTGTCGTATGTTTGCTTGAAGTCAACAAAAATTTGGTGTACGTCTATGTTGAACTCCAAGCACTTTTCAAGTACCTGCTTGACTGTAAACAATTGGTCTGTTGTTGATCTAACTGCCCTAAAACCACCTTGACACTCCTCAATAATACTGTTGGTGTATGATCTGATTTTAATTGATCTGATTTTATTGATCCGATTTTATTTTCTAAGATTTTAGATTTTATTTTCAAAGATTTTAGAAAATACTTTGTGCGCCGTACAAAGTAGTGATATGCCTCTATAATTTTCGCACTGTAGCTTGTCACCTTTTTTGTGCATAGGGAATATAATTGATTGGCTCCACTGTTTCGGTATATGTTCTTGCCGCCAAATGTACTGGATGACTTTGTGAATAGCTTGATGACATTATATTACTTTATCCAAAATCACACTAAGCATGTAAACTAACGCAATGGTCACTTTTAATAAATAAAAGAAACGAACGCAATACCGAATAATATTTTCCATAAAATTTCATGGATGTCTTAAAAACAGTTAAGCGAAGTCTGTAAAATTATTTCAATGAAAATTTAGGCACTACACTTGTATTTTCAACTGTAACATTGTCTTAACTCATTGTAAATGATAACTGAATCTTAAAACTCGCGAATTAATTGTGTCCAAACTATCCACGATTCGCGATTGGGAAACTTTCGCCGAAAACTAGAATTTCAATTTTAACAAACAAACAAATTTTTTGCCAGTTGATAATTAAATAAAAACGTTAAGTTTGATAAGTTAACAAAATTTATTTTTGAGGGAGATCCGGAGCCGATAAACTCTCCTCGATTACGGCCTTATCCTCTACCTTTCGAATAAATTGTACGAATCGTATTCCGCTCTGTTGTTACTTGCAAATGCCCTTATATTACTTTCGATGACTTTGAGGTTAAAAAATAATTTTTTGCCTCCTGTGTTAAAACTGATCAATTGTTTCACTATTTTATTAATATGCGTAATTCAACAAGTAAATGCAGTTGGTAAATATCCTGCGACATTCCAATTTATTGCATTTTTCACTTTACTCGTCAGAAAACCACCCTCATTGAAAATGAGACGGACAGCTTTTTATCATTTCTTCTTGCACAAATATCAATTATGTAACATCTCATCACATTTACAATTACGAGGGAGCTTCTTAGCCTGTGCAGGATCAAAGCGAGGTTGACACCAGAAATCCATGGAGGGCAACACATGGCTATCATTGACATTGATGTCGAGCGATTTCTGAATAAGGCAAAATAAAAATAGGGTTGGTTGTCCGCAGGATACGGCGAAGAGCAGCATCGCCTCAACGTTTCCATTGCCTTTGCTATGATCACACCGCAAAAGTATGCAAAGAATCTGATAGGAGTTCCCTTTGTTACAAATGCGGTGGAATGGGACATCAAAGAAAAAAGTGTACAAAGAAAGCTCACTTTATTACTTGCAAGGATGCTGATCCAAGACCAGGCCTTGGGCACGTCTTGGGATCAGGAAAATGTCGGGTTTTCTTGGAAACCCTAGCCAAAGCAAAATCAGAGCTTCGATGACCCGTATCCTGCAGATAAACCTATACCACAGTTCAACCGCCCAAAATCTGCTTGAGCAGTTTACGAAGAACATGAAAGTTCACTTTTTGCTGCTGAATAAGCAACACTATGATAAAAGTTCTGTATCGGGGCATCCAAACGAAACTGGTACTGCCACCATCTGAATTTGGAACAGTGATTTCCAGGAGGAGGGCTGTGGGCGAGAGTATGGCTTCATGGGGGTTCGGTGCTCAGGAAATACCTTCTTTGATGTGCACCTAACGTCAAACGAACCGATATCATTTTTCCAAGCCAAGCTTAATGCTTTGGAGGGCGGTGTCTCAAGCGCAGATGGCAACGTCCTCATCGCTAAAGCAATCGAATGGGGCATGCCTTTAACTGATCCGCGGGGAAAACAAATCCTAGATATGTCGGTCCGCACATTGCAGTAAACACCGGGAATACGCCGACTTTTTAGTAGCTGCGAAGTAACCATACTGGACGGGATGTTCGGCTCGGAGTCCTTAGTACGGAAGATACACAATTGAATAGTATTAGAGGACTACTCAGCCAGTGTTCATCAGTACATTCTGCTTGAGATCCGTGATGTTGTCTCCCGACATCAGTGCTCTCGTCCTTCTAAAATTGAGTGGAACATCGGATGGATGGACGTCGACAAGTTCGTCGAGATACTCATGGCAGTAGCTCTGCAGGGAATAGAAAAACTGGCAGCTCAAGACGTGGTGAACTCAAGTATGAGATTATCACGACTGTTTGCAGTGCTTCAATAAATGCTTGTCTACGGAACAGGGTTTTCCCGGTACGGCGGAAGATGTCGAGGCTCCTGCTGATCAGCAAGGAGAAGGGGAATTCTGGATCGCCATCTGCATACCGCCCTTTATACATGCTAGACAGAGTGGTAAAGTACTAGAGAAACTCATCAAGGGAAGACCCATTGAAGCGATTCATGCTGCTGGGGACCTTTATCCTCGGCAGTACGGCTTTAGAGCAGAACGCTTCACCATTGATGCGATTGCAGGGATAGTAAGCGCGGCGTAAAAGGCAGAGGCACATATCCACACCAACCGACGGATCGTTCTGTTGATGACACTCAACGTTAGGAACCTCTTCAACTACGCTAGATCGGTGGATATTCTGGATACGCTGGAAAACCCTTTTCAAGGTCCAGAATAACCGATGCGGCTTCTGAAGGACTACCTGAAAGACCGAAGGCTACATTATAACACGACACAGGGCCAACGAACGATGGAAGTTCCCGCGGGTGTTATCCAGGGATCTATCCTTGATCCAGACCTGTGAAACGTGTCTTACGACAGCCTACTGAAACTGGAGATGCCAAATTAGTCCCGGTTGCGGACGATGTTGTGGCTCAAGAATTAGTACTTGATGCATTTATTGTTATATTATTCAAATTCATATATTTATTTAATAATTTTTCGTGCATTCATATTTTTTTAAATACCTCCATTCCCTTCCACTCTCTCCATCACACTTTCTTCGTCGCACAACGCTCGTGCAACCTGCACTTCACATTTCGTCGTTTCTTCAGGTGTGCCACCCAGACAATGATTAGACCATCGGTATAAGGGGGCACACAAATTATGTGAATTTATCCTATTAATCTCATCTTGTCCATTTCGTGATCAGCTTTCAGAGATAAAAAAAACTTTGTAATACGCCGTGGGAAAAAAACTCTGAGTTATAAAGTTAGCTGTCTTTTCAAGCATCTCGACGATAGGCCCTAAGATGCGACGTAGAAATTTATTGCACTGAGATTCAATCGTTGTTAAATAAATATTCTTTAAGCCTTTTTTTAAAAGCTATAAGTGAGTTTGCATCCTTAACTGAATCTGGGAGATTGTTCGATATACGCAAGGAATCAGTCGTAGCATCATTCTTTAGACGATCCGTTCTTGCAAAAGGTATTATGAATTGATTTGCGTTCCTAGCATTGTAGTGATTTTTCTGCGATACTTTCATAAATTGAATATGTGACGAATTTGAATTCAAGCATTTAAAAATAAACTTGGCTTTCTCTGCTTCAACGATTTGAGTAAATGTTAATGCTTTCGCTGATTGGTACACAAATCAGGTTGGTGTACGTATTGGTAGATTTAGCATATTTTTATAAGCCTTTGTAAGTAACCTGGAGATGATATTATGGTGTTGCTTTGATGACTGGCTCCAGATTACTACTCCGTAATGTAGTTTCGACAGAACGAATGCATTTAGCACCATCTGCTTGATATTGCTTG
The DNA here is from genome assembly GCA_963969285.1 of Odontomyia ornata. Lineage (NCBI taxonomy): Eukaryota > Metazoa > Arthropoda > Insecta > Diptera > Stratiomyidae > Odontomyia > Odontomyia ornata. The sequence continues at coordinate 17,949,555 of OZ017740.1, read as the reverse complement.
GAAATCCTTCATATCTTCTCAGTAATCCAATAACAGGAGCTAATTGTCTTCTTAAGTTGTTTATGTGCGACAGCCATGTTAATCGTTAGCCGATGATGAGTCGAAGATATTTGAATTCCGCTACTCTCTCCAGTTTTTCGCTATTAATTCTTATATCAATGTTAATGTCTTCCTTGTTCTTCTGTTTGAAAATAATGTATTTGGTCTTAGAAGTATTTAGCGCTAGCTTATTATTACTTAACCACGCATGATATGTACTTAGATCCTCATTAATGGTATTCTCTAAGTAATCTTTTTTGCATCCCGAGTAAAGTAGAACTGTGTCATCAGCATATAGTGCATAGTGTCCCTTTAGTCTACATGTATTTAGATTCTTAGTGTATAACAAGAATAAGGTAGAGCCAAGTATGGAGCCTTGGGGAACGCCTGACTTCATAGGTGCCAAGTCGCTCAATACATTATTGACTACTGTTTTCTGCGTTCTTCCTTTTAAGTAAATCCTAAAAAGTTGATTTGCTTTCCCGTGAATGCCATATAATTCGAGTTTACGAAGTAAATGCTCATGATCCACCGTATCAAACGCCTTTTTCAGATCCACAAAAATGGCAGCAACATAGTCACCCTTGTCAAGTCCTGTATTTATGAAACGCGTGACTGAGAAAAGAGCATCAAAAGTTCCTTTATTTTTCTGGAAATCAAACTGTTGTAAATTTAAAATTGAATTTTCCTTAATGAATGATGATAGACGGATGTTTATTAATTTTTCGAATATTTTATTAAGTCCTGTTAAAAGCGCCATCGGGCGGTAATTATTTGGATCCATAAGGTCTCCTCCCTTGAAGATTGGGACTAGTTTTGCTAGTTTTCCTTCCTCAGGAAACGTTCCCTTCCTAATATGTTTGTTTAGACAATTTGCAACACATTCTGCTATCTCTTCCTTTATAAGTTTTATTTCATCCATGGTGATATTGTCTATACCTGGTGCTGTATTTTGCTTCAATTCATCAATAATTTTTATCACTTCAACTTTGTTAGTTAGATGCATGTGAAAGGAAGATTTGGGCAACGTAATTGTAGAAGTAAATTGCTTGTTGGCGCTGGCTGGATTCCATTGGCAATTTTTCCACCTATAGTTGAAAAAAAGATATTGAGGTTACTTGCAGCTTCAAATGCATTTGCTGAAGATGAATTCTCTATGGTGAAATCCTGGGTCGTAGAGTTACGCGGTGAGTTTCTTTTAACTTCATTTATTATTTCCCATATTTCATGCGTATTGTCGGCCGCTGCATCTAGTCTTTTGGAGTAATACAAAAGTTTTGCTTCTTTCACAACACGTTTAGATGTTTTATTGGCTTCGATGTATATAAACCTGAGCGATTGATCATTCATGTTCCGTTTGTAGTTCATATAAGCCTTCCGCTTGTTCTTACTTGCCTCAATAACTTTTTTGGTTATCCATGAATGTTGACGACATCTTATTTATTTCTCCGTAGTCGAGGTGTCCTTAGCTTCCATTATGATGTTTGTGTGCTCCACTAAGTTTGAAGGTTTTTGGTTAATTAATAAACCCTTAAGATTTGATCTAAAGAGGTCCTTATTTTAGTATTTGAAAACTTTGTAAGCAGGCTTTTGCTTTTTATTTATTTTAATGCTTTGAATAACAACTTTCAAAACACGATGATCAAGTTCAGGCCAGTCCTCTAGAGTATAAGCAATTTTCCCAGCAATTTGATTATCATTTGTGACAATGTGATCCAGGCAGGTATTAGATGCTAGTCGGGTAGGTTGAAGTGGGTTCACAATAGTGGCACCATTCGTTTCTAGTACGTCGTTGTACATCCTTGACTCATTAGATTCAACCATTAGATCTATATTCGTATCGGCAACTGTTATCAAATTATTTTCCATAGAATATAGTTCATCTAATGTCAAGCACAGGTCTTGCGCGTTAAGTCGGGTGGGGTTGTAAAATGTGCCAATTTTTATTTTCTTTCCAGGGCATACTAGTTCGATGACTATCATATTGTATTTATCCGGTATTACTCCACCTCTTCCGGAAAGCAGGAAAATACAGAATCGTATCCCTGAATGTTGTAGTACTCCACTTCCTCGGAATATATCCAGACTTCATTAAGTATAATTAAATCTATATTCGAATGTTGCTTTACACAAATTTGAAGTTCGTTAAGTTTTTGTCTTAAACTTCTTATATTAGCGTAGAGGATAGAAATTTGGCTATCTTCAAATAGCTTTGTATTATTGAATGGCATATTAATCATCATAGTTAATACTTCTCTTAGCAATCAAAATCCTACGTTTTAATTCTGGGCATTCCGTCGAATCTGCCCGGTGTGCATGGCTGATTTTCTTACCATTTTCCATACAATTACAACATTTTTCAACTGAGCTTTTACAGTCTCTTGTATCATGCTGTGATCCACATTTTGCACACCACAGTTCCCCGTCACATTTTGATGTCTTGTGATTGAACTTTTGGCATTTGAAGCACCTCGTGACGTTAAAATCTTCCTTTATGTAGTATGATCCATAGTCGATATCAACATATCTATTCGCTATCTTCTTGAAAATTGTTCCATTCACCTCTAAAATATGTAACCATTTTCCACTCCGTATTCTTCTAGAGTGAACCAATTCTATTTTATCTTCATCTAAAATGCTCGGGTGCAGACTTTGGATTTCAATTCTTAGCTCCTCGTTTCTGAATTGCTTCTCTAATCCATTTGTAACCAATCTTGATTGACGAGACTTAGTTTCCATTATTTAGTATCCCTTCATATTTTCCTTAATAATATTGAGAAGCGTAGATAAATTTTCATTCGAAGAAGTCTTAATAATTGCTCCACCATTTCGAATCGGACGGACTAGCTGGAGTGGAATCTTGCATTGAGAGGGTCGGATTTTAGATTTGAAATCGGAAAGAGTTTGATCGGAGCTTGAATGGGCTTTGGGCTTGATGATTATGCCTTTTTGTGATGTTGTGTTTGTGCGTTTTTCTTTCTGCAAACCAGTATCCAATTTGGTCACATCTGCATATGTAATTTTATTTACATGAGTGTTTTTTTTCCATTAAGAAACTGACGGTAGACTTCAGTTCAATTGGCTGGTTGACTGTTTGCTTCATTTGTTCCATGAGACGATCATCTTTTAATTTTTTGTTATAAGATTTACAAGCGGAGCACATCCAAAGAACATCTTGAGTAATTTTGATGTTGCATCTCCACAACTCCTATTTGGCCTATCAAATGTAGATCTAACATACGTACAGCATTTTCACATGGTAAGGTTGTCGCTGTCTCCATTGCTATAAACGCTGATATTGTATTTATAACTTCTATGCTGATAGATATGGCAGATATGTTGTTGCAATATCTGGCCTGGACGTTCGATAAGTTACCTCGTACGGTTTGAAGTCGCTGCGATTGGACGTGTAGCGGTAAACCTTCAGATGATGTAAACGAGTTTGAAGTTCAAGGAGGGATCCGCTCGGGCCTCATAGAGGAAGTATCATTAGGCTTTGAACGAGAAGAGAAAGGCAGTCTGTCGTCAATCACCGCCAAGACCGAATAGCTAACCGCTAGTCAGTGAATTTGATATTAATGTGTATAATTATTCCTAATAAACAGTTTAAGCAACTAAGCTCGGTGTTTGTGACACTAGTCTTAGCGGGACCGCAATGAAATTAAAAGCAGAGCCATGAAAATATTTAGAAAATTGGATACTTGAACCGCCGCCATTTTGAAACTTGCACATGGATGATCACCAAAATATCAAGACCATTAAATATGATCACTGTCTAACATAATATTAAGTTTCATAAAAAACAAGTCAATATTGTGATTTTTAGAAGCCTTTCAAATTTAGAACTTTGACTAGCCGCCATTTTGAAATTACCTCAAAATTTTTTTAATTGTTTTCTGTATATTTATAGTCGACAACCGACATCTGTTATTCCAGATATGTAAAATGATTGTATCTCGATTAAGTATGATTCGATTTCTACTAAACTTTGTGAACACAAAGACCTTCTGTTAGTGTAGATACTGCAAATATGGAGTTTCAAGACGTTTATTAGACGGGCTGACTGGACGAAAAACTTGTAGGTCCTTGTAAAATTCATTTAACAAAACCCTTAAAGCCAAAATAAGTAATTATTAGAATTTATTTCGTTTTTGAGGTCATGCTATATCTAAATGGTAAAATGACATCAAAATCACAAACCATTCAACTATAGTACCACCTCTGTTCGGCGCAAAATCAACTTGTACAGCATAAATGCAAGGTAATTATGTTTACGCAAGTGCAAGTTTATGCCCTCATCATATCTGTTGTTGACCATAAACCAACACTGCAGCTTTTATCGTTGCGTTTTTAAAACCCGGCGCAATATCATGTTACAATACCAGCGTGATGCGTTTAAGACCGCACCTTTCGGAGTACGTCTTCAATACCAACTCCACTTCTCATCACGTTATAACACAACCATCATATGCAGAACCTCACTTAGCAACGATACACGCTATTCGGAAGTTATAAGAATGAAGCATTAACCACACCAAAACCCTTTTTTGCAAGCAAAAAGACCGTTCCAAAAAGATATCATTTCCAAGATCTCGCACATCGCAATCACTTTCAGCATCGAGGAAGTCAACTCTTTTTTCGCGTCTTACAGAATATGTTTCACATGTATGCATGTACAATGGAGTGTGTTCCACTTTGTAACCCTCTTTTGATTTCGATTAAATGAGGTTTATAGTCTGTTGAACGAACAAACCTAATTTTTTAAGCACTTTTCAGAAATGAATCGAAACTACGCATGGCTAACTTAATTTACTCATCTTGCAATTGTTTGAATGGTTCACACAAGCGGGGTTTCGATGCATACGAGTATATATCACTCCATAATTGAGCATATGTTACGTTTTTTCCGTGCATTCGCTACGTCTGAGTTTCTGTTGATCCGGTTCGATGGGTAATTACAATGGAACATTACTAATATTGCTCTTTTACCGAACATCCCCGTTTGAACACTCCTGCAATCGTACGATAGAGGCGCACGCAATATAAAATCAAATAACAATGAAAAGCGGTGAAATGGAAAAGAAATTAAATAATTTATAGTGAGTTTTCCTACGTATGAGCACAAGCGCATACGAACGTTCTATGGCTGATGCACAAGTTCAGATTTATAATAAATTCATATTGAGATCTGTATCCGAGTGGTTAAGATTTAAAAGCATCTTCGGCTGGAGGCTCCCAGAAAAAGCGATGAAGGCCATCGAACCGCGATCAGTTGGTGAATGGATAGATTCTATGTTAGTATGATTCATCTTTCCGTTCGACTCCACGTAGGTAGAAAGATACTCTTCTTTATACTCCACAGTCAGGCCATTATCTGAGTACCTACCTATTATTTCTTAATTCTTTTCTTATTTTTCAAAATGAGAATAAAATGATAGAAACCGCTCCTTGGCGATATTGGACTGCTGCTGGGAAGAGCCCTCTTGTGATGCAACAATAAGACTCGTAAATGACTTTTTTTGTTGAGGAAGAAGTGAAAGCTCAACTTGGAAAATTACTAATCAATTTTTTGGAGTATGTCAGAAACGTTTTGTTGCAATCGTCAAATGGGTAGGTAGGTGTTAATTGTTCCTTTATATGGTTCTCTGCTATATCTTATTTGCCTGCTTAGTCATGGTGTTGTTCAAGCAATGATGAGTTGTCTGACCTTTTCGCGGCGATGTTTCTTCTTTCGCGAATCGCTTTGTCATTTTGGGGGCTAGAAAGTAATTGTGAAATGATTTAAATCTATTTGTATGATAAACAAGATGAGACAGTCTAAGAGTATTCATTGATGGGTTTGATATGCTCAAGGATCTTTCTCAATTGGATAAATAAAAGTGAAAGGTACGTTGGAGTAAAAAGATTGAAGAATTTAAATGAAATAAACAGTTGAAGCAAAGAAAGGTTAGTTAAGAAGATGAGCAGTTTCAGAAGTAAATTGAGGAAATTCCATGCGACGAACGTAGCTTTAAAGTACTTCCTGCTATAAAGATCAGCTTCCAAATGCTTGAATGAAAAGTTCATATATGATGGATATAACTACCCGCTTGTAAGGGATTTCTTCGGGTGAAGAGAACTAAATTCTGCATTTGATTTTACCAAATTTCTGCATAAAAGGAACTTTTTGCAATATATTTCAAGTGCTTCCCGGTATAATACGAATTCCGTTCCATTCGGAGCCTACGTAAGGGAAAAGCCATACAGTAACAATTTGCAAGTTGAATAGTCGGCCTACATTGAAAAAATTCCATGAAGCTTTCAGCCTACTTCGGTAAAAGCCCTCGAGAAGCAAAGCTCTCCTACAATTTAAATCACTTGTATGGCATCATATATGTACATTATATTTCTTATAAAAAAAGACAAAAATAGACTGACTTCATGCTTAAAATCCACCGACACCGACACTGTGAAGTGAAATACATAGTAGTCCGCGTAGTGTAGTGTGTAGAGTGCTGGCTGCGTAAGCCGAAGATCTTTGTTTCGAGTCCCGGTGGTAACAACGAGATTTGTTTCGAGTGATTCTTGGGATTCTTCGTTCAGTTATGATACGTACTGATTTAAAATCAAGACTTATTGCAGCTGAGCGGAAGGACACATGGCCAGAGCGTGGTACTGACCATATCACCTTCTAGAATTCCAATACATTCAATCAAGATAATGAGATATTCTAACTATCACCAGACTAAGGCCTGAAACGGCAGTCGTGTCGTGTCTTCTGGAAAATTCTCTGCCCATACTGAGCCACCTCACACACAAGGACTAACACAAAAAGGAAGGGAAAATCGAGAAATAAATGTTTTTTTTTTTTGAGATCATACTAAATATTTTATTTAAGGATAAAAATTGCAAAGAAAATCGAATAACATATCTTTAGCAAATTTGAATCCCCCGTTATAAATAATCATGTGTGGATAAAAACAACAAAACAATTTTAGTCACCTGTTATGGCTTCTGCGGATTGCCATTTCATGCAAAGTGCGTAGAACTGTCGGGGCCCACTGCTGACGCAATCATGAAAAAGGATACCGGGGTCTATTGGTATTGCCAAAAATGCCGGAAACATAACATCACTGCCTACGTAACTAGGCTTCATAAGGCTAAGTCAACAGTGGACATGCTTTCATCCTTTGTGCTCAAATTAAAGGAGATACTTAGTATTGCGGAAGAGGAAATATCGCAACTTCTATCAACTGATGACCATGAAGAACAGCCGCTATTACCGCTTACGGTGCCTCTCAACCGCAGCCTATCGAATCCACTTCCTTTATCTGGTTCATATGATAATGTGGATCCTGCGGAGTCTAAAAGCAATTTAAACTCGCCAATTGCTGCATGTGCAATCTCGTCTGAATCGATGCGTATGACGAGAAGCAAATCCATCCATCCCGATAGACGGGAAAAGACTCAATTTACACCGGACGTTAATCGTGTAATTCATACCAACAACAACAAAACGATGGTAAATACTCTTATTGTCAACAACCTTGTGAAGGACAATCTTCTGCAGCTTCACAGGCGTGCTCAACAAGCTGCAGGTAGCCCATCTCTTAGGAGCTGTACCAACGTAAATAACGGTGGTTCAGCTGATGTTTTACCCTCAATTAGGATCGTCTCTCCACCATTATCGCTCTTGGTCTCCCGTGTAGCTTCGGACACTTCGGTGGAAGAATTAAAATTATACATTACTGCTAGACTAGATCATCCTCCGCAGTTTTTGGACTGTATTAAATTAACGAGTGACGACCGTCCAAATCGTATTGTTGGCTCTTTTAAATTAACATTTCCGGCAAACTTATCATTCCTACTTAATCTAGACTTCTGGCCTCCCGGTATTTTAGTAAAACGCTTTGAACAGACTCCGCGAAAAAATTTGCGTCCATCAGGCAAGTCTCAACGGAAAGATTAAATCGCCTTGATTCGTCTCTCTCTCTCTCTCTCTCTCTTAATTTCTTCTATCAAAACGTTCGCGGTTTGAGGACCAAGCTGAACGCAATAAATCTTGCATCTTACATTGCCAACGATGACATAATCTGTTTTTCTGAGACTTGGCTTACAAGTGATTTTACGGATGAAGAAATTCTTCCTCTTCATTCAGTCTTCAGACAAGATCGGGATCGCCTATTATCTGGGAAATCAGATGGTGGGGGTGTGCTAAAAGCGGTCAACAATAGCTTTCAGACTTCAAGTTGTTCTGATTTGACCATTTCTCCGCCTGTAGAAAGTATCGCAGTCCAAATAAACTTCTCTACCAATCTTCGAGTTTGCGTGATATGTCTGTACGTTCCCTGTAATATGCCACTTCGCTCCTATGAGCGGCCTTTTAATGAACTTGCCTTATTCATAAATAATGCAAATCCTTCTCTCCGAATCCTTATCTGTGGTGATTTCAACATGCCATTGGTAAGCTGGATCGCTTCTTCTATAACTTAAGTTAATGAAATTTTCATTGCTCTTTCATCTTTTTTGTCCCTTTGCTCCCTCACCCAACTAAATCCTGTAATAAATGCTAACAATAAAATTCTCGACCTCATTTTGTCGAATAATCCTTCTTCCGTCTGTCCAATTTCTCTGGCGGTGTCGCCGTATGTTATACCGGATATTCATCATCCCCCATTAGAAACACAATTAACGCTGCATTAAATACGTCTGCACCGGAAATCAAACCCTCGTCGTTTTAACTTTTTTAAAGCAAACTACGAAGGAATATCATCAATGCTTGCGAACATTGATTGGGTTTCGATTTTGGATCCAATTAATCCTGAACTTGCTGTACAATCTTTCTAATCTACGCTGTTCAACATTATTGCTCAGTTCACGCCATTGACTCGTATACCAGGTCATAAGAATCCAGCTTGGTTCAATGCTGAGGTTGCTCAAGTACTGCGTGTGAAAGACAAAGCCCGTAAAATCTACCTTCGTTCGAAGTCCAATATAGATCTTTTAAGATACAAACTTCTACGATCTGATGCTAAAAAAGCCATTTCTCAAGCTTTACTTGCCTATTACCAGTCCATTGAAGCCTCCTTCTGCTCCAATAACCCCAAATCCTTTTGGTCATATGTTCATTCACTTAAATCTTCCACCACTCTTCCTAATTCAGTTTCATTGCTTAATAAAACAGCATCTAATGATCAAGACTTATGCGATCTCTTTGCCGAATTTTTTTCATCCAATTTCAGATCCTCCTCGCCTTGCTCCATAAATTCCTGTAGCCCAGCTCCCTTCAATTTCGCTTTCATCTCTACCGATTCAATAGAAGTGGAAGATATCATCGCCTCGATAGATGCAAGCGGATCTATGGGACTTGATGGCCTTCCCAATTTCTTCATTAAATCGCTAAGCTCTTCTCTGAGTTTTCCTCTATCCTTGATTTTTAATTTGAGTCTTTTGTCTGGTGTTTTCCCAGATGCATGGAAACGTGCTAATATTTTCCCCATCCATAAATCCGGCGACCGCAATTCCGTTTCGAATTATCGGCCAATATCTCTCCTCCCATCCTTTGGCAAAATATTAGAGAGGATTGTCCAATCCAGAATTTACAATGCTTTCCATTCAAGGTTGCTCAACCACTACTAATCTACTAGAGGTTTCCAATTTCATAGCTCTTGCCCTAGATTTCAGTTGCCAAGTTGACGTGATTTATACCGATTTCGCCAAAGCGTTCGACAGCATCGACCATCAAACTTTATTATACAAACTTGGTCAATACGGAATATCTGGTCCCCTCTTCACCTGGATTAGTTCCTTTATCCATAGCCGCTCTTGCTCAGTAATTTGGAACGGGTGCTCTTCTGCCCCTTTCGCTCAGACTTCTGGTGTGCCACAGGGATCTATCCTAAGCCCTCTCCTATTCAACCTTTTCATAAATGACCTTCCTAGTACTTTTACTTCAAACTGTCTTCTCTATGCAGACGATCTTAAAATCTTCAGGATCATTCGCTCGATGAATGACTGCTTGATACTCCAAAATGACATTAATGTATTGGACGAATAGTGTCGTATCAATCGTCTTGCTCTCAACGTTCCTAAATGTTTCCATATGTGCTTTTCCAATAAACTAAATACCTTAAGCTTCGACTATGAGATTCAAGGTTCAGTACTTTTATCAGTAGACCATTTTAAGGATCTTGGTGTGACGTTTGACAAACATTTGAAATTCAACCGCCACATCGGCCACATGACATCTAGAGCAGCTCGAATCGCAGGCTTTGTTCTGCGCTGTTCCCACACTTCTTTTAGCACTCAAACATGTGTCCGTCTATTTATCTCACTCGTCCGCTCTATTCTAGAATACGCATGTCAAATATGGTCTCCTCGTCACACATACCTTTCGAATGCCGTTGAATCCGTACAGAAAAAATTTACTCGCTCGCTTTTCTATAAATACAAACTATCCTACCGTCCATATAGCGAACGTCTTATCTACCTTGGCATCCTTTCCTTGGAGTTGAGGCGACAATACCTCGACCAATGTTTGCTCTTTAAGCTTACTCGAGGTTTTTTATCATCGGATATTCAAAACGCGATTTGCATACGCCCTCCATCTAGAACTAGATCTACTCTTTATTACACGATTCCTTTCGCGCGTACAGATATTTATTTTCATTCCCCATTGGTCCGACTCGTCCGAGACCATGAATACCTTCAGCTTGGTCCTCCCTTGGAGTCGCTCGCAGTGTTCAAGTCCAAGCTGCGTAGGATTCTTAATTTCTAATTTTATTGCGTTACCTTTTTCAAATTTGCCTAATTATCTTTCGTTCATATCTTTTGTAATAATGTTTATTTTGCGTTAAATTGTAGCTTTCTTTTGTGTTAGCTTTTTGTCTATCTATTTTGTAATTGGAATGTTTTCTGTAAAATAGATCTGAAATAAAAATAAAATAAAAATAAAATAAAAACGGACAGAAATTAAATGTTAAATATTATAAACTTTAAAATTTTTAATTTAATTATTAATTTAATTAATAAAAACAACTAAAAGTTACTCTTTTTTTTATGCTGCAGAGCGCTGTGCAACTAGAGGGGAAGCAGTGAAAGTAATCAAGAGAAAAAACAAATTGACGGCCACTCTGCTGTATATATAAACTTCTATTTCACAGCCCATTAGCAGTTTTTCTTGTGTGATTGTCAGTTCCAGACGCAATGCGAATTGCCAATGAGACCCAGAAAAAAACTTTTAAACACGCGAAACCTCACTCTGCTGAATTCTTATACAAGGAAATAAAATATTTTATTCTTTTATTTTCTCCACATTATAATATAGCAGACAGCATGATGAAAGTAGGAACAGGTGTCTACTGGTATTGCGATACATGTCGCAAATACACAATATCAGCGTACGTAACGAAGCTAAGGGTAGCCAAGGAAACGATTGATCGACTTTCCAATTCATTTCTAAAGCTTAAAGATCAATTAGAAACAGCGAGCAATGAAATCACCCAGCTTGTGAGAATCGCCAATATTGAATAAGCTGGAAAATCTCCGAAGTCAATAGCTGGTGACCAAAGACCTGAAATTATGAGTGAAAATATTGAAAAGGAGGAGCTCATTACAATACTGAATACGCCGATAGCTCCCTGTAACCAACCAAGCGACAATTCACCTTAATCGACATCTGTGAGGTCACGAATCATCACAAGAAGGCAAGCTCAAATACCTACTCATCAAATTGAGCTGTATTTAAAACCTGGCAATAATTTTCCCTCCTGCGAACAAACATCTCAGCAGTTGAAGCCAATCACGTACGCTCCACATGCTGCAATTTCTATAAATGGACTTGATGTAGCTATTGATGAAGAGGAGGCTCTTCAAGCTATCGCTCCTCCATTGCAGGTATTTGTTTCGAGGCTAGCATATAAAACTACGGCCGAAATGTTAACTAAACACGTGAAGCGTAAACTTGGTTCATCTTTTCCCGTCTTAGACTGTGTTGTTAACAAAAGAAAATCTTCCTTATCGTCAGATCGCCTCCTTCAAATAAGTGTACCAGCAGAATGTAGAGCTCTGTTACATCAAAATTTGTGGCCGGATGGAACTAGAGTCAGCGTTACAATCGTCCTAGAAGGCGAAATTTTCTGAGAGCTTCACATCGGAAAATCAACCATAATAGACACTAAAACTTATAATAATATTAACTTATACTATCAAAATGTAAGAGGCTTGCAGACCAAATTGCATAGCTTTAGCGCTTCATACATTCTCACGAATGATAATATTATTTGCTTAACTGAGACTTAATTGAGGAGTGATATACATAGCTCGGAATTTTTTCCAAATAACATTGTCTATCGGCAGGACCGTGATTTTAATCTGACAAAGAAATCTGATGATGGTGAAGTACTAATTGCTTATGCTAAAGATCTTTTCAGTGAGCTTTGTAACAATTTTCATCCCCCCTACTTAAATAAACACGTACTTGTCAAAATGAATACTCTTTCTGCTCCCTTGTTCATATTCTTCATCTATCTTCCCTGTAACTCTTCTTTTGATTTTTATGATTCACTATTTGACTCACGAACATCGTATTGTCTTTCACTTTATCCCACTTTGCGTATTATTATCTGTGGTGACGTCAATCTTCTTTCCGTCGAATGGGACTTAACATCATCTATTGATATCTTGTCTTCCCATCGACAGTCTGTATTACTATCGAATTTTTTTCCCCCGATCTCCCCTTAACCAATTAAATTACGTTCTAAACGCAAATAATCAGTTGCTAGATTTTGTAATGTCGAACATTGATTCTGGGCATATTCACGAAGCTGCTGCACCTCACTTCTACGTATCTCCTGACCCCCATCATCCCCCCCCCCCTGTTGTTGAACATCCGCATGAACTTTCCAAAAACACTTAAGTGCCATCAGCAGCTCAAGTTCAACTTCTGGAAAGTCAATTACGGCGGAATGTCAGAATCCTTGAATTCACTTGATTGGTTCTCGTTTTTTGACTGCCTTGATTGCGAAGAAGCTCTTACCAAATTTTATTCTCACCTCGACTCGCTTATCCGTCAATTTACACCACTGTGTAGATCAAAAAAGAACTCTGAGCCACCTTGGCTCAACCGTGACATCTTAGAAGCTCTAAAGATTAGGAACAAACTTTACCAAAAGTTTAGATTGACTGGAGAGTCTGATTTTTATAATGAGTACACTAGATCCCGTGCCTCCACGAAATTATTTATTAAAAGTTCAAGAAAAAATTATTTTAGGCACATAGAGCAGTCACTTTATTCCAACCAGTCAAAGCCACTCTTGTCAAATATTAATCATCTCAAGTCCTACCTACACTTTCCTAGCACCATGTAAGTATTTGAATGATAAACAAAGTCCAACACTGGAGTTCATTTCCAACTTGTCCACGGAACACTTTTCCACTCTAACTTCCTCTTCGGCATCCGATTCCACTTATGATTTCCCTCTTCATTTTACTATCGCTGATAATGCTCCTGCAGTTAGCCCTGCAGATATGGAGTCCATAATTAATACTCTTGACAGAAGCATTGGTTCTGGGCCAGACGGAATTCCAATGTGTTTGTCAAATCTCTGTCTTCTTCATTAAGTGTTCCCCTTAGTTTTGTCTTTAATGCCAGCACGTCCTCTGAAGTTTTTCCTGGCATCTGGAAGGCAGTCAACATCTTCCCAATTCATAAATCTGGTCCCCTTTCGTGTCTCTCTAACTATCGTCTAATCTCATTTTTATCGTGTTTCCTGAGGATCCTAGAACGTTTAGTTCATAATCACATATATGAGCTTAAATATTCCTCGATATCTCCTGCTCAACAGGGCTTTCTTTAAGGTCGATCGACGACTACAAACCTACATGAGTTTACTCACATTGTTAGTGAAGCTCTTCATAAGCACTTTCATGTTGACGTCGTTTATACTGATTTCACCAAGGCGTTTGATACAGTAAATCATAACGAGCTGTGTGAAAAGATAACACAACATAACATTTTTGGTAGTTGGCTCTCCTTGCTTGACTCATAGGTAAACAATCGTGCATGTAGCCGTCTCCTTTAGACACTGAAGATCACTCGAAATAGTCGAAACGCGTCTGCTCACACAACAAAGCAAGTCCCGACGGCATTTAAAGGAAAAAAACAAACTATTAAATGCTACTTTAATGGTAGTCCGAATAAATTACGTTGCATAAGAAAAAGAAAAGAATGAATTAATTAGCTAACTAAAAATTCAAATAAACTTCATTAGTGGGCGTGTCTGCGAATTTTAGAAAATGCAGAAAGAGCAATATCAGTCGGTGATTCGATTCTTATTTTGGAAGGGAAATCACGCATCATAGAGCGCATGGATGTTGTATACGGTGCCTCTGTTCCTGCCAAGGGGACCATAAAAAATTGGTTTAACAAATTTCAGCGTGGTCGCACGGCGGTTTTTGATGAGCCATGCTCAGGTTCCCGAAAACGGTTACCACGAAGCATAACGTGACAAAAATCCACGAGCTTGTATTGGCAGACCACCGATTGAAGGTGCGCTGAGAAAGTAGGCATCTCAAAAGGCTGCGTGGGTCATATTTGGGCACGAGAAAGCTGCCGGTGCGATAGGTGCCGCGTTCACTCACTCCGGGCAACAAACGCAACCGTGAGACTACTTAAAAGCAGTGTTTAATGCGGTTCAAGCGCAATCCGAAGGAATTTCTGCATCGTTTCGTGACCGTCAACGAAACATGGCTCCATTGGTACACGCACAAGAAATCAAAGAGCAATCGAAACAATGGACTTCACCCGGCAAACGTACTCCGAAGAAGACGAAGACTGCCTTATCGGCCGGAAAGGTGATGGCTACCGTTTTCTGGGATTCACAAGGTATGACCTACATCGACTACCTGAAGAAGGGCAAAATGGTCACAGGGCTCTACTACGCCGAATTATTGGGCCGATTCGACGCCGAATCTCACCATGGCAACGCACTGGCTCACACCTTTGCCGTCGCCACAGCCAAATTGGGCTACGAACTGCTACTCCATCCACCGTATTCTCCAGTTTTGGCCAATTGCGACTTCTTTTTGTTTCCAAACTTGAAAAAATCATTCACCGGGCAAAAATTTGAGTTTGTGATTGCAGGTATCTTCATTTGTAGATTAGCGATGCGATCTTTTTAGCAAATCAGCCTTTTTCGGGTCTTCACTTAGAGATAGTTAGAGAATCTCTTTATTTTGATCATATGCATCAGCACTCAAGAAAGTGATATAGTCAGTATCCCGCTTTGACCGTGTTTTCGTCCACTCAGCTACAGTGCGTTCTGATTTTAAACCAGAACGTTTCTTTATCCAAAGTAGTTTCCCTCCTGCTATGCATAGCAAACTCCAAAAAAGCCATGAAAATTCTTGTGTGTAGCTACATAATTGAGTTGCATTAATAATTTCCTGAAAAATTATTAGAGAAGAAAAATGTTAGAAGAAGATAATTTCGACGTATATACTAATTATCCTCAGCCCATCACTCTTGTTAGAAATACACGGGACGATACAGCAGTTTAAGGGATCGAATAAACGACAGGACAAAATGCATTGACACGGCTGTCCGATCGGTTCACAAAGAATATACAATTCTATGGTCGTCTTTCACGTCTATGAAATATCCTTTTGAATTTGAAATGAACTTTGAAAGTATATTGCAGGTTTTCAGTTAGAAATAGGGAAAGTGCATGTCTGTCAATTATTCATTTTCTCTTAAACGAAAAATTAATTGTAATTCAAATTATATTATTTGATGAGCAGACGAAATTTCAAATTTGATGTAAAATTTATATAATTTTTAGTTAAATAACCGTAAGAAGAGTTTTATTTAAATACAAAAAAAAAACTTTGACTTCTTGGAATCACATTAATAATTCTTTTAAAATTTAAAAAATTCCCAGGGAAAAATAATTGCACGCATAAAAACTATCTCGTCACGTCAACGTTAACCGCCGCGCGCGTTTGCGCGATCCGTTGCCTTCTTACTCAGGTCTAAAAACGAAAACAAACGTCACGCCACGAACTAGTCTCTTCAAGTAGCCTCATCGCCGCCATTTAGTCCAGTTTAAATCAAATAAATTTTCCAAAGATTTTCGACACTAACTATGACAGTACGTTTGAAGTTTTATCAGCACTATTTCAACGATTTATTTCAGATTTGAAGCGTCGAAGACATTAGCGCACAAATATGTGTATTTCCTTCTCATTTGTATGACTTCGGCTAAATGTCATGCTTGACAACCTCAAAAGCCTACTTTCGGCCTACTGAGATGCTGCTTTCAAGCCTTCTGGACAGCTGTTTTCGGTAATTCAGGGTCATTGAGCAGCTATTTCCGATACGCGAAGTGACGTCAGGTACGTTAATTTATTTTTTTATGGGCCTGAGTAAGAAGGCAACGCGCGATCTGATCTATAAAAAACTTATAGGAGAACTGCATCGATTTTTATAGAACGGCTTTATGTGTAACAAAAGTCGGTTGGGTTTCGCCAACCTTTTTACCGCCGCGACCCACGCCACCAAAGAAGCTGGCGGCTCAGTTCTAGAGAATTGATCGTGGTGAGACCAAAAACCCAAAATCAGAATGTAACCCGCCCTGGTAAACAAACGACTCCCAACATTACAAAAGTATGTAAAAGTAAAATGCGGTAACATACAAAGAGGAGAATAGTTAATAAGTAAAATGCGGTAACATACAAAGAGGAAAATAGTCAATATAAGTAGAACTAGAACTAGCTTGACTTATGTAGTCATAGATATTTTAACGCAAAAGCAAAAAAAAAGGAGAAAACATTATGGAAATCTTTAAAAATAAAAAAACCCTAAGCCATCCAAAGAAACAATGGATTTTTATACAGCTATGAATTGAATTTAGTTGCACTTAGTGACTTAAGCATTTTTAAAGTAAATACAAAAATATATATGCATAAATAAAATCCATATAAATCGTAATTTAAATAAAATGAATTACTAAACACTTTCAACGGGTATGGGACACACGTTAATCGCCGGCTACTCTACTTTTGGGCCAGCCATGGGTTGTAGCTCCTTCTTTTTGAAGTTTCAGAGGCTCATGTTTGGGATGAATGGTTCTCGCACGTGAACCAGTTCATCAAGATCTTAGATCCGGTTGGGAGGGTGCATGGGGGCACCACTACCAGCAGGATGTCCCACTATTGCTGTGGGCCGTAAATATCCTCGTAAAGGACCAGATTGCTTATCCTGTCGCGCACGCGTTAGAGGGAAAAGTAGGTAGATTTCATTACTAAATTTCACGGTACTTTCGGTCGCTTCCTCGGGCTCTGACCCTGTTGATCTGTTCGGAACTTTAAGGCCGCCATAGACCTGTGAGACCTCGTCCATGACCAGGTACCAGACACGAAACCCACAGACATTGAAACATTTTTGTAAACACCCAGGCGAACATCATCTCGGGGCATGTCGATCTTGACATAAGTTCATCCCAGTGTGATATTTTCTGTCCGTAGGTTAAGTCGAAAATGAGTGAATAGTTAGCGCTAGCTTTGCTCGTTGTGATCGAATGCCTTGAAGATGACATTCAAGCGAACAAGAAGAAGAGACTATTTTGAAAAATTTGGTATAGGAAACGGCAAACATTCTCGCACGTAAATTTAATGAACGAACTAATTGTAAGTGCGCCCGCAGATTTAAAAAACTTTTTGCGAATGGACCACAACACGTACGAAAGTTTGTTAAGTGCAGTGAGACCCCTGATAGAGAAATAGGATACTTTTATGCGAGACGCGATTACTGCGAATGAAAGATTATCAGTGACCCTGCGGTTCCTTGCTTGTGGACTAAGTTTTGAGGATTAGAAATTCCTCACAGCAATCTCTCCTCAAAGCCTTGGGGTCATTGCCACGGAAACATGCTCTGCTCTCATTAAGGCTTTGAAAGGATGTATAGAGGTAATTTAAAAATTCAACAATTTTTAATTGTTGGATAATCTTAATTTTATTTTTCAGGATACCGAAAACTAAAGAAAAGTGGAGGAATATAGCCGGTGGTTTTTCAAAAAGGTGGAATTTGCTGAGCTGTATCGGTGCGATAGACGGAAAGCATGTGGAAATCCGGAGACCCTATAACACGGTTTCGTATTAGTTCAACTACAAGAAGACATTCAGCATTCTTTTGCTTGCGGTGGTTAATGCAGAGTACGAGTTTATTATGGTGGAAGTTGGTGAGAATGGACGGGTGTCTGATGGAGGAGTATTCTCGAACAGCAAATTTAATGGAAAATTATCAGAGAATACGCTGGCAGTTCCAGACATGTGTGTACTTCCGAATACTCTTACGAAAGTTCCTTTTGTGTTTGTTGGTGATGAAGCATTTTATCTCGAGATTAATATACTAAAACCATATGAAGGCGACAACATTGAGAAGGAAGAGCATATGTTCAATTATAGGCTGTCTCGTGCAAGAAAGATAGCAGTAAATGCCTTTGGGATTCTGTCATCACGGTTTAGAATTCTTTTGAATAAAATAAACTTGAGTCCTCAAAAGGCAGCTATTGTAACCTTACCATCCTGCTACCTACATAAATATTTAAGGATGACGAATTCTGCATTACACTTACGCGACAATGTCGATGTTGAAAATATCTTTACTGGAAGTACAACTGATGGAGCATGGCGAACTGAACAACGTTCAATGATTCCTTTACAACCAACAAGAGCACGTAACGCTAAAGAAGCTGCGAAGGAAGTCGGAAACCGACTTAAAAATTTTTTCAACGGAATTGGATCTGTTCTTTGGCAATCTTCAAATTTGAAATAAAAGTCATTAAGTTTTCAGAAGAAAAAATTATTGAAATGATTAAAATATATTATATCCAAAAATAATGTTTTTAAATATTATTGATACTCTGTATCTTCAAACAATTCTTCAAAGCTGTTGTAAGAAGAACTTAAAAATGCGTGAAATAACAAGTCGAAGTAACAGGAGAGTGCTCTTGTTTAAAGGAATTTGCAAACAAATTAGCAAATCAAATAATTTTAATCGACTTGGTGCACACAAAGCATCTTTCAGTAGATTTAAAACGAGAGAAATTTTGCCAATTTGTTTAAGCCCAACTGACCTCGCTGTTTTATTTTAATACGTACGGTAGCATACCATCGTTACATATAGTTGCTACATGTTTTTCGAGGTAGAGCAAATTTTTTCTCCTCACTCGTGGTTTTTTCGCCTTACTCGTGGTTTTCGTTGTTTTAATTGTAAAATTTCCAACTGGCAATCATTTTGCTTTTATTGGACGTTTGCTATGAAAATTGCGGAGTACATAGGTATGTATACTTATAAGCCATCTTAATATAATTTTTTTTATTTTAATGGCCCCGTTTTGAATTTATTGGGGAAATTGTAAAACTTACAAACCAAGATAGTTCTATCAAAATTTAACGAACTTTGATAACTGAGGTATTTTTTGCCCATGTTCGCATTAAGGTCTACTTTCATGATTTTTTTCAGCTCAAAGATGTCTAATCGCTACGATGGCACATTTCCAGCTGAGTTCAGTTTTCTTATAGCTCGCTGAGCAGCAGACCATCGCTGCATGTCCTTTAGGCACTACAAGTGCTAACGAGAATCTTCGGTGAAGTGCAACATTCGACTGAGTTAAAAATAGAAGAGTGGCAGTAATAACACATGGACAATTAGAAACTTAAGAGGAAAACCAGGAGATAAGGAAAGCATTAAGATTAAAACTTTTCATTTTGCTAAAAAGGAAATTATGATTCTCGTATAGATTACATCGATACTATTTATTTTCTGAGCACATAGCTCTTTAAAAGCCAAAATGTTGGCGGAAAAACTACCTAAATACGCTTGAATACATTTTTCACATATGAAGATGAAAATTATATTGAAATTCATGAGCTTGGTAAATTACACTAATCCCACTAGGCAAATCGCACAGGAAACTTACGAAAATTACCTTAGCAACTAAGACAACTAGCATTACGCAGAATAATCGGCAAGTGCCCGCCTTATATAGATGATTTACCTACTAGAGCTCAATGTGATTGCTTTCGCCTTGTGATCGTGAGATGCGTGTTCAAATCCAGCCCAGAATAACTGGATGGCAATCAAGTTAAAGGGAATGGTTGCGTAAATAAGTTTAAGGTTCTTTTGTTCAATGGGTGATTTGATCACAAATTCCGGTGATTTGCCTAAATTTCAACAGACCCGAAAATGCCCATAGACTTGTGTGACATATACACGAATTTTTGTGCAATTATAAAAAAGTGTTTTCCTCGGTGTGAAGGGTCTATAAAGGGAGACCCTACTGTATGCCACGGGTGCAAGAATTCTACTGAAACATGAAAGAATATAAATATGTCATTAGTTGTTAGAAATTGAAAACATATGCATATTTCCAGTAAGCAGCAGAAGTGGCATTGGAAGGACTAATATCAAAAATGATAGAGGAAGACATCGAGTTAATGACAAAGATTTTGTGACGCAGCTTTGAACTACAACAGAACCATAGCCTACGGTTGCATGGAAATTGTGCATCATACGTTCAATATCAAGGGGGTTTGTAATAAAACGCATGTATCCCATTAATAAGTCGAGTAGACAGGAGCATGCTTCGGTCAGATGGGTTTCAGACTCAATCCTTGACATACAGAATCTTTTTCCACTGACCTGATGAAAAAATTCAAAAAACACTTCGAAGCTACGCATATTAAATAATAATTTTGAAGAAAACCCAAGCCACTCAAATTTTACCACCCGCTATTTTGTTACAATATAGTATATATCATGCAGCAAATAGAATTTCGAAGATATAAGTTATTAATCTTTCCTGCAATTTTCAAGCAAATTCGACTAAAAGAGTAGCGTTTGGTTTGAGCAAAAGCCAATATGGAAAGAAAAACGGGCATTATTGTGGTTGCAATACATGAAAATTCAAATGGCTATAGCTTCACCGAATCTTGTTAGATTTTTATGAAACTTACAGGGTACAATAACCTTACATATAACTACCTACATTGAGGGTAAGGGTACCGGCATGATTCAATTGGGGAAAACATGAAATCTATGAATCCTACTATAGTTAAGAAAGCTGAGCTAGTTTTGACTTTAAAAATTTATTTGTTGTAGTCATAAAGATCTATCTTTATCTTTACCGATTTCTCAGATCAAATGTATCCAAGCGCGAGGGGAAGGAGACACAAATGTTTTGCACATTTCTCCTTCTCTGCACCCCTCGTCATTGGTAGCACTGTTTTAAGGCCTGTTTTGAAAAGTTATTGTCAAGACTTTTGATTTCCTACCCCACATGACCATTTTTAACTACAATACAAGTTTAAAATTTTGTCAGTATACTCAAGAGCTTTATCTCTTCAAAGATAATGAATAATACTGGATAATTTTGAGGGAGCTCTTATAAACATTTATAACTAAGCAGAATGAGCGATAATGTGTGAACATTCGTTGATTCGTTAATGCGGTATTCTCCTGCAGACCTGGAAGAGGTGGAGGTACAGCAATGTAAATACAATCAAGTTCGTTACCAAGAGAGTGACGCCTGATAAATATAACGTTATAATAATAGAAGTACGACATGCAGGCAAAAAAATATAATAAGGGACTAATTACAACCCCAATCGTATGAATGCGCAAGATTTTCGCACAATACTAGATACATTATTCTCAACTGACAAAAATTTAATCACAGTAGCGGACACAAACAATTGATGTTCTAATTGAATCACCAGAATCAAGGATTTATTAGAATACGCTAGAAACGAATGGAATGATAATCATAAACAACAACAAAATTACTCGCCCTGTGTCAAATACCTGTCTGGATCATATGGTAACCAATGACTTAAAAGTCGCTGAAAGCATGACATACACATTTGACGACCGGCTGGAGCTGGATTACCGTGTGTTAGAAATAGCTTTTTAAGACTAAATCCTGAACAAACAGAAGCCGACCTACAAAACGTTCAGATATCTAAACAAGGAGCTCTTTAAATCAAACATACGAGAATTACTGAAAAAATCAGGTGTCGACAACGGACTTGGATAAAGAAAAAACTAATTGATGCAAGTATCAAAAAAAGGAAAGCATACGTGGACTATAGGAAGAACAATGGAAACCAGACTTTCAAGTTTGTATATATGCAAACGAAATAAGAATCAAAACGACTGGTGAAAGAGGCTAAATTCTCATATTTCTCAAGAAGAATGGAAACAGCGGCTGACAACTCCCATGAAATATGGAAAATAATCAATGAGGTAAAGGATAACTCTTCAACCCAGGGTATATCACAAAACTTTCAACTGAATCCTGATGGGCCCTCTCATGCATCGTGTCCACGTGACGCGGCGAACTCATTAAATAACTTTTTTTCAACAATTGGTGGAAGAATCACTAAAAAATCGTTGCCAGTTCAGCAAGCAATTTAAATACTACAAATATCTCAATAAATTCCATCCTTCACATTCATCAAACAAATAAAAGGGAAGTGTTAAATGTAATCAATGAATTGAACAAGAATACGGCGCCAGGCATCGATAGCATCACGATGAATGAAATTAGTATAATAAAGGAGGACATAGCCGAGATTATGGCAAATTTTATAAACGTACATATTAGGAATGGATTATTTCCGAACGAAGAAACGAAGAAAGACCCGAATAACTATCGCCCGATTGCGCTGCTGACGGGATTTAGTAAGATATTTGAAAAAATACTAAACAAACGATTGACATCATTCTTAGTTGAAAACTCTATCGTAAGCCAACATCAGTTTGGTTTTCAAAAGAACAAGAGTACTTTGGATGCCCTACATTCTGTCACACATTTCATCAATCTAGGAGCTGACAGAGGTGATTATGTCATCGCAATTTTTGTGGATTTGAAAAAAGCATTTGATACAGTTGATCATGACCTCTTGCTTCGTAAACTTGAATCGTATGGTATTGATGGTAGTCCTTAGCGCTTGTTTAAAAGTTACTTGGAGGGAAGATCGCAGAGAACTTTAATCAACAATGTCGTGAGCGATCATGCACCTACGAAAACAGGAGTTCCCCAAGGCTCAATACTTGGCCCAACTTTGTTCCTGCTATACACAAATAATCTAAATACATGTGGGCTGACGGGATTTCACACATTATATGCTGATGACACAGTTCTACTGTATTCAGGACGAGACAAAACTGCCATTGAGAACACTATCAACGAGGATCTAGGAAAATTCCATCAGTGATTAATTGGTAACAAACTAGTATTGAACACAACAAAGACAAAATATATTGTTTTTAAGCAAAAGAACAAAGGAGACATAGATGTCGAACTAAATATTAACGGCGAAAAACTGCAAAGAGTGCTAGAAATGAAATATCTTGGTGTTATCATAGACCATCGTATGACCTGGTTACCACACATAAATAGCTTAAGGAGGCAATTGCCCTAATAATAGAGAAGAAAGAAAGAAACTTGTTCTAAATGCGTTTGTCCTGACAAAATTGCATAATGGAGTACTTATTTGGAGTCAATCAGCAAAGCAACATTTAAACAGTATATCCAGGCTGCTGACCAAAGCGTATAAAAACATTCTGAAGCTGCCAATGCTTACTCAAACTAGTTTGGTTTACCAATTGGCAAAATCATTAACCTTTAGTCAAATCATTATCATGGAGAAAGCTAAGTTTATCTACAAAAATTTTAAAACTAATGGATCGGAACGAGCACCATTAATTAAGGTATCACAGGTCAACCCATATAATGCGAGGAATGCAGATCAATTCGTAATACCTTTTCCCTGAACGGATCGTCTAAAGAACGATGCAACGAATGATGATCTGCGTATATACGAGATGTGTTCAAAAAGTATCGCGAATTTTTTATTCGAATTTCGATTTTTTTGTGGCGTTATGTTGGTCCTCATGTCTGTCACTTATGCCGACAAGCTCGGCCATTTTGAATGTTCACTTGATTGGTGATAGCTGCTTTACTTGCACGTGTTTTCAATCGTCTTCGATTTTTACTTATTCAAAAAAAAGGATCAAAGAACGTGTATCAAATTTTGTGTGAAAAACGAAATTAAGTGCGTGGATGCATTCCGAATGTTGACTGTGGCATACGGAGAAGCTACCTTGGACCGAAGCAACGTTTATCGGTGGTACAAAATGTTTTTAGAAGGCCGAGAAGATGTGAACGACGAAGAGCGTGCCGGACGCCCGAGCACTTCAACAACAGTCGAAAAAATTAATGAAGTGGAGAAAATGGTATTGGCCAATCGTCGAATCACCGTTAGAGAAGTTGCTGAGGACCTAAACATATCGATTGGCTCGTGCCATTCGATTTTTATCAACGATTTGGGCATGAGACGGGTCGCCGCGAAATTCGTACCAAAATTGCTCAATTGCGACCAAAAACAGCAACGCATGAACATTGCTAATGAGATGTTAAACTCTGTCCGCGACGAACCAAATTTGCTCCAGAGGGTCATAACTGGTGACGAATCGTGGGTTTATGGTTATGACGTGGAAACCAAAGCTCAATCATCTCAATGGAAGCTGCCGCATGAACCAAGACCGAAAAAAGCGCGCCAAGTTCGGTCGAATGTGAAAGTTTTGCTGACAGTTTTCTTCGATTGCAGGGGCGTGGTGCATCATGAGTTCTTGCCACAGGGAAGAACGGTCAATAAGGAATATTACCTGCAAGTTATGCGCAATTTGCGCGAAGCAATCCGCCAGAAACGCCCGGATTTGTGGGAGAACAAAAGTTGGCTTTTGCACCACGATAACGCCCCTGCTCACACATCGTTGCTTGTGCGCGACTTTTTGGCCAAAAACAACACACTAATGATGCCGCAGCCACCGTATTCCCCAGATCTGACCCCCTGTGACTTTTTCTTGTTTCCTAAACTGAAGAGGCCCATGAAAGGACGACGTTACGCTACGCTTGACGAGATAAAGACGGCATCGAAGGAGGAGCTGAACAAGATTTAAAAAAATGATTTTTTGAAGTGCTTCGAAGATTAGAAAAACCGTTGGCACAAGTGTATAATATCTCATGGGGATTACTTTGAAGGGGACAAAATAGATATTTATGAATAAATAAATAATTTTTGAAAAAAAAACAAAATTCGCGATATTTTTTGAACACACCTCGTATAACAATCTACCAAAAATTGTTAAGAAAGCAAACCCACTTTTGGTATTTAAGAAAAGACTAAGGGAGCATTTTATGAGCACTGATTGAAGCGTGGACCTGTAATTCTGCTTTTATGAGACCAGTATTTTAGGGCGTTTTTTTGACCATATCGACGAGATACTGAAGTGACAGTTACTCAGAGTTTTTTTTTTTGAATGCGTCGTATTATATTGAATTTTTTTATCTCTGAGAGCTGATCATGATTTTTGGACTAGATGTTCATGAAAAGGACTGCTTCACATTATATTGTGTGCCCCCTTATACCGATGTATTAAACATTGTCTGGGTGGCACAAAGGACCAAGCGGCGTAATGTGAATGCAGATCGCACGAGCCTTGTGCGACGAAGAAAGCAATTAAGATATATTGTGATACGTGACGTCATTTACCCACAATGAAGAGGGTTGGGATCAGGTGAAACCAAACGCTTTCTTTGAGCTAATTTTATTCTTTCTACCTATTATAACTTTATAAAAACTATTCCAAATAGCTCAGGCATCTTTTCAAAAATGAATGAAATGAATATAAGATCGAAATCTAAGCAATTAAAGGCCTTTAATTAAAAACGCGAAATGATTTCTTCCAACTTAATGTTCTTAAAACAAAAAAAAACGGTTAACGGACAACCACAAGCAACAAAGACCAAAACAATAGGTTCAACTATAAATGAATTTTCTTTTCCCATAAATCAAAGTTAAACACATGAAGGCTCCCAGTATCCGAGAAAAACCTTCAAAAAAGCAATAACAATTAACTTACATTAACCTTCTCGTTAGCTTAAAAGAATTTTCACTCAAACTTAATGCCCGAAAAACAATATTTAATCAACTTCCTGTGCCCACAAGATTCAAATAACAAATCCCATAGAATGCATTATAATAATCAATAAACTCATTGAAAATGACAGGAAATCGGAAGTGCGTGATCCATTATCTATCCTGACAATAATGACGACGACGTGTGCTTTAGCAGACATTAAATCGCAGCCTACATACTAATTATTCGATAGCGTCAAAACGACAAGAATCTAAAATCCATAAATGTAAGTATATCGAACAATTGCGTTTGCTACGACGAAATGCACCATATGTTAACGGAGGGAGACGACAGTAACAATTGCACCGCGTAAGTAGGTCCCACCTAGTAACGCCCCGTACAAACAGCTAAAAAATTAACTTAACAACCTTGCACTGTTATGATTACCAACGTCACAACAACGTTCAATCCTCTCTCTTGCCGGCACTACGATGGTGGAAGATATCCACCAAAGTTACGACCATCTGCGGGCACAAAACCTACCACCGTAACTACGAGTACGTGTACTACAAGCATTCTAAAATAAGCACAGAAAACGTTTACTTACTTGTTTGCACTATCCAATATAGAAATCAGACAGATGTTACTGGTTTTCTAGTCAGTTCTTCTGCAATATGTTAACTTCGAGCCGCACTCCGCGCACTAGCACTCACTCCGCAGATTCGTACGTTTGACCGGTAAAGATTCTCTTTATTTTATTCAAATTCAAATCATTCCTTTTTTCGACCACTTTCCGGTTCTCAATTATTTATATGCACTGGTTGCCGGTGAAGGGAAGTTATTTTCCGGTTACACTGTAAATAAATTATTATCACTTTGTATCACATACTACGAGCAGAGATAATAGATATTTGCACTAACAAACGCGGCACGTTCACTGCCAAGAGCATTTTTCTATTACCGTGTCTATATGCACGGGGATACTCGTATTTAATAAGCAGATACTATTCAAATGTAACTGTTGCATATCAGCGAAAAACGTGTTACCGCGATTAAATAGAAAAGTCGTAATCACCGCTCAAGATACACAAAACACGCTTGATCGATATAGTTGCAACGTAAACACACACTGAATGAAAACCTGATTTAAAGTTTCGCGACCAGAAATAATCGCAAAATAATTATATGGTTCGTGGATGTACAAGAAGTGTACAGGTAATGCGGGTAATGCGATGAGGAAGTTCAAAAGACAAACACACACTGCGAAAGTATCTTTTTTTGGAGACAAGACAATCTCAGAACGGAATCTTCGGAAAAGCGTAACGTTCGCATTAATCAAATGTCTTCTAGTGACTAATTGGTAAGCGAATGAGAACCATACGATTTACCTGTACGCCTTCCAATACCTGCTCCTCATACCACCACTAGTGTGAATTCGCAAGAGCCACCAGCGGTACAACCCGGCCAGGTAAGTTAACGACGAATATCTGTATCTCAACTTTACCTGTACGGTATGACGGTGTGTCGAATGTGTAGGGTAGCGTTGGGTTTACGGCTAACAAAATTTCCCATCGATGGGAAATATACATTTCACCACATAGAACGATGTATGTGACTCTTCAAGAACTACCTTCAAAATCAACTGGTCTTAATTCTAGGCTATGTTTTGAAGTGAAGGCAACAATGAAGAACACGGCAGAACAAAGGTTTGGACTTATACACCGCTGAAGATACTTTTCCGATGAAATTCTACATTTTCTTCAAGCTTTGTCGGAGACCAATTTCTTTCTGTTCTGGTTACCATGATGAAAATGTTGCTTTAACTAACGTTTTAATATTGAGCAGAAGTATGGGGCGACGCTCTCAGCAAGGAGGTATACCGAAAACGTTTGGCACAGTTACAGAGAAGAGCAGTACTGGGGATTGCATCTTCGTTTCCGACAGTCTCTGATTCGGCCTCCTTGCTAGAGAGCACCGTGCTATTTACCTGCGCCGAAACGAGGATGCGAGGGAAATGGTTATCCGCGAGGAGAGACAGCACTCGCTCAACGATTGGCAGCAGTCTTGGGTGAATTGCACGAAGGGAAGGTGGATTGCGCGCCTCATCCCAGATGTGAGACCGTGGCTAAATCGAAGGCATGGTGAGACTGACTTCTATCTGACCCAGCTTTCGAGCGGGCATGGGTGTTTTCAGTCTTACCTGTACAAGATTGATAAGTCACGGTGTCCCGATTGTCGATTTTACCCAAGAGAGGAGGACAATGTGTGCCACACATTTTTTGCGTGTACAAAATGGGTCAGGCTGCGAAGGGACCTCTACAGGGAAATGTGAGAGCTCACCCCGGATAATATAGTTGCGGTGATGCTCGAATCGGTTGAAAAATGGAATCAGGTGGAACATTTTGTTCGGGCAGTGCTAAATATAAAAGGGACCCCCAGCAGCGTGGGGCTGGGGGATCGCTTTTCTGGCACTTCCTCTTCCCCTCTCCCCTCCCGCTAGGAAAGGGATCCCCCAGCTTGAAGGCGCCTCACGGTGTAACAAAACGAGACTTGAGCCGAAGTAATGTGTCAAACGGTTCCAGGCTGAGTTCTCACGTTGACAGAGGAGGTGTTTAGTGGGTAGTCCAGTCGCTTCTTGCGAGCATGGGATTCACACACTCTGTATGTAAATGGCATTCACCTCTCAAACACAAACAAAAAAAAATATTGATAGATCATCAAAAAACTTTAAGGGTGCGGCCGTAATAATTGTTCCACCCAACAGGCTGTGCGTATTATAGTGGATAAGTTCCAACCCAAATTTTCACTATTGGACATTCCGGTGCCAAAAAGACGTCATATCGTTCGAAGCGAAGAAAATATCGCAGCCGTAAATGTATCGATTCAAAATAAGCCAAATCAGTCGATTCCACGTAGTTCTCAAGAATTGGGCATCGCTCAAACGACACTGCGGCGTATTTTCCAAAAAGATCTTCGCCTATATAGTTACAAGATCAATTTGACTCGAAAACTAAAACCACTTGATCATTTGAAACGCCGAAACTTCTCCAATTGGGCTTTGGCAAAGCTTGAAGAAAATGAAGAATTTCATAAAAAAATCATCTTCAACTATAAAGCTCATTTCTGGCTCAGTGGCTTTGTTAATAAGCAAAATATGCATTATTGGTCAGGAATAAGCCCACAAATGTTTCTTGAAACACCATTTCATCCGCAAAAAAATTACTGTTTGGTGCGGCTTTCATGCCAGAGGTGTGATAGGACCGTATTTTTTCGTGGACGACGACCTACCGTAATGTTACCGTCAATGGAGAGCGCTTTCATTTTAAGTTGGAAGATTATTTGTGAACAGAATCGGATGAGCTTAACATCAAAGATAAGTGGTTTCAACAAGACGGTGCCACTATCCACACAGCACGCCTCACAATCGATTTATTGCAAGGCAAATTTGGTGAACGTGTAATCTCGAAAAATGGTCCAGTCGAATAGCCGCCTCGTTCATGCGATCTAACGCTATTGAATTTCTTTTTATGGGGCTATCCAAGTCACTGTTCTATACCAATAAGCCAGCAACTTTGGATGAGACCACATCCAATACAAAATTGCCAACGTTCCGGTCGAAATGTGTGCCAGAGTAGTGGAAAATTGAGTTCAAAGAATTGTTCGTTGTAAACGCGCTCGTGGTGGTCATATGTCCAAAGTAAATTTGAGCTCAATTTCTGTGTTTTATGAATAGCTAAAATTATTATCTCCTCATAGCTCAATATACTTGACCCACCGATGCTCCAACTTTTTTAACCCTTCTGAAAAATTTGTTTTCTCAAGGTCTGCAAAGTAGGCTTCCATAGCGGCGAAGACCTCGTCATTCGACTCAAATTTCTGCCCGGTGAGTAACTTTTACAACTCCCAAGCCCATCTGAGAAAGGAGGAGGGAACCTCTTGTTTCCCCAACCCACAGCTTCCATGATTCCTCATCCCAAACACCCTAATTGAATGGTAGTAAATGTTCTCGGGTTCTCGGGGTTGCACATTGGGTTTACTGATTCCCCATTAATGCTTAAAATCGCACATTATTGATTTTAAGGTAGTTAATGAGTGGTTGTGATTGATCCATATAAAGTACACACCCCAACCGAAGTAAAGCACGAAAAAACGAAGGAAATATTCTACAATCACCTGGAAAGACCAATCGACTAATTGCTTACAAACGATACAAAAATAATCCTGGGTGGTATCATAGCTAACGTTGGCAGTGAGATATCTGATCAGGGAACGTGTAGTGAAAAGGTAAGTTCCAATGTCCGTGAAGGACTGCAGCGATGGTCTGCTGCCTCGGCAGAAGAAGATGTAAGTATCCGCCGAGAATGCGCTTGTCTGGGGATGCGTGAATGCGCTGGCAGGCTAACTTTGCGGTGTCGTGGGGCGGGCTCATTCACCCAGCACAATGACCCACTACAAAAAGAATTTCGCATTCACGAATTTCTGGGGTCGAAAAAGCAAGGCGACCGAAGTCGCAAAAATTGTAGGCAACTACAACAGGGGTAAATGACTTGTTCAAAGAACAAGTGAAACAAGTAAAAAGGGTGGAATTAGGGTAACTTCGTCTTTACCCGAAGAGGCTCTCACCCCCAAACATGAGCCAGCTGCCGGGTACATACTAACCTCCTTTGTTTCAGGTGACTTCACGGATTGAGTGGCCCGAGCAAGGTGCCTCTTTATGACATAGGGTTATGTAATCGAATTGCATAATTCTATGGCATAAATTGGTCCCCGGGGTACTTATCCTCTGATCGGAAGGTTCATGCAAGTTAAGTTGTATGAGTTTTCCACTCAGAAGAGGAATACCTGGCCACTACAACATTTATGGATTTTGATCCGGTTGGGCGGGTGCGCAGGGGCTCCATCACCACCCGGTTGCCCCTCACTCTCTCATTTGTGGGCCGTGAGCCTCTTCGAGTAAAGACGAAGTTACCCTAATTCCGCCCTTTTTACTTGTTTCACTTGTTCTCTGAACAAGTCATTTACCCCTGTTGTAGTTGCCTACAATTTTTGCGACTTCGGTCGCCTTGCTTTTTCGACCCCAGAAATTCGTGAATGCGAACTTCTTTTTGTAGTGGGTCTTTGTGCTGGGGGAATGAACCCGCCCCACGACACCGCAACGCTAGCCTGCCAGCGCATTCACGCGTCCCCAGACAAGGGCATTCTCGGCGGATACTTAAATCTTCTTCTGCCGAGGTAGCAGACCATCGCTGCAGTCATTCACGGACTTTGGAACTTACCTATTCACTACAAACGACTGAAGGGTACAGCCTCCAGAAATCTAGTCATACGTTCGACTTGCTTCCCTCACCGACACATACATAAAATTACCTGGGTACCACCCAATGGCAACAGACAAAAACTTGTCCTGATCCAATAACGTCGGGCCTCAAGCATACTTGACGTCCGTACATACCGAGGAGCCAATTGTAACTCAGATCATTACTTGATTGAATTAGCCAATCAATACCGTATGTCAAAGGCGTATTTGGAGAAGACCAGCCCTCTACAAAAAATTGACATCAAAAGGCTCCAAACCGCGTCTGTGGCTAAAAATTTCACGGAAACGCTCGATAACCACCTGGCTCCTATCTTATACGCATCGCTGAAAACAAACAACTAGCAATCGGACATCAAGCCCGGTGAAGAAAAATGATTGATTCGATTATGAGTGCCAGAATGCGTTAGACAAAGAGAATCAGGATTTCAAAGATTACGTAGGTAGGAAAACCTAGACGCAGAGAGAACACTGTAAAAAACCTCAGAAGAGTAACGAATAACACCATTAGAATTAAGAAAAGAAAGTACTATGACGAACAATTGAGAAGTATAAATATAAGTGTAGCGAGCAACAACACAAGACAAGCATCAAAGTAGTGAAAAGCCTGAAACGATGTTATCAGCCCAATACCACGCTCTGCCGTGATGACAGTGGCAACATCAGCGCAGATGAAAACAGGATTAAAAAAAGATGGAAATCATGCTTCAAGAACCTACTTAATCCTACACACATCTCCAGAATATCAGAGCCTATAGATATTTCCGGAGAGCTTCCATTGCTCCACCAACTCTGGATTAAATTTGCTCTACCATCAAAGCCCAAAAGAATAATAAAACGCTTGGTATCGATGAGATTCAGGTGGAGCTCATCAAATATGGTGGGAGCAGGGTTCATAAAGCTATTCACAAAGTCATCCGGCACATTTGGCAACAAGAACATATGCCGAAAGAGTGACAAGTTACGGTGCGAAAATTATAGAGGCATATCAATACTTTGTACGGCGTACAAAATATTTTCAAAAATCTTCGGAAATAAATCGGATCATACGCCAACAGTATTATTAGGGACTATCAAGCTGGCTTTAGAGCAGTTAGATCGATATGAGATAAATTGCTCACCGTCAAGCAGGTACTTGAAAAATGCTGAGAGTTCAACATAGACGTACACCAAACTCTCGTTGGCTTTAAGCAAGCATACGACAGTATTGATCGTAACGTACTGTACCAAATAATGCTTTGCTTTGGTATTCCAGCCAAATGAGTCCGTCTTACCAAAATGACAATGACGTCGACGACCTCTCAACTCCACATCAATAACTAACTCACCGATACCTTTGACACAAATATCAGACTAAAGCAGGGAGATGGTGCTGGCCCCATTGCTATTCAATTTGGTTCTGGAGTACGTCATAATGAAGCTACCTGTCGATACTCGACGTACATTACTATACAAGTCGAGCCAAGTAGTGGCCTGTGCGGACGACATCAAAATTTTGTCATGGTTATAAACAACTGCAAAAGAACTCTTCCTGAAACTCAACAGGAAAGCAAAACTAGTTTGGCCACAAGTCAATGAGAATAAAACAAAGCTCATGACTCAGTCAAAGAAAATATCTTAAATGCCCAAAATATCACACTTGGCGAATACAGTATCGGAAATGTGGGCAAATTTGTGTATTTAGGCGCTCAAATATAGAGAACCTATAATGAAAGAGACGAAATACGCCGAATACAGCTGGCAAATCAAGTATTTTTTTTTTCAGTTTTGAGGATCTTGAATACCAGTTGTATACACAGGAGAGGAAAGCTCCAAGTATACAAATCTGTGATATGACCTGCATTATGCTATGGGTTTGAAATATACTCCCTAGCCCAAGCATCCGCAAATGTATGGAACGCCTTTGAGCGACGGGTCCTGAGGTGAATAATTGGTGAATAATGGGGACCAGTGGCAAATTCGATGCAACCATGAGCTGTATGAAATTGAAGAGCCGGAAGTCTCAACTATTGTAAGACTGCGGAAGCTGCAATGGGCTGGCCACATGAATCGTATGGACGATCAACAAAAAGGTATTCGTTGGGAGAACTGAAGGGCTGAGATCAGTGGGGAAACCGAGGAAATTTTGGTCTGACTCGGTCGACGAAGACAGTTCATCGTAGCTCGGATTTCGGATTTGAAGGACGCTGTCAATGTTGATGTTGTCCGCATAGGCTACTACTTGGCTCAAAATGAAAAGAGTTGCTTTTCTGCATTAACTCTTCCCATAGTCGAACCATTTCTCTTGCGCTTTATGCGAATACTTGATTTTTCTGCCTTGTTGATGGCTTTTTTCAGAGGAACCAGCAGAACTACGAGTTGGTATCTTTTCTTTATTTTTGTTTTTTAAATGCTGAATAAAATTTATATCGTTATCTTTATTAGAATTACCTTCGATACTTTCTTCAACTTCCATTGCCTCTAGTAATCCGCCCAGCGCTACATAATAGTTTTGGCTATCGTTAGTGCTTCCAGCACTTAGAATTTCTTCCGGGATTGTTTGTTTTGTAATTTTCTACGCCTTTGTTCCTTTATTTATTTGCTTCCGCGGTTCTTGATAGATTTTCGACGGACTGTAGTCGTAGCCGTAGTCCATGATTTTCTTTTCAAAGTCTGATCACTTCTTTCTTGTCTTTGATTATTTACGTTGTACGAGTACACTCCGATATCTGCGGAGTTTTCCTGATGATGTCGCGATGATGCCGTGAATTTCGAATTCGATATCTCCCCGGGCTCCCCCCACCGGTAAGAAGCCGTCGGGCTCCTCCATACCAGCAGTCTCGAAGTTGTATTTGGGTTGTTCGCTTTTTTCTATTTATCGAAGTAAAATAATACTCGATATGAATTTCTTAGGTCAATTCAACGCCTGCTTGCTCTGGTCCGAAAGGAAAGTAATTAACGTATATGACGTCACAGTGAGAACTGTCAAAAGCTGTTCAATTGGTCTAAAAGATCAGTTCAATAGATCTAAAATCCTGGTGCGTATTCTGACGTCATGCATCCGCTTTCGGGCCTATGTGAGGCGTCGATTGCTTCCACGATATATGCGTTTTCCAATAAAATTATCTTTGGACTGACCTTTTAAAAAATTAATTTAATTTTTTGAAATTCGAAAAACAGATCACTAAAAGTTTTGTTCACACTTTCTAGTTTGTAGCATCTTAAGCCCATATCCAGGATGACCAGATGGAAAAGTTCGGATGGAGGACAATTTGCTGAGAAAAGGAGGACATTTTATCAAAAAGGAGGACAAAATAAAAAATGTGCCTAAATATGTTTTAAATCATTTTTAAAAATGTTTATTTCATTTTATTAGAAATTTTCATAGTTTAGTAATACAGAGATTGTATGTAAAAACGTTTAGTTTGTGTATTTCTTAGCAGAGGAAAGCTTTAACAATAAATGTTTATCTAGAGAATCATAAAATTGCTCACATGACATTCCCTTAAAATTGTACTTTGTGAGAACAGTTTCTTTCACTGTTTTCACAGTTATCCTATTTCTCTCACCGCTCCACTGAACATTAATTAAAGAAAATACTCTCTCAGCATTACTGATCGATCCAGGAAGACAGAAAAAAATTCACAAATTTTTAAAAGCTTCGTGACTTGATCGGTGCTGCTGTGCTGGAAAAAAATTATCCATTTTTTTATGTATTACTAGCTGCTTGAACTCAGAATTTTTCAAGTGGGTATTCAGGAAGCTTTGCAAAGCTTGAAATTGATCGAATAAAATATTATCGTCAATTTCTAAGCCACGTTTCTGGATAAAGGAAACACTGGGAAAAATATCATCGGATGTCAATTCCAAAGTACGCTCATTAAGGTCCATCCATTCAAAACATTGAAATTCGGCTAAAGGAAGAGTCCATTTCCTGATATACTCTACACAAGAAGATTAGAGTACCAAGGCTTCGTTTAGAAAGTATTCGCATGGTTCGGTTAATCCTCTTATCTTGAGAGGCTACAATAAACTTTTAACTTTAAATGGAAGAAATTTTTCTTTTGTCCTATTTCCTAAAGAAGTTTCTACTTCATCGATTAAACTTCTCTCCTCTATAACAGTAATGCCTCCTCCATGGGAGTCCCACACTGCCAGACTCGGCGGGCATAAATGCCTTCACCTCCCTACCACAAAAAAAAAACAGTAATGCCTTCTTTATGAATTTTCTCAACTTTTGGTTGAAAAACAGAGATTACTGAGTGCAACAGCAAAAGATATGCTTCAGAAAGTTCGTCGTTAAAGAAATCGACTATCTTTTTAGGAGCCTTTTCTTGTTCAAGAAAATATGACATCAAAGCCGGATACAATTTTAGGATTCGTTCGATGGCAGGCATCAAACTTAGCCCGCGAGTCTTACAATGCCTTAAAAGCTGCTTATGTTGGATTTCAGCAGCATCACAAAATTCTTTCAACGCTTCTGTTCGCGCCGCATAAATTTAAAAATAATTGTAAATTCTCATTACTGTTGAATGTATATCTACGCTCAATTGATCACAGCCATGATGAAGAGAATTGTGAAGAATATGCGATGGACATCCTAGAGCAACAAGTTCTGTACATAAGCCATTTCTTTTTAAATACAGTGAATATATTTGATCCTGGATATCTGTTGATTCCTCCAAACATAACCTTAGTGTTGTCACAACTAAATGCCACAAATTTTGAGAGGTCGTATTTTTTCAAAGTATTTATAATATACGAAGATATCGTCTCAGCTTTCTCATTTGGAGTGCATTGCAGCTCAAGTATCTTCGTTTGAATTCCTTCTGCTTTCCAATCAAAATATTGAATAAGAATTGGAAACAGCTTTATATTGTTATGATCACTGCCATGTGTCGATAAGCTGAAACTTGAAATATTCTTCTTGGCTTCCACTACATTGGTTATCGAATGAGGTGCGAGAACTCCTTTTACCATTACCTCGGTTTTCGTGCGAGCACTAGTAAATTTTTTCGCAATATCCAAATCATTGAATATAATCCTGTACAGGGAAGATGAGCAGTCCGTTGATCTAAGGCTGATGTGATGATTTATCATATGAAAAGCCATAGTTCCTTCGGCTGCCCTTGTATTTCCATCTATCTTCGATACTGGCTTCACAAAAAAATTGTTCACTTTCGAACAACCTGTAGTGAATTTAGAAGTTTCAAAAGGTCCGTAAAGGACTGCAGCGATATTCTGCTGCCTCGGCAGAAGAAGATGGAGTATCTGCCGAGAATGCCTTCGTCTGGGGACGCGTGAATGCGCTGGCAGGCTAGCATTGCGGTGTCGTGGGGCGGGTTCATTTCCCCAGCACGAGGACCCACTACAAAAAATTTCGCACTCACGAATTTCTCCTGGTCAAACTAAAACGAGGCGACCGAAGTCGCAAAAAGTGTAGGTAACTACACCGAGAGAAAAAGGACTTGTTCCGAGAACAAGTGGAACATGTAAAAAGGGGCGGACTTAGGGTAACCTCGTCGTTACCCAACGAAGCTCATGGTCCACAAATGAGAGAAGGGCAACCGGGTGGTGATGGAGCCCCTTCGCACCCACCCAACCGGATTTAAATCCATATTTGTTGCAGTGGCCAGGTATTCCTCTTCTGAGTGGAAAACTCATACAACTTGACTTGTATAAACTTTCCCATCAGAAGGGGAGTACCCCGGTGACCAATTTATGCCATAGAATTATGCAATTCGATTGCATAACTCTATGTCATAAAGAGGCACTCTGCTTGGGCCACTCAACCCGCGACGTCACCTGAAACAGAAGAAGGATTAAAGAGTACCCGGCGGCTGGCTCATGTTTCGAGGTGGAAGCCTGCCACCGTACCGGGTCCTATACCCGGTCAGAGTTCCTAGAAATGAAAAGACCGAAGGTTTTTAGATTTTAGCGATTCATTATTTTCATTTTGTTCCTATAATTTAAAATTTAAATAATTTTTTTAAACTTCAAGGGAAAATCTCAATATAATTGAAGCAAAGAAAGTTGGTTAGTTCAATATACTAATATTTTTACAAAAAAATCAGTTGCTACAAAAATATAAAAAAAAATACTAATTTAAAAAGGGCCAAATTATGAAAAGAAAGCAATTTAAAAAAAAACATGAGGCAATTATTTGAAATATATATGAAAGAAAAATTAAATACAAAATTTGAAATATACATGAAAAAAAAATTAAATACAAAATTTGAAATATACATGAAAAAAAGAATTAAATGCAAAATTTGAAATATATATGAAAAATTACGGCAATAAAAGGGTACTTACCCCACATGGTCCGTCGAGCGCTCGATGACGATGCGGATGCTTTTCTCCTATATGAATACAAACTGTAACAAAATCTTGATTCATATGAACATTTACTAAGGCAATATATTCTTTCTTTGACATCTGATTTTCAAAGGACTTGAATATTTCCATACAAGTTCACTTGTTTTGGGGGATACACAGAATTTCACTCGTAGCAACGTCAAATACTGATTGTGTACTCGGTTAACCAGAATCCGTTCTATTTCTACTTTTTATTTTCTTTTATCCCAGCTTATAATTCGTCACGTCCTTGACTTGAGCGTACGCACCAAATCCTAACTGGCGTTCATCGTTTAGCACAGGCCGTTGTTACGCAATAAAGTCCAAACCAACAAATTGCCAAGCAGACAATCAAATACACCAAAGTCCTTGCTGAATGAGAAAGAACCGAGATTTTGGTGTAGTATTCACAAAATCGAGTGTCCCAAGGCTGCGAAAGCAAGCTTAGGGCATATTGTAGGCACATCGAAAGAAAAAGTGGTTGCAACATCCATGCGAACTTCACGAAATGTGTATGGCTAATAAAGCACAAAGCGCGTGGAGATGATTTTTTCTACATTAATTGGCAACAAAACAGCCACAAGCGGAGCGTATACTTGGAAACCTCGCAATTTCCAACCACAAAACAGGCGAGCACCACAAAACACAGAATTGCATCCTTCACTTCGCAAGCAAGCTACACAATCTTATTTCGTCGGGCTTTGCAAGCGTTTCGGGCAAAAATAATGCAACCGCTATTCACACAAACGTTATTTTTTCTCAAACATCACCGCAATAGAGCATTTGTAATGAGCGGGTTGTGTTTGGTGATCGCCGTACTTTCACCAATGCCGTATTAATCACTGCATGCGCGCTAACAAGTTGTTTACACATTTAGTAATTCACTTTGCATGTAGTTTCGATACTTAATGCGATTATTAGCACTTTTCACGTGAAAATATATAGGCGCGAATGACTAAGAATGCGCTATTTCTACTCCAATATTTCTACCGTTCTTTTCTTTCCTCCTCTACGTGGCGTCCGCGCTATGTGGCGGTTTCGAGCAGACTCCCCGAAATCTCTCGGCGACAGCACCAACAGCACCAACCGGTCATACCGCCGCTACCGCCACCGCTCTTCCTTCGCTCAATCGCTGATTGTTTCGGAATTTGTAATTTGCCATTTACACGGCATAGGCTATTTGGATTTTGTTTAAAGCATTTTTCTTCTGCTTTTACAATTAACCGCGTATTATTATTCTTGAGTTTGCTATAACTTGAATTTACTGTTTGGAAATGAGAAGGTCGCGGTGATGATATAGATGCATGTTCACTATTGTTATCAATAGTATGTTCAATGATTTCTATTTTATCTTGAATTTTCTTCTCTTTCATTCCATATCATTAACATTAAGACAAAATCATTTAAACTTAACGTACCTATGTTCGTTTTTTTTTTTTGTTTTTTTTTTGTAAAAATGAGGACTGTTTTTATTTTAATTCATAGATTTTTTGAAAAGAATTCACTATACAAGACCAACTTAATATTTTACTAATGCTACTGTCTTGTTATAAACAATGAATTCATGAAATTCCGGATCTTGTTCCACGCGAATTGTATTGAGATATTTAATGCTAAATGTAGGCTGAAAATAGAGAGCGAAATCGCGCGATGTACATTTAAATGAGGGAATGTTTAAATAAACTAAATCTTAATGGAAGGAGAGTTACGCAAAATAGAAGAAATGTTTTTTTTTTCGCTAGTTGTTTACTAAAATAATACGCATATGTATGTCTATTTACTTGATTTGGTACATACATATAAATATTACTTTGCGGTTGTTTTCAACTTATTCCCTAAACTTACTAAGAGTACATACTGCTGCATAATTTTTTCACATTTTCCTTTTTATATTTGCCTTGTTATGTTAAATAACTTGCATTGGATAATCACCAGTAGAATTAAGTTAAAGTTCTTTTACTACTCTACTCTGATATTTTAAATTTACAGCGCAATCTCCATTCAGCTTATTAGTTAATAGTTCTAAATCCATTATTGATGAAAAGGATATTTAAAAATTAAGTGCATCACACGATACCAACCATCTGGGGCTCTGTTTTCTT
The DNA here is from genome assembly GCA_963969285.1 of Odontomyia ornata. Classification (NCBI taxonomy): domain Eukaryota; kingdom Metazoa; phylum Arthropoda; class Insecta; order Diptera; family Stratiomyidae; genus Odontomyia; species Odontomyia ornata. Next base: position 17,909,801 of record OZ017740.1, on the reverse strand, counting down.
TTTCGAGAACGTGCTCAATTACTACAAACCTGCTAAAGTTTGACGATTTCTTTTGTGTAAGGCTGTACTAAACTTAATTATCCTTTGTTTTTTACGGATATGTAACAGTCACATATGTCACATTATGCCTCGAAATCATTCCGGCCTTTTGAAAAATTGCTGATTTTGGGATCTTTCCGTTGGCCACCAAATGCACACTTTGTTTTTTCACTCATTTCTGTTTTCACTCACTTAAAAAAGTTCAACGCTTATATGTTACTCCTTGATTATTAACTTACTGTTTTGAAATCAGGGTGCTTATTTTGAAATATATATCATAATCTGTAAATTCTCAGAATTTTGAGCAAGTAAACTTACACGATTTTCCCAAAATTCTGAAATGTTACGTATTATGCCATTAACCACTCACCATTAATAAAACACGCTTTAGCCAAATTGGTAACCACCAAAGACATATAAATAAATGGAGGAGCAGCGAGAATCTGTGTACTCGTCCATGTGGGAAGCAAACTTACCACATAAATAAGTTACGCTCTCGAAACTAAATGATTCCCTCTGCTTCTCTTTCCCCTTTGTTTCCAGACAGGTTTTTATTTCCTCTCTTCAGAAGATTCACTTCCCCCACTGACACCAGCGCACACTGACAAAATTTCATTTCACGTGCACACGATCGCGCCTTCATTATTATTCGTAAAACAGTTTGAGTACAACACAACAAACGACTCACAGAAAGTTCGAATGTCAAAGCAAAAGAAATTCGTAAAGCCGCGAAAACGGCGAGAAAACTCATGTGTCAAAGCCGATGGAAAATTTGTAAGTTTTTAATAAAAACAGTGAACTAAAGTGCCAATTTCGTACAAGCGATCTTCAAAATTAAAAACTTTTTAAACGTGAACGTGCTTCGGAGTGAATTAAGTGCAAAAACAAAATCATATCACTTCAAACCTCAACTTCACACAACTTTAGCGAAGGTTGCTAATTGCTTCGGCTCTCGCGGCCGGATGCGGATCCAGTACTCTCTATATCTATGGTAACCACCGGTATTTAAATTCTCATATGAATTATGGCACATATGTATTCTTTTTAACGTTACTATGTTATATGCTTTATAACAGAGCTAGTAAACTTTACACTGCTAACGAGGCATTGTTTACATTATATTTTGTAACCATTTGGAAAGTGGTGCTCCTTTGTGACGAGGTTTTTACTTCTTAGCGCTTTGCAATAATATAGTCCTCAAATTAAATTATGTGCTGGAGTTGGAATTGATTGATTTGAAGTTTGAATTATATTACTTTTCGATGCAAATGTTTTAGATTTGGTTCAATATTTTCAAACGTAGAGATTCATTCATTATCAGGCAGACAGACGGACAAGCAAAGCGTAATATTAGTAGATTTTCACAAAATCCGTTCGATTGAGAAAAATTGAATAAACAAATGCAACAAGAGTGCTGCCGCTTTAATATTTGAGTGTTTATGCGAAAATATTGAGAACGATTTTCCGTTCACCAAATTGATTAGGCAGCATTGAAAACTAGATGCGAAAAATGCATGCAATTTTTGAGAGCTTTGTTATGAGGAATCCTTCAAGTTTCCAGGCGTTCTTTGGAGTCAACAGAGCTGTGGTTTATCGGCTCTTGCCTATATTGATATTAACAGTTTATGGTTGCCAGAATACTGCCTTTCTATACTCACTTATACTCGTTGCAAATGCAAATATGTTTAACGCAACGATTTGTTCCTTAACTTTGAGAAAAAGGAGGACATTTTAGCATATACCAAAGAGGAGGGAGGAAAGAGGACATGACCTGTAAAAGGAGTACATGTGTGGTCACCCTACCCATATGTTATGTTTTCCTTTTTTGAGCAATGAATTCAGTAAACTAAGAAGAAGAATAGACCAACGATTTTAATTAACCAAGAATGCTGAAATTATGAAGAATCGTTTTGAGGAGCTTGCTATTCAGTGAAGGCTTTAAGCCTTTGTGAATCACGAAACTGGTATTTGATTTAATTTAACATTAATTAAAACCTTAAATGCCGATCACTAAACTTACAAATCATCGAATATCTTCACTGACGATCTGACATTGAAAGGAAGATATCATTTATATACACATATTAGATACTTTCCTTTGATCCCGCTATCTAATACGGTTATCTCGAGAACATCTTAATAGCAGCCACCAATACCAGTTTTTCCATTCAAAATGATCCTGTTCGGTTCCAACATCTGTTCTCTCTCATGTTTATGTTTTATCCGCAAGATACATGATCTCGACTTAGATCTAGAAAATATCCGGTTACAACGCTTCATTGACGAGACTAGACTAAATCAACCACAGGGAAAAACTTCAACTTATTTTTAATCATAGATTTTCTGATTTCATTGCTCTAAAACTGTGAACATGAATACCAAGAAAAACCGCGTCCTCAATGAATCATACGAGTACTTTTTTTATTAATAGATAATAAATATAGTTTGTTATAGATACGTTAATCGAATGACTGCAATAATTCAAGTGCTTACGTATATATATTTTTTCTTGTGAATGTTTCCTGACGGATCCATCCCGTCCAATTAGAACTTAGCTGATTTCATTACAAGTCTTAATTATTCGTTCTAGAGTTAGGCATGCAAGTGTCTAATATTTAACTTAGTAACCCCAGCCTGAGCTTTGAATTATCTGCGCCAACCTGGCTAAAAACTACAAATATCTGTCATTCGGAGCTAATAATGCATCGCGATGATGAAAGTGCCATAAATCTCAGTATGCGCTAACAGTAATGATCAATGCAAATCTTGGCTAATAGCAACTTCGCGTACTTTACGTAAGGTTTTAATTTGTTCAATTTGTAGGTTGAACGCCACTTCACAGGTAATTTGATTCGATTGAATTTTCTTGGAGTTGGTGTTAACGTTGTTGGAGCTGTTACAATTGCCACCGCGGCCACCTCAACTGTTTTCTCGTCTTTCCCAACGAAAACCTACAACAAATACGAGTACATAAGGAGGACAAATCAAACAGGCAGCCCGCCGAGACTGATACGCAACGAGATCTATTGGAATCATAAGACGACAAGGAAGGTATCAAATTTACGCGGCCTGGGCTTAGTCATGTTTATCATTGCTGTGAAAATAATATTTGCATCGCCTTTACTGCAGATTGGTACCATATGATGTTAATCGTTTTGAGAGCATCTTGCGGATTTGTACTAATAGACAAGTATCTTTAATAGAGCGATAAATGATTCCGTTAGGAATATTATTGGCAATTTTGTACTTTCATTTCAAATATTTATCTGACGTACTACTTGTAGTTCTAATGAGATATAAAAGTTTTGTTAAATGTTTATTACATTAAAAAATATCATGAAGCAATAATTACATGAAGGTCAAAGTCAAATACGCTTTATTTCATTAATCATTATAAAATATATTGTCGCGTGTTATGGTTCGCGGCCAATAATTTTAATGTTCCGGGGAAGTGAAAACGCAATGTCTTTTAAATTAAATTAAAAGAGTTTATTTATTTACTTAAAAAAAATGCACAATCACTATTTTAACTATTTCACAATTTTAATTAGAATCTAACTTTCTATCGCAATTGTCTACTAAAATCACTTCACATTCAAACAATCAATATCGCCTGTACTTCACGTATCGCACTTTTCTATCGCGATTGTAATGAATGATCCCCCCATTCATTCAGCTCGCCTTTATATAGGGTCTCTAATCATTCAACTCAGTTCTCGTACATTGGTGAATTAGCGCAAAAATTCCAGCAGCGTAATGAATGGAGCAGTGACTCACTTTCAGATGTTGATCACGCTTGGTGGGTTCTCGTGGTTTCGAGTAAATTCATTTTGTTGATGTTCTTAATGGTTGTGAAAACAATTGCGACAGTAGCTCGCAGAATTATTTGTACATGTAACAATATAATAACATAAAACAAGTCTCAAAACCTTAAAACAACCAAAAGCTTAATAGCCCAAAAACAATATCGTATCTTCATCAAATCGGAATTATTATATATTATCCACAGCGTGTGACTGTTGGGTGCGGTTTATGGTCCGGCGGAGTCATTGGACCTTACTTTTTCGAAAATGAGCCTGGAGCAACAGGAACGGTGAATGGATTGCGTTATCGAGAGATGATTAATGATTTTTTATGACCGGAATTGGATGGTATTGATCTGGACAACGTTTTCTTTCAACAAGATGGCGCTACGTGCCACACAAGCAACGAAACCACTGATCTTTTACGGGAAAAGTTTCCGGACCGTGTTATCTCTCGAAGAGGTGATCTCAATTGGCCACCAAGATCTTGTGATTTAACACCTTGCGACTTCTTCCTTTGGGGCCACGTGAAAGAGAAGGCTTACGTCAATAGCCCAGCGTCGATTCAAGACCTCAAAGATGGAATTCGTGAGGCTATCGAGGACATAGGGCAGCCACTTTGCGATTTGGTTATGGAAAATTTCATGATAAGGATACGGTCCTGTAAGCGTGGTCGTGGTGGTCATTTGCCTGATGTTATTTTCAATATTAACGGCATACCTTCCTCTTTATAATGAAATAAACATCTGATCATTTATATTAAAAAATGGCATAATTCTTTTAATATCAAAATAACACTGTACTTGAACCATTCCAACATTTAATAAACAAATATAAAACAATTTTAAAAATAGTTAAATTTTATAAATATAAATTTATTGCCCAAAGGCATTCTAAAATTAAACGTTTGCATTGAAGTCAGTTACTTTATTTATTTTTTGTCCGCAAATAACATGAGTTAAAACTGTTATTGATTTTGAATAAATAGCTGCATTTCAAATGTAGTCCAAAGTAATCCACTGCATTTTATTTAACAGTTAAAAATGGCATAATTCTTTTAATATCAAAATAACTCCTCTTATTGGAAAACCGTGTATTTAGAACCACTGAAGACGCCCAGCGGGAAAATATCAAACTTAATACATTTGAGTAAGTTTCTCACAAAACAAGAAAATAGAGATTTCGTCCTTCTCTTGATGGTCATGTTGATGATGATGTAGAAATAGCAAATAATGACTACAGCGAAGGATGTGATGAATGATTAAACATTTAGATAAGGCCGATGTGCGTACCGTTGAAAATATAAGTCATTTACTACGAAAAATGCATATTTTGTCTCATTTCATACTCAGATTTTAGTTGAAATCCAACCAATGTCAAACTTATATTTCGGTTTAAATGAAAATCTAAAAAAAATTAGTCCTGAAAATATATTACAAGCCATTGCATGCATTAGTATCTTCAAAATAAACAGCAATTATACTACTAACGAATTGATGGTACATATTGTAAGCAGTTTTTTATGCCTCCTGTAAAAATAAAATGAATGCATGTTAAATTGTTAATAATAATATATTTAATAATATAGAAAATATCGAAACAATTGGGTAACCACCAACATCCTCGCCGGGTATCCGCTGGTGATATGGTGATGCTTGCAAACTCCTTAAAGTACATTAATGGACTTGAACAAAATTAGCACATTTTGCATTTAATTGAAATGGGGAGGAAAATTCCAATTCACACTTTTTCACTGTATATAAATGAACTTCCTTAATCATAAATGATGTCGAACAAGGCTGCTTTGGGTCAATTACGTTAACATTTGGTTCAGTCATAGCTACTTTTCGAATACAATCAATATCAAAACACAAAGAACATCGCTCCACCAATTAACTTTTCTCCTCCTTATCCTGACGATCTTCACTTGCAGTTCTCAACAAAGTTCCACGATCTAGAAACATCATCCCGTTTCCCTTTAGCCACTTATCTTTTGCAAACCAACCATATCCAACATTGATTCGTAAAGTAAACAGTATTCGATTCATTCAGATATTATATCAACTTCTGAATCCCATCCATCCGATTGATTCTCGGTTGCCAAAGTGATTCAAGTTACCCGTTCACAACCTTCTACTGGCACTAGTGCTGGCGACAGTATTTGGGCAGATTTTCCCTGTACTCCGCTGAGCCACTCGGCTGTACACTCATGCTCGGCGACACACCGGAAATCTTTTCACATCTTTCCACCAATTTCGTACAAATTTCCACTTCTTCCTGCTTTTCCGGCGCACACACTTCAGCAACAACGCACAACCAAGTTTTATGCAATCGCCAATACTTCGCAGAAACAGCACGACGAACGCGCAAAGAGAACTCTGAGTTTTCACAGCAAATGATCAATTTCGGATTTTTCTTTTTCACTTGGCTACAACTCGAACTACTACTGGAAAACTATTCCTTGTGGCTCTATTCAGCAATTTATTGTTGTTTCGAACGTGTCACTCGTATCTTGTACCGCATGCGCTTCCGACGCTGTCTCTTTCTCTACCGCGACCGAAACTGAATTGGGTCGCCCCCCTCTTCCTTTTTAGGTCTTTGTAAAAAATTTTTTACACAGACCAACTAGTTTCGCGACCTGTCTGTCCGTCCGTCTGTCCGTGCGTCACAGCTAATTTCCTCAGAAACTATATAGAAGCTAGAATGCTCAAACTTTGTGAAAAGGTCAGAAGTGATGGTCTCTCAAAAATTGAGATCTCAACAAATATTTAAAATTTTTTAAGGGGGGTCCCCCCTAATAACGAATTGGCCCTCAAATTTTTTTTTTATTCAAAGGTAGTCGACTGGAGTATCAAATGGAAGGTCTTGATTAAAGCTTTTAGAATCTGAAATAAAAAAATCATTTTATGAATTAGAGGGTCCAGGGGAAGGCAACATGTACCAAAAATGTGTGTCCCCCACTCGCGATTGGACACCTTTCACCCGAAAAATCTGAAAATGATCACGAACGTGGACCATTATGAGTACAAGGGCAACAAATACCTCAGAAATCGAAATTCACTCAACTTTTGTTAATAATAGTATGATTTGTAGATTTTACATTTTTTCCCATAAAATCAAAGTGATACCTTTAAACTTCTTGAAATTTTGCAGTTATATAGACTGATATAAGACATATATGTTCACAAAATTTAATTGAGATCGAATCATAATCAAGTGAGTTATAGCCATTTCAATTGTGTGGAATTACAACAACAATAACACGTGTTTATGGTTGATATAGGGTTTTCCAATAAGAGGTGTTATTTTAATATTAAAAGAAAAATGCCATTTTTGAATATGAATGATCGGATGTTTATTTCATTATAAAGAGGAAGGTATGGCGTTAATAGTACAAAATAACATCAGGCAAATAACCACCACGACCACGCTTACAGGACCATATACTTTTCGTGAAATTTTCCATAACCAAGTCGCAAAATGGCTGCCCTATGTCCTCGATAGCCTCACGAATTCCATCTTTGAGGTCTTGAATCGACGCTGGACTGTTGGTGAAAACCTTTTCTTTCACGTGGCCTCAAAGGAAGAAGCCGCAAGGTGTTAAATCACAAGATCTATTCAAAATAACACCTCTTATTGGAAAACCCTATATATATTTAAAATTAACTTAGGCACTTTTATTTTCTTTCAACTTTCATGAAAATTTAAGGAATTGTTTTTAACTTGAACATGTTCAATCGGCTGAGCATTCAGAAAAATCATTTAAGCTAGGTCAAAATGGCGGCTGCACTGTGCATATGAAAGAAATGGTGCACCTTTGGCATAAATTTGAACGATTTCATATCCAAGTATTGGACGAATAATTCAAATTATCGATTCACGCCAGTAGAAAACTTGTTTCTAACCCTAGGATGTTTACAAAGACCTTCTGGTAGGAGCACTCTCCTACTTACTCAACTTGTTATTATATATTTTTATATGATCATTTTTTCATTAATGTAATCGTTTTATAATTATTCTTTATGTTTAAATTTTTCGTGGTTTCTCGCTCAGTTTAAATTATTAGATGATATCTGTAAATTATTTTCGGCAGTGATTGATGACTTGAACGACTTTTTCATTTTCTCGCAATAATCAGCTAAGATATCACGGAATCTTGTCCAGCACTTTTCCGGCACGGTTATTGCTGTATGGAAATTACTTTTTGCCTCACTGACACGCATGTAAATGCCTCTATTATTTTTTCCAATACCGAAATAGAAATTTTTAATTTGTTCCAAATTCTTCAAAAAAAATTCCGTTAGAGCGTCCCGGAATTCTATCATGCCCTGAGCTGGTATGGCAATTTGTGATCTAGGTCCACCTCATGTGATTGCTTGAGATACTCTTAAAAGTCTTCCCCGGGCATTCTCCTTCAAATCTATTTAATATCCTCGATTATCCTCATTGACTCCAACTTCAGTTTATCGTCTTCAGGAACATTCTCAGAATGTGGTGGACGTGCACAAGGGCGTGCTTGGCGTGTATAGACTCCCATCACCCTCTGCAAAAGCTCCGAATGAAAAATCAAGAAATTTTTTCTAGTGCCACACGATTTTTGTTTACTCACTTAGAACGTTCTCCCAGCCCACGAACGAGTGATTTCACGGAAAATTTAGGTAGGAAAAAGATGTTCGTGGCTATGGAAATTTGAATGAAACTAATGTGAGGAACGCGATTCTAGTACCAATTCATATTGTGAAAACTAGCTTGGATCATCTTAGATTTTATTCATTTCTCAAACACCTAAATCTTTACGGGCAAAATTATCGAACGTGAATTTCCCACTCCGTTTAATTTCTACCGTTTTGATGCATTTTGTGGGAATTTATATGATAAAATAGAACAGTTAAAGAATTCTAATGTTTAGCTGGGAGATAGTTTTGTCTAATTTTCATGGGTAGAGGAGTTTTCATGGAAAAACTGCTATTGTAGAAATAGCAAATCGAACAAAACACAGCTCCAACGACGACACACACATGGACTCCTGATGTAATACCACTGACCGACCCATACGTGGTGCCTATAAGTGAAAGGTCCACTCGCTGACTATGCAAGGCGCACGGCAAAAACGATAAAACAAACACCTCCATCCCGATAGTTGGATACTACTTGGGCATCGCGACGTGTTTGCGGTGACGATTAATAACAGACTCCCCTTTTGGTTGTCAATCGTCCACTTGCTAGATGTTGCAACGGGACTCGACGAGCCTCTCATTCATTCCGCTGCACACTTGCCTTCACCAATGCAATAGGTGCATGTGCAGCGGGAAAAGGTGTTGCCAAAAAAGAACAAAAAAAAGGATAATATAAAATTTATATTTATAATACAAAAAGGAATATTTTATAATTTATAAACTATAAATTGGATCGATTAAATTTTCAAATCAGCAATTAAGAGTCAGATCATGTTATGAAGGTTTTTGAGCCGTTTGCTTAGGTGACTGCTCGATTACTACAATCTACCAAGTTTGCCTAAAATATCATTGATGTTTGTGATTGGGTATTTATCGCTAATAGTCTTTTCATTCAATTTACGATATTCAATCACTGGCATCCTTTTTCTTCAGGACAATCCAAATAGGTGAACTCCAGGGGGAGTAGCTTGATCTTATTATTTGCTGTTCCAGCATGGCCTGGATTTGGAGCTGTACTTCCGCTTTATGGATGAAGGGGTATCTATACGATGCCACGTAAATTGATACATCATCAGAAGTTTTAATTTTCAGCATTCTGCTGTTATAGTTATCAAGAAAATTTATAATGTGACATCGTGAAAATAAACTGTATGTATGGAGCCAGTAGACGGCAGCTCTTACGAATTGACATTTTTAAGTAAAATTATGAGCTATGGTGTCTATAGCATGATCGCGTGAAACAATCAACAATTTCAATAATAAGAGCAGAAGTGAATATTAGTCCGCATGGTGTAGTGGTTAGAGCCCTCGCCGCGTAAGCCTAAGGTTCTTGGTTCGAGTCTCGTTGACGACAACGAGATTTAGTTCGAGTAATTCTTCGAACGGACTATAAGCCCGTCCAGCCATGATACATTCTGGTTTAAAGTCAGATGGTATCGCCGCAGCTGGGTGGACGGACACATGGCCAAAGCATGGTACTGACCATATCACCTTCCCAAATTTTCGATATATTCGATAAAGATAATGAGATAATCTAACTGTCTCTAAGTGAAGGACCGAAAGGGGTTGTAGTCTTAAAGCAAAAAAAAAATATTAGGAAATCGAAAAACTAGATGTTATTGCCCATGCTGTGAAATGAGCTAGCGGTTGTTAGCCTTGTCGACAAAAGTGGCTGTTCTGTTTATTTTTTCATCTTTTGATTGTTTTACATTAAACTCTAAACTAAAATTAACTTTGACTAGCCCCAACCATTTTTTCTTCGTCGAGCGCTCAGGGATCATCACCAAAAGGGATAAGTAAATAATTGGTTTTTTTTATTTTATTTCCCTTTCCGCGTTACCAGAATAATTTATTTTTCCTTTTATTGAAATCAGATTTAGTTTTTTTGTGTGATAATTTTTGTGGGCTCTGCTTTGATTTTTTCTCATTCTTTTGTCTAGAAAAGTTTTGGTACTTATTGTAATTATTAATTTTACAAATAAAACGGCCATTGTTTGTTAAGAAGATATTCTTTCATTTCTCAAATGATTTCTCCGTATCCCTGCGCTTTCCCATATTGTGCATGTTTTTGGATGTAAGGTGGTCCAGCACAGGCAGAGGGTACCTCCGAATAGGGATGGCGGTTTTTGGTGAAAAAATCGGGTCATCGGTTTTCCCATCTTCAGTTTAATCGGCCGGATTTTCACAGCCAAAAAAACAGTTTTAGGAAGAACCGGGTTTTCGATTTTTTCTTAGCAAATTTTTTAAACAAAAAAAAAATCGAATCAAAATTAAATGTATATTTTTATGTCCATCGATTAACTTGAGGTATAAATGGCTTATGGATTTTTACTCACAAAATTATTTAAATCAAAATGAACTGAAGGATATTTCATCTTTGTGTTAAAAATAAGAGACTAAAGTTTTGAAATCCGAGCCGACAGCTTACTGTTAAGCTAACTCATTCATTTACGAGTACTTTAAATGATGAAAGATCATTCGGATCAGTCCCCAAACATTTTGCATTTATTGTTTATCATGTACTATTGTAGCTTCACTTTGCACTCCCAGTGAGGAACTCCGCATTGAAATGAAGCAAATAACTAATACCAGGAACCAATAAAACATAGAAATTTGCTTTGCTTTGGTGACCGCAGATGCCTACGTAAGGATGGCGAATAATCTGTTTTCGGTTTTCTGTATTCATTTGTATCCGGTTTTGTTTCCGTGTCTTGAATTTGAAAGAAAAATTCGGTTTGGACCGGAAGCAAAAAACTCCGGTTTTTTTAACCACAAAAACCGGTTTTCGGTTAAACCGGTGCGGTTTTTCCCATTCCTACCCCGGAACGACCTACAACACGACTGAGTGCTAGCTGGTCTCAGTATGCCATTCTGGGGTTGTCTCCGTCTGCCATATTTCCATGTCTGCGAACGTGGTTGAAACTGATTCTGTGGAAGCAAAACTATGACAAGATATTAGACACCTGAAAGTAATACAATATTTGCAGTGAATAAGAATGTTAAGAAAAATCAAGTATGCAAGGTGCTATACGAGTACACGTAATATTTGCGGCCACGAGAGTCCCGAGTGGAAATCCAAATCAAAGAACAACAGAAGGACAAAACAAGATTCTTCTCTAACGTTTGTTTGAAACACATGGCATGCAAGTGATATTCCTATTTCTAAAATATTTACGTCTGCTAAAGTTGATTACTACACCATTCTTGCCTTATATCATTTAATCAATCAGTTACCCAATAAAAACAGTATAAATTTTAAGTTATATTTACAGCCAATATATTCCTACAAAAAAGTTCATCAATCAATCCAACTCTTATCGGTTTTGAGATTCACGTGATTCTCGCAACTGTTACGAAAACATATCGATTTATTTTGCTCACACTTGCTATCTGTTTACATTTTTCAATTTTATCGAATTGCATGGTTTTATACACTATACACAGTGATAAACTGTTTATCGATGATATACTTTTCCGAGAAGATTGTGACGATTAATTTATTAGCTAAGGTTTAGTTTGAAAATGCCTCTAAAGATGGCCTAAATAGATTTTAACAATTAACATACAAGTAAAATGGTAAGAATTGGTGAGAATCAATACACTTTACAACATGATTACGCAAATTCACGCATGAACATACACCTTCGATTTCGGTAGCATTTTATATAAAATAGATAATTGGTGCTATTTTGTTTTGTAATTTTATTTTCAAGCCGACGTGCTTTTTGAAAATGTCCCCATTCCGAAATTCATTTTAGAAGCTAAAGAAATATGTTTAATGAAAATGTCTATTCTACATCTAGTATTCATTGCATACAGACGTTGCCTTCTTACTTAGGCCCGAAAACAGAAACACTCAAAACTAACGATAGATACAAGCCATATGGTGGCAATTTGCATATGTATTAGTCGGCCTACTATGGACAAGCTTCCGGTAGCTGTCACCCAACTGCGGCATCAGCAAATGCTTATATTTCGTCATATATACTATTTTCCGAATAAAAAACGTGCCGAACGCATTCCGTGCATGCTATAAATTCACCTTGTATAGCCCATTGTGCTCCTAAACTTTCCAAGACGAGCAAATGAAGCACACGTTTTGCACCTTCGACTGATAGCTCAGCGTTGAGATGTAAACAAACTCCTATAAATTCACTTTGAAAGGCGATAAAAACTAAACGGGTATAAGAACTGAAATAATTTTCACTTCACTAGGAGCGCTATTGTGTTCTCCGCGGATCATCTGGATTTCACTGTAGAAATCCGTCTCTAAACCGTACAAAACCTCGAATTTTTGTTGGCACCTCCACAATTCTTCATATAACGCCATGTAAGTTAGCCAGCAAAGTCGGCCTACTAATGGTCATGTGTGTGGTAGTAAGCGCTGCTGCCATATGGCTTGTATCTATCGTCAGTTTTGGAAACACTACGTCTCGTCGCGAAATAATCTCTTCGAGTAGCCTCATCAGCGCCGTCTAGTGCTGTTCAAATCAAACAAATTTTCTAAAGATTTTTGACAGTACATATGACTTTAGTTTGAAATTTTATCAGTACTTTGTCGACGATTTATTTTAGATATGTGGCGTCGAAGACATTAGCGCGCAAATATATGTATTTCCTTTTCGTTTGTATCATTTCGGCTCAATTTCATCTGAAAAATGTCATATTTGACAATTTCAAAAGTCTACTTTCGGCCTACTGAGATGCTGCTTTCGTTTTCTGGACAGCTGTTTTCGGAAATTTAGGGTTACTGAGCAGCTGTTTCCGGTACGCGATGTGACGTCAGGAACGTTAATTGATTTCCTTATGGGCCTGAGTAAGAAAGCAACGATACAGACGTGTCTTTGAATAACTCCTGTTACTAATTTAAAAATTAATTTCATTTTTGTAAACATGAATTGAAAAATAATTTTTTGCTTGAGAAAGTTTATTGTTTCGCGCGTTATACAAACGATTGATTCATCGCTTGATATAATCACTGAATTAGCCAGAAGCTCTCAGGGTAAAAGAAATCTTTGCTTTCCCCTTTAAAAAGTGGAATGGAGGAGCTGAACGACAATTTTAACGTTAAGAAAAGTGATCCAATATTAACAATATTCAACGATATAAACCACAAAATGAGAAGCTGAGAAAGAGAAGATTTGATAAAGAATATTCGAAATCGCAAAGGAAACTAAAAAGAGTTGAAATAAAAGAAAAGGGAAATGATAAGTTAAATTGTCGTGATACTGCTTATTCAAATTGTAGATATAAGCGTAACGTTATTTGTTCTATTTTTAATTAAAAGTTTAGTTTTCCTCTCAGTTGTAATGTTAGAAGCAAAATAATGAATAATAAGAGAAAGACGAGGACACAGAAAAGATAAATTAATGCGAATCCTGTTGCACAAGATGAAATGAAAAGAATTTGGTTTGCTTTCTGTGCAGTTTTTTCTTGTAAAAATATAAATATAAACAAAATGTTTAAATGGTAAAAGGATCAGGTAATTAGATATTAAGTAAAAGAACTTTGAGGGATTAGATATAATTAGAGATTCATTTTAATAGTTTAAAGAGTGTAGTATAAATATTAGGTCACTTGTAGTTTAGGGAATAGTAGTACTGAGGAAGTTCTCAAGTAGAGAACGAAACAATTGCATACTGAATTTAAAATAAAAATAGTTGAATTAAAGGGTATTTACTTTCTTTCATTTTTTTATATTTGAAAGTTCTACTAAAGGCGGAATATCTTTAACTATTAAAATGGCACCCAAGCCTACCGCTGAAGTCAATAAGTTTATCAGTTTAAGGAAGTCTGTCGCATCACTAAGAAGGGACTTAAGTTTTTACAAAAAATGCAAGTGCAACAACATCACCCCGAAAATCTACACCGTTAAACTCAAGACGAGTATACCGTTCAAGAAAGGTACAATGATCAAGTATCTAGAAATGCAGTTGGTGAAGGAGAGTATTGAAAGACTCTATGCGAAATTGGACAGGACAAGCAGAGAGGCGTACGAATTGCATTTGAGTCTGGCCAAGCCAATACCCGTTGGGTTTCCCGTTGTTTCTAACAAAAGTGAAAGTAGTGGAAGAGTGTGAAAGCGAGCGGAGGAAATTAATATTAGAAAAGAAGTTTCATCAATAAAGACGAGAACAAGTGACAGTTTCCCAACAAATCAAGGTGCGCACAATCGAAAACATAGTCATCAATCAATCGTCCCAGGTATTTACGCAAGCTCAACTGAATCTACTGAATATGGGGCTGAAATACTCCATTAACGCAAACGCCAAACCTGAAGATATCGTCCTAGAAATCGAAGCCGGGATCAACAGACTTTCGAGCATGCATGGACTGACGGCAGAGGAAAAACAAACGATACAAACCAGCACTGTAGATATACTGAGAAAAGAAACTAGATGGGTCGGAAAGCAGGACGAGAATAGCATCATCAATGAGCTCAAAAATCTACCTGTTTACTTCAGGAAAGCGGATAAAGGGAATGCCTTAATGATCATGGACAAGGCCGATTACGACAAAAGAATGCAGGAAAAACTAAATACGGGACCATTCTTCAGTCTACGAAATAATCCGCTGCCTGAGTCAATAAAAAGAGTGGAGAAAGTGCTGAAAGAATGTGAACCATGGATTCAGGACCTCAAAAAATTCTTAAAAGTAACCAACCCATCGCTACGAAGTATCATAGGACTTCCAAAGGTTCACAAGCCAGGCCATGTAATGCGTGAAATTGTGGCAGCAGAAAACGCCCCTACTCAGAAAATTGTGAAGTGGTTAGTCAAGGAATTCAATAACATGGACAAAAAATTTGTTACCAGAGCAGCAGCGAATTCGGCAGAATTTACTTCAAAGGTTTTGTCCTGGGAACCTATAAAATATGGCGATACGATGGTGTCATTTGACGTCAAGGCACTTTTTCCCAGTATTTTGGTAAAAGAAGCACTTACGTTACTTGAGGAGTGGATTCTGATACAAGGATCAGGAGAACAATGGAAAGCACGAGCCAAAATGTATTTGAAACTGGGTATACTCTGCATGGGTGAAAGCTATTTCACCTTCAGGGGAGAATTTTTTAAATAAACACGTGGTGATCCAATGGGAAACCCTCTTTCCCTGTTTCTAAGCGAAGTTTTTATGGGATTTTCGAAGGAGAAGCTGGCACAGGAAGGTAAACTGCCACATCGATGAGTGCGTTATGTAGACGATATCTTCACGATCATCAAAGAGGATCAGGTCCAGCGAACTCTCACGGCGATCAACTCCATACACAACAACATCAGTTTCACCCACGAGCTGGAGTCGGAGGGGCGGCTACCATTCCTGCACGTGATAGTATGTAGAGGAGCTAATGCATTAGAATTCGAAATATACCGCAAACCAACGGACCCCATGCGGATAATTCCTTTCACTTCGAACCATTGCCAACAGCTAAAATGGGCGACATTTAACTGGCTTGTGAATCGAATGCTCACGCTTCCATTGAATAAGGAAAGCATGAAAAAAGAAACGTCGCACATTTATAAACTAGCCGAGTGGAATGGATACCCCACGGATGAAGTCACCAAATTGATAGCCAAACGAACGAAGGAGATCTTCAACAAAAAGTTCACAACGCTTACTGCGAAAGTCGAGCAACGGTAGAGGTTGGTTGTAACTTTTGAATTAAGGACGGAAACAATGAAGAAGGCTATGAAAAACGTAGACATCGACCTAGTTTATACAGGCTGGGCCACAAAACTGCAGAATTTGCTAGGATCAATCAAGGACCCCATACCCAAAATGGAGCGGAGCGCAGTCTACTAAGTATCGTGTACGAAATGTAATGGATGTTATATTGGACAAACGAGGAGATCACTAGGTGTCAGATGGAACGAACACATAAGAGAAGCAGTCCACAAAAACAAAAAGCAGGATACAAAAAACTTCAAATTAAAAGTGGCACAGCGTATAGTCCTTGAAAAACATGACATCACTGCGGACAACGTGAGCATGCTGAAAACGATTAAAAACGGGTGGAAGCTTGATGTAGCAGAAAGTTTGGAGATATTCAATCGAAAGACGCAGGACATTTGGAACGACGACGCAGTTAACAGATACACCTGGCTATTTAAGCTTACAAAATAATGAACGTAATTAAGTAGTTATTAACGAAAAAAATTTTTTTGAACGGTAAAAGGATCAGGTAATTAGAAATTAAGTAAAAGAACGTTGAGGGATTCGATGTAATTATAGATTCATTTTAATAGTTTAAAGAACTTAGTATAAATATTAGGTCACTTGTAGTTTAGGGAATAGTAGTACTGAGGAAGTTCTCTAGTAGAGAACGGAACAATTGTGTACTGAATTTAAAAAAAAAATAGTAGAATTAATGGGTATTGACTTTCTTTCATTTTTTTATATTTGAAAGTTCTACTAAAGACGGAATATCTTTAACTAATAATTTTTTTGAAATACAATTTAATCAATAGTTTATATTCTTTACGTAGGCATAATTAGATAGGTAGTTTGGTATTTTACATTTATAATATATAATATAATAAATTGTATTTAGAGAAATTTTATTTAAAACAATACATCTTTTAATAAAAACCCCATATTATTCATTCCAAACACTACTACAATCTCTTAAATATATATATAATTCACCATTGTTTTCAGGACTAAAAAGAAAAATAAACCTTCAAATTTTGGACCCATGATATTTTCCTTCGCCGAGTATTCGTATGTTTTATTCACCTGTGAATAACATATATGAATACCGGATTATTGAATTATCATTGCGATTATATTAAGTTTTCTTCTTCTTCTTCTTCTTAGCACTACAGCCCCTTTTGGGCCTTCGCTTCCTGCAAACAGCGCCTCCAACTGTCTCAATCCGTTGACCGCGTCTTCTAATTCGGAAATCCGAGGAGGGATGAACTATCTTCGTCGACCGAGTCAGACCAGCGTTTCCTCGGTTTCCCCACTGACCGCCGGCCTTCAGTTCTCCCAACGAATACCTTCTTGGGTATCCATTGTTCATCCATACGATTCATGTGTCCAGCCCATTGCAGCTTCCGCAGTCTTACAATCCTTGAGACCTCCGGTTCGTCAAAAATTTCATGCAGCTCATCGTTGTATCGAATTTGATATTGGTCCCCGTCTAGCTTCGCTCCGATTATTCGCCTCAGGACCCGTCGCTCAAGGGCGTTCAATATATTTGCGGATGCTTGAGTTAGGGTCCATGTTTCACACCCATAGCATAACACAGATCTTATTACAGATTTGTATACTTGGAGCTTTGTTTTCCCGTGTATGCAGC
This sequence comes from Odontomyia ornata, assembly GCA_963969285.1. Classification (NCBI taxonomy): domain Eukaryota; kingdom Metazoa; phylum Arthropoda; class Insecta; order Diptera; family Stratiomyidae; genus Odontomyia; species Odontomyia ornata. Next base: position 17,891,985 of record OZ017740.1, on the reverse strand, counting down.
TGGTCTTCAAGATCGTCAATACTGAATAGAATAATTTATTTGCGAGCTATATTCTTCGGCGTATTTTGTCTCTTTCATTGCTCGTTTTCGTTATTTTGGAGCCTAAATACACAAATTCGCTAACATTGTATTAGAGGTATTTTTCCTCGACTGCGTCGTGAACTTTGTTTTATTTTCATTGATTTGTAGCCCTACTAGTTTTGCTTCGCTGTCGAGTTTTAGGAAGAGTTCTTTGGCAGTTGTTAATGACTGCGACAGAATGTTGATGTCGTCCTTATAGGCCACTACTTGGCTCGACTTGTATAGTAATGTACCTCGCGTATCGACAGGTTGCTTCCGTATGATGTATTCCAGAGCCAAATTGAATAGCAATGGGGCCAGCCCATCTCCCTGCTTTAGTCCGATATTTGTGTCAAAGGCATCGGTGAGTTGGTTATTGATGCGGACTTGGGAGTTTGTCGACGTCATTGTCATTTTGGTAAGACGGACTGATTTGGCTGGGATGCCAAAACCAAGCATTATTTGCTACAGTACGTTACGATCAATACTGTCGTATGCTTGCTTGGACTCAACGAAAATTTGGTGTACGTCTATGTTGAACTCCCAGCATTTTTCAAGTACCTGCTGGACTGTGAACAATTGGTTGTTGTTGATCTACCTACCCTAAAACCACGTTGATACTCCCCAATAATACTGTTGGCGTATGATCCGATTTTATTTTCTAAAATTTTAGAAAATATTTTGTATACCGTACATAGTAGTGATATGCCTCTATAATTTTCGCACTGTAGCTTGTCACCTTTTTTGTGGATAGGGAATATAATTGATTGACTCCACTCTTTCGGCATACGTTCTTGTTGCCAAATGTACTGGATAATTTTGTGAATAGCTTGATGAACACTACTGCCACCATATTTGATGAGCTCCACTGGAATCTCATCAATGCACGGCGCTTTATTATTCTTTTGGGCTTTAATGATGGAACAAACTTCATCCAGAGTTGGTGGAGCCAATGGAAGCTCTCCGCAGATATCTATAGGCTCCGATGTTCTGGAGCTGTGCGGAGGATTAACGAGGTTCTTGAAATATGTTGCCCATCTTTCCTTGATCTTGATTTCATCAGCGATTATATTGCCGCTGTCATCACGATAGAGCGTGGTTTTGGGCTGATAACCACGTTTCAGGCTTTTCACTACTTTGTATGCTTGGCTTGTGTTATTGCTCGCTAAACTTACATCTATACTTCTCAATTGGTCGTCATAGTATTTTCTTTTCTTAATCCTAATTATCTTCTTCGCTACTCTTCTGAGATTTTCATAGTGTTCTCTCTTCGTCTTAGTTTTCCTACCTACGTATTCTTTGTACGCCTGATTCTTTTTATCTAACGCATTCTGGCACTCATCATCGAACCAATCATTCCTCTTGCGCCGGGCTTGATGTCCGATCGTCTGTTCTGCCACGGTCCTGATAGCCGCTTTCAATTCTATCCAGAGCTCGTTGCTCGTCTTTAACGATGCGTCTGATAAGATGGAAGCCAGCTGGTTGTCGAGGGTCTCCGTGAATATTCCGGCCACAGACGCCCTTTGGAGCCTTTCGATGTCAAATTTTTGTAGCGGACTGGTCTTCGCTGAATATGCCTTTGACATACGACATCGATAGTTTAATTTGATCAAGTAATGATCTGAGTTACAATTGGCTCCTCGGTATGTACGGATGTCAAGTATGCTCGAGGCCCAACGTTGTTGGATCAGAACATGATCGATCTGGTTTTGTGTGTTGCCATCCGGTGATACCCAGGTCGTTTTATGATTGCGTCGATATGAGAAGCAAGTCGAACGTATCACTAGATTTCTGTTACATGCAAAGTCAATCAGGCGCTGACCGTTGTCATTTGTTTCAACGTGGAGGCTTTACCCTCCAGTCGTTCCCCGATGAGATAGCTGATTGCCAACCTTAGCGTTGAAATCACCCAGAATAATTTTTGTGTCGTTTCTGGGCAATGAGTCGACCAGTCTTTCCAGCTGATTGTAAAACGATTCTTTCGTTCCTTCGTCCTTTCTTTCAGTCGGGGCGTGAACATTAATCAGCCAGATTTTGAAGAATTTCGCTTTTATACGGATCGCACACAAACGTTCATTGACTGGCTTAAAATCAATATCGTGCGGTTTGAACTCCCTATCCACAATCCGAATTCTCGTTTTCCAGTAGGCTTCCCACTTTTAAATTTTGTGTGCGATCTCATGTCTTGAATGTCGTTTCCAGTCCAATTCGTTTCCTGGACTGCCAGTATTTTTAAATGATATTGACTGGCCTGTTGTTGTGGCCCATCCTGTATATATTTAAAGAAAAGCTTGAACACTGAAAAATGTGTTGACCAAAATATACTTAGAGCTCCACCGTTTGGTAGTCTGTGGAGCCCTGAAAATTATAACTATACTAAAGGGTGGTCCAACCGTAATGCACGATGTTAATTGTGAGTCACACTATAACGTTAAGTTTTAGCCCAACTTAATTTCACATTTCTTTGTTTCAGTATTTGAAAAATTCAACCATGGAGAGGTACACAATTGAGCAGCGCATTAAGGTTGTTGAAGCCTTTTACGAAAATGGGCGTTCAGATCAAAATGCATTTCGTGCACTTCGTGATTTTTTGGTCAGCATAATCGACCAAATGTGTCCACCATTGGGAGAGTTGTGCGCAAATTTTAGCAAACTGGATCTGAAGGAAATGTGAAATCTTCTGTGCATGCCGACCAGTTCGTTCTGCGGAAAACATTGCTGTTGTTCGTGATAGTGTAGCAGAAGAGCCGTCAACCTCGACTCGTCGTTGTGCCCAACAATTGAACATTTCACGAACATCACTGATGTGAATTTACACGCTTACAAGGTTCAATTGACTCAAGACCTGAAGCCTACTGACCATTTCAAGCGTCGGCAATACGCCGAATAGTTGGTTGAACAGACAGAAGGGAATGGTGACTTTAGAAAGAAACTCATCTTCAGCGACGAGGCACACTTTCACCTCAGTGAATTCGTTAACAAGCAGAATTGCCGCATTTGGGCGAATGCAAATCCACGAGTGATTGTTGTAAAGCCGATGCATCCACAAAGAGTGACTGTTTGGTGCAGTTTATGGGCTGGCGGCGTCATCGCGCCGTACTTCTTCGAAATTGAGGACGGCTAAGCAGTTACCATGAATGGTGATTGCTATTGTGAGATGATAATCGACTTCTTGTGGCCAAAAATTGAGGTTATGGACCTGGACGATATGTGGTTCCAACAGGATGGTGCCACTTGCCATACAGCCAGCGAAGCAATGGCTCTTTTGCGTGAGAAATGCAATGGCCGTGTAATCTCACGTTGTGGCGATGTTAATTGGCCGCCACGATCATGTGATTTGACACCGTTGGACTTCTTTCTCTGGGGATATTTAAAACAAAAAGTATACGTCAATAAGCCAAGAACAATTCAAGAGCTAAAGAATGGGATAATTCAGCACATTAACGACATTGAACCTCAATTATGTCTCAGACTCATTGAAAACATGGACCATTGGATAAAAGTATTCCGCCGTAGCCGGGGCGAACATTCGGGCGATATTTTATCTCACATATAATTGTCATAGATCCTTCTATTATAATAAGAAATATTAACATAATTTCTTTTTTGTTTAAAAGCCGTCGGGCCTTGCTTTGTTGTGTGAGCAGACGCGTTTCGACTACTTCGTCTAAAGGATATGCTAGAGGGACACTGAAGATACCTCGAAGTAGTCGAAACGCGTCTGCTCACACAACAAAGCAAGGCACGACGGCTTTTAAAGAAATAAGACAATTGGCCTGCGGATATCAAATAAACAAAATTATTGATTAACATCATTCTCTGAAAACTTGTTTTGATTACAATTAACATCGTGCGTTTTGGTTGGACCACCCTTTACTTGGTAAAGCTACCTTGTGTTAGAAAGTCAAGATAGGTGAGAGCATTGGATGTAAAAAGACTAGCCTCCTAGAATTGAACTATATACTTCCTGGAATAAAATATGGTGTGGAAGAATTTATTTCCCGTGAAAATGTTGTGCTGCCTCCTCTACACCTAGAGCTGGGAGCAATGAAATAATTTACAAAGGCACTGGATGAAGAAAGAAACGGATTTAAATACAAAAAAAATTTCCTGAACTTGGTTGCATGTTAAATTTAGTTGTTTCCTTTGGTCCTGATGCAAGAAAAAAATCTTTTTAAGAAAATAGTAGCAAATTTTCCAAATTCCCGGGAACATGAAAGAGCAAAATATGTAGACATGTTGAAGAAAATTATTGGACAAGTATCCGAAATAAATAAAATAACAAATATCCCGTCCTAGAAAAAAAACATCTTTTCTTCTTACTTTCCTTAATTTTCACGAGAGGAAAAATCGACGATCCAGGAAGATTTTTAACAATAACCAGTTAAATTTGATTGAAAAGAATTAAATAAAGAACACATTTAGATTGTTTTCATCGCATGTTTATTGGATTACGCTTAGACCTTATGACAGTACATTGTAAAATCCTACTTATACAACACCTTCAACATTTTACTTCTTTTTTGGTTTCAAAACATTGTACAAAATAAGAAGACCAATTACACCATATGTTGCTTTCGCTACCTGAAAAAAGCAATTCAAAATTAGAAAAATATAGATCGTAAAATATTACGTAAGGACTGTACGACCGGGCTGCTACTTACATTGGCACGGCCAGCTGTCGTCGTACCATTGAAGTACTTAGACAATCCAGTTAATTTTGCTTCTTCGCCACCAGCCATTCTGTAAAGAAATACACAATATATTTAGTCCAACTGGAAACTAAACAAATCGAAATAATTACTTTTGCGATTATGTTCAGAACCTGTACTAAGGCAAGTGACAACGACAGATTGAGGTTAAGCAGCAGTTCAAAAAGTGTCAAATTTGCTAACATACCAGTGCTATTCAAACTTTGTAATCTATAGGAACGTTCAATTCTAAGAGAATTTCTATTCGACATTTTGATTGAAATCAAAGTAAGAATAAACAGCAATAACTATTAAATATTTTCATTTACAATTTTGTTTTGTAATCAAGCGAAAGTACGCATATCTGGTACGCACCAGCAAATTTGCAAAATTTATTTAAGCAGCACCACTAATAACTCATATTTCTCCATTGTGAATTGTAAGATTTACCCTCGGTTTTGTTTGTTCCCGGCGCTTTAGCGCCTTTGTTACTTGAAATTTTCCCTATTTTTTGAGTGAAATCCACACTACTTTAGTTACAAATAAAATCTAACATCATGGAAAAAGCTGCTAATGACAAAAAATCCAAGCCGAACGAGAAAACCGATGAGAAACGAAGCAAGTCATCATCGAAAGAATCAGTCACGAATGCCGTCAAAAAGAAGAAGCGAAAGGGCAAACAACAACAGCAACCGGACGGCAAACAATTGAATAAGAAAAAGTCAAAACGAGAGGAGGGCGCCCCGAAGTTGCCATTAACAGGTATAGAGTGAAGATACTTTAAATCGTAGAGATAAATTCAGCGTTCTCCCATTTATAGGATATGTACGTTATATGAACAAACGACGAGACGAATTGAAGACGGAATTTCCGGAAAAGACATCCATTGAACATACGAAAATAATAGCGGAAGAGTGGAATTCCTTATCTGAAGATTTGAAGAAACCTTTCTTACAAGCCGCTGAGATTGATAAGGAGCGGTAATTGAATTTATATTCATATGAGTGAAAACTTACGAAATATTCATTGTCAACCCATTTTGATTGTTTACCAACCACTTAAACGATCAAATATAGTACCTAACCTTCACTAAAATATTTTCTACCAAATTACTTGACAACCTTTTATCTACTTTCCAGCTACAACAAAGAGATCAACGAGTTCAACAAATCGAAATCAGGATCGCAGAAAGTCGAGGATTCAAGGGAGTGCACTCCTCAATCGACTGGTTCGCGAAACTCCAACGGTAGCAACGATAAGAACTCCAGCCAAATGAACGGCAGCAAGGATCCAAGTTTATCGACACCGATGGCTGTCATCCCAAAACAATTTCGGCGAAATGGAGATCAAGGAATTCCTATCTTCACTGATGAATTCCTTGAGCACAATAAAACAGTCGATTTAGAGCTCCGTGTGCTGCGCAAATCGAATGTTGATTACGAGCAGCAGAACTCAGTGCTAGAGAAACATATTGAGAACATGCGATTCGGACTGGAAAAGATGAATTCAGAGAACGCTGAGTTGGAGGAGAAGAACAAAATATTGGAGGCCTACTTGGATAAGTTGAAGAGTAAATTGATTCAGTCTATGTCAGGACTATCGCTGCCCAATGTATCAAACGGCGCCACACATGATAATTTCGATAAGTATATGGCAGACTTGCATTCAATGGCAACGTCCAATTCACATGGACCTGCTTGTCTGAACAAAGCAAAAGATATAGTGAGAAAACTTGATCTCCAGATACAATTGTAATAGATTTTAAGAATGTGGTTAAGTGTAAGAAATATATTTGGATTTTTGTATGCACAAACTATTGTTCTTTCATTACTTATTGAGGAGGAAACATTTTTTATTCTTTTGTTTTTAAGAAATACTCGTGTGGGTTGCAAGAGTACTGCTCACTTAAATTTTTGTGTGCCTTACAACAAATACTTATCGATTGCAGACGCTACCATTACCTTAGAATCGGGTGACATTAGCAGTTGGATTGGATGGCAGGCTTTGAACTTCCAAAGTTCGAGGAAATCGTAAAGTGAATAATGTTTGCTTATGGGATTAAGTGATTTTTTCCCCATTCATTCTACAGGAGTCCAGTCAGCAACCAGTGGGTGGAGGAATTACGGGGTACTAGCCTACGGGACCCATATGGTATTTCACAAAAGTGTAGAGTATATTTCTAAGAAATCTCGAGTGAAGGTGTCGAATCTTAATGTCGCTAATAATGATATAAACCTGATCTTCCAAATACAGATGGAAATAGGATAATAGAAGTTTGCCCTGATTCCGACCAGGATACCAATACCACAAGATTTTGTTGTTGTTTATCTTACCAAATATTCTGAAAGTATTTGTGTCCCTATCTCACAGTTTGGTAGATGGTTCAATTCGAAATGATTCGGGACCCATTTTGAATTGGTCCATCTACCAAACCCTGAGATAGGGACACAAATACTTCCAGAATATTTGGTAAGATAAACAACAACAAAATCTTGTGGTGTTGGCGCTATTCCCAATTTAGCACTACGATATTTGCCTGAGCTAGCTATTAAAAATTATTGCATATTTTCCGCATGAGTGGAAAAAGGCCAAAGTATTTCCGAACATTAAAAAGGAAAGGAATCTTCGTACCTTTAAAGCTATCGCCCAATCAGCTTGCTGCCTAATATCAGCAAGGTGTTTGAAGTGATACTGAGCCAAGCACTAAGCCCCCACATCGAAAATTGTGAGTTTGATGCCGAGTTGCCAATTTAGTTTCGGTACCAGACATTCGACCCTACATGCGATAACGAAGATAACCTCAAAAAATTGTTGGAGCATGTCTCATTGAGATGAAGAAAGCTTTCGATACGGTATAGCTAAATGAACGCATTTTTAAGCTCCTTCAGGACAAGTCCCCCAGATACCTTGCCTCCATGATGTGCAATGTATTGTACGGGAAATTGTTTCTTATAACTGATGCAATGTGACGACAATACGCAATTTCCATGTCTTGAAAAGTCTACAGCAAGGAACAGTTACTGTGCCTCTGCTCTTCTCCATATCCATTGGCAAGCTATTGAGCGGCTTTTATTTTAGCGTTGTAATGATTTTATAAGTCTAAGACCGGTCAAGGAACCAACCTCTCATCGGTTCTAGACATTAAGTCTGAGTAGTGCCAACGGATGGTACCCACCTGTCAACCAATCCGTGCACCGTAATCCATTCACGCGGTGGCTGCTTGTCGGCCAGCTAGATCGGAGAGGATTTCGGTCGTGGGTCTCCGAATGGATTACGCTCATCTACAATCTTCAGCCACCAATACATGCCCGTTTTCAAACGCGTCACAAACAAAACCATACGGAGAGGAAACCTTCTTTACGTTACTCCGTATTTCTTCATTCAATCAGTCAAGAACAAAAATCTAATCTTTACTTCGCGTTCCCGAATTTCCGACGCGGTACCGAAAAGTATGCTACGCTAACTCAACCCAACGAAAGCTACGCTAATAAAAAGGCAAAACAACAAAGGTACCGCGTACCGCGCGCGACGCGAAACCGACCTCACCGGATTTTCTCAAACTCTATTTCCCGCTGAAAGAAAGAACCACTGGAAAGGAAAATCGTGTTTCGAGTTAGCCATTCATGTTGAGCTTATTATTTTCATTGATCATTTTCATCCTATCACAATTTAATTTTAACCTTATTCAATCGATTAAATTTCTAGTCAATATATGTATATTTAAGTTTACATTACATTAACAGAATTCTTAAAAATTTATTCAAGTTCGTTTCAGTTCCGTTTTTTTTCCATGCACATAAAAAAAATATATATATTTTTTTTAATCCTATATGGTACCATAGAATTTTTTTAATTTCATGGGAAATTTATACACAATTTCTAGGATTTTACTTGAACTTAAAAACAAGATTTATCGGAACTTTTTCTTGAGACGTAATATCTAGTTACATTGGTTCTAAAAACTTCTAATAAATTAAACTATATTACTGTAGGAATGTTTATATGAAATTTTTAAAACGCATATGTTTTCAATGGAGCAGTTCATAACTTAATTGTTGATCAATTTGATATCAGTTACTAACTAAAATGTTCTGTCTCTACTGTAAATTTAAACGCGATACCAATATTTTAAATTATTTGTTTCATATTCATTGAAGATCAAACTATCAAGGACTTATAAAAGATACGATAGAACTAAAAACATGACTAAGCACGTTTAAATTGTTTAGTTTAAAACAACTTATTAAATGATTTCCTATCGGTTGGTTGAAGGCGCAAATATCAATTCACAGCGAATAATTGTCTCTGAGTTCGACACTCCACCCCATATTCTCACCGCTATCAGATAAAATAGTTTAAAAAGGAATGCAAAATTAAAATTATTCAGGGATTAAAACCTTTTCAAGTATGTACAATTGCCTCACAAAAAATTTAAAACTCACAGCGAATACGTTTGCACTTAATTTCGTTTTGAATTTTTCTTATCCAACAGTTGAAATTGTTCTGTTTTCTAAGGGCATTCATTCGGAATTTTTTTTTTATATCATATGGAACAATATGCAATCATATTGTCCATGAGATGAATTCTTATATATTGATTTTAGTCTTTGAAAGGGATGCCTCAATTTATGCTTCAATTCGATACTAAACCAAATATATTGTTGATCATTTAACAACAATGACTAGATTCTATTAGCTGGAAGGTGTTTTTATATGAAAACCAAAAAAAAAATGGCGCGGAGTAAATTTTCCATTTTCGTTTGCATTACAAGAAAGGCAAAAGCATAAGAACGACAACTAATTTTTTCTGTGGCGTTATCCTGTTTTTTTGTTGGCATCTCTTTAAAATTCAATGGGGATCGGAGAAATCAACAGCAATTTTTTTATTTACTGTTCTGGCGTGGCTTCGGTTGATCCGTTTCATATATCATTCTTAAAAGACCCCAGTTTTATAATCGCGCAAATCAACCAAAGCAAGGGATTATTTCTTGAAGCAAAGCAACATTTTTAAGAGCGATTTCGTCATAGATTAATTTTCTCATACTTTTATGGATACAATAGCTAACGAATTGTGATTTTCTCAAAGTGAATAAAAGCTAATCGCAATAAGACCATTCACACATGCGTTTTTTGATATTTTCAATATTTCCGGTCAACTTTACACTCTTCCGGGAGGAAATACAAAATCTTGTTTGCTGCTTACGTTAATCATTTTACAATATATAAAGTTCATCCGAAACAACATCTAATTAAAAAATAAATAATAACGCAAACAATCTAGCCGTTGCTGACCATACGAGCATGCACGATCTTTGAAAGTAAATTGAGCTTTTCCAATTAAGTTACTTATATAACTTACATATATTTCATCGAAATTTCTACTTTTTAACGTAATGGCTGCTTTACGATAATCGTTTGTGTATTTGAGTGACTGATTTTCATTTTCGCGTAACAATGTTCGTTTCCTTTCTGTTGCGATTAAATTTGCGATTATATTCGCGATCCATCAAAAAGGCATACTGAAATGTAGGCCCGCGTCGGGGGCCACTCTCAAATTCTATAAATAACGTGGCGGTCCGGAATTATATGGCCTCTGCGGTCTTTGTACCGTACGATAGGTTCCATCGAATGGTGAGTTCGAGCGTTGATTGAAATGATGATAATTATTCGATGGTATTTGATGTTGCATTCCACGTAATCCAATTGGTCCCGTAAAATCTGCTAGCCTGATTCCTTTGATGGTCGTTGATGGGCCACCTTCTTCAGCAAAAACTCCCTCCCTTTTCGATGTAATGCGAGGTAGAAGTTACCAAGCTATCTCCTCAGTTGTTGGAGGTAGATAACCGAACTTCCAACGTGCAATTTACAATTATCTTAAACCACCCGGCAAATCTTAAATCGCGACCGGCCAACTCAAGGTAAACTCTTCTTGGGTGACGTCCACTACGCGCACACTTCACTGCCATGTGGCTGTCAATTCCTCTTAACATCCCACGACAAAATTGACGTGGGATGTGCGCCCGTTGCAACCAACGTGAAATGGCAAGCCACCTAGCAGCAAGGTGTGTTAGTAGTGGTCGCCAGCGGCGTCGCATGATTCATTACAGCATGTCGCCAACGCGATCATTGCTAGTATTTGCTGATGATCTGATCATTTATGTGGCAGACCGAAAAGCTACAATAGTTCAGAGCAAACTGAAATACTTCAGTTGGACAAAGCAACCTACACAAAATGTTTAATGATGCTCAGCTCTATATGGACAATTGGCGAATGAAAATCAGTCCATAGAAGTGCGAAACAATATTTTTTGGACCACGCTGGGGTTGTTCAGTTAAAACCTGAAACACAATTGGAAGGATTTCCACATTATGGCTGTTGTTGGTGGTTCAGAAAGGGTTCCTCATAAATTCAGTGTTCAATGCCTTGGCGCTCATCTCGATCAGTATCGAAACATGTCTAAATCATGCTCAATAAAGCACCATAAGTAGTCAAGTCCTTTGGATGACCCTTTCTTTCCAGATAAATTGATCAATAAGTCAAAGCTATATGTTACAAGACCTGGATACATCAGTGTTGGCATATGTGTGACCATTTTCATGACAAAGGCCCTTCGATATTATAAGCCTCGTTAATTTTAATTAAATCGTCTTTATTAATTCATTTTATCATTATTCGCGTTAATTTGTGTTAACTTTGTCGATTTCAAAGTTCTACATTTCGTATTTAACATTGACTTTTTTGTTCTCTTTTCACGGAAGTTATTAAAAAACTTCCGTTTAGGAAATTACTTTTATCTTTCTCGATAATGCTTTTGTATTTCAGCTTTACACCTTGTATTAATGTTATTAAATTTCACCTTCTTAAATAACATTTAATTTAATTTAAGTGGATCCATTGAATGGACGCCGAAACTCCCGATTTTGAAAAGTATCAACACCCTACCTTGCATGAGTATAGTAAAGTATAGCTGAATATTTTTAACGATTTCTGTTCATGAATATCTTATATGGATGTCACATCTTGTATAATCAGAATGCTAGTACAATGGAAAAACGTTTTTGTGGTTGGGAGATGAAAGCTATTTACGCCCTGAGTACAGATGCGTGGACATCTGAACTACCCACTGAATATCTCCTCTGTCAATCCGAGGACCTAACATGGAACCATTTCACATATTACTTCGGGCTAAGCCTCGTTTCTCTGCGCCGTGGGGCGACTTCAAGTTGGGGGATCCTGCCTCTAGCGTGAGGGAGGGAGGAAGAGGGATTGCTAGAAAAGTCATCCCCAACCTCGATATCCTCGGCTGCTGTGAGCCCTTTTTATCTTTTCGGACTGCCCGAATAAAATGCGCCACATGGTTGTGTTTAGAAAAATCAAGAGTTTTTAAAAGGAAATGTCTTCGTGCATGTATTGGTCTGTACAGAAAGCCTGAGACGGATTTGAAACACTATATATCGAATTGAAGATTTTATCAAACTGTTAAAGTGACGAGAGAGGCGAAAGAGAATGGTAGGATTCGACGAAATTGGCCTTGTCTGAGGAAGCGTGAATGGGCTGGCAAGCTAGCATTGCGGTGTCGTGGGGCGGGCTCTTTTCCCCCAGCATAAAGATCCACTACAAAATAATTTCGCATCCAATAATTTCGAGGGTCAAAAGAATATCGACCGGAGTCGAGAAGGAGGTAAACTACTAAGGGTCACAAATTGCTGACAGAGGACAAACCAGGCCTGGAGAAAACAGACGGACTTAAGAGGACTTCGTCGTTACCGGCGATACTTAGAACCCCCAAATAAGAGTGGGGCATCCAGGTGGAAGCAATGCCTCCTCACACCCTCCCAACCGGGTCAATATCCAAATGTAAGCGTAGCCATATTTCTCATTTTTATGAAAAGCTCATACAATCATAATTTGAATGAATTTTTCCTTTACTCGTAAATGAGAAATATAACCGTTGCAAGTTTATGTCATTAAATTATATGAGGGAACCGCATAACACTATGCAATAAATAGGCACGCGATCGAAAGACCATTAATTAAGGTATCGCAAGATCAACCCATATAATGCAAGGAATGCAGATCAATTCGTAATACCTTTTGCCAGAACTGATCGTCTAAAGAACGATGACACGAATGATGCTCTGTGTATATATAATAATCTACCAGAAATGGTTAAGAAAGCAAACTTACTTTTGGTATTTAAGAAAATACTTAGGGATGATTTAATGAACACTGATTGAATCGTGGACCTGAAGATATATTTTTAAAGCTCAGTATCTTAGGGCATTTTTGACCCTATCGGTGAGATAATTGAAGAGATAGTTACAATTTTTTTAATGCGTCTTATAATATTAATTTTTTTGTATTTCTGAGAGCTGATCATAAATTTAGGCTAGATATTAATAAAAGGATTAAATCACATTATTTTGTGTGCCCCTTATACTGAAGTATTGAACATTGTCTTAGTGGCACACTTGACGAAGCAACGAAATGTGAATGCAGATCACACGAGCGTTGTGCGACGAAGAAAGAGTGATGGAGAGAGTGGTAGCGAATGAAAGTGTTTAAAAAAACAATTTCTACACTCATTCCACGCTCTTGCAGGGTATCCCGCCCCATCACTTGTCTGTTTGTATACTGCAGCTGTCTAGTTGACAAATATCAAATATGATTGGGCGAGGTCATACACTTCAGCTTGCTGCCGTCTTCCAACAGGTAAATACGGTTTTCTTAGACAAGAAGGAAACGAGAGGAAGAAAACAAAACGCATGAGTCGCGAAAATTTTCCAACGGCCTAGCCGCACGCACTGCAAAAAATGCGTGCCTATCTGATGTGCTTCTGAAAATTTTTGAGTATCAAGGCATGCTGACTTCAATTTTTTTATTTAAGAACTCAACTACGAATAGGACAAAGTTTTGTTCAAATTCCGAATTTAATTCAGGATGTGTAAGTTTACATGGATTTGCCGTTTTCGTTGCTAAGTATCTAATTTTAGTGTGATTATAAAACGATTTCTTTAGTTTCGGCGATTAAGTCAATTGTCCTGGATAGTGTGTCATTTAGTTACCCGAACATTACATTTAGCACGCTCGATTTCAGGACTCTTGGACCAGAAACGACGAAATTGCGAGCATTAGTCATCTGAATGATTTAGTGGGCCCTAAATCAAATTTGAAGAACGCATGAATTTCTTACGTTAAATTTTAATCCTCTCTATTTTAGAATATGTATTTTCCGAAGTCCATGGTAGATGAAATTATTTTCGAGGCGGTGCCTTTTAATTTTTTCCGTAATGTCATTCTACAATTATAGATAATTGTTGATTCAAGCCCTTCAGCAACAGAGATGTGTATGGGAGGCCTGGAGAGTGTAATTTTTAATATATGGTATGCAATATCAATTATAACATTTTTTGTTCAGGCTTTGAATCGAACTAATCAGCGTCATACAGCTTACAGTATTGATGTGATGCCAGATTCAGGGGATGTATGTAATGGCTACATGAAAATTTTGCCCATATTTTATATCTACATTTGATTTCAGGATTTGTATACTGTAAATACCGTTCACGCAGCCATTGATGACTCGTCAAATTGTATGGTTTTAAGGCCAGATTCCGGAAATGTAGGTGTATTTTATATATTATTTTGACAACTATAAACATCGTGGTTTTTAGGACTTGTTCAAGGTGGACTTAGCGACTGAAAAAATAGAAGCAATGTTTGAATCCAATATGGAAAATGTAAGGTTTCAGTTTGAATTTTAGATTTAATTATATTTGAGACTTTTTGCAGTACAATGCCAATGAAAATTTGACAACGAGTTCATTGCTTGCGGACAGCTTTGAGAGCGTAAATTTCCACTATATTTCATGCTTCGTTGATTTTGGCATTTTATTGTTTTAGGATTTAGCTTTAATGAATGCTGCCCCCAATATAATGATGGCCGTAAAGCCGAATTTCCTGCATTATATTTGAATCCCAATTTAATTGTTTTCATTCTAGATTTCCATTGAAACTGACTGCGTAATCTTCGGCATGATAAGCTAGTTTTTTAAGACTTAATTTCGAAGAGCAGTCATAGTTTTATGCTAGTATTAACATTTATGTGAAGTCTTAGGTAAATGTTTGGACGTCAATAGATTTGTTCACAAATCGTATTGAATACAAATCTATTTTCTTCCAAATCTCCCTTCAAATATTATCTCAACTTAAATTAGACCATTATAAACAAAAATAAAGAAGTAGGAAGTACGATATTGCCTTTCATTTTTTTAATGGTGCCATCTGCAATACAATATGAGTAGTTGAATCAAAATGATAAAAGATTAATTTTATCTGATATAATTATTAGGATTCACTTTCCAGTTTAGACAAACGTGATAAATCTGTCACAGGATTTAAATTTATATATGAGGTAACTCGGTATACTTTCAGAATGTTCTCCTTTTGGGGTAAAACAATTCATGATAGAACATAGCCGCCCTAATTATCCAACAAAATTAACTGAATATGTTTCCTATGACGTAGATTACATCGCTGGATTTGTCGTCTTCAAAATAGAAAAAACCGAATTTTCGGAAAGATCACTTATGACCTACAAAACAAAAGGCTACATGAAATCACCTTCGGAAAGTGTAAAACAAATTTGCCAAAAGACGGAAAGTATCCTTCAACGAAATATCAAACTAATGACAAATGATGAAAATACATTGGCAAGAAAATAATATCTTAAAATTATAATAGTGGTCCAAAAATATTTTTTTAGAAAATGAGTTATTCAGTGACTACAAACAACATATGATCGGAAGTGGTCACTATTACTCCCTTTTAAGTTTAATAATCAAAAAGTTCCTCAACACCAGGCATTATTTTATGTCTGCAAGATGTTCTATTCACCAAAAACTGAATAAAATAATTCACAGTTCAATATGTAAGGGAGAAATATTTAATAGAAAAAATATTGCCATGAATGTTATTACATCGGAAAATATTGCTATAAATTAAAGACCTAGAAACAAAATAAGATACACATGATCTGATTATATATATTTGACTCACGTTGTTTGTGTCTAAATCTCCTAACTCCAATATTCCTCAGAAAATTAAACAGTTGCTCTTCATTATCTTATTATATTTTTATCAATAATCTCTATAGTACAGTAAATATAGCACGAAAAAAAAAGGTTTGGTCTAAGAAATGACCTACTGGGATTTGACTTGATAAATCGAAAGGGGGGGCATAAAAAAAACTTAACTTCAGATTTCCGAAGTGATCCCCCCCCCTGCTTTTGAGAAAATCCAAAAACATTTTGAAACGCGTTTTTCTCGGAATCTATGGGTTTTAAAGAAAAGTTTATTTAACAAAAAATGTTCAGGACACTGTTATCTACATTTTATCTCATTGGAGCAAAGTCGTCCGACTGAAAATACAAAAAGTAGGTGGCGCTAAAGTATCAAATAAGTGGTTTTTTGGCATTTTCAATAAAAAAAATTATTTTTTTATAATAATGTAAATGGAAAAGTTGTTCGTCATAAAATTATCTACAATTTTTGTTCAAACAATTTTTTTTGTAAAACTTACCGTTAACGAGCTGGAGCTTGCCAAAGTGTAAAAGTCGTACATTTATGTGCCGCGCCGATGCGTGTATTCCATTCATTTTATCGAAACATTATTTTTCGATTAATAGACCGTAATGTTTACTTAATATTCTCATTTTTAACAATAATTTTGATAAACAATTAACAATAGTAACCTTTTAGTACTGCTTGTTGTAAACGGTCAACATTGAATTAAAACAAATGTAAGTGAAGGTAGTAGTAAAAGATTCACTCAAAATCTGAAGACTAATTTTTTTTAATTTAAAATTCGTAGCTATTCATTTATTAATTTCAAGCATTAAACTTTACATTGTGTGATTTTATTATGACAGAAATTTAACTTTCGTCGATTTGGCATTCAATTCAATTTATATTTTGCATATTTTACGATAAAACAATTTTACCTTTGTTGATTTTGCGTCCAATGCAATGTTCATTTTGAGTCAAATTTATGCAAATCTTTGAAGAAAATGCAAAATTGGATTATTGCAAACTTAATGTAACTTCTTGGTGAACAGTTTTGTAATTATAATTGGTTCTTTCTGTGACTCAAAGTAATGATTTTAATTAATTACATATAATACAATTGAATTTTCTTTGATGCTAGCTTTGATGCTAGAAACCGGTCCTTTGTCCAAACTATGCCGACCGGCCCGGCGAAAGTGAAAGTAACCGTTAACTATGCTGCACTGCATCTTTTCGCCTACAGCTCGTTAACGGTAAGTTTAACAAAAAAATTGTTTAAACAAAAATTGTAGATAATTTTATGACGAACAACTTTCCTATTTACATTATTATAAAAAAATAATTTTTTTTTATTGAAAATGCCAAAAAAACCACTTTTTTGATACTTTAGCGCCACCTACTTTTTGTATTTTCAGTCGGACGACTTTGCTCCAAGGAGATGAAATGTAGATAACAGTGTCCTGAACATTTTTTGTTAAATAAACTTTTCTCTAAAACCCATAGATTCCGAGAAAAACGCGTTTCAAAATGTTTTTGGATTTTCTCAAAAGCAGGGGGGGGGGGATCACTTCGGAAATCTGAAGTTAAGTTTTTTTTATGCCCCCCTATCGATTTATCAAGTCAAATCCCAGTAGGTCATTTCTTAGACCGTAAATGCTATATTTACTGTTCTACTATACATGTTCATTGATTGTATTTAACTCAAAGTTAAGTTAATTATCACATTTGCATTGGACACCTTAAATGAGAAACTAAAAAAAATATATAATATCATTTTGAATTAAATATTTTTCTCATGGTGCTATTAATTTGAATTTTCCCGCCATTTGATTTCATTTGCCCCTGCTTTGTCGAGACTACCCTTGGTTTAAGCCACTACCAATTCAATCGAAGAAACCTTACAAATACATCGCTGATATCGGCAAATTTTTTGGGCTATCATTTACTCCTTTTCTTCTCTCCCTACGGTATCCATTCTGTCTGACATCTATGGTCACAACCTTGTTTGCGACTACGTCTACCTCGGCCCATTTTCACGTACGACACCATTTGCAAAAGTTATGACATCTTCCGATAGGGCGATTAGTTTTGCGCCACCCTGTATTTGACAGGCATTTCGAACATTGTTTGATCTTAAAATCTCGAAAATCTGTATCTCAATTGTTGAGTTTAATTTAATTAGTAAATAACATTGAAGTCTTTAGTTTGGTTCTGCTATTTCAATCTGCTCAATGTCGATTTCCTAATAGTCGAATTGCGTTTTCTGATTTTCATGTTTGAATTCTATGTGTGTAAGTTTGCAGCGGCTCACTGATTTGATAGGTGGCTCTGGAGTCGAATTCAATTCTGAAAAATACTTTCGTAAAAGGTGTCGAGCGGATGATTCGTGTCGCTTTGAGTTCGATTATGAAAAATTAAGTGAAAACTCGTCGCTGATGCTAAAATAAACTTTAAAACTAGTGCAATATATCGTGTGTAAAGTGTTATATTCGTTCACACTAAAATTTGCATAAAATTAGACATTTTAAAGGCATAAACTCGTGAAGTAAACCAGCCACAATACCAGCCCAACAGCGTGAGCGTGAAATAATGGCGGAAGAAGATTGGGACGACGTAGAAGCCATGTTGGAGGCTCCCTACCGAAAAGACGTGAGTAAACATACTTGTTTCGTGTTTTTTGAATTGTATTGAAAATTGTGGGAAACGTATCAGGATTATCTGAAACTTGATCAAATTAATGTTTCGTCTAACATTTGGGAAGGAATCCTCGTGCGTTTCTTCAAATTTTCGCAAAATACAAAGTACATCAATGAGAATGTGCTGGAAATAATTTTTTTACAGTAGTTTGTAAGGAAACTATATTTAAGTCAAAACGGCACTCATTTATCCCGTTTTACATTTATAGACAAGAGAAATTGTTGATAATCGAGCATCAACGCCGTCCGACCAGCAGAGGTACTTAGAAAACAAAAACACAAAAAGAAAAAATCACATGACGCTATTGAAATTGGAAATTATTTAATTATTTAGAATTCTAAGACTAGGCGTTATTGAAGGTTGTTTATCTAAAACAAAAAATTTCGCTTCTAGGCACTCACACTCGGCTGCAAAGGTCTAGGGGAAAAGGACTGAGAATAAAACAGTCTCCAGGCGCATGTTGTGAAAGTATCTTTCGAGATGTCTTGCACACAGCCCAACAGAGAAGTGTTTTTGGGTGCGTTTGCGCTCCTTCTGATACGTAAAGTTTAGGCAATATGCTTTTTGGATTTGGAAGTCGCTCTGCATGTTTCGTGGTTGTTTCGTCGATTGCTGTGCGAACGGTCGTCCGTAATGGCTGGCTTTGAATTACATGTATTGAATATTAAAAGATGTGAGAACAAGCTACTTGCTTCCGCAATGAAGTGAATAATTTATCACAATGGTAGAAAGCATGTACTACCTTCACAAACGAGAAGATCCTTTGAATTTCATTTCGGAAGGAAGGCGTAGCTTGTACAGCTGAAGTCAACATTTTCTAGTCAGCATCAACAAAGCTTATCTACTACAAAAGTATAAAATAGTCTCATTAAAATTGCATAGAAGTTATCAGTAAATGTCGTCAAACCGAGGGTCGTTCGCTATTGCGGATCCAACGAAACCACCAAGAGTCATGCTGAACGGACATTTTTGTTGAATTTATTCTTTAAACATTAAGCTTTTAAGTTTGTACAGTATAGTATTGAAGGAACCTTTAAAAACATTGTCCCTTTTGTACCTTATTCAGGTTCACGCGCCTCCGCCTCAATGTGTGCGCAATAAAGTGAAGATTCCGGCACATGTCGTCCGTCTACTTGCCACCATCATCCGATAGAGAACCCAAACGGCTTTCTCTATGAGGGGCAGCTACTAGAGCTTAACCTGCATTGAATTAATAAAACACTTTCTTTTCATGTCACTCTAGATTGTGTCCCGATTGAAATTGACGGGCCATTGGGGTCCTACGAGAGGGTTGTGTGAAAATATCTCTCCACTGCACTGATATGTATCGTTTCCGTAGATTCATCGACAATAATTATGTACGAAGCAAATGACAAAAAAAATCAATTTTGTATTAAAAAATACTTGAAAGTTGCGTTCAGCATGTAAATCGTTTATTTTTTACAGAATATCACTTCCGGTTTGTCTGAGTGTGTGTTAATGAAAATTGGAGGAAAAACAAACGTTCTATCGCTCCGTGAAACGTTATTAGCAATCGTTTGGTCGTCAACGTAAAGTGTAATGTTGAAACAAGTAATAAAAATAAAATTTAAATTGGGAGGAGAGCTATTTCAGATCATATGGCCGTATTCTGTCCAGGGTGCTGTTCGAGTCGAATTGTGTGAAAAATGTTATCACATATTCGAGTGTGCTTATTCTAATATATTTATTTATCAATTTCACTAATTGCTAACACTTAGAAAATATCATTGCTTAATCATTAAAAATTGTCGTCGTTTAATTTATAAACGAAATTCTCTGGAACTTTGTTAGGTTTAAACTTATCGCCATTGGAATTATGTATTAGTCTGGTCGCCAGTTTCGGCATACAATGCTGTGCGTTAATGAAGGAGGGACACATCAAGATAACATGTCTTGGAAAATCAATGAAAATATCGGGAGTGATAATTGACGAATTTCGTCGTAATTCTTCCAACACAACAAAAGTCGATGATTCAGCGCATTTTACGATAAAACTGCAATGGACATCAGCGACTAATCATCTAAATGAACGTCAGCTTTATCTTGATCAAATAGAGGACGGACGAATTAAAACACCATTATTCATATGTGGAACGTAATATAAGCGGATTTTAGTTGCGGCACGAGATTAATGTTCTTCACAGGAACCAAATAATTATCTGACAAAATCATGGAGATCAACGAACACGGCGAACGTGTAATATTGGTAGTTTGGAGATCTTACATGTCCATCGGATGGCTAACGCTGGTTACAAGAAATGATTTGAAGCATATTTCCTGTTCTTATAGAAAAAGCAGTCAACTCTTCAATTTATTGTATATTTACGTAATTTTTAAAATTGTTTCTAATATGTGAGGCATGATTCTTATGCTAGCTAATCCCCGATAGTTTAATTTTATACTCGGTTGAGGGAATACGAGTATAGTACAAATTATAATAATTTTATTTCCTGATGTAATCAATACCATCAGAAGTGCAGCTTAAATAATACTTAGTGGGTAATTTCCCTTGAGGATTGTTGAACCTATCAGAAAGAAAAAACTTTAGCCAATTTTTATATTTACAGATCTCAAAGTAGAGTCAATAGCGATTGATAATCCTGATGATCGATTCGCATGCACTAATTTTTTCCTTTATTTTCCAAGATGTTGCCATTTGATCGGGCATGGTGTTAAGATGGTGTTGTGTGAAAATACATTTTTCCCAGATCTTTAAGGATGAAGATCTGTATCCCTCCATACAATTTGTCAGCTCTAGTTGTAGTTGCCTAAATCACCGACAGATGGCCGAAAGTCGTAGGCCAATTTGTATGAGAAAATATTGATTTTTATCTTTCATTATCTTGATTTGAAACAAAAACAATTTTTAATCATGTCCGATCGAATGGCTTCAACATCGTGCGAAACTAGGAAGATAAAATTCATGTCGATTCGCTTTTTTAAGTAATAACCTATCGGCAGTCCGATTTTAATAAAAACATGGATCCGAAAGCACTAAAGGTAGAAGTCAAAATATCAGTATTTGCTTCTTGCCACTTCCTTTTGTTCGAAATCTACAATGTTCAACAATTTTAAGATTTGTATGCAGAAGTTATTAAAGCCATTAACATTTATTTTGCGAATCAAAGCATTCTTAAAGTAAATTACGAATTTTTTTTCGGAGTACATAATCGTCCATCGGAACAAACACTTAGAAATTTGGTCCAAAATTGTGAAATTGGAACCACTAATATGTGAAAGAGCGAAAATAGAACAATTTTTGCCGATAGTTTGTTAGAACCAAAGAATAAAATAAAGAAAACAAAGGTTGAATGTGGAATGAAAATACTGGAAGCTAAGTACTTTAGATTGTAAGGTAGAATCTTAGCGATGATTACCTTTTGTGAACCTCCACTTTTTAGTAGCAGGGATCACGTCTACTCACCTGTTTAATAAGAATCCATCGCACAACATTCCATATCCGAACCTTGGCGTTCCGGTTTTTATTGTTAGGGTATTTCATTCCAAGACCATAACGGAATTCGGGGTGATATGGGCAATATCGCACTCAACCATGTGATTATTACCTAATTCTTCAATTAGTACCCATCACAGCTTGGTGGGCTAATAGTCCGACAGCAGCATCATAAGCTCAAACTCGATACCGCCACCGATGTTCGAACTTAGGAGCTACTGCACAAGTGAAATGCCCTAACCTACTGCTCCACACGGACTATCACCGTGTTTGGGCACTGTGACATCAATGTGGATTCTTTGCCACGGCTCTATTGAATCTTCCCAGTGATGTAGAGGGGCCTTTTCAGGATCGTTTTGTTGTAAACGGCATGCTCTACATGCTTTCAGTAAACGTAACTACCAGCTAAACGCTTCATTTTATGCATTCTGATATGGACTTTATGTAGTTTATTCAGCACTATTTCCCGAAACGAATTTGGTATTAATCGAGTACTTTTGAATATGCACTCGTCTTGTAGAGTTAATTCGCTTTCACTGGGCGGCTCTATGATTGGTGCTAACTCCGTGTCTCTACTAGTCTCTTGAGAAATTTTAGTATCTGTAATTGTCAATGTTTAGTCCGTGTGTTGTAGTGGTTAGAGCATTCACTCCACATGCTGAAGGTCCCTGGTTCGACTCTCGTTGGCAATGAGATTTGTTTCGAGTAATTCTTCGGACGAACCATAAGCCCGTTCAGTTATGATACGTTAGAACGTATCGCAGCTGGGTGGACGGACAGATGGCCAAAGCGTGGTAGTGACCATATCACCTTCCCAGGTGGGTCCCAATTCATTCGATCAAGATAATGAGAAACTCTTAACTATCTCTGTGCATAGTACTAAAGCAATTGTCAATTTATGTATTTGACAGTTGAAATGCGGTGTGTTGGTCAACCTTCCTTTCCTTTCTTCGTAGCACTACAGCCCCTCTTGAGCCTTCGCTTCCTTCAACAAGCGCCTCCAACTGTTTCGGTCCATTGACCGCGTCCTTCAATTTCGAAATCCGAGCAGCGATGAACTTTTCCGTCGATCGAGTCAGACCAGCGTTTCCTCGGTTTCCCCACTGGTCTCCGGCCTTCAGTTCTCAATCGTTGAGAACTCTGGCTCGCCAAAAACTTCATACAGCTCATTGTTATATCGAATTCGCCATTGGTCCCCGTCGAGCTTCGCTCCGATTGTTCGCCTAAAGTCAGAGCTTTTCTAGAGCCAAATTCGACAGGTAGCTTCTGTATGAGGTACTCGAGAGTTAAATTGAAAGCAATGGGGCCAGCCCATCTCCCTGCTTTAGTCCGATATTTGTGACAAAGCCATCGGTGAGTTGGTTATTGATGCGGACTTGGGGTGTTGTCGACGTCATTGTCATTTTGGTAAGACGGACTGATTTGGCTGGGATACCAAAGCAAACCATTATTTGGTACAGTACGTTACGATCAATACTGTCGTATGCTTGCTTAACGTCTACAAAAATTTTGGTGTACGTCTATGTTGAACTCCCAGCATTTTTCAAGTACCTGCTTAACTATAAACAATTGGTCTATCGTCGATCCTACCTGCTCTGAAGCCACTTTGGTATTCCCCAATAACACTGTTGACGTATGGTCTGATTTTATTTTCTAAGTTCTTTGAAAATATTTTGTGCGCCGTACAAAGTAGTGATATGCCGCTATAGTTTTCGCGCTGTATCTTGTCACCTGTTTTGTGGATAGGAATATAATTGATTGGCTCCACTCGTTCAGGATATGTTCTTGTTGCCAAATGTGCTGGTTGATATCTTAATTCTCATCTTATTCGCTACTCTTCTGAGATTTTCATAATGTTCTCTCTTCGTCCTGGTTTTTCTACCTTGGTATTGCTTGTACGGCTGATTCTTTTTGCCTAATGCACTCTGGTACTCATCATCGAACCAATAGTTTCTTTTGTGCGGGGCTTGATGTCTGATTGTCTGTTCTGCTACGGTCTTAATTGCCGCTTTCACTGCTACTCATAGCTCGTTGCTTGTTTTCAGCTATGTATCTGATATGATGGGAGCTAGCTGGTTGTTGAGGGTCTTCATGAAATTTTTTGCCACAGACACCGTTTGGAGCCTTTCGATGTCGAATTTCTGTCTTCGCCGAATACATCTTTTACATACAACATCGAAAAGTTAATTTGATAAGGTAATGATCCGAGTTACAATTGGCTCCTCGGTATGTACGGACGTCAAGTATGCTCGAGGCCCAGCGTTCTTGGATCAGAATATTTTCGATCTGGTTTTGTGTGTTGCCATCCCGTGATACCCAGGTCATTTTATGGATGCGTCGATATATAGGAAGCAAGTCGAACGTATGACTTGATTTCTGCCACAAGCAAAGTTAATCAATTGCTGGCCGTCGTCAATTGTTTCATCATGGAGGCTATATCCTCCATTCGCTCCTCGATGGGATAGCCCAGAATAATTTTTGTGTCGTTTGTGGGCAGAGTCGACTAGTCTTTCCAGGTGATTGTAAAACGTTTTCTTCGTTTCTTCGTCCTTTTCTTCGGTCGGGGTGTGAACATTAATCAGCCAGATTTGGAAGAATTTCGTTTTTATACGGATCGCACACAACCGTTCATTGACTGCCTTAAAATCAATAACGTGCGATTTGAGCTCCCCATCCACAATGAAGGCGACTCCGAATTCTCTTTTTCCAGTAGGCTTCCCACTTGTGAATATTGTGTGCGATCTCATGTATTGAATGTCGTTTCCTGGACTGCCATTATTTTTAATTGATATTGACTGACCTGTTGGGAAAGGTCCTTAACAGCGCCAGGGTAATTGAGTGATCTGACATTCCAGGATCTAATGCCATAGTGCTTTTTTCGTTTGCGAGGTCGTTGCCATGAGTCCAATCCATTCCGAGGCCTACCTACAGGTTTCGAAACAATTAAAGGTTTTCCAGGGAAGGGGAGTTAGCCCGTCGCCCAACCTCCATTTCAGCGGCACGGTTATTACGTCTATTCCGTTATCAGGCGCGGAAGATTCGCCTTCACCCTCTTACGTCCTCACAAAGGAGGTGTAAGTAGGATTTAGTAGCAGAGCTGTAGATGTATTTACAGTTATTAGGATTTCTCGACATTTAATGTTACATTATTGGGGAATGTGCGCCCCGAGAACCTTTACTACCATTTAATTGGGGGGTTTGGGCTGAAGAGTCATGGAAGCAATTGGTTGGGGAAACAAGGGGTTCCCTCCTCCTTTCTCAAACGGGCTTGGGACCGTTTATGGCGGAGTTGACAAATTCTTTATCAACTTTCAAAATGAAAAATTGTGTGATTGGACTACTGTGGACTAAAAATATGAAAAAACCCAAGGTAGGTTTTTGTAGACCAGGATTACAAATACGCGAAATTCGTAAGATCCACTCTTCATTGGTTTCTGGTGGGAGCATTCACGTTGGCTAAGCATTAATGGATACATGGGGTATATCACATGGGCATGCGCTTGTCAGCTAAGACCGTTACCTAAATCTATTGCGCCGAAGAGTATTTATGCCTTTCTAGACCAAGCGCATTGTAAAGCCTGTATATTTATTTCTTTGTATAATAAGCGTCCCTATTTAAAAATTTCAGTCTAAAATTTTGGCAGGAAACGTTTTTGCACCTGTTGCCTTTAAACACAATCAGTGAGAGCAGACAAAACTCAAATTCAACGATTAGATAGCAGATATGTACTTCGATTCGCAGTAAAATCGACAGCCGATGCTTTTAATTTCTTAATAGAGATACTATCTTCGCCACGTGCTATGGTAATCCACGGTCGCTATATACCTAACCTAGTTGCCTTAAAACGTTTCAATGACGAGCCTGGTTAGAACGATAGCTAAGTTCATCCTTTCTAACTTGTTGTTTGCAAAATAATTCAGCACAGAAACGATAAAAAATGGCTACAAGATAAATTGCCATGAAATAGTCTCGAGGCTTTTAATTTCGAGACAGACACAGGCCTTATTTATTCCTTTCAATCGAAAGATTCTGTATGTTTGGCCAATAAATCAAAGGTGAAGCGGCAACACGAGCGTACTTGATTACATGTAATCAGCCCATGAGAGAACATCACTCTAATAAGTTCTCAGAGATTTTGAGAACTTCATTTTGGATTTAAAACATCGGGAATACGTTTTTTAATAGTCAAAGATTTTGAAACAATAAAAACAATGTGGTAATATGTTTTCAAAGTTTATTGATCGTTTCACAAAATTCCCAGAAAATGCGTAACGCCAACATGGAGCGTTAAATCAATAAGTGAGTCAGTGATGCGTTCTCTGCTTATAACACAATTTTTCCATCAAAAAAAGTTTGTGTACTTGTATAAGATGTCTTTTTTGAAAAGGGATTTTATAGGTTTATAACAAGTTGATAACTGATATGATAGAGCAGCTCTGTTATGCCTGAAAAAAAAAACACAGATGGAGGATGGCTTCTATTTTGATAAGGCATCCATCCAATAGTCTAAGATTATCTATGGTGCTTTTCCGCAAACATCTTCTAATCTATTTTTATAATAAATAAGTCGAGTAGCCAAAGACATGCTCCTCTCAGAAGGTCTTGTACTCTATCTATGATATGCAGAATATTCGCTACGCAACTAATGAAAACATTCAAAAACACTTCGAAGATATGCAAATTAAATAAATGGTTTAAAGAAAAATCTGCATTACTTCAATCGGACAGAATGTTATTCGTAATTTCATGAAAATCCGATCAGAAATGTAGCGCCCAGTATGAGCGAATTTAAATATGCTAAAAAAAGCCTGCATTGTTGTTGTTATAATACATGTAATTCAAATAACCACATACCATGATTTTCATCAAACTTATAGAATAGGACAATCTTACATTCAGCTACCTAGTTATGTATAAATATTTCATTGAGTTTAAGGGCAGCCATAGGATTTAATTTGGGGTAAATGTAAAATAAAATTTTGATTTCAAAGGTGTTTGCTGTTGCACTGAAAGAGAACTACCTCCATAATTTTTTTCAGATTTTCCGGAACACCGGTGTCCAAACGCAAGGAAGAATACAAATTTTTCCTGCATTTCTCTCGTTCTGTTCTGTTCTGTTCGCCAATTGGAAATCCCAAGCAGGGATCTGCTCTCAGCATCGATTGAATCTTCCCATCGGTTCCTCGGTTTCCCAACTGGACGTTTCCTTTGCGCTCTACCCTTCGACATTCGTCTGGGGAGCCTGTTCTCTTCCATTCTCTCCACATGTCCCGCCCATTGCAGTTTGCGCTTTATGCATATGGATACAGGTTGATCGTCATAAAGATTATGCAACTCATTGTGGCGAAGTCTCCACTCTGATCCATGCTTTACTGAGCCATATATCTTCCTGAGCACTTTGCGTTCGAATATGTCCAGGGTTTTTTCGGAAACATTTATAAAAGTTCAGGTTTCACTTCGATACAGTAGCACAAGGTCTTATTAGTAATCTAAAATCCCATATCCTAAATTACTTACTCATAATTGGGAGGAAAAAGTATGAAACTACTAAAATTCTTTTTCCGAATTTCCATAAAAATTGCCTGTAATCACCATAAAGGGTGTTTTGTTAGAGGCGGAGAACTTAAAATGGCAACGCTGTTTCCGATGACATCCGATGTGAAGGTTCTCAGTTGTTTTGAGGTTAGATCTGTTTGGCAATTCATCATGTATAGACTCACGCCGTAGCAACGTTTGGAGAAAAGGCCGAAGGAAAGATTTCCATTGATCCACAATTTCATTTGAAAATTTCGTTCAGAGTTGAAGCACACTTTTGGTTAAATGGCAACGTCAGCAATCAGAATTGTTGTATTTGGAGTGATGATAATGCATAAGCTGTTGTCGAAACCAATTACATCCAGAAAAAGTCACCAGTTGGTGCGCTTTGGGGATAATTGGTCCACATGTCTTCAAACATAACGATGTCCACAATGTTAGAGTCAACGGTAAGCGGTACAGAGACATGCGTCCTAACTTTTTGGTGCCTCAATTGGAAGGCATTAATGGTGCCGACATGTGATTTCAGCAGGACGGCGCAACATGCCAAACAGCGCGCGATACAATTTATTTACTGAAAGACACATTTGACGAACGATTAATTTCACGAAAAGGTGATGTTAAATGGCCACCGCGTTCGTGTGACTTGATACTGTTAGATTACTTTCTTTGAGGATATGTAAAGCCGAATGTCTACGCCGATAAATCAGAAGCAACTGAGCACTTGGAAGCCCACATTCGCCGCGTTATTGCCGAAATACAACCTGATTTACTGTGAAGAATGTGTGAAAATTGCATTCCGAAAAATGATCACGATGTAAAACCATCAATGGGATTGTGTTTATCAGTCGAATCGGGATTCCACCGAAGGATTACACAAATCTCATATTAACCGCGTCAAGACTCAAAACTCTCTTAGAAATTAAAACTGAAGCTAATATATACAGGTACATATACAGTGACTCAATAAATAAGTCGGAAACATACCCATTTACACTTGAAATAAGAATAAACAGTTCAAGAACGTATGTCAAGAAAAAAAATAAAACATATTTTTTAGCTGTATATTATTTACGAAAAATGAAAACATTGAAAACTTCGTGATTATTTAAAAAAACGAAAATGTAGGTAAAATCTATTTCAAAAAAGACCTCTGACAAAATTCTCAGTAAGATTTTAGGATATTATTGAAGAAGACGAATTTGTTGTAAATCCTTTATTTTTCATTATGACTTCCAACATTGCGGGCATGGATTCTACAACTTTTTTGCAAAAGGAAGTGGTGATTTGAAGACTTGTTTGTTGCTAATTGTATAGTTTTTTAATTGTTTCTCTAAATGAGCCTATAAATGCTCAATAATATTAATATCGGGGGGATTGTGGAGGTGTTCCCAGCATATGCGGACAATTTTACAGCAGCCACAAACGCACATTGAGTGCGTATTGCTTTGAATCGTTATCATGATAATATTTATTCTCAACATTTGAGCACTCTACACCAAATTTTGTTTCAAAATATTCAAATACTTTGGTCCCTAATTCCATCGATTATATGTACAAAGTTTACCTGGACCAGCAGCGGACATGCAGCTCCAGATCATCACCGAGCCACCTCAATATTTCACAGTGGATCAAGAATTACGCTCTTTGAGCTCTACATTATGTTTTCGCCATATAGTGTGTACATTGACCATTGGAGCGAAAAATATTGAATTTACTTTAGTCGGCAAATAACACAGTAACCCAAAATGAGGTCATTATTTTTATAGCTTTTAACGACTTTGAGTCTCTTTTTCCTACTGCACTTTCTCACGAACCGTTTTTTACGGGCTAATCTTCCGGGTAAGGTTTCGGGATGAACACTTCTATCAAGATGTTCCGATATTTGTCTGGCCAATTTAAGAGCACTTAATTTTGGGTTTTTATAAATTTTTTGTACAATCTATCGCTCATCTGACTGTGGCAACACTCTAGGTCTACGAATTTTTGTTTATTTTCCACTGATTTTGATGATATAAAACGTTTGAGACTGCCATGAACAGTAGGGTGTGACCTATTTATGATTTTCCCAATATCACGGACTGATTTTCCTTCATTATAGTGCTTTAAAATAAGTTCTCTTCTAAAGAAGTGACCACGTTGCCTTCCCGGCTTACAAAATTCCTCCCACGAAAAAAAATTCACGATTTCAATTTGATTCAATTGTCAATTACACAAAATCTGGGAAATCCCTCTTTTAAAAAGAAAGAGTGCCCGACTTCACTTCTCCAAGCTCTTTTTTGACATGGGTTTTTTTTAATCATCACCATATTATGTTATGTTTTCAATGCTCTTTTATTTTTCGTAAGGAAATAATAGAGCTAAAAAAATGTGTTTTTGTTTTTTTTGTTTTTTTTTTTTTTTGTTTGAAATTCATTCTTGAACTGTCTTTTCAGTATGTGTCTGACTCCTTTATTGAGCCACTGTATATAAGAGCTTGTTCTGGCAAAGTTATATATTGCATCATAAGATGATACTCATTATTTCTAATTTTAGCTTACGAGGTGTGCCAATTAAGTAATGAGACTGATTCCATGAAAACCGTATATTTAAAAATTATTCTACAACTCTGCCATTCCAGTGCGTTTTCCATGCTTCGTAACATTTCTGGAACGCTTCGACTCGGATGTCCGCGAGTACCCTCGTCACGGCCACCTGGATGTCCGTAATCGACTCAAAATGGGTTCCTTTGACCAACGATTTCGTTCTAGGAAACAAAAAAAGTCACAGGGTGACATATCGGGCGAAACGTGGCCCCCTTTAGAGGCCAAATACTGGGACACGCTGAGGGCGGTGTGTTTTTTTTGGAACCATCTTCGCGTACAACTTTTTCATCCCAAAATCGTCGGTTAAAATTTGTCTGACTGTTTCACGGTTCATACCCAGTTCCGAGGCCAACATTCCAACTACTAAACACGGATTGGGGCGCGCACACGCTGCGCATTCGTGTCAGTCCGCACCTCGACTGGTCTCCTACTCTGCGCCTCGTCTTCCACGCTTTCACGCCCTTCCTTAAACTCTTTATGCCATCGAAACAGCTGGGCACGACTAAGAGCACTATCACCATGAACTTTTATAATTTTAAAGTACGTTTCCGAAGCTGTTTCACCCAATCTGGCGCAAAATTTTATCGCGACGCGTTGCTCTTAATTTCGTTTCTCGATTTTCGTGACGAGCACAACCAACACACGTCTACTCAACACGACACAGCAGGCGAACAAGCTAGAGCGATGGTAAATATATCAATGGAGAGGGGAAGGATGCCGGGGAAGGGGAAGCGAATTTCAAGGTCGCAGGTTTACCACAAGCCCGGCGATAAAATCAGTCTCATTACTTAATTGTCACACCTCGTATAAGTAATTAGGCTGATTTTTCATTTATCAAAGTTTTTATTTTTTTCAAACAACAACGTTATCCCCTTCAAAAGAGTTCCCTTGAACAGCTCTACACCTGCGAAGTCGTTGTTCCCACTCTTGGTAGTAACACTGGAAGCACTGGATGGCTTCAACTGGTATGGCTTTTAACTGGTCAGTCACAGTCTTTTGAATGCTGTCCAGAGTTTCAAAATGGGGAAGTCACAAGGACTCAAATTAGGTGAATAGCGGGTTGAGGAACAACAGAAATTCGTTTTGAGGTCAAAAATTTACTGATGGCCGTGGCCGTGTGACACCATCCACTTGTCTGCAATGCCCAAATTGTGTGTTAAAATTTAATTTACGGTGAAAGTGTTTAAATTTATCAGTTCACTCATCATCCTTATTGTTAAACGACGTTCTGATCTCACAAACGCCCTCACACGTTCAACATTTCCGTCAATTTTTGATGTTTAAGGGTTCGGCCACATTGCGATTTTACTGTCGTAACCAGCGATTTTTAGACGCATATACAAACACACTGCGACAAGATTTGCAAAGGAACTTCAGGCATGCGCAGAACTAATATGCTCATTTGAAGGTATGTCTTTGCCAGGAACACATGCGCTAACTCATTTGTGCGTTATGCAAGAAACTTCCGTGCACGTCAGCGTCAAATGTCCAAATGATGTGCGCCTGCGCGAGCATCACAAAAACTACCTACTAACCTGGTTTTAGGAAAAATTGCGAATTCCTGCGACTGTCGACCTGGACAAAATTGTCGAAAATCGCAGTGTGCGGGCTTCAATTTAACCATGTGTAACTTGTGACAGAAGTGCGACTATATAGTCGTAGTCTGATGCATCCCTAAGGTCTTTGAGCGAAGTTGATCCTCAATGTGCTCTCAGCCTTCCAAAAATGAATTGTGCCAGCGGAAAATTTGCGCTCTCGACAAGCAATGTTCCCTGTAGGTCTGTTTCAACTTTTCAAAGGTCACGCTCGCGGATTCACCAAGCTTAATACAAAATTTGATGCTCCATTTTTGTAACACACAACAAAAACACAATTTCACTGTTGGCGCTGTCAAAAATAATGTGTTAAGTACTAACTCGGATGAGAAAGTGGAGGGGATAAACAAACCGGTCTACCACAGGCCAGTAGAAACAAAGTTGCCAGATCGCCCGCAGTATTGCCAATCTCTTTACTTTTCTCAGACGCCTCGCAGATTAAAAATTTCGAACTAGTGGCTTAATTATTTGTCATATGTTTCTCAATGATACAGGCAAAAAATGTGTTAGGCTTAGCTAAAACGACATTCTTGTTTAATTAAATATACCGCAAATATTCCGATGATGCTAAGGTATTAAATACTTTTACAGCAGTTCTCAATGTGTTAAAATCAGTTGATAAATTTTGCAAGTCGATTAATTTCTGTTTGAAAATTTTTGAGCTTCAGATAATTTTGCTTCTGAAAATACCAAAGGTTTTTGTTACTAGTACCTATATTTGAAAGGACCGAACACAGCTCAACTTTACTTTAGATCCATCCCACCCAACACCATTATGAAGTTAATGGAAAACATCAGTCTGAAGATTTAGGCTATTGCTCCTCTGATCACCGATCAATAGGCCTGTATGAAAGACATTATTTCTTTAAATATGCCCTTGAAAATTTAGAGCCATCAGCAAGTATCAATGAATGATTGATAACTCAATATGACTAGTTTTCAGTAGACAGATTTTCGAATTTCCATAATATTGTACGAAGATCCTGCAAACTGACACTTCAAAAGTCAATCGCAAGATTACGCATATTTTATTTATAAGGAGTACGAAAACACGTTTCAAGAAATCTAGGTATTTTATGTTACCTACTTATTCACAGCTGGTACGGAATTCGTCTTAAACAAAATCTAAGCAGTATATCCTATCTAATTTATCTACGTGCGTAATTGTATGCTTCAATAGGTAATGCTTCGCTATCCCTGTTAGACTTCCCTTCATCGCTTTCAAATCCCTCTAAAAGCAACACTCCTATGGTCTTTTCGCCTAATTAACAGGTATTCTCATTAATATCGCTTTTATATTTATATTATAATCCTCAAAGCGCGTAATTTTTGCCAACTAGCAATTTTTCCTGTACCTAACTACCTCATAGTTATACTTCATTTACAGAGAAACTTCTGTAAATGAAGTATAACTATGAATACTAGTATTTGAAGTCCCAAATAAAAATATACTAAATCATCTACCAAACTTTCACAAGTAAATTTTAAAACCATTGAAATAAGAATTTTCTTTTGAATTTCTCTACATCTTTTTCTTTTCGCTCAAAATTCCATTATTTTCCTAGTTGCCCCTGCCACATCATCTAAATAACTGAAAAATATCTAAATATTGAAATCAGAATACGGCCATACCGATCGATTGAATGGTAGCCAAGCAATACATGAATTTTGATGACATTATTGATCCACAACAAACAATTGTTAAAATGGTTGAAATTTTCTCACGGGTAAAAATATCTTTTGCAGAAATTCGTTAATACTCAAATTTGCTATGTTCGTGTGTGATCCTAGTGGTCGTTATCTATTTATGGCTGGATAAGTCCGGTAAGTTTGGATGCACCCAACAAACAAAGCAAGCATTACTCGAAGTGAAAAGAACAAACAAGTTGAAGATAAAAAATATTAAAAACAAAATAAAAAATATTCTAAAAAGACAAAAAAAAATTCACAACAAATTAACATTTTTATTTGACCAGAAAAATACAATATTGTTATCATTCCGATACAATATCGTTGATTTCTCGTCAACAACTTTTTCTCTCTTCCAAACCAAATTTGTTTTGTGTAAGCAATCAATTTTTTTTTATTGTAAAGCAAACAAAAAAAGAAACTTAATTCATGCATATTTCAAAACAAATACTTGTTCCTATTACCCATTTTTTCTCAAACTGAACCTAATTTTCAGATCTCTCACAAATGTGTGTGTGCAATCATCATGTGCAGGAAAAATGACCATGTAGAAAATATAAAATAAAACAAACCGAGAAAGTGTACCCAAAACATTGAGTGCAAAAAGCTAGATTTTCACACGACCTTTCGATTTCTAGATGCTTTTGCTATTGATAGAGAGTGTGTTTCTTAAAAATAAACAAAATACCAAACAATATCCAACCAATTTATAAAGACTGGACCTACTACTACTACTTGATAATGATTGATTTCGTCTTACTTTTAAAATCCAATCACTTAAAAATGTAACTAATTTATTCGATTTGCTTTATTCCTGCTTTGTGTTGGCGTGCTACTCAAATACGTCACATATACGCCCAATTTTTGCAATTTTTGTGACTTAATAGACTGATGGCGGTAAATCATCACCCGGACGCATCAACTACGATTTGAAAAAGAGAGAGAATGGTCGCAAGCATCATTCGAGGTTAGTTTGATATTTCTGTTGGTTACAATATGGTATTCATATCCACCTTATTTTTATTATAGGAGTCGATCTAAGGAGCGTTCACCATCAAAGGATCGTGGGAAGGAAAATGATTACGAAAAGAATGAACGTGGAAAGGTCCCAGAGCCATCGAGAGATCGAGAACGTGATCGAGAGCGTGATCGTGAACGTGATCGTGAACGTGACCGGGGTCGTGATAGAGAGCGAGAACGAGAGCGAGATCCAAAGCATCGCGAAAAGGATTACCGAAAATCGCGTGATGGGGATCATGAGCGTGATCGTGATCGCGACCGTGATCAAGAGCGTGGTAGGGACCGAGAACGCGAGCGTGATCGGGAAAAGCGTCATACTAAATCTCGTGAGCGGAAGCGAAGCCGTTCACGGGATAAGCGTCGCAGCCCATCACGAGACAAACGTCGCAGCCGTTCGCGTGATAGGCGTAGATCCCCACCAAAGGAGAAAAGACGAACTCGTTCAAGGGATCGCAAGGAAAAGTCAATTGAGCGTAGAAAGAAACGCAGCAAATCAAGAGAAATCCGGAGGTAACAAGCAGTTTCTATAATCAAGTAATATTTTTTGTTAATTGTTCCCCCTGTTTTTTTAAAGGCGCCGTAGTCCAACACCACCACGACCATTCAGACGAGGTCGCACACCTCCAAACGGCTTGGGTGATCGTTCACCGCCTGAAGATTTGAGCCCGGAAGAGCGTGATGCAAGAACTGTGTTCTGTATGCAACTTTCACAAAGGATTCGAGCAAGGGATCTTGAAGAATTCTTCTCGAGCGTAGGAAAGGTTCGCGATGTAAGACTTATCACATGCAATAAGACAAAACGCTTCAAAGGCATCGCCTACATCGAATTCAAAGATCCCGAGTCGGTAGCACTGGTAAGTAACATTCTTAAACCTCCAAGACAGATTTACTAAAGTTTGTATTCCAGGCATTGGGTCTTTCCGGCCAGAAACTGTTGGGAATTCCTATCGCAGTACAACACACTCAAGC
Organism: Odontomyia ornata; assembly: GCA_963969285.1. Lineage (NCBI taxonomy): Eukaryota > Metazoa > Arthropoda > Insecta > Diptera > Stratiomyidae > Odontomyia > Odontomyia ornata. The sequence continues at coordinate 17,856,603 of OZ017740.1, read as the reverse complement.
AGAGAAGAACCGCATGGCCAATAGTGTTCCCACCTTCACACCTAAGAATCACACCGGGCCTATGAGATTGTATGTTGGATCTCTGCATTTCAATATCACCGAAGACATGCTGCGTGGAATATTCGAGCCTTTTGGTAAAATTGACAACATCCAGCTCATAATGGACCAAGAAACTGGACGATCGAAAGGTTATGGCTTCATTACGGTGAGTAAACATATATAACTTCTCTTTAAAGCACATTTCACGAAACGATTTTTCCCCCACAGTATCACAATGCTGACGACGCGAAAAAGGCTTTGGAGCAATTGAACGGTTTTGAATTAGCAGGCCGTCCGATGAAAGTAGGCAATGTCACTGAACGGCTTGATATGAATACTACCTCCTTAGACACGGATGAGATGGATCGCAGTGGAATTGACTTGGGAGCAACAGGTCGATTGCAACTTATGTTCAAGCTTGCAGAAGGTGCTGGTTTGGCAGTGCCGCAAGCCGCGGCAAATGCACTCCTAGCGACAGCCCCACAACCGGTTCCGGTCCAACAGCCTCAGCCTGCACCTACGATAGCGACGCAATGCTTCATGCTAACAAACATGTTTGATCCAGTAACGGAAACAAACCCAACGTGGGATATTGAAATTCGAGACGACGTCATTGATGAATGTAAAAAGCACGGCGGTGTGCTTCACGTGTATGTCGACAGAGAATCCCAAGGCCATGTTTATGTGAAATGCCCCAGCATTGCAACAGCTGTTTTGGCTGTAAATGCCTTGCACGGACGATGGTTTGCTGGTCGAGTCATCACCGCTGCCTATGTGCCACTGGTCAATTATCACACACTGTTCCCAGACGCTTTGACTGCCGTGAGCCTGCTGAACACGACGAGGAAGTAGCTACGTTCAAGTAATTAAATTTCTTCACAAGCACGTTCAGTTGGGATTGATTCCTCATTTTGTTAAATAATAGTTTATAAAGATTTCTCGCACTGTATTAGTGTTAAAAATATGGTTCTAAGTTTTGTATACTGCAAATAAAAAATCTAATATATATGAGTAGTTCGTAAAATTGACTGAAACCTTTGATAAGTTTCACATTCACTGACGTTCGTTGATTTAAAGACGGTTTTAAGGAATCGTTCACACAAACAGATTTATTCATACTCTCAAGTTCACTTTACACTCTCCATGTAGAAAGTATGGATCATCATAAATTTGATTTTATGTGAGCTAAGACATGAATACTAAATTCAACAAGTTCAGATGTATAAGAATGGAAGGGAGGTAGCCATTTTTAAAAATTAGGTTGTAAACGTAAGCTATTGTCTATAATTTTTTTCACAAGAAGTTTTTATTAGTTTCTAAAGAAATAAGCGCGGATAGTGTTTTGATTTGGTTTGATTCCGAGGAGAGATAACTTTTTTTTGTTAACTAAGCAAAATATATTTTTAGTAAGAGTAAGGTTTTATGTAGAACTTATATAATTTTACTAAAATTGAATAAAAATCTGAAAATAATTACAAGTGGAATTTCGATGGTTATTTTCTACCTCTCGTCGTTGATGGTCGCGGGCTTATCTGCTCTTCACAATTTTTTTTAGCTAGCCAAATGTCGATTTGTGCTAATTCATTCATCAACAATCCGCTCGACGGGCTGATGTTATGTTACCGTTGGAGAACACTTTCCTTAATTCCAGAACATCTCATGCGAATTCTGAGGGACTACCTGAAGGGCCAGAACCTGGTCTATGAAAAGAAGCAAGATTCAGCGAAGCATGTAAGCTACGTCAAGTATCTTTCGTTTTATTTTAAGCACTACAGCCCCTTTCGGGCCTTCGTTTAGAGGTAGAATGTCTCATTATCTTTGCCGTATCGGCACTCGATGCGATATGGTCAGTACCACGCTTGGTCGTGAATCCATCCTCCCAGTTACGATACGTTCTGATCATCAGGTATCTACTGATGCTCGATTAGCTCAGATCTACAGATCAGATTCCTACCAATGGCTTGAGCAGCAGGATGATTTGCACTTCACGGGCTACGCGAATGATGTTGCGGCGCTAGACGCTGAGCGCATAGGTGAACAAGCACAACATAGACCAGGTAAAGTAACGCGCCAAGTGAGGGATTGAATGAATGCTCGCGGATTCAGCCTAGTAGTAGGTGAAAACCGGAGATGTCCTGACAAAAAATCCACAAAGTAAAAACGATCAGTATCGGGGGAAGTATAAGTTGAGCCAAAACTAGCTGTGAAGTATCTGAGCTTGGTGATAGACCGAATGCTGAATGGCTCATAAATATCTGGCGAGTACATCGGCTTCCATACGATTCATGGCTAATGTAGGTGCCCCCGTCTGTGCTACTGTACGACGGTGCTCTCACCATAAAGCTACACCGAAAACGGCTGATGCACATGCGGAGAAGAGAAACGCTGTAAATCCCATCTCTAATTCTAAATGATAAATAACAATATAAAAAAAGAAAATTTATAAAGTTTTTAAATTTTAGTAGTTGCCCCGTTCCGTTCCAGTTGCAGAGCGCTCCACAGTCGTAAAAATGGTGAGTAACTTTGAATTGTGTTTTTTTTCTCTTTCTATATTTCTTTTTCTTTTGTTTCTCATTCTACGACAACCTGAATTACTGAATTAATTTTTTTGTAAATTTTTTGTGTAATATTTGATAAGAGATAAATTTTCATTTAGTAATATCATTTTTGAATTAGATTAAAATTTGTTTAAAAGGGGGAGGCTTTATTGAATTGAATTTTTGTATGTTATTTATATTTGGTAAATTGCTGAGTTGTAATTAAATTTATAAAAATATAAAACCGTGAACTGCTAAACAAGCGAAATTTTCATTTCTCAAAAATGACCTCCCCCTTTCCTGTCCTTTTCCCTACGTATCAGTTTTTATGTGTAGGGTGACTCGGCACGAGTAAAGGGTGTCCCGGAAGACCCGAGACACGACTGAGCGCTTGCCGACCTCAGTATATCACCCCGGGTGACGCACCCGTCTACTACAACTTTATGTCTGCAACTGCGGTGACTTCCGCGGTTGTTACAGTACCCTCTTTTGTATATTAATAAAAAAAAATTTTACATCGTCAAAACAAAATTAACGCTAAAATACAGAAAAGTTTGTATTTTAGTTCTAACATTTTCATTTCTTTTCAATTCCATCTAACAAAATATTTTCACTTAAAGTGGTTAGGGTCAGTTCTATATATATATATATATATATATATATATATATATATATATATATATATATATATATAGTATATTTAGAAATTAAATATTTATAAATTTCTGCATTGTGTTCATAGAGACAAACCTTTCATCAACCTCTTTTGTTATCACAACTGAAAGAGAAACACATTTTTAGAATTTTGTAATGGATTCGCCTAAAATAATGATTGTTAAAGCCCAAACCTCGCTCTTTTCATTTCTCTAGAACCCTGAACAGGTATGGGACCCGCCATGTTGGCTGGCCCCTCCACTCATGAGCTAGCCATCGAGTGAGCTCAGCCCTTTTTCGTTGTTACAGGTGGCCTTGCAGGTAAGAGTGGCCTTCCGCTTGGATTTCCTATTTATGTCATGTTATGTTATGTTATCATATAAAACATTAACATAAATCTGAAATATTCTTATTTAGATGAAAAATTCATGCGAGTTATGTTTTTATGACCACATTTTTATGGCTACGTCTACAATGGATCTTGATCCGGATGGGGGGTGCGAGGGAGCACCACTTCCACCTGAATGCCCCACTCTTATTTGGGGGTCATAAATATCGGATAGTAATGACGAAATCCTCTCGAGTCTCACGCACGTTAATCAAACTCGGTCTGTCGTATTTTAGTATTACATCCCTCCGGTAGATTACCTCGGCCTCGACACCGTCAAACCGCGAGTTTTATCTTGTAATTCGTGAATGTGAAATTTTTTTGTAGTGAGACCTTGTGCTGGGGAAAAGAACCTGCCCACGACGCCGTTTTGTTAGCCTGCCAGCGCAGACAAGGCCAATTCCGGCTAGCACTAATTGTAGTAATCGACCAGCTACACAAGCAAACTGCTCGAAAACCTTCCTAACCCTTATCCGAAATTTTAATTGCAGATTTAGAAAATAAAGAAAGATTTCATTACTTCCAGTCATAGTTGTAATTTATAAAATATTTTTTTCCCTTATTATTATTAAATATAATTTTATATCAATTTTCCTTTATATTAAATTTAAACTTTTCCCTTTAATTATATTCTTCATGAGATTTAACTTTTATTACTATTTAAAATCTTTTTTTCATTTTCTTTACTCCAGTTAAATTTTTTTTGAAAATTTTAAATCCGCAAATTAAAATTTCGCACATGCGAACACTGATTTAGTGCATCCCAACAGTGTAATGCATTACCGAATGTGTTCGAACTCAGCTGATTCGATTTACCGTGGCGACACGGGAAAAGAAAAAGAAGAGATCTGGACGGATTGAGAAGTGCACTTACGACCGCGGTCCGGGGAGCACGCACGAGAACGGCTGCCGTCGGTGGAGTGCGAGTGAATCTAGTTTATTCGGTATTGGTTCTTTCACTTTGTGCGCTTAGGAAAATTTGTGAAAACTGTCGCAATGGATATTTCCATTTGCAAACGTCTATGGAATGTTGTGAGAGAGTGCAAAGACGGAAACATTCCTTGACAATTATTAGTTCTTGGATGCAATTGGCCGCAGTGGAAATAGTTTGTGTGGAGTTTGCCCGGAGCCAACACTGCCGTCAAGAGTGCTCACGCTTGATCGCGAAGATATTGAAAAACCGCTTGTCGCGGTTCGAATTTGTGCAGTCAACAAATCTGCGGCAGCAATTAAACTTTTTAAGCAAATGGTGTTCTGCCACGGGGAAATTGGCGTAGTTTTGTTCAAAGAACCCTTTTGTAAAGTTTAGTTCAAAATGTCTGCGCGTATTTTCTGTAGTTGACAATCAAAATTTTTATTTTCAAATTTAATTTCTGAAATTTCTAAGACTAGTCATAGTTATTCGAGAGTGTAGTGTGTTGTGGCTGTAAAAACTTTGTTACGCACCCATTCACTCTTTATTACGGCGATTGGACTGTAAAAGTAATCAGTAACTCAACGATCGGTCCTATACAAAACTGACGTTAGATAGGAAGCCATATGGCAGCAGCGCTTACTACCACACACATGACCATTAGTAGGCCGACTTTGCTGGCTAACTTACATGGCGTTATATGAAGAATTGTGGAGAGCCAACGAAAATTCGAGGCTTTGTACGGTTTAGAGATAGATTTCTACAGTGAAATCCAGATGGTCCGCGGAGAACACAATAGCGCTCCTAGTGAAGTGAAAGTTATTTCAGTTCTTATACCCGTTTAGTTTTTATCGCCTTCCAAAGTGAATTTATAGGAGTTTGTTTACATCTCAACGCTAAGCTATCAGTCGAAGGTGCAAAACGTGTGCTTCATTTGCTCGTCATGAAAAGTTTAGGAGTACAATGGGCTATACAAAGTGAATTTATAGCATGCACGGAATGCGTTTCGCACGTTTTTTATTCGGAAAATAGTATATAGAACGAAATATAAGCATTTGCTAATGCCGCAGTTGGGTGACAGCTAACGGAAGCTTGTCCATAGTAGGCCGACTAATACATATGCAATTGCCACCATATGGCTTCCTATCTAACGTCAGTTTTGGTCCTATATCTTGACTCTGCTGTACGGATGATGGAAGGGCTTTTATTTTGAATAAAGCACGTGAAATATGTACAGGTTCACACGATGGCTTCGACAACTGTATTACATTAGAAATACTAAAAGAAAATATCATTGACATTGATTTGTTTGATGATACCCTCCATCATATAGTCAAAGAAAACAGATCGGTATATAGAACCAACATCAATACTCTTTCAGACAATCATTGGGAAGAAGTTTTATTTCCCATCGACAACGGTAGCGACAAGGTGAGAATCTCGCAAATTAAATCAAATACGATAGGAACGATCTTCATAACTGATAGACAAAAAGCATATAGTAGTGGTGCATGTGGTGATATCTTAAATTCGCCAATTCCAATTAAACTCGATTGTGTGCATGGTAAACGAATTTACGGAGTCCAAGGGAGATCGTGAAGAACTACAGTAAAAATGCCCAAGTCTGACAAGTCTTATGGGAGTACAAGTGCAAATTTCATTTCCCATCCATTGAAAATTTGAGTATATGGGAGTACAAGTGCAAATTTCATTTCCCATCCATTGAAAATTTGAGTGTTACCTCATTCTCCCGAAGTGTATTACGTGATACAATACGTCCTGGATACGAGTGTGTGTAAAGGTTGACTATCGTGCCGTCGGTATTCATTGAAATTGTTGAATTTGTTCTGTGACGCGGGCAGTGAATTAAGAAGACAAAAATAAGTTAATTTTATTAGCATTGCGGGTTAAGCTGGTAAAGTATTGTTGAGAAACAACGCGATCAAGCACGTAATTCAAGTTAAAGAGTTAAAACCTGGTGTTTCAATGGTTCGGTACTTTGTTGACAACTTGGTCTAGGTCATTTACGTTCAGTGTGATTAGTCAGTAACTGCAGGGTAAAGCGATAAAGCAGTTATTCATGATGCGTTTAGTGTCTTGATTATTCTTTCGGAGAAGTTCTTGAACGATAAAAGCTCACGCATTCGAGAATTTAGTGCTCGAATAAAGTGATCTAGTCCACACATTTGTCAATATTGAACGTATTGCGCAAGTGCGTTATAGGGAGTAAAGTGTAGGTCAAAAATATTGCCCGGGTTTTCGTGTTGGAGAATGAGGTACGAAACCGCGACAAGTTGATGCGGCATTCTATGAATCTTAATGCATGCGTCATTGAGGAGAGAGAGGAAACGCGAACTTAACTCGCCGATTCAACGAAAAGCATGCCAGCGCGTTCTTATCGGCACCCAAGTAAAAAAAGTATGTACACAAACCACTTAAATGGACATTTCTCTTCGTTTTACTCTAGAGTGCGGAGCACTAAGTTGATATGAATGTAAATAATTTATCTCAATTTGAACAAATTCCCTGAGAATTTTAAATTAACAACTAGTGCAAGCAGAATACAAACAAAGTCTTCTGAGGAAAATCAAATTTAAAGTACAAAGTGGACATTGAAATATGGTTGGCATGTCAAGAATGGTAAATATTGCAAATTATATCTTTTCCGAAGACTGGAATTTATTTGAGTATTAGTGCATGTGTCATTTTTCATGTAGAAGCGTATAGCAGTGTTACTTTTTCAATTTAATGAACGGAGTTCTTGAGAGTTTATCTAAAGATAAACAAATTAAAAAAATGATATATGATCGACAATTGGTTTGACGCGTAAGTGGAAATCACATGAAACCGTTTAGCCACGATGATTATGTTTGCGGCACATGCTTATATTTAAACTATGTTTTCCCTTCAATCAACCTTCACTAAGTAGCGTTGCAACTCCGGACCTCCCAACTGAGTGGCTTGAACTGACTACTCAGTGCATCAACTCCATGTGAATACAAATTCAAAAAGAAATTGAGGCGTCATTTACGTACTTGTCCATGGGAGCTTACATCTCGCCTGATACCATTAACCATCCAGGTTTTGCGAGAACCTTCTTCAAGGCTGCCAGTGAAGAGTATTTAATCACGGTGTCCACAGTTGAAAAGCATGAACGGAAGGATGGTGTCTAAGCACTCACTGATGAAGCTCAAGTCACTAAGAGCATCCGTGATGTTATAGGCAAATGTGAAAGTGCTAAAGTTAACGCACTTTACATTTTAAGTAAGGAAGACGTTTTTCTTATCCTACATAATCGTGATTATATTGCACAATCACATAAGTGATAATTGTTTGTGTATTTAAAAAAAAGGAAGAGGATAAATAAAAACACGCAACTATGTATTATTGTTTAGCATCGGTTTCTAAAGAAATAATAATGGATTGTTCAAACTTAAAACTCGGTCTTTCTCTTTCGTTCAACCTGACCGCGTATAGGACCTACATCGATGGCAGGCTCCTCCGCTAAAATGGGCTAGCCATCGGGTGCGCTCTTTCCTTTCTTTTGTTAACAGGGGCTCTTGTCGCGTAAGGTCGCCTTCCGCTCGTGTGCCTATTTATGGCATAGTGTTAGGTGATTCCCTCACATAATGCTATGACATAAATTTGCCACGTTTATATTTTTCATTTAAAGGAAAAATTCATTCAAATTAGGATTGTATGAGTCTTTCACTTAAATGAAAAATATGGGCACGCTTTCGTTTGGATCTTGATCCGTTTGGGAGAGTACGAGGGGGCACCGCTACCATCTGAATGCCCCACTCTTATTTGTGGGCCCTTCTTGTTATTTGTTTGCAAATAATTCCCAATTGAATGTTTCAATTTAAAAGCCATTGAGCATTGGTGTAGTGCTATTGTTATCAGTCTTCCAATCACATTGAATTGGTTAGGACCGAATCTGGTAATAATTGCTGTTTGACTATAGTGCTGTTATACAATATATTGTAATAATTGCTGTTTGACTATAGTGCCGTCGTACAATATCTTGTAATAATTGCTGTTTGACTACGGTGACGTTGTTCAATACCTTTTTACCATGTTAAAAATGTATGCACGTAAAAATACTTAAAAAAATATCTATCTATCTGTCTATTTATAAAATAACTTTCATAAAATTAAATAATTTATGGTGATGTGAACGCAGTATTAAAATAGAAAATATTTTGCTAAAATTTTGTGAAACAATGAAGTTTAACCAAAATATCCCATATTATTTTCGATTTATTTAGGTAAAGTTTTAATCGAATGGAGCCAGATTCATTTGATGCTCAAATACCAAAATCGAGCCCAAGATATAATTGAACTTGTAAAGATATTTGAATTGCAATCTAAGGCAGTTGCGTAGCACACCTTCACATTAACCCTGTAGCTACTTATTGCGAGACAGCGTTTGAAAGCAACATTATATGTTCCTCAACATTCCGCAAAAATAAAATCAGCTGTTTATATTTTTACTCATCTGACAGCTACACGTAAATTGGATGTCTACTGCTGCTAGTTGCTTGTAATCCCTCATATTGAAAGCAGTGAATTTCAGCCTTATAGATATTGCGACTGAGTTCCATCCGGGAAGGTGTGTTTTCCACTATGTGTTTATTTGGTCCTAATAAAAGCTATTTTTTATATTTTCAGCAAAGCAAAGAATTGATTTAAAATGGCAATGAAAAATCTAGCAAATTGCGCAAGAGTGCTGGAGCGCGCCCAGCAAACGCGTCAATTTGGAGTTTCTTCAGGCAAAAGTCGTGATAGTGAGTATAAACTTATTTAATCAGAAACGTGGGTTTTTTAGTCTAATGCATAGTGAACAGATATTAATTGAGGAAATTACCAATTTAGGCTAATGGCGCACGTCGAACATACTGTCATGCCGACAATCTAGAATTATTGCTCTGATTAATTTGTGTTTGAGTTCATGACCTTGAACTGCTCATGTTTTGGACCTTACTTAATATATGTATACTTTCCTACAATTGACGCTATATTTCATACCATTCTAAATATAGTCATTCCTCCCGCTTGACTGCTAGTGATGATGCGTCTTAAATTGATGGACAGCTTATTAAGTGCGCGTACATTGACATTAAATTGTTTGTAGAATAAGTCTCAAATACGTAAAAGGATTCGTCGTTCACGCTTTGTTCATGTGCTTCAAAGAAACTTAAAAGAAAAAATCAAGTTTTTAACTGGTTGCAAGGAGACAGAATCTAGAAACTTAAAAATATTCAAAAATTTCCGTCAACACGTAATTGTTTTCAATTTTTAACCAATTTAAAAATAATTTTTCTTTGTATTTGAGATATGCGATATATTGTTATTTTTTGGCGACTAATCCATTTGAAAAGTATTCAATGTTATTGCATTTTAAAAAATTTTGTACTTATTCCGAAACTTGAATGTTAGCTTTCAATATATTCGCTAATACTCATTTATCTGATGATGTTACGAGGGTTCTGTATTCAGTAGAGCAGTATACAACCACAATAAGGGCGCTTTGGAAAAAGTCCAAAGCTCGTTTGTTAAATTTTAAGATCAAAATAAAGAACTAATTTGGCTATGTTAAAAAAGTTTTCTAGGTATAGGCAAAGCTTGTACCAAAATTTTGAATAGCTTAAATTATTAGAAACAGTGCTTTATTGACTGATGAGCTCAGTCAAGCGCAAAGTATTCAAAAGCAACTAATGGAAGTTATTCAAGACCTCAGATAACTACAACTTCAGCTTAGACTGTAGTGTTTAAGAGTATACTTGTTAAAGTCCGTTAGGGACAGCAGCGATAGTAACTGCCTCAGTGAGCTTAGCTGCGGGTTTCGCTGGAATGAACTTGTCTGACGACGCGTACGCATGCTGATAGATAGTTTTCTGAAGTTTCATGAGGCGGATCCTTTTCGTCAGCGCTAAGTCCACATTATAAAACTATTTTTTCACGCGTACGAGTTCAGATATAACGCGGCCTGACGGAAACCGAAAGATGTGTTTGAACATCCTGCCTAACCTGCTGATGACACAAGTCATCCTTTCGTTTTCAACAGGGAAGCTAACCAATATAAGAAAACGGGCAACCGGGTGGATTTGGTGCCCCCACGCACCCTCCCAACCGGATCAAAATCCAGATAACTAGGTAAATCTTGAGGGATCTATCATCCTTTGGCGTGAAAATCCCCTATACCCAAAGACGAAAGAGGGCAACCCTGTGAGGCATCATGAGATGTATCCCACCAGGTTGCGGCTCCTTAATTCAGGGGAAACAAGTTGAAGTACCAGGAGATTTCTCCTGCCAGAAGGGTATTGTAAAACAATTAGTAAATCAAACAATATATTCTGCATATCCAAACTTGACTAATATACAGATTCCATAAATTGAGTTCGAAGAATTATTATGGTTATTATATTTTTTTATATTCGCCGCCATTTTGTTTCCAAGTGTTTTGACCACGTCGCTTAATTAGTCATGATAACCCATCAATATTACAAGCCAGTTCTAAATTTTTTATCAAAATTCCTGCATGTTTATAGTCTCTAGTTCCGTTGCAAACGTGTATCTCCCTAGTTTCTCGTGTTAGTGTAGTTGTAATTGTTAAATATTCAATCGGCTATAACTTAGCTGTTTAATGTTCGATTATTGTGAAATTTTCAGGATACATACAATTGCTTTCAAAAAACTTAAATGTAGTTTTTGGGAAATTTAAGGGCTCCATTTTGATTTTATAGGCAAAAATGTAAAATTTATAAAATGTACTATTATTAACAAGTTGATCGAATTTCGACTTCTAAGGTATTTGTTGCCCTTGTACTCCTAAAGTCACACCTCTGTGATTTTTTTCACATTTTTCGGGTCAAAGGTGGTGTGTTTTCTTACATTTCCCCTTCCCGTGCACCCCTCAAAGCAAAACTCGTCATTTTTAAGCCTTTCATTTGATACCCATATTGCTTACATGCGATGAAATTTTTTTTTGGGGACCACTCCCCTATATGGGGTGACCTACCTTAACACCATATAAATTGTTTTGTGATGACACTTTGAAGAGGGCATCACTTTACACCTACTTACAAAATCTTGTGTTTTTAGCTTATGCAGTTTGCGAGAAAAACTGGTGTGACACACGGACGGACTGACAGACGGTATTGTAAATGATCTTACAATACCCTAAAAAGAAGACCCAGTTGAGGTTCTTAATAGTTTATTCTTTTTATTTATGAAAAAGCATTGCATATTTGGAACTGAATTACGAGCTTGTCAAATATCAAAATGAAATGAATTCGTTTTCAAATTACAAGCGATTTAAATCGAAAATAAACCGACATAGCCAATTGTAACGGTTTCCTACCTCCGTCTCGTTCGATCGCAATTAGAACCGACCTCTCATTGGTTCGAGACGTGCAGTCTTGGAAGTGACAATGGACTGTACCCTTCAGGTCAACAAGTCCAGTCACACTTAGTCTACTCCGTGGTGGCTGGTTGTAGGCTAGCTAGTTCGGAGAGGAGTTTCGGTCGTGGGTCTTACGCGAGCAGACTAAGTCCGAGTTACGCAACTCAGCCACCGATTCACATGCCCGATTTACAAACGCGTCAACAACTACTCATCCAGAACAGGAAACCTACGTTACGTTAGTTCTGGATATGATCTCTCCACAGATCTCAATTTAAAACACTACAAAATCTAAAACCATAGGCGCGTTACCGAATCACCGACGCGGTACCAGAAAACAAGCTAAACTACCTCAAGTCCTAAATAACCTACTCTAATAAAAAAACGAGCGCAAACAAGGGTACCGCGGACCGTAACCGACTCGAAATCAATCATCCGCAGATTATAAAAACCTAACCCTCTTCAAGACGTACTTACCCTCGGTCATCACTTCCGCTGCAAAAGAAAGAGCATGCGGAACGGAAAGGCTTATGGCTCCTTTAGTACTTCATTTTTAATTTTCAAATATTTCATTTACAATAATTAAGCTAAGGTTTTACTATCAAATAATTTAAATATAAACCTTTGCTCTTCTGATATTTAAAGAAAGGAATATTTTTTTTCATATTTTTAATTGTATTTACATATGAGCGTGTTCGTTCCTGTAATTATACTAATTATGGTGAATATAAATCCAAGAGAAATGCCTACACTAAGGTATTTCCCTATGAGCACTGGTGCTTAACTATTTTAAGTTAGACTAATAATTCTGAAAGCATAGTTTTGACAGACAAATTAGGGATAAAATACAATTTCCAAATAAAGCTCAATATATTAAACTTAACTCCCTACACTTCATCCGCTGAGAAAGATAAATTTTTTCACATTAAAAATTTAAAGAAACTCATGCAACTTTATGTATATCTATGTTTATCTATACATGCACTTAAATTATCAAAAAAAAATTCCCTAATATTTATATAATGGGAAAACTTAACTTTTGCAGTCATTGTACCCGTAAATCATTAGGAGGAAACATATACGCGAATTACTTTAAGCAATTATGCTTTATAAACTGAGGATTTTGTGAATTTAAATATTTTTTTTTCTTTTCTAAACTGAACAAAAATTTATTTCTGTATTTATTATGTCCAGGTGCGTTTAGAAGTTACAAGTACATTAAACAGAGAATAAATTACTTTTCGGAAATAAGTTTTTTTTTTCTTTTAAATTCAGTAAATTTATTTGAAAATAAACACTTTAAAAATCATAGATGGTAAAAAAATTGTCTTTAAACTATGAGTTTTTTTTTTTAAATAATAAGTAAATAAACGTACGTGTACGTTTTCTCTTCTTCAGATTTATCTTGGTTAATTTGCAATTATTTTGCATTTAATTTTCCTGGTTAGAGTGATTGTAATTTATTGAGATCCATTATGCATTTGGAAAATACCCATTAACTTTAAAATCAAATGGTTGTTGTGACAGCATAATCAAAAAATTTAAATTTTTTTTTTCTTCTAACGTCTTTATGTTGTTGAATCTTTTTATGTATTTTAATCTTTTGTTTTCTTTTATTGATTTCTTATTTTTATTATTTTAACCAATGTTCGATTTCTTTGATTTTATTGTTTAGTAAGCAAAGTATTTAATCGTTTCCAAAAAAAATATTTCCGCTTTCCATCAATTTCAACGTTATTTTATTTCAAGTCAATATGTTAAGTGAAAATGCAAGCAAGCGCAAGATCCAGCTTTAATTTAGTCATATTATGAAAAAAGCACACTTTACTCTTTAATGGGCCTTGTTTTCCGTTCAGGTATGAGCTTTTTTTACAAACTAGAATAGCAGCATATAAAATAAATAACTGCATTTTATATTGGGTAGAAATATCTCTTAAAATCTATTTAAAATAAAATTATCAAAAAGGCCTTTTTGATTCTTTTTAAATGAACATTTCATATTGTTATTTAGCGATAGTTAATAATCTGTGTTCGCTACGCAGATGTAAATAAGATCGTCTTATTTTGTGCAAGGATCCAACAAGTCTCTCAAAAGGTTCAATATTTTTTTTCCGTCTCATCACAATGGTTGCAGACTTTTTAGCTGATAAAACATGCATAAACTATTTTTTCTTATTTCTTTAACGTAATTGTTGGTTTCAAATACTCAGTGATGGTAGTTTTAACTGATATAAAGAATATAATGGCTGATGGATAACCGAGGTATATATTTAATATTAGTATACTAACTTTGGGTTTTATTTCTGTTGAAAATAATAATCTATTCACTTTTTTGAAGGAATCAGAATGCTGTTAGATAGCACATTACTCGATGTGCCTTTTTTAAAGCTCATTGCTTAATTAACTTAATGATGCACAAAGCTCTCGCGGAATGTGAAATCATTTTTGATACACCAATTGCTAGTTACTTAATTGTATTTCGAATCACTTTTCAACAACATTTGCAAATAGTTGTTCAGCCCCATCAAGACTTGCTTAAGATTAAACTTGAAAGTAGTCATCTACTTCGCCATTCTCACTGCTAGCTATGGAACCAGTTCCTTTAGACGATAAAACGGGAATCGGTGAGATTTGCGATATATGGTTTTGGGGCTGCGATGATAATGCAGTGAACTGATTCGTTGCGGTGGATATATTGGGAATGGTTACATCAGGACTTACACTCGGGTTAATTCATCTTTCGTAGCAAATTAAAAGCAATTGTTGACCAAACGATGCAAATTGTTTGCCGATGGATCCCAGCCAAACAGCTGATTGAAACAGTAGTTCGAATTCTGGTTGAAACCGGGCAGGGATTGATGGCGAAAGACTCTGAATCGTAGAAAAGAATTTCTCTCGTAAAATCTTTCTGATATCCTTATCAAATTGTATGGCATCAACTGTTTACACGTGCTACATCACTATTTTGACTATGTCTACTCTAACCTGGAATTAAGTCGCCTGCCTCTTTCACTCTGCTGTATCCGTCACTTGAAACATCTGATGACCGCGTATTCATAGGCCTTGCGGTAGATTGGACATCTGTTCCTCCAAGCCGCTCGCCAAGTCCCCCATTTACTACCTCCTCTTGTAGATAAATTTATTTTGCGTTATATATTCACGCCACGCTAATTTTCTTCGGACTTACCGCTAATCCGCTCCCCTCGCGAGACTTCTCACTGAACGGACAGTTAACCGCGAACACCTTCTGCCTCTTTGACATTTGGATGGCAACTGTCGGAGGTATTGCCAGATAGATATGCTTCGAAATGTATCAGTGTTTTACTTCAGCGGCTCACATTGACAGAAAATATTTCTCCACAAATATAAATATTTGAAGAAAAATATTTTCGGCGCAATGATGGCTGCACGAAAGATAAAGTCTGCTTGCATTTCGAAGTCATACATATCTGGCCGGGTGCCAGGGTTCGGGATCGGAATCACTCCGATTCCCGGGCGTGGGCGTCACATCACACAATAATCAAAATTTTGCTCGACAAATGTGCATGTTTTAATCGAACAATTCTCCAATCAAAATGGTTCATTTAAAAATGTAAAGAAAATATATAACAAATAAAAAGAAATCACTATCTAGATTCTTAATCTTTTAAAATATTGCGCATTTTTTTTCTTAATTCAATGTCATCAGTTCTACAGAGTAATCTTAGTAATATTCTTCGAAATATTATGTGAATTTGTTGGGAAGAATAAAAAAGATCACCTTTGGACTACAAATACTACTTGAAAAATTTCTTTTTCTTCTTCGTAGCACTACAGCTCCTCTCGGGCCTTCGCTTCCTGAAAATAGCGCCTCCAACTGTCTCGGTCCATTGACCGCGTCCTCCAATTTTGAAATCCAATCCTTTTTGGGTATCCGTTTTTCGTCCATACGATTCATGTGATCAGCTCATTGCAGCTTCCGCAGTCTTACAATCGTTGAGACCTCCGGTTCGTCAAAAATTTCATACAGCTCATGGTTATATCGACGCTCAAAGGCGTTCAATATATTTGCGGATGGTTGGGTTAGGGTCCATGTTTCACACCCATAGCATAACACAGGTCTTATTATAGATTTGTATACTTGGAGCTTTGTTTTCCTGTGTAGGCAGCTGGTCTTCAAGATCGTCAATACTGAATAAAATATTTTATTTGCGAGCTATATTATTCGGCGTATTTTGTCTCTTTCATTACCGGTTCTCGTTATGTTGGCGTCCAAATACACGAATTCGCTAAAATTTTCGAAACTGTATTCGCCAAGTGTGATATATTTTGTATTTGAGGTATTTTTTTCTCGACTGCGTCATGAGCTTTGTTTTATTCTCATTGATTTGTAGCCCTACTTGTTTTGTTTCGCTGTCAAGTTTCAGGAAAAGTTCTTGTTGATGTCGTCCGCACAGGCTACTACTTGTCTCGACTTGAATAGTAATGTACCTCGCGTATCGACAGGTAACTTCCTTATGACGTACTCTAGAGCTAAATTAAATAGCAATCGGGCCAGCCCATCTCCCTGCTTTAGTCCGATATTTGTGTCAAAGGCATTGGTGAGTTGGTTATTGATGCAGACTTGGGAGGTCGTCGACGTCATTGTCATTTTGGTAAGACGGACTAATTTGGCTAGGATGCCAAAGCAAAGCATTATTAGGTACAGTACGTTACGATCAATACTGTCGTATGCTTGCTTAAAGTCAACGAAAATTTGGTGTACGTCTATGTTGAACTTCCAGCATTTTTCAAGTACCTGCTTGACTGTGAACAATTGGTCTATTGTCGATCTACCTGCTCTAATACCACCTTGATACTCGCCAATATTACTGTTGGCGTATGATCCGATTTTATTTTCCAAGATCCTCGAAAATATTTTGTACGCCGTACAAAGTAGTGATATGCCTTAACCACCTCTCACTTCGTTTCAATGTTATAAATACACATTGATTGAATGAAATTTTAAAGGCATTTTTGTTAGTCATTTTATTTGAAGAATTGGCGAACATCCAATCAAGAATGTAGTGTCTGGTTCGATCAAATGCCCAAATGGTAGAAAAATTGTAATTGTTTTTTTTTTGTGGTGATGATGGTTTTGGAATGGAAGCCATTTTTTTCGCATAAAACGATCAAAATGATTGAACGACTAGCTAATTAAATCAAAACCCAGAACAAGCGTATGACGATTTATAAGGTCAGATCAACATAGCTGAACAAATTGTCCGGAGCTCATTAACAACACTAGACCAAATACATGCAGCAATATGCTCCCGCAACAACACCGTTGATAAGTCGTTGCAGCAGCTCGAAAAGTGCAGTCAGTTAAGACTACAATCTTGTTGGAAATATTGTACTTGTGCTATTAAACGAACTGTTGTGTTGTTCAATTTCAGTGTTAATTACAAGACCATATCCGAAACGTTTTCAATATGAGAAAATTAAACGGCAGTGATTATGATTCGATTTTATTGAAAATTAAAGTGTATAAGGACCTTCTGTAGGATTATTTTAATACCAAATTTAAGTGAATTCAAGGCTAACCATACAAATTTACTGCGGAAAAATCTTATATTTACAAATCCTGTTATTGTTATTAACAAGGTTTAAAATAAACGTGTTTTTATTACGAGCTAATAGCCTGTATTTCGATTTTGAAGTTGGATAAAAATAACACAAATTTACTAAATATTCTCATTTAAAACGGCTGCCATTTTGTTTTACTGCTACTGATATCACTCGTTGAACTAATTCTCAAAGATATTCATGATACATATCCTTTCTGATTTTTTCATGCAAATCCTAACAAGCTCGTAATGTCTTAGTCGATTGGATGCGCATACTGTTCCATAGCTATGTGTTGTTGTTGTTGTAATAAAGGGAAGTTCAAACCGCCATTAACTTCGTTACATACTGTCCGACCCTTCTAAAATTGTCATGGTTGATCAGTCTTACAAGTAGAATTTCGATTTCTGAGGTATTTGTAGTTGTACTCACAGAGAACTACCTCCATGATTTTTTTGTCCGCACACACGCAGGCACAATTTTTTCGTGTTCTTCTGCTTCCCCTGCCTACCCCGTTGCCGATATTACAATTATATTGAAATATCTCGTCAATACCTGTCATTTGATACCCTAGCCGATTATCTTCAGCGAAAAAATTTAAGGGATCACACCCTTATTTGGGGAAACCTGTAATGATTTGCTTTTTCAAAAATCATTGTAGGACACGGGTGCCGATGGTATGGCACAAGTGTCAGCGAGCTATAAACATCACCGAGCTCAGCTAACTAGCTTCGCTTAACGACCGCGTACGCTAGCTTGACGACTAGCATTTGCAGGATCATATGAGGCGGGTTCTTGTCGAGCCACGGAGCTACACTACAAAATACTTATCACGCGTACTCTACGAGACGTACCGATCAATTTTTATTATCTTTAGAAATGTTCTATTATGTGTCAATTGAGGTACTCTACAGTACTTCAACATTTTTTTTGCCTCGTTAAAGTTAACGGACACGGGGGCTTGAGACAAACGCAAACATTTTACAAAAAGCAACCGTTACTTTCCCCGAAGAAGGTCGTTGCATTACAAGGGGAATGTCAACCCTAAAGATGTTAAAGTGGCTGAGGTGAACCAATTATCTCTGCCAAAAGGATGGAAACATGACGGATGTAGTTAACTTTAAACTAGTAAAACAACAAACTAAGCAGTTTCGACGGGGTGACCACCTTATCTCTTCAGGAGCAGCCATTCCTGTTCACCACGGGGTTGCTCGACTGCTTATGTTTATTACAAACCCCCTGAAAAGCCTTTCAAATTTTTTTTCGACTATGAAACTTTCATTAACAAGAAACTTCTGAGCTGTTCGCAAGATTTGATGACTGTAGCTTGTTTAGGTCTCCTGAAAACTTGCTGTGACACACTGACGGATACATGGATACGCTTTTTTTATTTACATTTTCGAAAGGAAAAATTTTAACAAAAAACCTTATTTCAACTTAAAAGTAACTTAAACTATCCGATTAAAACTTAAAAATAAACTTAACTAATTTGGACAACGATGAAGAGGCTACGAAGATTAGGAGTAGCCAGAGCTTTAACAATGAGTTTTTCTCTCCTTCTAGTCACGAGATTTTCCACATGCGAAAGAATGCAATTTTTTGTAGAAAAGTAAAAAGGTTTGTCTAGAGTCATTTTAAAACACCTGTTTTGCATGACCTGAAGCTTTGCTTTCAGATAACTTGCACATGAGCCCCACGCGGGAGCTCCGTATAGCATGATAGGCTGGATCACCATTTTAATTAAAAGGTTTTATTTTTAGGATTTAGGAACGATCTTCGGTTCAGTAGCGGATATAAAGCACGTATAATTTGAGAGACTACTGTACAATCGGGTTCAATGTGGTCCCTGAATGTTAATTTTTCGTCGAAAACAAGCCCTAAATAGGTAATTTGTTCACGCCATGTGATTTCTGTTCCTAAAAAGTTAAAACATCTATCTGGCAGGTTTATAGGACTCCTTTTCTTTGTAAAGAACATTGCCTTAGTTTTATCAATATTGATTTTTATTTTCCACCTATAAAAATATTGAAAAATATTCTCAAGCATATTTTCGAAGTTCAGTATGATTTCTGAAGGGTCTAACGAAATTGTGTAACAACAGGTGTCATCTGCAAACGTGGCAATTTGGCAGTTGTTCTGCACTGGCATGTCTGATATGAATATATTAAACAGCGTTGGATTAAGACATGATCCTTGAGGAACTCCAGCTGGAATGTTGAGAACATTTGTCGCTAAGGAATGACAGCATCAAGTTTATAAAATAAGGACGAAATTCAAACTTAATTAATTTATAGAGATGTCCTCGATGCCACACTGCGTCGAAAGCCTTTTCTATGTCTAGAGAAATCATCCCTACCGAGAACTTTTGCCTCAGAGCTCTTTTAATGTCTTTCGATACACGACAGAGTTGCAAGTCGGTTGAGTACCAATTTCGAAAGCCAAATTGGAAGTCCGGGAGGATATCATGACTTTCTATAAAATCGGTTAATCGATTCAAGATTAACCTTTCGAAGAGCTTACCCAGAACCGGCAATAGACTTATTGGTCTATAATTAGAAGGAATATGTGGGTCCCGACCAGATTTACGCAGCGGAATAACGACTTCAGGCTTCCATGCAACTGGGAAGTAAAAGTGCTCGAACCAAGCGTTAAAAATATGACAAAGAGCTACAGTTACTTTTTGAGGGAGATTTTTTAAAACAATGTTCGGTAAACAATCAATACCAGGGGCATTTTTTGTTTTTAGACTTTGGAGAATTTTGATTATTTCTCTAGGCTTAATTTTGTCGGTAATGGGAATAGTTGTCGGCATCGGAAGTGCTTCGGTAGATGCATTTACCATTATATCTGTAATGCCACTGGATACACCCATGGTAATATTATGGTGGCAAGCGAAAGTGTCCGCAAGAAGTTCCGCTTTTCCTTCATTGGAAAAGGTCTGATCACTGTTGGTATCTTTAAGCGGATAAGGGATAACATTTGGAGTGCCTTTAAATCTTCGATTAAGTTTCCATAATGCTTGAAAATTATATTCGAGTGCATTTAGTGTTGCATTCCAGTTGTTATTCCGTAGCGTCGTTATTCTCAAGCGAATGGCGGATGTAAGGCTGTTAATCCCAGTTTTCGTGACTTTGTCTCGTGTTCGCTGCCATTGTTGTCTTAGGGAATTCCGCATTTTTATTAGCTTTAACGTTTCAACATCGAGCTGCAAATAATTGTACGCTGGTTTCTTTTTAGGAACGCTACTTTCTACTGCCTTCCAAATGATTTCATTTATGCGCTGTATTTCGGTATTTATTTTATCCACTGAATTAATGGAGTCAAAATAATGCGAATTCAAAGCGATGCTGTTGTTTAGTTTCTCCCTAAAATGTGACCAATTAGCCTGTTTATAGGAAAATACATGTTTAGTCTCGTTCTGAATTTTATAATTTGACTGCACTTCAAAAATCACTGGCAAGTGCGGAGATGAAAGTGCTTGGAGAACACGAATATTTGATAGCTTTGTACTGCCATCACTTAGAACAATATCCAATACTGATCCTCCTCCCTTATGGGAAAAGTAGGTGGGTTCATTGGGTGAGTGGAGGAAAATATTGGTTTCCACCAATAGATCGTGGAGAATCCTACCTGCCTTATTAGAGCGTACACAGTGCCAATCTGGATGCAATGCATTCAGATCACCACAGAGCAGATATCGTTCATTAGTCATAACAAACCTTTTTATTTCCCTTTTGAATTGCGACAGCTTTTCATTATTAAGTTTAGTTCCTGGAAAATAGACCGCAAATATTTTGACTTTCACATCTCCTATTAAAACTCCAATATTTTCAATAGAAGATGAGTCGAAAGATGGTAACACGTGATGTTTTAAGGATTTTTTAATGGCAACGGCCATTCCTCCACCATTTTTGTCAATTCTATCCTTCGGATGGATTGGATAAAGAGGATGTAAAAGCTTATCGCGCGTTCGTAACCATGTCTCAGTTATTACCAACACATCAATATTGTTTCTCGTGGCAAAATCAAATGACTCTATATTGTTATTTTTAATACTCTGCGCATTCATATATAAAACTTTTAAATTATTAATTATAAACAAACTTAATCGCTAGTTTAACTATTACATTGTATTGGTCTACCTTTGTTTGGCATGCTGAAAGATTTGCTATAAGCTCTTGCGAAAGTTGCAACAAGCTTCCTGGTGAAAAAAGTCCGCCACTTTGTGTATTGGATTTGATCGCTGCACGGCTTTGGCCGTGTTGTCCTGGGTGCACGGACCTTCGGCTTACAGGTTGAGTACTCTAACCACTACACCACGTGGACTACCTTAAGCTATTTATGTCTGCTTAAATATGTATGATCATTAATAAATCCAAATGATCTTAAGCTACTTATCTCTACTTAAATGTACAATATCTAGTCATTAACAAATGCAAACGATCTTAGGCTATTTATCTCTAACGATTTGTGTGCACCCGATAGTCCGGTCATTAAACGATAATTATGACTTATTCGGCTACACTTTAGTTTCTTTAGATAATCAGCTCATTGGGATGGTAGTGGACGTTCTAGGAAACGATGTCATAACTTTCTTGAAATCCCATGGTTCATTAGAACTACTATAGTTTAAGAAAGGTGTTCACATAGAATTTGCAGAAATGTACGTTATCGCGCAGTAGACCTGTTTGAAAAAAAATGTCGAAGACCCTAATAGTTCTCTAAGATTCTTGAAATTAGCCTTCAATCAATAATTCTATAATAAAATTCATGAAAATTCTTAAACGGACAGATATGGCTGTATCGTGTTTTTGTAACAGTAAGAAATCTAGTTGGCTGTAAATTCATCAAATATGATTTTTTTTAAATTTTAGTGCTCATTCGGCGTTTTTTTATTTTGCTTAGGGCTTCGACGAAAACACCGAAATACCTCTGTGTTAAATATTTTATAATGTTAACAAATTTTAAGTAATCAAACGGATGTAAAACAAACAACAATCTAAACTGCCTAATTTCATAAAAATTTGTTCAGGATAGCCTCTTTGCATGAGATAACCTTTAAAAATACGTACTAATAATCGTTTTAAGAGGTCACTCCTTTTAATCTTCCATTAATTTTGATGACAATTCGTGCTATCTTTTCTGAGAAAACAACTGCCGATTTCAATAATTTTTTATTTCTGTCCAAAAATTTAAAAATCTAAAACTTATCTTCGTCTATTTATTCGTTTTTTTAGGTCTTTGTAAAAAAATTTTTTACAAAGACCTACTAGTTTCGCGACCTGTCCGTCCGTCTGTCCGTGCGTCACAGCTGATTTCCTCAGAAACTAAAGAAGCTAGAATGCTCAAACTTTGTGAAAAGGTCTGAAGTGATGGTCTCTCAAAAGTTAAGGCCTTGACAAAAATTTAAAAAATGTTTAAGGGGGGTCCCCCCTAATAACGAATTGGCCCTTAAAAATTTTTTTTAATCAAAGGTAGTCGAGTGGGGTATCAAATGAAAGGTCTTGATTAGAACTTTTAGAATCTGAAATAAAAAAATCATTTTATGAATTAGGGGGCCCACGGGAAGGCAAAATGTACCCAAAATTTGTGTCCCCCCCCCTCGCGATTGGACACCTTTCAGCCGAAAAATCTGAAAATTATCACGAATGTGGACCTTTATGAGTACAAGGGCAACAAATACCTTAGAAATCGAAATTCACTCAACTTTGTTAATAATAGTATGATTTGTAGATTTTACATTTTTGCCCATAAAATCAAAATGGTACCTTTAAACTTCTTGAAATTTTGCAATTATATAGACTGACATAAGATATATATGTTCACAAAATTTAATTGAGATCGAATCATAATCAAGTGTGTTATAGCAATTTCAACTATATGGAATTACAACAACGATAACACGTGTTTATGGTTGATATAGGGTTTTCCAATAAGAGGTGTTATTTTGATATTAAAAGGAAAATGCCATTTTTTCAAATAAATGATCGGATGTTTAGTTCCTTATAAAGAAGAAGATATGCCGTTAATAGCAATAACTAACATTGCGCAAATAACCACTACGACACGCTTACAGGACCATATCCTCTTCATGAAATTTTCCATAACCAAATCGCAAACTGGCTGCCCTATGTCCTCGATAGCCTCACGAATTTCATCTTTGAGATCTTGAATTGACGCTGGGCTATTGGCATAGGCCTTCTCTATCACGTGACTCCAAAGGAAGAAGTCGCAAAGTGTTAAATCAGAAGATCTATTCAAAATAACACCTCTTATTGGAAAACCCTATATATATTTAAAATTGACTTAGGTACTTTTATTTTCTTTCAATTTTCATGAAAATTTAAGGAATAGTGTTTAATTTGAACATGTTCAATCGGCCGAGCATTGAGAAAAATCATTTAAGCTAGATTAAAATGGCGGCTGCACTGTGCTTATGAAAGAAACTGTGCATCTTTTGTATAAATTTGAACGATTTCATATCTAAGTATTGGATGAATAATTCAACTTATCGATTCACGCCATTAGAAAACTTGCTTCTAACCCTAGGATGTTTACAAAGACCTTCTGGTAGGAGCACTCTCCTGCTTACTCAACTTGTTTATAAACTCATATGGCGTACTCGCTGCAATGTTGAAAATTAATTCACTTTTAAGAAAAATAAAAGAATTTAGTTGCTGTAGTTTGTTATATATTGCCGGTGGAGAAGAGCGGTTTTCTTAGAATACTCAATCGATGACTGTGATGTGACCGCTCAAATTTTTTTTCAAGGCTGATTTTTATTAACGACGGACTGTTTTCAGATTCCATCAAAATATCCGCTAATAAACTACACGTTACTGCTCAAAAATCATATCCGGTTGCAGCTGCTTTGCCGCTTCCCGCAAACATTGATCCTACAGAAACAACACGTTTCTCACCACAGCGAAATCGCGATATTTGTGCACATGCCATTTTAACACATCACCAATCCAGTGCTACAATCGACAAGCCATTGGACATTACAGTGGATAACTCACAAGCTATGTCAGATCCGCATGTAGAGTCCTATGATTGCCGCGGAGCAGTGAACCTGAACTCATCGATGCAAAGCAATGTGCCTAGTCCTTTTGGTGGCATGCATAAATTCACACATCTCAATATGCCGGGTGGTCAATGGAGTCAGGATAGTAAGTTTATGTCACATAACTTGCAAAGCTCTCACTATACAAACTTGCGTCGTGAAGCACGTGCGGGATGGTCGGGTTACGATGAAAATGCAACAGCATCTACAAAACAAGGTACGCACCAACAACCATCTACGCGAATGTTGTTTTATAAATCGATGATTTTAAATCATAAACATGATTTGCATGATCTAACAAGAAAGTTCTCTACCACTTTTGTAAATAATAATAAGAACGTCGACACCGAAACCGCCAATCGTAAAATAATCACTGCTATGAAAGCAGGAGAACTAGAAAAGGCAGCGCAAGCTGATTCTAGTAACAAACCTTTATCGAATAAGGATAAATTCAAACGAGCTCTGAAAGAGTATGGAGGTACGGTCATAGTTTTTCACGTTGCTATATCATTGACATCACTCGGAATTTGTTATCTTCTGGTTTCAAGGTATGTATTGTTTTTTCACATCGCCTAAATTTAAACAAGGAATATTTGAAGTATCAGACGATATATGAGCCAGTCTAAATTTCTCACTTAAACACATACCCTTAAAAACTCTATTTTAAAAATTCAGAGCACCGACAGATAATACCCATTAAGTCCTATATTTGATCCTAGCTAAATACTCACACGTTCTGCGGTCAAAGTCAATTTGACTAATTGGAACTGGATAACAAATTATTAATAAATTATATTTCAGGGTAATTACCGTTTAATGTTGTTTGGAATGTAATCATTGAATCACTTTACTAGCAATAGCATGTCACTTAACATTCATGGTTCAATTTCTGGATGACTAAACTCTTTTCATATGTTAATCGAATCCATATTTGAATTTGTTTGGTTGTGTATTAACAATAGCATCAACCGAAAATGTGAAAGTATCGTAGATTTATAAATTTTTTTTTGTTATTTTTACAGAGGAGTAGACGTGACCCCATTCATTGAGAAGATCGGACTAACAACTCAGAAAGATATAGCAGCTGGAGCTAGTACGTTTGTTATAGCCTATGCAATTCATAAAGTTTTTGCACCAGTTAGAATTAGCATAACGTTAGCATCGGCGCCTCTTATTGTTAGATATTTGAGAGCGAAAGGTATACTGAAAGTGAAGAAAAACTAACAATTTTTTATTTTGTTGTACTAACTACTATTGAGTAAGAATTATATGTATATCTATGCAATTTATTTGATCAAATTATTGTATAAATTGAAATGAATTGGTTTGCGCGGTTCAAACAAAGATTATTTTAAATAAATAAAATATCTAAGGGAAATTTTAAATGCGTTTTTTATTATTATGAATTAAATGAATTAAATGCGTTTTTTATATTTATGAATTGCAAGGTAGCCAAAGCTAATTAATTTCTACAATCAACTCAGAGTTATCTGTGATTAAAATTGAACTCTGAAGTGGTAAAATTATTGCATACCAAAAACATCAATTACCCCATGCAATTTTAATTGAATTTTTTGCTATAGTTTACCTTTTTTTCTGATCCTGATGATCGATTCTTTGAAGGCAATACGCTTGTAACAATAATGCAATCCAATCGGATTGTTTCTTATACGCAACATCAAAAAATATACATTTGGATAGCTGGACTGATTTAATACCTAATAGACTTGCCGACTAGATTTAAGGTTGTGCAACGGAAATCAACGAAAATTCAAGTGCAATTTCGCTGCGTGGGATATCATGTCATCCTCGCGGGTTCGACATCAAATCAGCTAGAAGATTGAAAACGAATGATAAAACGGTATTCATCGGATGGAAAAATTTTCCTGCTGGTTTGCGGGGGAGAATTAGTGATCACCAGATAGGGAAGCTTTGATGGGGATAGTAGTCGTGCACTGTCTGCTCGCAACAATGTCTTTCCTGTGGTAACATCTAGGTGCGATCTTTTGCGGCTGGGTGCTTTTCTCGGCGTAGCTTCCCGCAGACAAATAAATTTTCTAACCCCTAATTGAATCCAGAAAATAATTCAGTGCCACTTGACATTTTCATTTTCTTGGGTTCGGAGTAAAACGTGAAAACGTTGAATTTGGTATCTGGGTGATTAAATTAGGTCTTGTGGAGGAATCTCCGATATTTAAAAATTAACATAATAAATATAATATAACTGCAGTGGGGATGCCGGTCGAGAGGAATACTCATGGAGGCTAGCATTCTTTGGGGAGTGCCACTCCCACGGACCTGAGGATATGGAGATCGCTGTGAGGTTCTTCCAGGGATGACAGGTGACGACCCTGACTGAATCTGGACTACGCGTTGGTGGGCGGACATGATAGCTAGGACCTAGTCGCTTTGCACGGTAGCGCTGAGTCGATATTCGTGCGTGAACGGCTCGAATCCAACTATCAAACCATCCCGGTAAAACCTTCGCAGGCCTCGGGGTATGTTCGAAGTTCGCACCATGGGGTCGTTGGTGTATGTTCGGTTGAGACGGACTCCCGACTACCGCTGGTCTGGTTCTGAGCATTTGTCCCCACAAGGCCTTGTGCCAACCCTCGCTCCCTACTCTGCAAAGATAACCATGGGATTAAAAAGGCGACTACACACACGAATGGAGATAGCGGCTCCGAGGAGGGATACAAACTGGAGAATTTTCAACTAAAAAACTTAAAAACAGATGAAAAAAATAAAAATATCAATGACGAAGCTACTAACCGTTTCAGCCACCACGTTAACAGCACATTGAGAAAGGTACAAGCGACGACGTATATAATGACAGTAAAGAGGGACGAAAAACGGACAGCCTTGTCGAAACAGAAATTCCTGCGGCGTTCGGGCGAATATCGAGAATTCGATAATTACAGCTGCGACCGCTACCGATGCGACCGATGCAAGGGTCTTAAATGCCGAAATAATATCGAACCATCCTGAGTTCCACAATATGATCACGGCAGAAAAAGAAAGGAGTAAGTAAACAAACGAAACGCCGTTGTGGGATTTCAAAATGTGGCTGAAGTACTGTACTCGGGAAAGGAAGCGGATAACATCTCCCTAGAAAGGAGTTCGCAAAGTACAATTGCCGTCCAGCGACATCAAGAAAAAGGCTAATCCGAAAAGCAGGAGACGTTCTGAAGGAATAAAATCAGTATGCTACTCGCCAAAAATCCGCAAAGGTGTAAAGAATGGGCTACTTGAACTAGCTCTTAGACCGTAGAGGACATTACCGGAGGATGTGGTGAAAGTCCGAAGAAGACCTGAAAGCCAAAGAAGAGTAGAAGGCTACAGAAGCGCTGAGGGCTAAGCCTAAAGGGCACGCACAGACAGCTCCACCATCAAACATAAAAAAAAAAGAGAAGAGACTTGATCGGCGTGGAATGCTAGACCAGGGGTTCCGGGCAGTGCTAATATAAGGAGCGAAAAAAGCGGCAAAGAAACGAGCCAGAAAATAACGTTCTCACGGACGCGATACAGGAGAGAAAAAAACCACAACAAAGACAGCAGACACAGCTCGTAAAACTCCAAGATGGCCAATCTTACGCAAAAGTGTTGTGGGATAACAGGGGAAATGTAAAGCACGTACACACCAACACAGCTATTAAAGTAGTATGACCAACCCGTTCGAGCCACATATTGGACGAATTCGGAGCAGAGGCCGGCAATGTAGAAGCGTTCTGCGACGCAGTAAAGAAAAAGTCCTCGGTCAAAGCGTAACTGTAGCCTCGCTCGAGCCGATGAAAACGATCGAGATAAGAGACATTGACTGCGTCACGGATCTGATCAAAGCGAAGCTGATACCAGAAAACCATAGGGGACAATGCATGGCCATCATTGACGACCGCAAAGGACGCTGAACAATTTCTGAATAAGGGCAAAGTAAGAATAGAGTGGGTCATCTGCTGATACGGCGAAGAGCAGCGCCTCTTCAATGCTTCAAATGTCTTGGCTATGGTGACACCGCACAAGCATGCAAGGGGCCTGAAAGGAGTTCCCTATGCTACAAAAGTGGTGAAATGAGACATAAAAGAAAAGAGTGTACGAAGGAGGCACCCTGTATCCTTTGAAATGATGCTGATCCAAAGCCGGATCTCGGGCACGTCTTGGGATCAGGAAAATGTCGAATTTTCCAGGAAGCCTTAGTCAAGGCAAAATCAGAACTTAAATGACCCGTATGCTGCACGTTAACCCACACCGCAGTTCAATCGCTCAAAACCTTCTTGAGTAGTGTACGAGGGACATGAAAACCGATGTTTTGCTGCTGATGCCACGATAAAATTTTTGCTTCATGTTATCTTGATGAAAGTGGTACTGCCGCTATCTGGATTCGGAACAGTAATTTCCAGGCGGAGGGCTGCGGATGAGGGGATGGTTTCGTGTGGGCTCGGTGCTCAGGGACCACCTTCTTTAGTGTGTACCTAACGCTGAAGGTGGAGATGGCGGTTTTTGGTAAAAAAACCGGTTCTTCGGTTATTTTCATCTTCTGTTTAACCGGGTGGTTTTTTACAGTCGAAAAAAAAACGGTTTTTGGAAGAACTGGTTTTTCGGTTTTTTTCTTGGCAAATTTTTTAAATAAAGCAACGAATCAAAATTAAATTTTAATTTTTATATCCATTGATTAACATTAGGTGTTTGCTTACTAAATTATTAAAATCAAAATAAGCTTAGCGATATTTCATCTTTGTGTTAAAGAAAGAGACTAACGTATTGGAATCCAAGCCGACAGCTTACTATGTCATTCATGTACAGTATAAGGGTGAAAGATCCTTCAGTTTAGTCCCCAAACATTTTGCATTTATTGTGTATGGACTAGCTTCACTTCAGACTCCGAGTGAAACCCTCCGCATTGAAACGAAACAAACAACTAATACCAAGAACCAATTAAATATAGAAATTAGGTTTGGGTTTAAACCAAGAGGAAAAAAACCTCCAGAAAAAAAAACGGGTTTTAGATCCAAAAAACTGACTTTCAGTTAAACCGGCGCGCTTTTCTCATCCCTCGGTGAAGAGTCGATATCATGTTTCCAAGCCAAGCTTAATGCTTTGGAGGGCGCTATCTCGAATGTTGGTAGTAACGTGCTCGTTGGGGGTGACTTCAACGTTAAAGCAATTGAATCGGGCATCCCTTTCCTAGATCTACGGGAAAAAAAATCCTGGAAATGACGACCAGGACGGCGCTCGTCACGCTAAATACCGGAAATACGCTGACTTTCCGCCTTACTGGCTATGAAAGAACCACACCAGACGTGATATTCGCCTTGAAGTCCTTAGGATGGAAGGCACACAATTGGAGAGTGTTCGAGGACTACTCAGCCAGCAACCATCAGTACATTCTGCTTGAGATTTGTGATGTTGCCTCCCGACATCCGTGCTTCTGAACGTCTACAATTGGGTGAAACATTAGAAGAATGGACGTCAAGCGGTTTGTCGAGGTGCTCCGCTGCATGGGGATTCGCAGGGGACAGAAGAACTGGTAGTTCAAGACGGGATGAACTCAACTATGAGCATCATCACGACTATTTGCAGCGCTTCTATGCTCCGTCGAAAACCACGGCATCGCTTCTATGCTCCGTCGAAAACCACGGCAATCGCTGAAAAGCGAAGGGAGTGTAGCAAGTTTCAGCGTGGGGCTCCAAGGGCACGGAACCCTGACGAGGTATGTAACAGCAGCATATAAATCGGTCAGGAAATGCCTTCGCAAACTGATTAACAACAGCAAGGTTCGCTGCTGGCAAGTTTTAGTGGACAACAAGGATCCGGTGGGACTTGGCTACAAGCTAGTTATGCGGAAGCTTGGTGCCCTACAAACGCCTTGCTTACAAGAAGCGGAAAAGAAAGACGAGATAGTGCGGGCACTTTTCCCCGCCCATGTTGACGCAGTCCACGGCGAAACAGCAATCGAGTGCCCACTCTTCACACAATCGGAACAGGAAGAGGCAGGCATATAATTGAAAACAAGGAAGGCTCCAGGTCCAGACGTTGTTACAGCTGAGGTGTTGCAACTTATCGATCACCATTGCCCCGACTTGCTGCTCAGCACATTCAACGCTTGCCTACGAGACGGGATTTTCCCGGTGCGAAGAAAAGTGGCCAGGCTTGTGCTGATCAGCAAGGGGAAGGGAAATTCCGGATCACCGTCTGCATATCGCTCGTTATGCATGCTAGACATTGCTGAGAAAGTGCTAGAGAAACTCATCAAGGTAAGACTCACTGACGCAATTTGTGCTGCTGGGGACATATCTCTTCGGCAGTACAGCTTTAGAGCAGATCACTCCACCATTGATGCGATTGCAGATGTGGTGAGCACATTCCAAAAGGCAGAAGCACATAGCCACACTAAGCGACGGCTCGTTCAGTCGGTGGCACTCAACGTTAGGAACGCCTTCAACTCCGCTAGATGGGTAGATATTCTGGATACTTTGAAAACCTTTTTTCAAGTTCCAGAATATCTTATGCGACTTCTGAGGGACTACCTGAAAGACAAAAGCCCGCTTTATGACACGACACAGGGCCAACGAAGGATAGAAGGTACATTGAATGTTGCCCAGGGATCTATCCTTGGTCCAGACCTGTGGAACGTGTCTTACGACGAGTTACCGAGACTGGAAATGCCAGAAAAGTCACGTTTGATCGCACCGTCGAACAAGCGCAATTTAGGCTAGGTATGCTAATGCGCCGAGTGAGAGACTGGATGAGTTTAGCGCTGGAGAAAACCGAAGCGGTCATCTTGACAAAGAAGAGAGTCCTTAGAATAAGGACAATGGGTATTGGAGACTACTAATCGAATAGAAGCCAGCGATGAAGAACCTGGGGCTATTGATCGCTTCGAAGATATTTCTTTGGAAAAATCAGGGCAATGGCTGAAAAGGTTACTTCCAGCGTATCGGCTCTGAGTCGACTTATGGGCAACGGTTGGGGACCCAGCTCATCAAGAAGACGCCTCTTGATGAGTGCCGTAGAGTCAGTGCCAATGTACGGAGCAGAAATATGAGGCGTACCAAAAACGCTTGGCACAGCTACAGAGCACTGAGGATTGCATCATCATATCCGATATCTCTGATTCGACAGTGAGAGTTATTGCAGGCGTAATATGCGTCGCCTCCCTTGCTAGAGAGCACCGCACTATTTACCTGCGTCAAAGTGAGGACGTTGAATTTATATTAGATTGGTTTATCTATTTACCGTGTGAAAATATTTATATGTTAACTTATTTTCATATGTTGTTATTTATCTATTCTTCGTAGTGTTCAATGTTCGTATTCAATTTTCAAAATATTCAATAATGTTCCGTAGGCGTAAGTGAAATTTTTGCATGTAGTCATTTATATATTTTGTAATTTATTACTTGATATTCACAGTTATATGTATTTAATGTATAGTTGACTTGCCTATAGAATGTCTTATATCCAAAAATTATAGTTCATATTCACCTTGCATCTGATGAAGATTTTAAAAGCTGAACCAGCTGTAATGCGCATTTAATAAGTTAATGAAAAGTTTTGGAATTAGAACTCGGTTATTATTAAATGTAAAAAAATGCAGCGAAATCTTACATAATGTCATTGACTTGATTTTTTTTTTTTGAAAAAGTTACTTATGTATTTTCAAAATAAACACATATAATTTAAGGTCGCCCTTCACAAATTGCAAAATTGGATATAAATGCTAGTATAAAATATAGTCATAAAGATTTTATGGCAATTCGCGGAAAGTTTTCGCAATTCCAAAATACTCTAAAAACTTGTAAGCATTTATTTGATTTTTATGTCGTTTTACACAAGTTTTCTTCTCGGTGTGTCAAAATATATATGACCTGTAAAGCACTCACATTGAAGATCAAGTTATTCTAATGTGAAGTGCCGGGATGAATCAATTTCTCATTTTCTTTATAAACTCGTATAATAAGTAATTTGAATAAAACTCCTTGTTAAAATTTAATATCATCTCTTTATTCAGTATGATGTGTGTGATGTTGCTTGTTGGTTTCTTTTTTCTCATTTTTCATTCGAAAATTTGTACATTGCATCCTCAAACATATAAAAATTATTATGACACAAAACCATTAAAATGCAATTTTTTCACTCTATTTTTAAGACAAGAATAAGAAACCTACGATGGATTATTACAAAGCATTAAAGGGTAAACAACAATTAATTTTAATAGGGTATATTTCTTCTATTTAGCTTTGCTGTGTGAATTTTGATAAGGAAGTTTGCTAATTATTCATAATAACTTTATCAAACTTTAACATGCAATATAAAATATATAAAATAGAACCGTTTCAACAAAACAAGCTTCCTTGGAGTTTTACAGGAGATTTATTCTATAGATGTTTACAAACAGGGCGGGAACGTGTCACTTCATTTTGTTTTTTGCATTAGTTTAGTAAGCCAGCGGATTTTGACATCAAAGTAGTGATAAGTTTTCAAACTAATTCTTGACAAAACATGTTAAATAATAACATTAACTATACCATTTTCAAGATTTTATAACAATTTTTACTACAGAAGATCAACCATTATTAAAACATTTGCTAGTTGGCAAGAATATTTCTTGTCATGAATAAACCTTAGAATCTTTATCACTACCAAAATCTCAAAACTCATTGACATTCTCAAAAAAATATGCAAATCAAGCACTTATATAAAAAATATGTATTTCTAAATACAATGTTTAATCATTTCTATTGATTTCACCTTCCTATAAATAAATATTTCTTATCCTCGCGTTCTTTCAATAAAAAAGGCTTAAAGGCTATGAATCAAATAAAAAAAAACATTTTAAAATTATCTTATTCTTTAAATGTTCTAACTATTCTCTAGCAAACTGTTGTCAGCACCCTTTTCTTTGTCAGCGGTGGCTATTTTTTTGCGACGCTGAATACAGGGCATGAGGCTCCACAAACTGGCACCTGCCAATAGGAACAGTCCCAAAGTGAAGAACAGTGGAATATAAGTACCAGTTCTCTCGAACCAAACACCGCAAAGTGGAGGTCCGATTAATTGCAAGATTCCATTGACAAACAGACTGATGCCGTAGGAGGATGTCAAGCGCTCCATACCCAACATATCAGCCATAATCACAGCTGTAATACCCACGTACACTCCCGAAGCGAGACCAAACACCGCACAACAGAAGCTGATCATTCCGTATGTGGTCGTCAACGGAAGGAATGAAAGAGAAATACCGGACAATGCCAATCCACCGACAAAGTACCATGTTTTTGGGATCAGGGCTGTGTCTGAAAGTGCAGATCCTCCTATACGTCCAATAAGATCAGTCGCCGAAACTATTGAAATTAAGTACGCCGCCAAACTCTTATCGAAACCCATGGTGATTGCGTATGAAGGCAAGAGAATGATGAAATTTGTATAGCTAATAGCATTGGTCGAGTTTGAAATTAGGATGACTAAATACACAGGATCCTTGAGCAGTGACAGATCAATGAACTTTGTTGGCTTCTTTCCCTTCTCCTCCTCTTCCACATCAATCTTCTGACCATACTTTCCTGAAGTGATTGATTTTAAAGAAAGATGTGATGAAAATTCTTTCGGTTGAAATGATAGCGTGCTTCCGTGGTATGGTGTACAAACATACTGGAAACTACTCGTCGATGGTGATCGTTTCTTTAGCCGACTACGTGAGTGAGTTGAAGCCGCATAGAGAGATGGTGTTGAGCTTAATTGTCCTGTAGTGAATGTTTGATTACGTTGCGGGATCCGTAAAGGAGTGCTAACTTTTTTTGTGCGATCACTATTTATATTTTGTACAACAGCAGCTGAAGCGCTCCTGACAAACCCATTTTCTTTGCCATTTACTATTTCTGGTATTGTTAATTTTGGCGATACTAATGTTTCATTTGATGTGACTAGGGATTTTTGGTCCTCTACACTTTCCAATTTCATTATAATGCCCATATCCTCTTCTTCGATATCTTCCAAAGCATTATCCTCTTTTGGCACACGTTTCATGTGTTGTTCAACGGGTTCATAAAATATCGCTGCAACCCACACGTGTAATGTTATGCCTCCCATAATCAGGACTGATCCTCTGGGAAAGAAAAAAATGTATTGTTAGTGAGTATAAATGTGTTGTATCGAATGATGCGAACATTACCTGTAACCATACGTTTCCAGTAGAAATCGTAAGACTGGTGGCAATATAATTGAACCTAAAGCACTTCCGGATATGCAGATTCCATTTGCCAATCCACGAAGTCTAACAAAGTATGAAGTAACAATATACACAGTTGGCGGGAACGAGAGACCTGCTCCTGTCCCAACTAAGACACCATAACTGGAAAGTGAAAAATTTGTCGAGTTAATAATTTTGTTGATTTTCATTGAATATATTTGTAAAACTTGCAGAAACAAAGTAATTTCAAATAAATATTAATGACTCATATAAGTTTAATTATAAAAGTCATCCAAGCATTTATTCTGCATCTAAGATAGGGCAAATATTTTTTACAGGGTTTAATCAATAAGCTGTCCTTATTGAAGAATGGTTTGTGTTAGATACAACCAACAGACGTGAAAGAAATTAAACACATTATATAAAAATGAAATAAGAGTAGAATGCCTATGTGTGATACAATTACTATCCAATGATGACTTGGTTACCAGATATTTTACAAGTACTAACAAATGTAATAAAAACAGTATTCCGTTTGCGAAAATATTCCAAATCATGAAAATTAGCATTTATTGTTTTTTTCGATGCTTGAAAAGGATCCGACGTTCCCCCGCACAACTGGAGACCCATTAGTATCTTATCTATAATTTCGAAAATAGAGAGGGTGGTTCTGCGTCAACTTAATAAGGCTTTATCACAAAGAACAGTTACACCAGAAGAACAATTTGGCTTTAAAGCTTGCCATTTTCTGAACTCCAGCTCGTAAGTGTGGTCCATTATATTAAATAAGGGTTTAACCACAGGGTTCAACAGATATATTATACTTATATTTGATGGAGAAAAGGCCATTGTTTTGTCACTTCAGTCCACCTAAACATATGGCTCATTTTTGGGTGGCAGAATATTTCGTGTCAGGATTGACAGCCATCTCTCAAACCTGCTAGAAACTGAAGCTAGAGTTCCGCTAGGATCATCCATTTTATTGGATCCATATAATTTGAATTCCATTGCGGTCATGGAATGAGATACCCTACATACATAATTTATTTACTGCCAATCTCCCTACTTTATTTCCAAGAGTACACGTATCACTATCAGCTAATAATAGCTGCATTTTTAGAATCATGTCCAAACTGTAAAGACCAATAAATGTCTTTTGAATATTTTAGTAAATGGAAAATTAGAATAAATTCTTGGGCGATTTTCATAACAGCAGCCACCACTGACTCTCACGAAAGCAATGGCGTAATTGGATAGATTACAACAGCAAGTGCTTGGCCTTACATTTAGTAATATACTCGTATAAATTAACAGGACAAAACAGATCCATAGCAAAAGTGGTCATTGTGTAGGCATTTTATTATTTTTGTATCCTTTGCTCAAATTAAGAAAGCAGCATTAAAAATAGAGTGCACATATACTAACAAATTATACGGCTGACGCTACTATACAGAAGTTCCGCTTTCTGTCAAAAGACAAGGATGAACAAAAAAGCGCTTCAGTCCTTCCTAAGTTAAGCCTAGCAGATTCTTTGGGAATTGTTGCATTTTTCGTGTTGTGCGTGTTTATGCGCATGTAACCATGCGATCACATTCAAAAGTGCAATCAAAGCTCTAAAGTTATGTAACTACTCTCATAGCTCAACAATCAAGAACAATTGTAAACTCATTCATTTTTGACAGCTGATGTACGAAGGGAGTTCTGTGACCGATTTGTCGTCGTCGAGATTCGTGTCGATATTATTAGTAACCTGTTCTGAATACAGCGTTTTTCATTTTGTCACGTAATTCCTCGTTTTATTTCTGCGTAAACCTCCTTTTATATCCAAGAGATTATGGGCCCAGGTATCGCGCTCGTATAAACGGGTGAGAAATCCGCCAGATCGCGAAGTCACCATGAAAAACGTTTCTCGTGCTACCCAGGAATCCCGATCGTGTGTCGGACGACGCGAACAAACAAAGTGGCGGACGAGATTTAGGCGAAATTCGTCGCGAAACTCGACGGAAAAAATTTCCAGGCATGGATATTTCAAATGACTGCGATCCTGACGGCTTCCGGAATAATCGATGTTGTCGATGGAACCCGAAGATGTCGCGCACGCGAATGAATCTAGAAAATTGGTTAAGGACAATGCGAAAGCTGTGTACATGATCTCGACCGCAGTGGATCCAGTCATTATGCAGGCTCTTTTTGTGTGCAATACGTCGAAAGACATGTATAAGCTCGTCACAATCCATGAGCAAAAATCGGAGTCGAACAAGTTAATGCTGACGCAAAGCTTCCATGAGTATAGATTGGCACCAAACGACTCGATGGTCACGCACACAGCCAACGTCCAAAACCTGGTGATGCAACCCATAGATGTCGGGGCAGTCTTGGACCTCGCTATAATGGCAAAAATCATCGCAACGCTTCCGTCAAAATACAACACATCGAAAACGGCCTGGGACAGCGTGCCCGCAGTCGATGAGACAGGTCAGAAACTCATTGAACGTTTGATAAAGGAGGGGCTGAGAATGACTGCAGACGACGAGGAGGTTGGTACTTTTGCCGCTATGGCTATCGGAAAATGCGATGCGGGTGCGAGAAATATGACTAAATGGTCAAGTGCTCAAAGAGAGTCTGGGACGTGAGAGCCGCGAGATTGTTTTTACTGTGATAAAAAGGGCACATTGCCCGACAGTGCCGGAAGGAAAAGAGAGACCTCGTCGAAAAAGGGGCGAAGAACAGTGCGAATTGGGCGTTCGCGTTGTCGAATAAGCCGCGCGCGATCCGCAAGAAATCTGAACGAAAGGTGCTCGACAAGTGGTTGAAACGCGATGTTACCGACGTGTGGACAGCGGAGCCTCCCGTCACATTACGTATCGTCAAGAGTGGTTCACGGAGTTCCAATCGGTGGTGGGAGGAGAGCGTGTCGCTCGGTGACAACAAGCAGTGTCCATTTACTGGCATTGGGATCGTCGAAGTATGTAAGTTTGTTAATGGAGAACGGAGTGAAGCGCGACTCGAAAATGTATTATGTGTACCCGAATTCAAGAAAACTCTGTTTAGCGTCGAGCGTGCACTTCAAAAATATCGATGTTGTTTTCAAAGGCGAATTTGTCCACCTTCAACGCGACGGAGAAATTGTAGCGCAGGGAATCATATAGAGGAACAATATTTACCAGTTGTGTTTTGAGACGAAATCGATTTCGAATACGGAGTCGAACATGGCATCGAGTAGTTTAAAACGGTGGCATGAGCGATTCGGGCGCGTTAATACCAACACGATCGGGCAAATTTCAAAAGCGAAAATAGTGACGGGATTGAATCTGACCTCAAAAGGGGATTTCT
This sequence comes from Odontomyia ornata, assembly GCA_963969285.1. Lineage (NCBI taxonomy): Eukaryota > Metazoa > Arthropoda > Insecta > Diptera > Stratiomyidae > Odontomyia > Odontomyia ornata. Next base: position 17,818,503 of record OZ017740.1, on the reverse strand, counting down.
TTTACGAGCCCTGCCAATTAGGGAAATCACACAGACTTCCGTTTAAGAAAGATGGCGATATTCGCGATACCGAACCCGGCGAATTTATTCATTCGGACGTTGAGGGGCCAATGTCAACATCCACGATAAAAGGCGCGAGGTTTTTCGTGAATTTTAAGGACGACGCATCGGGCTACAGAAACGTTTATTTTGTGAAACACAAGTCGGAGATACCCGATCGCTTCCGTGTCTTTGTAACGTGGAACTCGAATAAGTTTAACCGGAATGTGAAAGTACTTCGAGTACTATATAAAGTCTGATTTGAAGACGTTCTTGGAAAATTGCGGTATCGGCGCCGTACACCCCGGAGGAGAACAGCCGAAGTGAACGAGATAATCGCACGATCGTCGAGAGCGAACGATGTTGCAGGCATCATCCCTCCTCACTTATCTTTGGGCAGAAGCCGTAAATTCCGCAGTATATATACTCAATAGGACTCCCTCGAGACGCCATCCTGAGAAAACTCCATATGAATTGTGGATAGGTCGAAAGCCAGATGTGAGGCATCTTCGCGTTTTTGGGTGCGATGCTTATACACACGTCCCCACTCAACTTCGAAGGAACCTTGACCCAAAGGCCAAGAAAATGATTCTGCTCGGGTACGAGGGAGAATCTACTAACCACCGGTAGTACAATCCGGAAAAATGAGCTGTCTTCGCATCTCGCAATGTCATTTTCAACGAAAATGGCCGGAAGGCATCTGAAAACGACAAAGCGAATGAAGTATATTTCCGATTTGACGAGAGAGAGTCTGAAGTAACTCGTCTCGAAAACGAGAGGGAACTTGAAGCGTTTTATCCTGCCAAGAACGAGAGAGAACCTGCATTGCAGCCCGATTAGAATGAGAACGATCCCGTGGGTCTTCAAGAAATTCAAAACGAGCCAAGATTTCTGAGAAATCGAGCTGAAATCAGAAGACCGTCCAGATACAACGCTGACTTCGCTTAAGTCAACATTCCCAGCAGTTTTGACAAAGCTGTCTCATGCTCTGAGGCAAGACGCTGGATGGAAGCCATTGACGATGAACTGCGCGCTGACGAAAGCAATCAAACCTGGACGATCGTTTCCAAGGAGGAGAATCAGAAGACTATCGATTTTAAGTGGGGTTTCAAGGTCGTTCATCACACCGACGGAACCATTTGCCGATACAAAGCTCGTTTATGGGCGAGGGGATTCAAACAGGAATACGGTGTGAATTATACCGAGACGTTCACACCCGTGATTCGTTACCATTCACTCCGAGTATTCCTGGCCACAATGGCCCACGAGGATCTTGAAATGGTGCAATTCAACATGCTCACAGCGTTTCTACACGGCGAACTCGAAGAGGAAATATAAAGGGTGATTCATAACAAGTGTACACATGTGAATGGGCCTTAACTCTTATTTATCACCAACTTCAGGTCCATATATTGACAGATTATGACTGTTTGGTCTTTTACAATTCTAACCATGGCGTCATACACATCAGCCGAACGTTTTATTATTGTTAAAACTTTTTACAAAAAAAAAATGAATCGCCAGTGCGAACATTTCGCGCTCTACGTGAAATCGAATAATTTCACGAAATGGACCCATAAATTGGCCGGCGAGATCGTGGGATTTGACTCCTTGTGACTTCTTCCTTTGGAGATTTCTGAAGGATCGTGTTTACGCTGATGCTTCCCAGACTACTGAAGCATTAAAAAACAATATTCGAGCCAACATACGCCTAATAACGCCGGAAATGTGCGAAAATGTCATCGAAAATTACAATCATCGTTTGATAGTCTGTAAAGCAGCACGAGGTGCACATATGATCGAAGTAATCTTTCATATTTAATTGTAAGGGACCAAATTTTCATTATAAATAAACATTATAGCTCAATCTTCACAAAAACTATGTTTTTTTTCGACAAAAATGTGTACACTTGTTATAAATCACCCTTTATATGGAACAACCTCAAGGTCTGCAGATCGCCGATAAAGGTCCAGTGGTTCTAAAGCTCAACAAGTCTTTGTACCTGCTCAAACAGGCCCCACGATGTTGGAACCAGAAGTTCGTGTGTTTCCTCGAAAAGTTCAGTTTGAAGCAGAGCAGTGCCGACCCGTGCGTGTTTCGCGATGTCATAGACGGCGAAAGTGTTATTCTCGCATTGTTTGTGGATGATGGTTTGGTTGCGTTAAAATCGATCAAAATTGTAAATGAAATGACCCACTGTCTGATAAGCGAGTTTTGTATTACTTTCGGTGATGAGCATTATTTTGTTGGCGTGGAAATCGAGCGTGATCGAGCGGAAAAGAGAATGTTTATACATCAGAGCGCATATGCGAGGTAGATACTCGAACGTTTTGGTATGACTGAGGCGAAAGGGTCCAGTATTCCAGCAGACCCGCACGTGATTTTGTCGAAAGCCGAAGAAAACGGGAATGGCACGACCATGCCGTATCGTGAGGCAGTCGGTTGGCTGATGTTTTTGTTCGTTGTTTCGCGACCCGACATTGCTTTTGCAGTGGGCAATGTCAGCCGGTTTTTAAACGCACACACCGCAGTTCATTGGCTGGCCGTGAAAAGAATATTTCGATATTTGCATGAAACAAAACATTACGGTATCGAATAATCAAACCGCGGGAGCACTAATGGACTTTATGGTTCGTCCGACGCCGATTTTGCTGGCGACGTGGATACACGAAAATCGACTTCTGGATATGTTTTCTTTCTCGCAAATGCCCCTGTAACTTGGGGTGCACAAAGGCAAAAGATTGTGGCTCAGAGTACAACCGAGTCTGAGTATGTTGCAGCGGCTACGGCCGCTAAGGAAATTTTATGGCTTCGAAAATTGTTGCGCGATTTGGAAAACGGAAACGGTTGCTCTACGGTTTTAAATGTCGATAACCAAAGCGCGATAAGACTTGCGGGAAATCCCGAATATCATAGGCAAATGAAACATATTGATATACGACATCATTATATTAGAGAGAAAAAAAAATCGGTCGAAATAGATCGAACTGAAATACGTGCGTACCAAGAAACAAGTAGCGGACACGTTAATAAAGACTCTCCTGAAAGAGCGATCAGGAGAGCGACGGATAACCGCTCAATGGATGCAGCGAACGAGTAGTTTTAAGGTAGGCTTAAGGAAATAATGTACATAATTTTAAGAAACTCAATTTTTAAAACTGCATTTGTTGAAGCTAATGAATTTTGCACTAAATTTCTTTTTATAATCTATTAATATTTGATAATGTTGTGGGTGACAACATTTTAAAGTTTTGTTTTATCGAAAAAATTAATATTGTAAACTAAGCAAAGTGAATGATTATTGAACTCCGGGAAAAGCCAACCCGTACGAATATTGTTAGGCTAAGTTATTTATGAATTGTATGTACGAGTATTTTAAAAATTAGAAAAAATCACCCAATAAAGATCTTGAATCTAATCGCACGAACGTAGTCTATGTGGGTTTGGAAAGGACTCAAAAGTAGTTTTTTGAGCAAACACGAGTGTGTTGCGAATATCTTGAAAGGTGGTAAATTGAGCCCCCATCCTGTTGGGTATGGGGAGCTAATTGGCGCATTGTACTAAGTCCTATTATTGGTGATGATGCAGTTAGGCCTTCTTTTGGCGGGAACTCACGTTCACTCTCTATGGAGATGAGCCAATATTCGTGAAGAGGAGTGTGCTAAATCGTGCATTGGTCGTAATTTGCTTCATTATATGCCACCCTCGCTGGTTGGTGTTTCGTATGCATAGACTAAGATAAACCAACATCAGTATAACCTTTAACTCTTTAAATAAAAGATTTAGCATTACGAGGGGCGATCCAAAAATAATGATAATCAGTTATTTCCAGTTCATATAAAAATTCAAAAAAAAAAAAAATTTCTGATTCCAGCTACATCCACTAGGTCACCACACAAAAATCATATAAATACTCCACAATTCCCGGGAAGTGCAATCAAAGACGTGGTAAACTGAAAACTGGAGTGTTGTTTCACCAAGGCAACGCCCCCGCAGACAAAGCCGTAGTTGCGATGGTGGCCATTCAAGAAAAGGAATTCAAATTGCTCGAACACCCGCCCAATTCACCAGAGCTAGCCCCTAGTGACTTCTTTCTCTTTCCTAGGCTCAAAGAACAACTCAGAGGCACGAAATTTGAAGAAGAACGAAGTGATGGCTGTTGTTGAGGCCTTTTGGGAGAGTTAAGAAAAAGATTTTTTTCCAGCGAACCCTGGGTTCAGAAAAAAGACGGACTAAATGTATTGACGAAAATGAGACTCCAAAATCAAGCTAGTAAAAGTAGCAAGAGAGTGCTCCTGGCAGAAGGGTAATGTAAAATAATTCGAAATTCAAACAACTTCTGAATAGCATAAATAATTTTATTTTCAGTGTGTTAACTTCAATGTTTGAGAAGTCATAATAACATAATGTTACAAAATACTTCTAAAATTTTCATCAAAATCTTACACATCTGTAGTGTTTGGATCCTTTGCAAACGTGTATTTAAACAGTATCACGTGTAATTGTTGTTGTAATTGATGAATTTTCAATCGTCTATAACATCTATTTATGGCTCGATTTTTACGAAACTTTCAGAAAACTTTTAATTTACATCAGAAGATCCAAATACACATTTTTGGCAATTTCAAGGGTCACCTTTCGATTTTATAGATGAACACTTAAAATTTATAAAATGTACTACATATTAACGAATTTGATGGAGTTTTGACTTCTGAAGTATTTGTTCCTCTCTACGCATAAAGAACTACTTTTGCGATTTTTTTCAGATTTTTCTGCCCGAAAATTTTCCATACATTTCCCTTCACACTGCACCCCTCTATGCAAATGCTTCTTGTTTAAGACCTGTTTTAAAAAAAAATATCATCAAGACCTTTTATTTGATACCCATATTGGTTATCTTTGGTAAAAAAGTGTTTCCAAGGGTCACCCTACTATATGGGGAGACCCCCCCTTGAACACCTTAAAATATTTTTTGTACTGCAACTTTTTAGAGGGCACCACTTTTGACCTCACTCACTCATCACTCTAGCTTATGTGGTTTGCGAGAAAAATCGCTGTGACGTACGGACAGACGGATAGACAGGTCGCGATTTTACAATACCCTAAAAATTTGTAATTTTTTTCTTTAAAGTGAAACTCCAAATTTTTATCACCTTAATATCTCTGCCAAAAAAATATTCAAGGATGTATGACGTACTTGCCAGTTAGTGCTAAGTCTCATGAAGTGTTGAATTCAATGAGCCGCACCTTACAACAAGAGTGACACCATCACACAAAATTGGTTGTTGAAACTTAATGATGTGAATTACAATTTTTGCAAACAAAATTAAAAACTCTCCCAAAAATAATTAACCAAAAATATCTTGTGACTTTTTAATTGCTTTCCCCATAATTTTAGCAGCATTGTAAATTGGGATGAAAGCATTTTGACCATTTTAATCAGGTTGTGTCCTTGAGTAGTTAGAACGATGTTTTCAGCCAGTTCTGATGCCTACTAGGAGTAAAGGATAAGTGATTCATACTTCTGTGTAAAATGCAATTTTTGGGTAACCATAAACGCATAATTCAACACACTCCAGCATCTTGAAATTGTAACAGCTGATAAAAATTCATCCTAGCTTGACTTGACACAGAATGAGTTAGAGTTGGTTGGACATTTTTTTAAATGTAGTGGCTTATGAAGAATTTTTTAACAAATGCATAAACCAGAAAAGAATAAATCTTTTTCATAAAAATCATCATAAAACATACACTATTTATAAAATATTAATAACTTGATTGATTACGCAATACAATATTCATGTATTTCCGTTGATTGATTTCAAGCGTCATATCATATTTCAAATAACAGCGGAACAGAATGACGATTGGACTCTTTGATAATTATTTGTCAGTAACAATAGATAACTTTATCAAGATATTTAATTGAATGAAAATGCCTATTATTGCACATGTCGCAAATAGATAATTATTTTACTAATGACTAGCGAATGATATTCGATATTTCCTGAATTATCGTTTCATTGTTTACAAACCAGATAAATATAAAAGTTAACTTTGGGAATAATAAGCTCATGGAGACCTTGTCTTATTTTGGGGTGGAATAATTGAACAACAATAGACAACCTTGAAATGAAGGGGAAATATAATTGCATGTGAAATTGTTGATTACACATGTGCAGTTTAAAAACAAGTTGGGTAGACAGACCTATGCTCATGTCAGAAGGGTTTTGTACTCAAGTTACAAAATGCCGTAACCAGCAACGAATAAAATTAAGAAACACGTCATGTTCGAGGATATTATTAACTAAGTTGAAAGAATTTTTTAATTCTGAGGTATTTGTTAAAATTATACCCATAAATATCTCGCTTGATAATTTTTTCAGAGTTTTTTAGATCACGGGTGTCCATTCGCGAGGGAGAAAACTCATTTTTCATGTATTTACCCCCCCCCCTCTGTGCCCCACTGAAGCAAAAACTGTCAGTTTAAGAACTGTTTTGAAAAGCTCTAATAGAGAACTTTCATTTGATACTCATATCGGCTACCTTTCATGAAATTTTTTTCAGGGGCCACTCCTCTGTACTGTAAGCATCGATTCATGGCCTATTTTTTCGAATCCTAGAATGGCTACAAAGCCCTTTTGCTAGGAGCTCTCTCCTGCCTCTTCGACTTGTTTCAATTGTATGTAGTCATCCTCATGATATCTATCATTCCTGAAACTTTCATGCAAATCCTAGCAAAGCTGTAGTGTCTAAGTCGGTAAAAAGCGCATATGGCTCCATAGCCATATGTTTCCATAGTAATACAGGGCACATTGTTCCATAGTAATACAGGAAAATTCAAATCGCTATAACTTCGTTAAATACTGATCGATCTTTATGAAACTTTCAGAAAAGATCAATCTTATAAATAGTCATCTGTTTTTTTTTGTTTTATTGAATTTAAGGGTACCATTTAGATTTTATTCAAGAAAACATAAAATCGATAAATCATACTATTACTAACAAAGTTGAGTGAATTTCGACTTCTCATGTATTTGTTGTTGTTGTACTCATTAAGGCCTACATATATGATTTTTTTCAGGTTTTTCGGATGGAAGGTGTCCAATCGCGGGGGGGGGGGTACGCGAAAAGTTCGTACATTTCCCCTTCCCCTGCCCCCCTCGGTACTCATAAGGCAATTTTAAGACCTGTTTTCAAAAGATCTCATTGAGACCTTTCTAATGACACCCTACTCGACTACCAGTGTTTTTTTTGAGGGGTCAACTCCCTATATGGGGAGATCCCTCTTAAACCCCTTCGAAAAAATTTTTCACCCTTGAACTTTCAAGAAGTCACCACTTCTGACCTTTCCACAAAGTTTCATGGCTGCAGCCTCTATAGTTGCGGAGAAAAAGTGCTGTGACATACAGACGGACGGACGGACAGACGGACACAGGTCGTGATTGCAATAGGGTTTTGTATTTTATTACAAAACCCTAAAAAGAACCAAATTTCGAGTTTATTAAAAGGCTTTTGAGTTAAAGAAATACACTTATTAAATTTTTTATATACAAAGAAGTAACTGGCCCATTATAGGAAACAGCTCGCGTAAGTGCCTAGAATTGTACCTTGCTGTTGAGATACGTAAAAGAAACAATTGGATAGGCTATTGGACCAGTCCGCGTAGTGTAGTGGTTAGAGCACTCATCCCGTAAGCTGAAGGTCCCTGGTTCGAGTCTCGTTGGTGACAGCGAGATTTGTTTCGAGTGATTCTTCGGGCGGACTAAAAAATTAGACCATCAGAAGAATCTGGAACCGATATCATTATCATCAAATAAGTTTGGTCTCGCGACCCTCAAGCACTTCTTTTTAGGTCTTTGTAAAAATTTTTTTTACAAAGACCTACTAGTTTCGCGACCTGTCTGTCCGTCTGTCCGTCCGTCTGTCCGTCCGTCCGTCTGTCCGTCTGTCCGTCTGTCCGTGCGTCACAGCTGATTTCCTCAGAAACTATAGAAGCTAGAATGCTCAAACTTTGTGAAAAGGTCAGAAGTGATGATCTCTCAAAAGTTAAGGCCTTGACAAAAATTTTAAAAATGTTTAAGGGGGGTCCCCCCTAAGAACGAATTGGCCCTTAAAAATTTTTTTTCATCAAAGGTAGTCGAGTGGGGTATCAAATGAAAGGTCCTGATTAGAACTCTTAGAATCTGAAATAAAAAAATCATTTGATGAATTAGGGGGTCCACGGGAAGGCAAAATGTACACAAAATTTGTGTCCCCCCCCCTCGCGATTGGACACCTTTCAGCCGAAAAATCTGAAAATTATCACGAATGTGGACCTTTATGAGTACAAGGGCAACAAATACCTTAGAAATCGAAATTCACTCAACTTTGTTAATAATAGTATGATTTGTAGATTTTACATTTTTGCCCATAAAATCAAAACGGTAACTTTAAACTTCTTGAAATTTTGCAATTATATAGACTGACATAAGATATATATGTTCACAAAATTCCATTGAGATCGAATCATAATCAAGTGAGTTATAGCCATTTCAATTATATGGAATTACAACAACGATAACACGTGTTTATGGTTCATATAGGGTTTTCCAATAAGAGGTGTTATTTTGATGTTAAAAGAAAAATGCCATTTTTTAAAATAAATGATCGGATGTTTAGTTCATTATAAAGAAGAAGATATGCCGTTAATAGCAATAACTAACACTGGGCAAATCACTACTACGACACGCTTACAGGGCCATATCCTCTTCATGAAATTTTCCATAACCAAATCGCAAAGTGGCTGCCCTATGTCCTCGATAGCCTCACGAATTTCGTCTTTGAGATCTTGAATTGACGCTGGGCTATTGGCATAGGCCTTCTCTATCATGTGGCTCCAAAGAAAGAAGGCGCAAGGTGTTAAATCAGAAGATCTATTCAAAATAACACCTCTTATTGGAAAACCCTATATATATTTAAAATTGACTTAGAGACATTTATTTTCTTTCAATTTTCATGAAAATTTAAGGAATAGTGTTTAATTTGAACATGTTCAATCGGCCGAGCATTCAGAAAAATCATTTAAGCTAGATTAAAATGGCGGCTGCACTGTGCCTGTGAAAGAAACTGTGCATCTTTTGTATAAATTTGAACGATTTCATATCTAACTATTGGATGAATAATTCAAGTTATCGACTCACGCCATTAGAAAACTTGCTTCTAACCCTAGGATGTTTACAAAGACCTTCTGGTAGGAGCACTCTCCTGCTTACTCAACTTGTTTCAATAATAGGTTCCCTTCCTTCATCCCATCATCTGTCCTGCAATCTTGCGGGGAAAGAGTTTACGGCCCAGACTAACTTTCCAATGATAAATGGATACACTGCAAACGCAAGTCCACTTTTTGATATGTAATATGAGTGTATTGTTATTTAAGCTTAAATTGTTTTTTTTTAATAATTAATTTTTTCACGTTATATCTTTGTTTTTGCAAAAACATTTTTTTTTAAATTACCTTATATACAAATATGTAACTGATGTCGCCCAAAATGATAACATCATCCCCACAGCCGCACATGTTCCTCCAATCAATGTGACTGTCCTGTATGAATATTTAACAGAAAGTATGCTGGACAATGGACCTAGAATTAAACAGAGAGAACATCGCTGAGCAGTCTTGTTACGCATACCACACGCTTGTTTTTGTTTGTAGATGTAGTAGACAAGTATGCAGGTCAAACATTTGATTAATATTGTCTAGTGTTTGATAGCTGTTGACACAAGACAAAAATTTTACATTTTCCATGATTATTTGCACCTTTGTATTGATCTATATATTTACACACACTTCCCACAACTCGAAATGATGACGTGGCATGTTACGAATCCAACGTTCTTTTTTAACTTTATACTTTACATTATGGGAAGAAGTAGAAGTCAATCAGTTTCAGTCACTCTCTCTACTGGACCCCCGTACATTATATGCATTAGAAGAAGCATTTTTCTTACTTTCTTTTTATTTATTCTATTGCCAGACTTTGTGCTCAAATCATTCACATACTATTGCGCGTGTGTTACACCTGAATATGATATTAAAAAAATGAAAGAAAGAAAAAAAGTTGTGGTGAGAAATGGATGGACATGCTGTTATAGATTTGAGAGTCAATTTTGCGATTTTTTGTCAACTATTAGAGATAATAAATTATTATTCAAGAAATAAATAAATAAAAAACAGACAAATAATAGATCACACACACTTGATACCTCGCACACTTTCCTCTAGCTACTAGTGCAAAATAAAACAAATGTAAGGTTATCACATGACATTTGTTTTCTCTTCGTTCGTTTTCGTTAGCGTGTATGTTTTTCTTGCAAGCTACCTTCTTCGTAAAAAGCTCATAACATAGGCTTATTGTGAGATGGAGTTGCATTTTATTACCTAATGAACTGTAAAGAAAGTAGCATAAAGCTGGAATCCATGCCGCTGTTGGTGGCGAAGCTTCAAAAGCTTCGAGAAATTCTACGAACAGAACTCCAAAACTTTTTATTGTGCCGGGAACTAGAATATTAATTACTGTTGATCCTACTAATATAAGCCAACCCCATCCGCCATCGGGCGGTACAAGCTCATAATCTGGTTCGGGTATTTTGCCATGGTGATGATGGTGATTTTTGCGGGAGGATACAACTAAAATTAAAAAAGGATAATAGGATTAGTTTTGATGCTATACCAAAATTATCATATTTAAAATAATGCTTATAATTAGATTGAAAACTATTGAATATGACTTATTAAAAATTTTCAAATAATTATTCTAAGAAGTTTTTTAAATACTTGTCTGTTAAACAGTTCATAGGTCATGCTTAAGTTTAGCGAAGATTATATAATATTATCTAAAATTTCTCTAAACTATTACTAGTTGTTAAATGCCATCTTAAAAGTTTTTCTATCGTAAATAAATTTTCTTCTTGTTCACATTTTCTGCTATTTTTGAAGACATAACTGTTGAGCGCTTGGAATACGACGTAAAATAAGCACGATAGAAAATTTTTCGCAACACTTATAACACCCATGACGACAATGGAATGTTCTATTGCTATATGCAAAATAATATTGAATAATTACCACTCCTTAACAGCTTCATCGAAATTTGATTAGATATTACGCTTGAAGTGAAGTGCGATATAGATTTTTCCAATTCAAATGTTAATTAAATGTGGCTATGAAGATATTCGTGGAACAGATTATATTCGATAATCTTAGGTAAGGAGAACGTTTTTATAAATATATAATTTTAATATTTGTGAGGAAACTACGCTGCGACAACTGCAGTTTACTCAGCATGTGGCAAAATGCGTTTCAAAAAATTAGAGTCAATGAATCGAGATTATTTTGGGGAAAATAATGGTATTCAATGTAGTTTTAATTTGGCCTCATTTTATGAATAATTTCTAAAGAAACCTATGCAAAAAAATATTACTTTCTTATTTCTAGCAATTTTTTGTAAGCTTCATGCCTCCTTTTTGTTTTAGGGTGGTGAAGAATATTTATGTCCTTAGTTTGGGATTCCCAGACGTGCAAAACTTCTGGGCTACCCCCTATACACCTTCCATGTCAACCTGAAAACTTAGCCTGGAGCTGTTTGACATACTCGTATGACTTCTGTGTAGGCATCGTTTTGCTATGCCTTGAGAGACAACACGTTTCAGGAATTCCTTTCCTAGCGAAAAGGGAGGGAGGGAGAGGGATTGCTAGAAAAGAGACACTTATAACCTCTACGTTTTCGGGAGCTCAACTATAGTGAGCCCTTTTTAATCGTCAGCACTGCCCGTACGTAATGCGCTACATGGTTTTATTTTATCAACCGAACTAAGCACGCCTTTGGTTGGCTATCAAGAAAGAGCTCTCTTGTTTCATTATAGTGGGAACCACTTCATCTGTCCTTTTTGCATGGAAAAAATTTATGGCGGGCATAATTTTCCTCCTGTGCAAATATATGGTCGGGAAACCGTGATTTACTAATCTCGTGCAGGTAAGACCGAAAACATCCATGTCCGCTCAAGAGCTGGGGTTCTACACAGCATTTAAAAGTTCTCAAGGTATAAATAGAGAAGCGCTCGTTTATTTACTGGTTTGACATCAATGTTGATGAAAAATTAACTACCAAAGCATGTGGTGACAGTGCTCGTAGTGCATCTTCAAAGGATAAATCAAAGACTCCTGAGAGATAGTTTACATAGGTTTTGTGGGAGAATTCATTAGTACGATGATCAAAGAGCGTAAACAAAAGCACAACGGTTACTCAACTTCAGGCCCCAGAAATAGACAGGGCGTAGGCTACAGCATTCAAACCTAACGAGATTTAAAAAATGAGTCCAATACTAGTGAGTTCTCCTTCGCTTCTTTAGAGTTTGCTTACCAACAATTTCTGGATTTTTAAGTCGACACTGAGATTCATGAGAAACTAGCAGGATATAGAATTACACATTCACACACATGCTAACAGTGCCCGAGATTGTCTCTCATCTAAGTGCTATATTTAATAATAATAATAATAATAATAATAATAATAATAATAGTAATCCATCGCACAACAGTCCATATCCGAACCTTGGCCTTGAGATTTATTGTTAGGGTATCTCGTTCCATGATCGTAACAAAATTCGAACTGATATGGGCAATATCACGCTCAACCATGTGATTATTACCTAATTTTTCAATTAGTATACATCTCAGCTGGGTGTGCTGATAGTCCGACAGCACCATCCGAATCTTAAATTCGATGCCGCTGGCGAAGTTTGAACTAGGGAGCAGCTAGGCAAGCGGAGTGTTCCCAACCCTACTGCTCTACATGGATTAAGTGCTATAATGGGCTGGTATCTAACGAAAATTGTGTACCTGCGCATCGCTTAAACTTTCACATAGGATTTGTGCCATATGAAGGAATTCAGGTATACTCATAGATTTTGAGAATAGGTCGTAACGCGCTTCATGAGTTTGAGGCAAACATATATCGGCTAAGCATTTAAGATTGGCTGAGCATAAAGGATCAAGGCAAATAAACAGAAATTTTGCATAAATTGATCTGTTTGCTTTACCTACATGAATTTATATTCCAGCTTAGTATCTCTATCTTCTATAGTACCTGATAGTTGATGAGTTGAACAATGCTTGATTCTTTACCCAAAAGCATGCTCTTTCCGGGACTAACGGTCTAATAACAACCCTGCATGAATTGAAGATCATTAATTCACTTGTCACAAGGTTGGTTTGAGCCCGTCGAAATCCCAAAGACAATTGTCAAATCACTGTCTTCTTCGCTAAGTGTTCTCTTTTATATCTTGTATGCAGGTTTATCTTCTAGACTCTCCCCAAGCTTCTGAAAGCCAATTTATATTTTCTTAATATTAAATTGCGCTCATCTATTATTCCTTTGATTTCCCAAAAGGTATTCAAAGTTGATAGATACGGATGAATGAAAAATAGACACAAACAGGAGGCCAAATATGCTAGAAAGAGGAAGAGGATTTTAAAATAAACCCTGATAAATGGAAGGTTTTTTTAATAATGTTTTCAATGTGGAGGTAAAAACTTAGATTGCTATCGACATCTATATGAGAGTTAATTAGTCGGAACTCTTGAAGTAATCGGGATAAAGATGACAGACTGATGTCATTACAGAAGGAAGATCAATAATGAACAGAAGAAAAAGTAAGGGACCAAGAAGAGATTCTTGCGGAACGCTCGAGCTGGGATGAAAAACGCATTGACGATCCAAAATATAGGAGAGAATCCAGAACAACAGGAAATCAGGAACATTGAACATTTTGAGTTTTCAAATAAGAGAAAATGTTCTATTGAATCAAGCGCTTTCGGTTATAGCATGGGTAAAAGAATATAAGTTTGTGAGACTGGATCTACCTCTAGAAAAACTATGCCGTTGATTTGCTAAGAAGTGGAAAATAAGGGCATACAGCATACCATAAATAACCTTTTTAAGGACATTGCCAAAGCAAGGAAGAATAAATATGGGATGATAGCAGGAAACGGCATCCGGTGATTCGAAAATAGGAAGAATATGTGTGATGAAATTCAAAGTGAAAATAATCGAAAGGGGAACACAAAGGACGAAATTTAGTATTCCATCAGTGCCAGCACTGGTATCAGAATTAAGTAATTCAGTTTGAAAAGGGGTTTTTAGACTAGAAGGAGACACGAAGGAGGCAAGGGAGACATTCAATGAAAAGTATGCACTGGAATTTCGGAAAAAGGAAGAAAAATAGGAAGCAAAGAATTCACTAGATTCCTGGGGGCTAGATGAAGTTATGATTAGAGTTCTCTAAGAATTTGACATGCGACCGGAATCCCCGAGTTTGATTGAAAACAAAGTATACTTTTACATGATTTATATATGGGCAATGTGCAACGTTGGTAGCTTTTTTGGCCTCTGCATGGCGTTTTTTGAAAAATCTTTCAATTTCATCACCTATTATCACCCAATTGAAGAGTTTTTGGTCATTTTCAACCTTCTCAAGAAGATGCAATTGTCCTTCTGTTCAGTTGTGAGGTTTTTCGGCACCATTTTGGCACAAATCTTTCGTATCCCCAAATCGTCTGTTAAAATTTGATGTACGGTGAAAGTGTTTAAATTCAACAGTTCACTCATCATCTTAATTGTTAAATGACGGTCTGATCTCACAAGGGCCCTCATACGTTCAACGTTTCCGTCAGTTTTTAAAGTTGAAAGTCGCCCTACGCGAGGTTGATCTTCAATGTGTTCTCAGCCTTCAAAAATGATGTGTTCTCAGCCTTCCAAAAATGATGTCAGTGGTGATACTGGAGTCGAAACGCGTCTGATCGTACAACAAAGCAAGGCCCGATGGCTTTTCAAGAAAAAAGAAAATTGAGGTGCGGATATCAAATACGAAAAGAAATAAATAAAATAATAATTGACTCATGTATTTTTATATTCATCTTTAAAGATATGATCAGTTATAAAAGGAAAAGCACAGTCTTTTTAGGTCACGATTCCCGTCGGCGTTTAGTATGGAAATCACAAATTTTAGATCCTGGCATATAATGTATAATATTATCTAGAAAATAACGAATCAGTTTTTGCAAATTCAATATAAAAGATCTTCATTTAACGATATAAGAAGGATCTTTAATAAGTTCATCAGTAGATGAAGGACGAATGCAGAATATAAAAGCAATCATGAAATTTTCCCCACTATTTTTTCGAAGTCAATGTACCACATTCAACTGTTAATATCTACAGAGATCTTGAAAGGATTATAATTCCGTTCGAAAACTACATTTTAGTCCAATATTTTGTCCTTCGTTCGAAACCGCACAATCAAAATCCTTTTATGCGTCGATCAGTTATGCTGAAAAATCGGGATTAAAATCGGATTTTTTTAGTTTTAACGGTAAAGGATGTTTACCGTTATATGATTTTCATGTCCTTTAAATGGGACCTCACAGAAATCCTGAAAATCTTGAAATGTTCCTCAATTAAATTCCTGAAATATTCCCCAATTAAATTGCTCTAAATCATGTTGAATTGCATATATTTATGCTGCATTTATAAATAATTTATTGGTGTTTCCCGCTAGAAATGATTGACTAAAGTGTACCGTTTATGCAGAAAATTAAGGATACTGATCATTTCTATCATCCGTCACCAAGGAATCGGTATCTCCATAAAATTCTTGAAGAGTGCAAAATAATTGGCATTTTTCATATGAAAGATCATTAAAATTCAATTACTCGACATCAATATACCATATTGAACTGTTAATATCTACAGAGTTCTTGAAAGGATTACAATTCTATTCCAAACATTTTAGTTCAATATGTTGTCTTTCATTTGAAACCTGTACAATCAAAATCCTTACACGCGTACAAATAGCGTTTTGATGAAAATAAAACAAATTAAGGATAGGTTGGAAGCGTCAAACATGGGAAAATACACACAGTATATTTCAAATATTGTATTTTAAAATGAACATCTTAAATAATAATTCTTTTGTCGTAGATAACTGACATTATTTAATATTGCAGTAATTTTCTTTTGACAGCGATTGTGAGTTATTTTGCGGGTATATAAAGAATTTTGTAATCTTTTGTTTATTTGCTATGTGTAGGTCAATTATTTTTTTTTTTTGAAAAGCAAGGCCCGACGGATTTTCGAGAGAAAAAATATTTCATTTCATTTCAAAGTTCTATACCTCTAAAAAAACATGTAGTGTAATATGGGGTAGATAAATTGTCCGTTCAGGACTGCAGCGATGGTCTGTTGTCTCGGCGAGAGAGGATGGTGGGATACACCGAGATTGGCCTCTTCTGAGGATGCTTGAACGTGCTGGCGGGCTAGCATTGCGGTGAGGCGGGTTCTTTTCCCCAGCACAAGGACCCACTACAAAAGAATTTTGTATCCAAGAATTCAAAGATACAAATACATATCGACCGGAGTCGATCCTGAGGTAACCTACTAAGGGTTAAAATTGCTAACGCCAATGACAAACTGGGCATGGCGAAAATAGACGGGACTTGAGAGGACTTCGTCGTTAGCGACGATGCTTATGGGGCCCCCAAATAAAAGTGGGGCATCCAGGTAGAAGCGGTGCCCCGATTCAGAGAGCAGATTACCTTTCGTCAGGGGCTCCAGATCCATCATCTCGACCCATGCCTTGGGACTCCGGGGATCTTCCACCATCTAAAGTAGCACAGATAGAGGCTAGCTGCAAGTTGACGTTTATGAGCCAGGATGACCCTACAACCATCGGTGCCTTTCTAAGAAGGGTCGAAAATATGGCGACGTCGAACCTGGGAGGGATATGAGAGCAGTGACACGCTGCGCCCAAATTGCATTCACTGGGAGAACTCTCCGTTGGTTTTGGCGGTTTGTGGACACTTCTCCAACATTTAACTGGGAAACATTGAGGCGTGCCGTATTGCGGGAATTCATATCAGTCGAGGGGGATGACATTTTAAAACAGCGACTGCGAAAAAGACACCAACAGGCGCAGGAGGCCATAGACGACTACTACGAAGCCCTGTGTTGTCTGTTAGAACGTCTGATGAGCCGCATGCCGGAGTCTGAGTTCCTAAGTCTCTTTTGGGAGGGTATCAGGCCCGAGTTACGAGAGCGATTGGTTTTTGTGGCTGCTCTACCCACGCCACCTTGCCTCACACCACCCATAGTAGACTGCGCGTTAGAGACCATTTCTCCATCATCCACATCATCGCCGGGCGCCCGGCGAGGATGTTGGGTGAGTACCCTCTTTTGTTTATTAATAAAAAAAATATTTTTTACATTGCCAAAAGAAAAAAGCTTTGGATGACATTCCCATCCTACGTCAGTTTGAGTTGAGGAATGTCACCTAAAGCTGATGGCAGTTGGAGTCGGTGGAAACTGTCAAAGAGGGCCAAGGCAGTGTCGCCTCGTGGTAGGCGAAGGAAAAAACTAAAGGAATCAAAAAGGTCGTTGCAAGTTAAGTGCACGACTCGCAACAAGGTAAGGAATCCTCCTACAGCACCAACATTTCACTAAGAGGGAAATGTCATCAGGCAAATCTTTTTACTTTTCAGAATTGCAAAACTGGAACCAACGGGGACATTCCTCGACCGGCCAGTGGACATAACCCCGAAATTTAAATAACCCGGGCATGAGAACTGTTTTCAATAAGTGTGATGTTTAAACAATTCAGTTTATAGTATCACGCCATTATTCTTAAATTTAATTCTGTTCATTAGTTTTACCTCTACCTACTATTAAAAGTTAAGTCGTATAGAATGCCATAAAACTTTCGTAATTGCTTTGCTAGAAATAGGTTCAAAAATTTACAATAAGGTTGTATTGATAGAAACGTATTCATGATAGGAAAAGCTATGAAAGAAATCTGGACGATGTCAAATCTATTATCTAACATGCGAAATTGGATGAACGAATTTTAACACAAATTACTCAGGTTGTTTATTATCCAGATGGAAAGATCACTCATCAAGGGGAAACAACGTATGAAGTGAAAGATGTCGAAATTTCAAATAGTTTGTTGTTAGTTTCAAATGTGAAATTTGCACAAGCAACAAGCACGTCTCCGCTGAAAGGTCCTAAAGATGGTAGCCGCTCCATTGACCGAAGTCTGAACAATAGCTACGAAGAGGGAGTGTCCGTTGATCGGAAGTTAGAACGCGGTGATGTTTTGAAAATGTTCCATGAATACTTAGAATGCCGGCAAATAAAGCCACAATCGAAAAAACTCGGAGAGTTGTTACAAATGACAAGGTATTCAGGGCCTGAAAATAAATACTGCGTCGAGCGAAAATTACTCTTTACGTATGATCAACTGTTGGACATAGTTCAGTGTAGCCGCAAAGAATATGATGGTCTCCTCAAATATTTTCGGGCAATTGAGATTGATGGTTACATGCGTGTTCTAGAATATGATTACGAGTACCGAATATTAATAGTAATGTTAGGTTTGATTAACAAAAATTCTTGGCAACTAGATAAAATCGATCGTGACGTTATGATAAATGCTTTAGAAGGTATTGCCCCGAAAACTATAGTCGGAGGCATTTTTGATAATTAGGCGGCCCCGAATGAAAACAACTCTAAATTCCATTACAATGAAGAACTTGTTGCGCGTTTGATTGCTCAAAATATATTACAGCCCAGTCTTAAGTTTCGCATTGAAGAATTCCTGACAACATGGCAAGAAGCATTACCAGAAGGACCTTGGTGCTATATCTTCAAGTTCAATTAGCCGATGTAACACGACATAACATTAAGCAGTTGAAGAAGGTGAACACAGTTGTATTTCCCGTAACATTTGATTTTCTGTAAGGGAAATAGAATGAAATTTTGGTGCAAATTTTATAAAACAATGTAAGCCTAAATAGTAGTGCCCTATCGTTTTCCAATGTATCTTATTTCTATCATTTAGATAGTAGAAGGCTACAACCAAAAATTCACAGAAAGACACTTAAAAAAGAAATGAGGAAATGATGTTTTTCAGATAGACTTAAGATCAACCTTTATTAGTTAGATGAAATGTATACGGGTCACACAAATTACTTTTTCTATCAAGATAAATAGCAATCTCTCAAATACCGACATCCAATGACAATTGTTAAGTACCTGTAAATCCTACATTCCAGAAAATCAAATCAGTTTCAAGCAATGGAGTCAATTTTAATATAATTTGATCAGATTTATATATATGTATATATATATATATATATATATATATATATATATATATATATATATATATATATATAAAACAAAGATTTTGAGAGGTGTATCAGATTATCTGCGTTAGTTTTATCATCGGTTGCAAATATGTTGAAATGACAAACACAATAATAACAACTAATACATATAAATTGTAAGGAATTATAAAAATCATAATAAATAACGGTTAATCCCTACAATTTTAAGAAATAATACAAACCATATTAATAAATAGCAAATAATACAGATGATAATAAAAAAAAATATATAAAATGAACCATAAATTCAAATTCAAAAGCGCTTTATTTAATACCAATCGTTATAAATTTTTAAAAGAACACAAAGCAAATTCCAAACAATAGAACTATAAAAAAACTTAATGGCCCGAATGGCTCTCTAAATTTATACGTTATCAGTTAAACACATTTAATGAAAAAAATACACTTGCAAATTTAAATTAATTAAGATTATTAGATATTTTTTGATTCAATTGGAAAAACGAGAAAAAACCAACCAGCATTATTCAAAAATTACTTATACTACTAACACAACAATGAACTTATATCCTATGCCTAATATGTTACACCCT
Source organism: Odontomyia ornata (assembly GCA_963969285.1). Classification (NCBI taxonomy): domain Eukaryota; kingdom Metazoa; phylum Arthropoda; class Insecta; order Diptera; family Stratiomyidae; genus Odontomyia; species Odontomyia ornata. The sequence continues at coordinate 17,798,651 of OZ017740.1, read as the reverse complement.
AATTCTAAATAAGTTCAATCAAAAAAAAAAAAAACGTTACTTTATATTGAAACCTATACCTAATTTATATTACAAATAAACGACAGTACTAGATGTAGCAATAATGAGATGAATCTAAAAAACTAAGTAACGAGAAAAAGCACAAAAATAAACACGAATAATTTAGAAATTGTCATTCAGCCACCAATACCTAGATTGTTCCATCTCAGCTCGACCAGAATCAACGAATCTAGCAAATGAATATCTCCATTGGAATTGTTGGTCTCGTGAACTCAGATTCGGAGGAAATTTTATCTTCTTATCGTTGGCCCGTCGATATATGTGATATATGATTGGGACGCCGTCAGAATCAAAAACATATCGATTCATGTCCAAATACACGAATGCTTCTGGAGGAACGAAGCCAGTAGTGAGGCAAGTCACAATATACCCGTCTGTAGGGTGGAACGGCTGTGAAATCCAAGGGTTTTCACTCACAGTTACAGATCTTGCGATATGATTCCGAAGAAGTTTCAATATGCAGATATCGACTCTTGTCACTTGAGCGGTTTGATAAATTTTTCTATTCGATATATAGTGCTTCCAATCCGTCTCAGGCTTTCTGTACAAACCAGTACATGCACGAAGACATTTCCTTTCGAAAACTCTTAATCTTTCCATTGTACTAGCACTCTGGTTGTAACAGATCTGGCATCCGTATGTCAAAACTGGCCTAATCAGGGTCTTGTAACAAATAACTTTGACTTTTTGATCAATGTATCTTGAATGAAAGAGTCGCCGAAGGGCCATGACTACTTTTAGTGCTTTACTGAGCATGATTTTGACATGTTCAGTATAGTACAGATACTGATCGAGATGAACACCGAGGTATCGAACACAGGATTTATGTGGAACCCGTTCTGAACTACCCTCACCAGCCATAATGTGGAAATCCTTCCAATTACGTTTCAGGTCTTGACTGGCCCCCTGCAGCGTTGTCCGAAACAAAATTGTTTCGGATGATCAGATCATCAGCAAACGCTACCAATGATCGCGTTGGCGAGACATTAAAATCAAAGCTATTCAATAGCTTGCGAATGAATATTGAGAAAAGCAGGGGCGCAGTAACTGCTCCCTGCTGTAGACCATTCAAGACCTTGAATTCGCGCATTGTTGTCAGATTTCCATCAGTTAAAACAAACGATTTCCCGTACAACATATTACACATCATGGCGACAAGGTGTCTGGGGAAGTTGTCCTGAAGGAGTTTAAAAACTAGTCCATCTAGCCACACCGTATCGAAGGCTTTCTCCATATCAATGAGACATGCTCCAACGCATTGTCTATCATTTAGTTTCCAACAGATGTCTGAGGTTACTTTCGCTATTGCATGTATGGTCGAATGCCTGGCACGGAAACCAAATTGGCAATTCGGCATCAACTCATATTTCTCAATGTGGGCGTTTAATGCTCTGTTGAGTATCACTTCAAACACCTTGCTGATGTTAGGCAGCAAGCTGATTGGGCGATAACTTTTAGGGCATGGATTCTTTTCCTTTCTTCAAGATCGGAAATACCTTAGCCTTTTTCCACTCATTTGGGAAATATGAATTGTTGAACATGTTGTTGAACAATATGCAATAATTCCTAATAGCAACCTCAGGCAAATGCCGGAGAACTATATTTGGAATACCGTCAGTACCACATGATTTTTTGTTGTTTATTCTGCGAAATATGAAACACAAGTCTTCATAGCTGACAAAATAATCAATAAGATTCAAGGTCGGTACGAGGTCAGATGTTAATGTTTCATCGAAATGAAGAATTGATTGGCCGTTCAGGCTTGATTTGAAGTCGGAAACTTTTGCTTCAACGACCTCCGAAAATATTTCATTCCTTCTCTCTGGGTTTGGCAGATGAACCAATTCAAAATGTGTTCCAATCAGGGCAAGTTTCTGCAACCCATCACATATAATCCTGTTTCCATTTCTATCCGGAGTCGTTATCAATTTCGATACCAGCTCTATCGAGAAGATTTATCTCATCACTAGCGACTTCAAGATTCGATACCTTCACTCGAAACTTCCTGCGGAATAAGCTATTCACTTTCGCGAAAACGCCATCTGGGTCCTATGGGCTAATACCCCTCAGTTTTTTCGCCCATTGATTGCTGACCTCACTCCTGAAGTATGAACGGATTAAGTTCCGGACATTCTTCAGGTGTAATTTCAACAAAGCCAACGAGGGATGGTTATAGTCCAAAAATCGTCGATAAATATTGTCGACGCGGGTGATAAGAAGGCTTTTCAATCTTTTCAACCTTGCGATGGTTGGTGTTTCATATCCTTCCATATTGTTTCGATGTTTAATCTTGGGAACAACTTTCTCAATCGTTTCCAACGTCAGCTTCTCTAACTTCGACAAATAGACATCTATTTCATCGTCAGTTAGATTTCTGTTATTAGGAACCATTGAGCAAGCGTTGCCATCATTAGAAGAGGGACATTGCTTCTGGTACTCCCGATTAAACTTCTTTTGAAACTTTCCCCAGTCGGTTTTTTTGAAATTCAACCGATGGTTTTCATGTTGAACTGGAATGAGGAAGAAATCATCCCTTTGATGATTGATTTCCATTACGATTGCGTTATGGTCGCTATCGTAAGGAAGCACCTGCAGTTTCCGTTGAGGACTATTAAAGCTGAATTCAAGTCTTGCGTCAGCGATGCAGAGGTCCAAATATGAATTTGTCCTAGGGTATGTTGGGAGCTCCGACCCATATAGGTTGCACCTGTATTCAATTTGGTTCTCTGTTATCCATGATTTCAGGAATACACCTCTTGGATTATTGGTGGCGTTTAGCCATGATGTATACTTGGCATTCAGGTCACCGGCAAAAATATAATAATTATGCAGCCTGTTCAATTCGAGTATTTCAAACAAGAAATTGAGTTCTTCCTTGAACTTGAGAGCATTTTGACCAGTTACATAGGCAGAGATAACGAAGAGGTTATCCCCACCTGGCAGTGAAATTTTGATGACGGACACTTCAAGAAATTCAAAGTTTTTGAATTCGACTTTTTCAATATTTTGGAAACAATAGGGTCTTCTAACCAATATCCCGGTGCCACCTCCCCCATCACCTATTACCCTATCGTTTCTTACGAATGCGAAATCTTTGAATTCCATGGAATGCCATGAATTGAGGTGGGTTTCAGTGAGAAGTATGATGTCAGGCTTTTGCTTGACAATGAATTCAAGGAGATAATCACGTCGATGTATAGCAACGATAGAGTTGACGTTGATCGATATGAGGCGAAGCCTATCCATGGGAATATGACTGGATGACAAGTTATTATTAGGCATTTGAAAGACCTAAACGCTGAAAAGCAAAGTTAATTTTTGAATCTTGTTTGTCGATTCTCTCCGATAAAGAATTAAGTTGCTGGTAAATTTTGAGAAGCAGCTCATTATTGCCACTTACATTATTTACATTATTTCCAGCATCTTCTGCTGGTCCTCTAGCGGTGAGTTCAAATGATACTCCGGGCTTGACGAAGTTGGAAGGTATCATATTACGGTGTACTTGTGTTTGCTTTGGAGCAAATTTAACTTTTGCATCTTGATATCGGGAGCATCCTCGATATGATGCTGGGTGGCCAAAAACACCGCAGTTAAGGCAGTATAATTTTTCTTTAGGCTCCGTCTGAGCCAATTTGCACTCACCGGGGGCATGAACGTCTTTGCATTTAACGCAACGATAGTGCATGGCACAATTGGCAGCCGAATGTCCAAATCTTTGACACCGGTAACACTGGTTGACTTCTCTTTTCTGGAGGCGTTCCCACCTCACCACTCTGAAATTCAAGTACCTTATTTGTTGAAGGGCACTTGGACTGCTCTTATTTGCAATTTGTACCAGGTAAAGTGGTAAATTCTTCCTTTCTATGGTCGACCTTCTTGTCGCAAAGGCTTTGAAACAAAATCAATATCTGGTGCAGCCTCCTAGAGCACCTGAAGAAGATCGACCGTATCCTCTCCGCTGTAAAACCCCTTCAACAAGGTCTGATTCTTTTCACTTTTTGGGGTATAGGTGAAGCGTGGAACCTCCCCGCATCTTTGGCTGACTTGAAATCAACCAGTGATTTCGTCCTTATAGTTAATTTTTCGGCATTAACTCTTTTGATTTCGAAATTGGCCAGTTTATTTTCGGCCGAACCATATCTTTCCCGGTTTGTCCGAACACGTTGACTGGCGGAACTTTTTCTGTCTTGTTGGAAGCTTTTTCAGAGGAACCAGCAGAACTGCGGGCTGGTTTTTTCTCCTTATTTTTGTTCTTTAAATATTGAATAAAATTAACGTCATTATCTTGATTAAAATTACCTCCGATGTTTTCTTCGATTTCCATATCTTCGGTTAATCCCTCCAGCGCTGCAAAATAATTTTGGCTCTCGTTGGCGCCACCAGCACTTAGAACTTCCTCTGGAATTGCTTCCTTTGCACTTTTCTTCGGCTTTGTTACCATTGCCATTGATTTTGTGGCTGCGTCTTTTGAGGCTTCATCCCTTTCTTGAAAAGATCCTTGAGAGACTGTGTCTCTTGCCTTAGTTCATCATTTTCTTTCTGCAATTTGGCCATTTGTTGATTGTCCGCTATTATTTGCAGCTTGCACCCTCCATCTGCGGAGTTTTCTTCGTTATGCTTTCTTTTGGTGATTATCGCCAGTTTCGTATTCGTCGTTTCCCCAGGTTGCCCCAACGGTGGGAAGCCATCGGGCTCCATACCACTTTCTTTGTGAATTCGTTTTTCGTTACCAATCGAAGTAAAAATATTCGATCGAAATTTCCTGAGTCGATTACTTCGACAATATAAGATTTTTTCCGATAAAAATTAACTTCGGACTAACCAAAAATATAAAAAAATTATCATTTCCCTTTTTTATTCGTTGTAACTGTTTATTTGCCCATACGCCGACGTTTTGAAGCACACACTTGCTTCTTCATCAGTGGTACAATAACTAATATTACATTTGCCTTAAAGCTACTTATATACCTACTCCTTTTACAATCTTACCCCTTACCCTAATTACTTCCTTAATTGGTTATTACGGCTAATTACTCTCATAAGGGGTGAGAAATTATTACCTAGATCGGTGTTTAATAGTATCTTCTGTGGTTGTCTTGCTATAACCAGGCTTTCGTAGGCGTCCAATTTGTATGTCGATTTGAGTTCTTTGATTAACTCAAGATTCTCGTCGCTCATGCTATGCTTCTGCTCTACAATATGTCTTGCTACCGATGATTTAATTGTACTGCTGCTTTTCTTGTGCCTGACTGCCGCTTCCGCTTCCTTAATATGTTCCTTAAATCTTGTTCTGATTAAACGCTTTGTCTGGCTGATATAAACGTGTGAGCACTGAGTACAGCTTACCCGGTAAATTCCGCTGACTTCCTCCTTGGTTTTCTTGTCCTTACCTGATCCTAACATCGTCTTCAGTTGATGGTTTCTGTTGTGTGTGACGACCTGAATATCATGCGCTTTAAATAATTTTTTAACTTTCTTCGTTAAGCTAGAGTATGGTACCGAGATTCTACGGATTTGTTCAAACTGTTCATTTTGTGTGTACAACGTTGTTAGTTCGTCCTGCCTATGCCGCTTTATTTTTTTGCGAATTAATTGATCCACTATTATGGCTGGGAATCCATTTATTTTTGCTGTCTTAACAATGTAGTCGCGTTCTTTTTTGAATTCTTCACTATTCAACGGTATTTTTGTCAACATATGTACCATCGAATGATAGGCTGCCATTTTATGCTGATATGCGTGGTTAGAATCACTGGTGATCGTTCGCTGCGTGCTTGAAGGTTTCCAGTAGATGCCAAATTCTAGGTGTTGATTATTGCGAATAATTTTGAGGTCCATGAAATTCAATACGTTGTTTACCTCTTCTTCCATCGTAAATCGTATGTTTTGGTGAATGTTGTTGATTTTCTCCAACGTTACTTTAGCTTCGTCCTTTTTCACCACGGCCAAGACGTCGTCAACGTATCGCCACCATATTCGAGGAGTTACTTGGAGATTGTCCATTTTTTTGGCCATCTTTTGTTTTAAAAAACTTACCTTTGAAGGTAAAATAATTCTCCCTCATACATAATGCTGCTAATTTTACATATTGCCTAGTTGTTTTTTTGGATACATGATCTACATTGCCATCTTGTAACCATTCTTCGAAAAAAAACAGGGTGCCTCTTTGACGGGGATACTTGGAAATAGTGCCTTGACATCAAAGGAAACCAACATCTCGTTTTCTTGGATGTGTAGACCTTTGATTTTTTGTACTAAATCATGTGTATTATGTACTAATCGCCTACTCAATTCTTTACCAATGTTGCCGATTTCAGCAACCAACCATTTCGCAATGTTATATGTTGGGTAATTCGTGTCCGCTATAATTTCCCTCATCTCGTTTCCATTTTTGTGGATTTTAGGTTTGCATCTAATACGTGGCAGCGAGGGATTAGGCATCTTCAACTGGTTGATATTCTGGAACGTTGAGCTAGCTTCCTTCAGCGCTTTTTCCACCCGTTTAATTGAATCTGGTAGTGGGTCTTTGCGAATTTCGACGAAGTTTCCTGTTGCCAGTTTCTCCATAGTGCGGTTTTCATATTCCGTCTTATCCATAATAACGACTTTATTTCCTTTATCTGCTTTGAGATAAAATACCGACTTCTTCTTCAGTTCGTTAATCGTTCGTTCATCGTTGGACACTCTACTGTTCATTGATGTACTCAAATCGTTTTGAATACTATTACGAATGTTTTCTTTTTCGCCTGGGCTGAAGTTGCGCATAGCTGTTTCGATGTCTACGACCAGATCGTCCGCAGGAAAGGTTCCTCTGATAGCAAAGTTTAATCCTTTGTTCAATAGTTCCATTTCGGCTGTTGAAAAACTTGTACTCGACTTATTAATGACGAAATCCGGTATTAATTCCACTTTTCGTATGATATTCGCTTGATTGCTTATGATATTCATCTTCGCCTCAATTAACGCTGCCACTTTTCGTTCATGTATTTCTCGTTTACGTTTTTGCTCACATTCCACTGCTCGTGCAATTTTCAAAATCATTACATTCAAATCTCCCTTATTCGCTGCCTGTCCTAGCTTAAGATGTGCGTTGTATGCTTTCAATGTGAACCCGCCAATTTTTCGTACAGGTTTTTAATACTTAGTTTAATCAAATTCTTCTCGACGAACTTTTTCTGTTGTTCCATTCCTGGTAACCCAAATTTGATACTAACTTTGTGTGATACCGGGGTTATTCTTTCTTTTAAACAAATTGTCAAGAATTTTATATCTTCATTAATTCGCGCCATTTTTAACTTCAAGTTTATTAATTGATAAAATACCGACTTCGACTTGGTTGTCATTACAAACTATTAAATTATGTCGGATGCTTCAACGAACTAGCTAACCAAAAATATAAAAAAATTATCATTTCCCTTTTTATTCGTTGTAACGAAACGTCGGCGTATGGGCAAATAAACAGTTACAACGAATAAAAAAGGGGAATGATAATTTTTTTATATTTTTGGTTAGCTAGTTCGTTGAAGCATCCGACATAATTTAATAGTTCGGACTAACGTTTTTAAAAAATTAATTTAATTTTTGAAAACTTTTGACAGGAGCGATTTAAAAGACGTCTATATGCAAAGACTACTACGATCAATCCTTATAAAATTAACCATGTTAATAATTAACAGTAACCTAAATAATATGACATAAAACCGACCCTATTAATACTGTAACTAACAAATGATGCAAATAATAATAAAAAAAAAAACACAACAACAGCTTCAACAACGTGGCCCTCCTTAATACTATAATTTAAGTGAGTGTCCCTCAAAATATCTTACACATATAAAAGAAGAATTTGGAAAATTGTGATCTAAACAAGAAGAATATATTTTCTTTTTTTATGAGTGTATCGTATAGTTACGTAGAGTTTATTCGCATCTAATTATATATTTTAATTTGAATGCATCATACATTTAGACCTATAAACATAATGCATATATATGTCAGTATCTTTCATAACCATAGCTTTTAAGAGAAAGCTGAAGTTAATATTTTTTAAAAAATAAACAAAATCATTGACGATTGATAAAAAATGCAAATTCACATCATAACATGTTTGATATCCTTGTGCCTTAAGAATATATTAACTGAATTTAGAAATCGGTACCAGTAAAATGACAGCATATATAATGCATAATCATGAAAAAAATAACAAGAAATAATACAAACCATGTTTATAACTGATAAGTAATAGAAATAATAATAAGCACTAACAAAATATGGTAATCTCAAGAAATGTTTGATAACATAAGCACAACCCTTTTGCCAATTGCAGTTAGGATTCTACTTAATAGATTATACGGAATTGCTGATTCCTAAAGCATACATATTAGGTTTTTCGTATTCTTTAAATTAATTCCTAAACACAAAATAATACAAGCTAAGATAGAAAACAAAAGCACAAAAAAGAGTACCGTCAGAAAGACTGTAATATATAGCTCCTTTGTTTTTATGAAATAATAAAATCATGAATCGCTAATCAAAAAAAGCGCCTTTCCCTTCCAGCCTGCCTTTCTTTTATTTCCAGCGGGAAGGAGAGTGCATGGTAAGTATGCCGTCGCGAGGGTAGGGTTTTGAAAAATCCGCGGATGGCCGGTTTCACGTCGCGTGCGGTACGCGGTACCTTAGTTTGCCTTGCTTTTTATTAGCGTAGAGTTCTTCGGGATTGAATCAACGTAGTGTATTTTTCGGTACCGCGTCGGTGAATTTCGGGAACGCGAAATGGAAATTAGATTTTTGTAATTGACTGAAGGGATGAACGAATACGGAATAAAGTAAAGTAGGTTTCTTTTCCGTATATTTGTGTTTTCGACGCGTCTGAAACGGGCATTTAATGTTGGCTGAAATACGTAATTGAGCGTAATCCATTTTGAGACCTGCGACCGAAATCCTCTCCGTTCTAGCTGGCCGACAAGCAGTCACCGCGAAATGGATTACGGGTGCACGAACTGGTTGACTGATTGGTGCCATTCGTTGCCACGACTCAGACTTCACGTCTAAAACCGATGAGAGGTCGGTTCCGACTTCGTTCGCACAATTTTGACAGAAAATTCATTACAATTCGTTTGAACCTTTTCAATTCGAGAATGCGATTTTTTTTTTTGTAGTGGGTCCTTGTGCTGGGTAAAGTCGGATAGCAAGGAAAATTTTTAATTCCTGCTTTCCAGATGAGCACATCGCAAGTGTCTACGCAATAACGATGCAGTGAAATACTTTTATTTGCATTGTGGACATTGAAACTTGAAGTGGTTGTCCTTCATATGTTTTAGTAAGGCATTACGGTCAACATTCTCAGAACAAATATTACATGTCACCGTGGAGTCCTCATGACTGGCTTCAAACTCATCGGTTCTCTCGTCTAAATGCTCTACATTTAGAAATTGACATTTATCGTCTCCGCTGAAAAGTAAGCATCAATGCTACGTGAACTGGCCGTACTTTAAATTCTTTAATTAAGCCGCTTATGAATAACCAGATATATAAAAATATGATCAAATAGGGTTACACTTACGGTACACGCGCCTTAACCGGGAAATGACATCGGCACTGAAGCTGGTAAACTGTCATCGGAAGGCGGTAAATTTCCTGTTGAGCGCCAATTATTCATATGACATGCAACACTTTTTGACTATACTTTCACTTATCCGTGTCAGGTCAGGACAGGTTAGAAACATTGAAACACAACTAGTTGCAAAATAATATATAAAATAAAGTGATAACCCAGACGACGTTACTGCCGCCGTATCGAACAGCCACTCACCATGTGGTTGCGTGAAACTCGACTTTGACATCCCCCGACAAAACTGACGCGGGATGTGAACTCGTCACAACTGACGTGAGATGGGAAGCCATATGGTAGCAATGCGCATGTGTATTCGTCGCCAGTGGCGTAGGGCCGAATCATTACAAAAAATCCGGCCCCACGACACTGCAATGCCAGCGCATTCACGAGTCCTCAGATAAGGCCAATCTCGGCGAAACCCACCATCCTCTTTCGCCGAGGCAGCAGACCATCTCTGCAGTCCTTTACGTACATTTAAAATACACCTATTTCACTACAAACATCTTGTATATGTGGCAATTTATGGTCTACCATCAACGGAAAAGTCTTAAGTTATCAAGGTTCCAGACAATAGCGAGACCTGAAAAATGCGTATTAATCCATTTAATACCTGTAAGGTCAAGTTGCGAGAAGCCCAGCGGTCTCAATAATCACAGACCATCATAGGTGGCGTTAAAAGGGAATGTATGTTGGTACAGCAGCTACATTATTTTTCATTCCTATACATATAAATTTTAGTTTGAAATGTAGAAAAAATAAAGAAGTTGGAATACGATTCGATGGTCATCCGGAAATCATTGATATCTTGGGCATAATTATTCAACAAAATGATAAATTTATTATTCTGAAAATTATCTTGATACCCAACTAAATCTTCACACAATTTTGCTTTTGAATATGCCATTGCAATTATAGCTTTCAAGTTTATTTTGCTCATAGATCTGGTAAATCAAATTTCACTTAAAAATCACAATACGAAGAATTATTTACATATTTTTCTACAATAGTTTTCTCAATAAACTAGTGAACGGTCTTCAAACACAAATGTATGACTGTAAAATTCAAGGTCAATTAGTATGAAAACAAAAACAAATTAATAAAAGCAATTCAAATCAAGGTTTTCCCCATTCGTTTTTCAAAGAATTCTACTTGAATTGTTAGATATTTAACTGTGTAAAGCTTTTCTCATGAAATTAAGCGTTCAATGTAGATATTAAACTCTATCTTTTGAATGTATGTATGCTTCTAAGAAAGATACTTGGATATTCATGGTAGCAGTTAAAAAAATCAAATGCGAGAACAAATAACCACCCTGTACCTAGTAACATTTCAATATGAACAAAAAATGAAAGTAATAAAAATTTCATGCATGAAAGATCAGTTGGAAAATAACTAACCTAAATAAGCGATAACCTAAATTTATTCCTCCGCGTATTTTGTGTTAACACGTACTATATATTGTATATTCTGGTTCTCTTTCAAAGCATGTTTTATTTGCGTGTCCACTTACCTAGCTGTTTATCTTTTGAGTTTTCATCTTTTTTATGTGTGTTAGACGATGAATTGTTATCATTTGTTGATTGTACTGTTGTGCCGGCATTTTTCTTGTTTGCCATTTCTATAATATTGCATTTCTGTAACAGAATAAAGAAGACTTAGTAATTGCTATATTTATCGAAAATATTAAAAATTCAATCTAATACCAAGCCAAACTCTACAAAAATTTATTTCAAGGATTTAAATATATTCAGACATACATAGGTAATGATAATTTAATGCACATGTATGCATGAACATTTATTACTTTGCAATAAACAATATCATATTATAACTTGTTATAAATTCCACATGATGAGCATATGATCAGAAGAAAGTTTATTTTAAACACATGTTCATATCCAGTATTCTCTGACGAGAATCTCTAATTAGTTTCAATTGCAATTTTATTGCCTTGATATTATTGTGTATAAACACTAATCAATTTCAATGGAAGAATACTCAGCGTAAAATTACGTTTCAACTTAAATTAGACTACGGGAATATTCCTTCCAATCAATTTATGATATTATTCGATTAATTGAAGTCGATTGTTGGAGACAAACTTTTAGTTATGTGATCTGTAATAATTTGAACAATTTATTGCGTTGTGTTGTTTTATTAGATTTTCATGAATCAAAGAAGAAAATTATTGACGATAGTATTGATTCATTAAAATATCGCAGGCATCCATATGCGGAACGTTCTTAGAATTTTTGATCACCATACGAGAACGTACTCGTATTTGAGAAAAATAGAAGAGTTTCAGCCAATCCGGTTTTTCGAGACATGATTTATTTGGGTTTAGCTTAATCCAAAAGAGGAAACATGAACTGAATGTTGTTGCCAAACTTGATTTGTGACCTCTATACGATTTGGTTAGTTAAGTTTAACGTGCTTTAGCTTTACCAGTCTTAGCATGAATATATTTTAAGAACTTAGCGATAAAAGTGGTCAAATTTCCTGTATTGAATTCTGGTTTTAGGAGAGGGTGGTCGGCTATATATAGAATAATTTTAGTTACCTAACTATATTAATGGTTCAGATTATATTTTAATAGCATGCATCAAATATTGTATTGTTTTGTGAACTTTAGGAAATCCAAAACATTACGAGTAGAAGGGCTTTGTAAGCATCCTTGGGTACAAAACATTTCTGATGATTTGGGTTAAGAACACTATAATTGTGCATATGAGTAATAAATCGTAAAAATATTTCCGAAAAATCGAAGGTTGTTGTCAGAAATACAAAACAGCCAACTTAAATAATTTTTCTGAATTAGATACTATTTTCTTCCTTTTTGTCTTCCCCAAAGCCCGCTGACGCAAAAACTGACTTTATTGTATCAGATTTCAAGTTCTATTCAAAACCTTTCATTTGATACCCCACTCAACTCCCTTCGATAAACATAATTTTTAAAGTTCGCTTCAGTTTCAAAGGAGAACACTCCTAAAACCTTTTCAAATTTTCGATAAGACCTTAACTTTTGAGAGGCTACCCCTTTTGTCCTTTCCAAAAAGTTTGACCATTATAGCTTTTATTGTTTCTGAGAAAACTTGCTTTGACGCACGGACAAACGGACAGAGCGCGAAATTAATAGTTGCTTGTAAAATTCCTTACAAAATCCCTGAAGGTAATATAAGCTACTGATAAAGCAACGAACATTTTTCAGGCTAAAGAATTGTTAACTAGTTTCAAAAAACTGCTTTATAACCATTGCTATATTCATTAAGTAGATTTATGAAATGCAACTTTTAGTTTCTTGATATTAATATCACAATACATGAATAATAAAGATAAGAAATTTAAATAGACTAATTTAAATAATTTATAATTAAGTACTAATCAGTGCTTTACATCAAGTTAGGTTTAGTGACGCCGTTAGGTCTAGTGGAAAAAGGTTGTCTTAGGCAAGACTAGTGTAGCGTTTAAATATTGATGCTTAGCCTTTTCTAGTTTTCTTCTTCTTAGCACTACAGCCCCTCTCGGGCCTTCGCTTCCTGCAAACAGCGCCGCCAGCTGTCTCGGTCCATTGACCGCGTCCTCCAATTCCGAAAGCCGAGTAGCGATGAACTGTCTTCGTCGACCGAGCCAGACCAGCGTTTCCTCGGTTTCCCCACTGGCCTCCGCACTTCAGTTCTCCCAACGAATACCTTCTTGGGTAGCAGTCTTACAATCGTTGAAACCTCCACCTCGCCAAAAATTTCATACAGCTCATGGTTGTATCGAATTCGTCAATGGTCCTCGTCTAGCTTCGCTCCGATTATTCGCCTCAGGACCCGTCGCTCAAAGGTGTTCAATATATTTGCGGATGCTTGGGTTAGGGTCCATGTTTCACACCCATAGCATAACACAGGTCTTATCACAGATTTGTATACTTGGAGCTTTGTTTTCCTGTGTATGCAGCTGGTCTTCAAGATCAAAACTGAATAAAATATTTTATTTGCGAGCTGTCTCTTTCATTACCCATTTTCGTTATTTTGGCGCCTAAATACACAAATTCGATACTGTATTCGCCAAGTGTCATATTTTGTGTTTGAGGTATTTTTCTTCGACTGCTTTGTTTTATTTTCATTGATTTGTAGCCCTACTAGTTTAGCTTTGCTGTTCGAAGGCTCTAAGGCCCTTAAATTTTTTCTTACAAAAGGTGGATATCAAATGAAAAGTCTCAACGAGAACGTTTCAAAATGGCCTTAAAAACACAATGCTGGCATCGTAGGAGGAGCAGGAATGTATCGCAGGAAGAGCGGAAATGAATGAAAATTTTCAGGTAAGATTAATAGTATTTATAAATAGCTTTAAGATCTAATTCCGTCGATGAAATTAGTGATCCTGTGATCAAATGGCGACTGCTTAAAATTGAATAATATTGGGATTTCTTTTAAACTGAGTATATGATGCAAATGCCATTGACGTTTTCTTGAGTTTATTCATTATTGGTGTCTGCATACCAGAGGATGAGTACAAAAACCCTTCTTACAGGAGGATACTCCTGTTTACTTCACTTATTTACTGATTGTTTCAAATTAAGAATCACAAATAAAACCACTTTATAAATTTCAAACATCGGTCATTTTTTCATAGTGAAATTATTAACTACTCGTATATTTATTCTATAATTTCATTGCGCGTTATATTATTTGCAGATGTTCACTCTCCAAGGTCAATAATAAATGAACAAGAAAGCGTAATACCGAATTATCTCTAATTGCGAAAGTTGTTGACCTTATTTTCTGTGGGAAATTAAGCTATCAAAAAGAATTTTATTGCTAAAATTGTCAATCAAAATATAATGCAAGGAATGAATATGATGAAATTCCCTAGAAAAAATTAAGCGTATTAGGTGTGGAGCTTTTTATGAATTAATTTTATTAGCTAAGATATGTGGGTGGTTTAAAAAGATGCGAGTTAATCAAATTTTCAGTTTTACGATCAAAATATCAAAGTGAAGTGGCTATCTGTTTTATTTTGGACTTATGAGATAAAGCTTTAATTATGCGAATGAACTTTGTGGCATGGGTCAATCACCTGGAGATTAATAAATTGCAGATTTCTTATCACATATAAATAATACAGGGAATACATTTTGTTTTCCAAGGATTGGCATTCACCGTTTTGCGTAATATCAACCAATCTTCAAGACATCTATTTATTTTTGAACAATGACCATTTGCCATTGAAATAATTACTTTAAAGACAATGACATATTAATCAAATTTTTTTCGTTTCTTTTTTAGGTATTTAATTATCTACTGTAAACAATAAATACAATAATCACCCACTGTATGTAATTAACTTCCAGTAAATAATTAATACGTCAGCTGACTTCTGGCAAAAAAATGTTCTCACATGTGCCAAAGTAAAAAATTCAATTTGATAACGAATTAGTATTATATTAGTGTCTTTGATTAGCCGCGCTACATACATATCAGCGAGTTAGCTCAGATTCATTTATCTTTCGATAAATCGTTATGATTTTTATTCAAAGCGATTCCAAAACAGAAAATTTCGCCTTCATTAGATGCGATAAACAGAGCTTTAGATATGTGTAATATAATATTAAAAGCAAGTGTGAAAAAAGATTAGACAACTGGTTTAATGATTCATATGTTATCAGCAAATCAAAATAGTGCGCTAGATAGATAGTGAGTTGGATTCATTTGGTTTTAATTTAAACATGGTATAAATCTATTTATCTTGTCTTTGTCTATCGGAATATGATAAGTAGCTGACATACTCGTATTTTATTAAATTTCAGCTAGAGCTTACATAAAATAATGAAGGTTTGGTTTTAAATGGAGCGGAAATAAAATCGTATAAAACTCTTTAGCTATGTAAATATAGCGTTAAATGGTTTATTTTCATGGTGTGATTTCATTTTGGGACCTAGATGAACATTCGTAGTATACGCGACCTTATTGTGATTTCGCTTGCGATTCGTATTGCATTATGCTATGAGAAGGAAGAATTACTTCTAGCTTTTTGCTAACATTATTATGATAATAAAACCAAGAGAAGAATGAAATTTGATAACTAACGTTCGCAAGGAGCAATTTCTCTAATTTGGAAATAATTTTCGTGTAATGGATGGAAAGTTTGAAGATTAGACTAGCGGAAGTTCGTTTATTTGGCGATAAACATTTGGAAAACTTATTATATTTAGAAACAGCAATAAAATGCATGAAATATGAGGAGAGTACTCGTACAATAACATTAGATCCATGCAATCATTGTGTGTAATGCATGGCTACATTTAGTGAATGAATGTCCATAATGCCAAACACAAGCTTAAAAGTCAAGTAACAAATTAAATCAACAATTCATTGTACAAGAAGGAACAAAGTAAATATTAACTTTTTGGTAGTTAAGCTTCCTTTTCGAAGATTCTAACGACAAGTGAAAGGGAGGATTGAGCCCAGAAAAAGCGTACCGAATGTATCAAAAAAATAATTCTTCCGCCGCAATACTCATACACTTTCCACACCACTTTTCACCGACGCTGTCCCAGCTCCTCCAACGCTGTTTTTGCTAGGCAACGCTGTTTTTGCTAGGCAATGCTGTTTTAGCTCCTTCCCTAAACGATCCAAGAATGATCCACCGCGTTCACTCGTCCCAATGTCGCAACGCCTTCACACCACAACAAGATTACGCCAAAACAGCTGTGAGACACTTTGGGAGCGTCCCCGGTGAGAAGTTTAGCTTCGTTTTGCAAATAATTATGTAAAGGTTAAGTTGTATATAGATAAATGTAGGAAAAATATGTAAAAAAATTTAACTTCATCCTTGACAATATGTGGACTATATGTTGGAGCTGATATTATTCTTATCCCGGATTAACGGCAGTTACCACCAGTGAGAGCAACGCCAATCTTTAAACAAATTAGATCTAAATTCAATGGTACAACTCTTTAGCGTTCTTTAAAATTTTATGAAGTCACCCAGGTAATGCGCAAAATGACGTCCTATTTTCTAATACTCTAACTAAAATTGGTAATGGACAAGTATTAGAACCAGATCAATTGCAGCTCATAGAAAACAGATTTTTCACTAAAGAAGAGGCTCAAAGATTATGTCCTGAAGGAGTCCGATGTATTTTTGACAATAACAAACATGTGGACAATATGTTGAAAGGAAAGAGCCAAAAATAATTAGATATCGTAATTCTGATAAAAAATTATTGTACTGAGTATTTTGTCATATTATATACATCCTAGATTTTTGAATTTGTCACATTAATTCCTGAATTTTTTCTTGCATTTATCTACATATATACAACAATCTTTACATAATCATTTGCAAAACGAAGTTAAACTTCCCACCGGTCACTCCCAGAGTGCCTCACTGCTATTTTTTTCCATACATAATTAAATATGTATTATGATAAAATATAACCAATTTTTGAAAGAAAACACGTTGAGTAGGCAGAAGAGTGCTCCTATCAGAAGGGCTTTGTAACCATCTTAGAGTTGAAAACAACTTTTCTGATGAAATAATGAGTTCTCGTTTTCCAGTAAACTTCCCACTTTTGAATATTGCGATCTCATGTATCCGATCCAGTTCATTCCCTGGATTGCCAGCCTTTTTAATTTATACTGACTGGCCTGTTTTAAAAGGTCTTATACAGGACCAGGGTAATTGAGTGATCTGACATTCCAGGATCCAATACCACAGTCCTTTTTCCGTTCGCGAGGTCGTTACCATACGTCCAACCCCGTTCCGAGGCTCTTCTGCAGGTTTCGAAACAGTGTAGGGTTTTCCAGGGACAAGGAGTAAGCCCGTCGCCCAACCTCCATTCCGGCGGCATGGTTATCACTTCGATTCGCCTTCACCCTCTTACGTCCCCACAAAGGAGGTGTATTTAGCATTTAGTAGAAGAGCTGTCGATTTATTTACAGTTATTGGCATTTCTCGGCATTTAATGTCCCATTATTGGGAACCAGTAAACACAATGTGCGACCCCGAGAACATTTCTTTTTCATCGTAGCACTACAGCCCCTCTTGGACCTTCGCTTCCAATAAATAGCCCCTCCAACTGTCTCGGTCTATTGACCGCGCCCTCTAATTTCGAAATCCGGGCAACGATGAAGTGTCTTTGTCGACCGAGTCAGACCAGCGTTTCCTCGGTTTCCCCACTGGTCTCTGGCCTTCAGTTCTCCCAACGAATACCGAAAACATTTACTACCATTTAATCGTGGGATTTAGGATGAAGGATCATGGAAGCTGTTGGTTGGGGAAACAAGGGATTTCCTCCTCCTTTCTCAAACGGGCTTGGGACCGTCTACAGGGGAGTTAGTAATGGTTCTATTTGCAGGTAATTGAAGGCTTACACAGACTGCAAGTCTTTTAAGAAGATCATCACATGGCCCCTTTTCATGTGAGGGCGCGTGGAAATGAATTTCAGCTTCAGTGCCAAAATATTCATTATAATAATATATATTTATAATGTTAAATTTTTTTTGAAAGGTTGTGATGCCTTTTCCATACTCTATATCATTTTTGTTACTGCAATCAGGATATCCAAAGCGTTGCAGGATCTATCCACAAAATCATCCGCGGGAAGTACTTGGGAGACTATCGCAAAGCGATCTGCACCCAGCCATTGCTCAAACTGTGCCAGAATCTCCAGCGCGACAACGCAAGTACACCGCAGTGTTATACCTTCCAACTTCGTCGAGCCCGGGGTATCATTTGCGTTCACCGCTAGAGGACCAGCAGATAATGCTACAAAAAATGTTAATAATGCAAGTAGCAACAATGAGCTGCTTCTTAAAATTTACTGGGAACTTAATTTTTTATCGGAGACAATCGATAAACAGGATTTAAAAATTAACTTTGTTTTTCAGCGTTTAAAACTTTCAAATGGCTGAAAATAATTTGTCGTTCAGTCACATTCCCATGGATAGGTTTCGTCTCATCTCAAGCAACGTCAACTCCATTTTTACTCTACACCGACGTGACTTTTTCCTTGCATTCATTGTTAAACAAAAGCCTAACATCATGCTTCTCACTGCAACCCACCTCGATTCATGGCACTCCATGACATTCAAGGAATTCGTAAGAAACGATCGGGTAAGTGGTAATCGGGGAGGTGGCACTGGGATATTGGTTAGGATACCCTATTGTTTCCAAAATATTGATAAACTCGAATTCAAAAGCTTCGAATCTCTTGAAGTGTCCGTTATAAAAATTTCATATAACCAATTCGTTATTTCTGCCTATGCAACTGGTCGAAACGTTCTCAAGTCCAAGCTTAATTCCTTATTTGAAATACTCAAATTGAACAGACTGCATAATTATTATATTCCAGCCGGTGACTTGTATGCCCGGCATACATCATGGCTGAACGCCGAGAATAATCCAAGAGGTGTATTCCTGAAATCACGGATAACTGAGAACCAAATTGAATACAGGTGCAATCTATATGGCTCAGAGTTCTCAACATACCCTAGGACAAGTTCATATTTGGACCTCTGCATTGCTGACGCAAGACTTGAATTTAACTCTAATAGTCCTCAACGAAAACTGGAGGTGCTTCCTCACGATAGCGACCATAAAGCAATCGTAATGGAGATCAATCATCAAAGGGATGATCTCTTCCCCATTCCAGTTCAACATAAAAATCATCGGTTGAATTTAAAAAAAAAACGTATTGGAGACAGTTTCAAAAGAAGTTTAATCGGGATTACCAGAAGCAATGTCCTCCTTCTGATGATGGCAACGCTTGCTCAATGGTTCGTAATGACAGGAATCTAACTAACGATGGAATAGATCTTTGTTTGTCGAAGTTAGAGAAGCTAACGTTGGAAACGGTTAAGTCGCTAGTGATGAGATAAATCTTCTCAGTAGGGCTGGTATAGAAATTGATAGTCCGACTCCAGATAGAAATGGAAACAGGATTATAAGTGAAGGATTGCAGAAACTTGCCCTGATTGGAACTCATTTTGAATTGCTTCATCTACCTGACCCTGAGAAAGGAAATCAAATACTTTCAGAGGTTTCCGACTTCAAATCAAGCCTGAACGGCCAATCAATTCTTCATTTCCATGAAACATTAACATTTAACCTCATACCGAGCTTGAATCTTATTGATTATTTTGTCAGCTATAAAGATTTGTGTTTCATATTTGGCAGGACAAACAACAAGAAATCATATGGTTTTGACTCCGAAATTTGCCTGAGGTTTCTATTAGGAATTATTTCATATTGTTTAATAATATGTTGAACAATTCATATTTCCCAAATGAATGGAAAAAGGCTAAGGTATTTCCGATTTTGAAGAAAGGAAAAGCTTGCTGTCTAACATCAGCAAGGTGTTTTGCTGTCTAACATCAGTAAGGTGTTTGAAATGATACTCAACAAAGCATTAAAACCCACATTGAGAAATATGAGTTGATGCCGAATTGCCAATTTGGTTTTCGTGCCAGGCATTCGACCATACATGCGATAACGAAAGTAACCTCAGACATCTGTTGGGAACTAAATGATAGAGAATGTGTTGGAGCGTGTCTCATTGATATGGAGAAAGCTTTCGATACAGTGTGGTTAGATGGACTAACTAGGGTATTGTAAAATCATTTTACAATACCCTACTAAAATCGCGTCCTGTCTGTCCGTGTGTCCGTCCGTGTGTCACACCCCTTTTTCTCGCAAAGTACATAAGCTAGAAACATAAGATTTTGTAAGTAGGAGTAAAGTGATGCCCTTTTTAAAGTTTCATCACAAAAGAAAAAATTATTAGGTGTTCAAGGGGGGTCTCCCCATATAGGGGAGTGGCCCCCGAAAAAAAAGTTTCATCGCATGTAGGCAATATGGGTATCAAATGAAAGGTCTAGATGAGAACTTTTCAAGACAGGTCTTTTAATTACAAATTTTTTTTTGAGGGATGCAGGGGAAAGGGAAATGTACGAAAATGTTGTGTCCCTCCCCTCGCGGTTGGACACCTTTGACCCGAAAAATCTGAAAGAAATCACAGAGGTGAGACTTTAAGAGCACAAGGGTAACAAATACCTTAGAAGTCGAAGTTCGATCAACTTTGTTAATAATAGTACATTTTCTAAATTTTACGTTTTTGCCTATAAAATCAAAATGGGACCCTTAAATTTTCCAAAAACTATACAATTTAAGTTTTTTGAAAGCAATTGTATGTGTTCTGAAAATTTCACAATAAACAGCTATGTTATAGCCGATTGAATATTTAACAATTACATCAACATTCACACGTGATACTAGGGAGATACACGTTTGCAACGGACCTAGCCACTATCAATATGTAGGAATTTTGATTAAAATTTTAGAAATGGTTTGTAGTATTGATGTGTTATCATGACTAATTAAGCGACGGGATCAAAACACTTGAAACAAAATGGCGGCGAATTTAAAAATATAATAACCATAACAATTCTTCGAACTCAAATCATGGAATCTGTATATTAGTTGAGTAGGCAGAAGAGTGCTCCTATCAGAAGGGCTTTGTAACCATCTTAGAGTTGAAAACAACTTTTCTGATGAAATAATGAGTTCTCGTTTTCCAGTAAACTTCCCACTTTTGAATATTGCGATCTCATGTATCCGATCCAGTTCATTCCCTGGATTGCCAGCCTTTTTAATTTATACTGACTGGCCTGTTTTAAAAGGTCTTATACAGGACCAGGGTAATTGAGTGATCTGACATTCCAGGATCCAATACCACAGTCCTTTTTCCGTTCGCGAGGTCGTTACCATACGTCCAACCCCGTTCCGAGGCTCTTCTGCAGGTTTCGAAACAGTGTAGGGTTTTCCAGGGACAAGGAGTAAGCCCGTCGCCCAACCTCCATTCCGGCGGCATGGTTATCACTTCGATTCGCCTTCACCCTCTTACGTCCCCACAAAGGAGGTGTATTTAGCATTTAGTAGAAGAGCTGTCGATTTATTTACAGTTATTGGCATTTCTCGGCATTTCTCGGCATTTAATGTCCCATTATTGGGAACCAGTAAACACAATGTGCGACCCCGAGAACATTTCTTTTTCATCGTAGCACTACAGCCCCTCTTGGACCTTCGCTTCCAATAAATAGCCCCTCCAACTGTCTCGGTCTATTGACCGCGCCCTCTAATTTCGAAATCCGGGCAACGATGAAGTGTCTTTGTCGACCGAGTCAGACCAGCGTTTCCTCGGTTTCCCCACTGGTCTCTGGCCTTCAGTTCTCCCAACGAATACCGAAAACATTTACTACCATTTAATCGTGGGATTTAGGATGAAGGATCATGGAAGCTGTTGGTTGGGGAAACAAGGGATTTCCTCCTCCTTTCTCAAACGGGCTTGGGACCGTCTACAGGGGAGTTAGTAATGGTTCTATTTGCAGGTAATTGAAGGCTTACACAGACTGCAAGTCTTTTAAGAAGATCATCACATGGCCCCTTTTCATGTGAGGGCGCGTGGAAATGAATTTCAGCTTCAGTGCCAAAATATTCATTATAATAATATATATTTATAATGTTAAATTTTTTTTGAAAGGTTGTGATGCCTTTTCCATACTCTATATCATTTTTGTTACTGCAATCAGGATATCCAAAGCGTTGCAGGATCTATCCACAAAATCATCCGCGGGAAGTACTTGGGAGACTATCGCAAAGCGATCTGCACCCAGCCATTGCTCAAACTGTGCCAGAATCTCCAGCGCGACAACGCAAGTACACCGCAGTGTTATACCTTCCAACTTCGTCGAGCCCGGGGTATCATTTGCGTTCACCGCTAGAGGACCAGCAGATAATGCTACAAAAAATGTTAATAATGCAAGTAGCAACAATGAGCTGCTTCTTAAAATTTACTGGGAACTTAATTTTTTATCGGAGACAATCGATAAACAGGATTTAAAAATTAACTTTGTTTTTCAGCGTTTAAAACTTTCAAATGGCTGAAAATAATTTGTCGTTCAGTCACATTCCCATGGATAGGTTTCGTCTCATCTCAAGCAACGTCAACTCCATTTTTACTCTACACCGACGTGACTTTTTCCTTGCATTCATTGTTAAACAAAAGCCTAACATCATGCTTCTCACTGCAACCCACCTCGATTCATGGCACTCCATGACATTCAAGGAATTCGTAAGAAACGATCGGGTAAGTGGTAATCGGGGAGGTGGCACTGGGATATTGGTTAGGATACCCTATTGTTTCCAAAATATTGATAAACTCGAATTCAAAAGCTTCGAATCTCTTGAAGTGTCCGTTATAAAAATTTCATATAACCAATTCGTTATTTCTGCCTATGCAACTGGTCGAAACGTTCTCAAGTCCAAGCTTAATTCCTTATTTGAAATACTCAAATTGAACAGACTGCATAATTATTATATTCCAGCCGGTGACTTGTATGCCCGGCATACATCATGGCTGAACGCCGAGAATAATCCAAGAGGTGTATTCCTGAAATCACGGATAACTGAGAACCAAATTGAATACAGGTGCAATCTATATGGCTCAGAGTTCTCAACATACCCTAGGACAAGTTCATATTTGGACCTCTGCATTGCTGACGCAAGACTTGAATTTAACTCTAATAGTCCTCAACGAAAACTGGAGGTGCTTCCTCACGATAGCGACCATAAAGCAATCGTAATGGAGATCAATCATCAAAGGGATGATCTCTTCCCCATTCCAGTTCAACATAAAAATCATCGGTTGAATTTAAAAAAAAAACGTATTGGAGACAGTTTCAAAAGAAGTTTAATCGGGATTACCAGAAGCAATGTCCTCCTTCTGATGATGGCAACGCTTGCTCAATGGTTCGTAATGACAGGAATCTAACTAACGATGGAATAGATCTTTGTTTGTCGAAGTTAGAGAAGCTAACGTTGGAAACGGTTAAGTCGCTAGTGATGAGATAAATCTTCTCAGTAGGGCTGGTATAGAAATTGATAGTCCGACTCCAGATAGAAATGGAAACAGGATTATAAGTGAAGGATTGCAGAAACTTGCCCTGATTGGAACTCATTTTGAATTGCTTCATCTACCTGACCCTGAGAAAGGAAATCAAATACTTTCAGAGGTTTCCGACTTCAAATCAAGCCTGAACGGCCAATCAATTCTTCATTTCCATGAAACATTAACATTTAACCTCATACCGAGCTTGAATCTTATTGATTATTTTGTCAGCTATAAAGATTTGTGTTTCATATTTGGCAGGACAAACAACAAGAAATCATATGGTTTTGACTCCGAAATTTGCCTGAGGTTTCTATTAGGAATTATTTCATATTGTTTAATAATATGTTGAACAATTCATATTTCCCAAATGAATGGAAAAAGGCTAAGGTATTTCCGATTTTGAAGAAAGGAAAAGCTTGCTGTCTAACATCAGCAAGGTGTTTTGCTGTCTAACATCAGTAAGGTGTTTGAAATGATACTCAACAAAGCATTAAAACCCACATTGAGAAATATGAGTTGATGCCGAATTGCCAATTTGGTTTTCGTGCCAGGCATTCGACCATACATGCGATAACGAAAGTAACCTCAGACATCTGTTGGGAACTAAATGATAGAGAATGTGTTGGAGCGTGTCTCATTGATATGGAGAAAGCTTTCGATACAGTGTGGTTAGATGGACTAACTAGGGTATTGTAAAATCATTTTACAATACCCTACTAAAATCGCGTCCTGTCTGTCCGTGTGTCCGTCCGTGTGTCACACCCCTTTTTCTCGCAAAGTACATAAGCTAGAAACATAAGATTTTGTAAGTAGGAGTAAAGTGATGCCCTTTTTAAAGTTTCATCACAAAAGAAAAAATTATTAGGTGTTCAAGGGGGGTCTCCCCATATAGGGGAGTGGCCCCCGAAAAAAAAGTTTCATCGCATGTAGGCAATATGGGTATCAAATGAAAGGTCTAGATGAGAACTTTTCAAGACAGGTCTTTTAATTACAAATTTTTTTTTGAGGGATGCAGGGGAAAGGGAAATGTACGAAAATGTTGTGTCCCTCCCCTCGCGGTTGGACACCTTTGACCCGAAAAATCTGAAAGAAATCACAGAGGTGAGACTTTAAGAGCACAAGGGTAACAAATACCTTAGAAGTCGAAGTTCGATCAACTTTGTTAATAATAGTACATTTTCTAAATTTTACGTTTTTGCCTATAAAATCAAAATGGGACCCTTAAATTTTCCAAAAACTATACAATTTAAGTTTTTTGAAAGCAATTGTATGTGTTCTGAAAATTTCACAATAAACAGCTATGTTATAGCCGATTGAATATTTAACAATTACATCAACATTCACACGTGATACTAGGGAGATACACGTTTGCAACGGACCTAGCCACTATCAATATGTAGGAATTTTGATTAAAATTTTAGAAATGGTTTGTAGTATTGATGTGTTATCATGACTAATTAAGCGACGGGATCAAAACACTTGAAACAAAATGGCGGCGAATTTAAAAATATAATAACCATAACAATTCTTCGAACTCAAATCATGGAATCTGTATATTAGTTGAGTAGGCAGAAGAGTGCTCCTATCAGAAGGGCTTTGTAACCATCTTAGAGTTGAAAACAACTTTTCTGATGAAATAATGAGTTCTCGTTTTCCAGTAAACTTCCCACTTTTGAATATTGCGATCTCATGTATCCGATCCAGTTCATTCCCTGGATTGCCAGCCTTTTTAATTTATACTGACTGGCCTGTTTTAAAAGGTCTTATACAGGACCAGGGTAATTGAGTGATCTGACATTCCAGGATCCAATACCACAGTCCTTTTTCCGTTCGCGAGGTCGTTACCATACGTCCAACCCCGTTCCGAGGCTCTTCTGCAGGTTTCGAAACAGTGTAGGGTTTTCCAGGGACAAGGAGTAAGCCCGTCGCCCAACCTCCATTCCGGCGGCATGGTTATCACTTCGATTCGCCTTCACCCTCTTACGTCCCCACAAAGGAGGTGTATTTAGCATTTAGTAGAAGAGCTGTCGATTTATTTACAGTTATTGGCATTTCTCGGCATTTCTCGGCATTTAATGTCCCATTATTGGGAACCAGTAAACACAATGTGCGACCCCGAGAACATTTCTTTTTCATCGTAGCACTACAGCCCCTCTTGGACCTTCGCTTCCAATAAATAGCCCCTCCAACTGTCTCGGTCTATTGACCGCGCCCTCTAATTTCGAAATCCGGGCAACGATGAAGTGTCTTTGTCGACCGAGTCAGACCAGCGTTTCCTCGGTTTCCCCACTGGTCTCTGGCCTTCAGTTCTCCCAACGAAT
Organism: Odontomyia ornata; assembly: GCA_963969285.1. Taxonomy (NCBI): domain Eukaryota; kingdom Metazoa; phylum Arthropoda; class Insecta; order Diptera; family Stratiomyidae; genus Odontomyia; species Odontomyia ornata. The sequence continues at coordinate 17,772,718 of OZ017740.1, read as the reverse complement.
ACCGAAAACATTTACTACCATTTAATCGTGGGATTTAGGATGAAGGATCATGGAAGCTGTTGGTTGGGGAAACAAGGGATTTCCTCCTCCTTTCTCAAACGGGCTTGGGACCGTCTACAGGGGAGTTAGTAATGGTTCTATTTGCAGGTAATTGAAGGCTTACACAGACTGCAAGTCTTTTAAGAAGATCATCACATGGCCCCTTTTCATGTGAGGGCGCGTGGAAATGAATTTCAGCTTCAGTGCCAAAATATTCATTATAATAATATATATTTATAATGTTAAATTTTTTTTGAAAGGTTGTGATGCCTTTTCCATACTCTATATCATTTTTGTTACTGCAATCAGGATATCCAAAGCGTTGCAGGATCTATCCACAAAATCATCCGCGGGAAGTACTTGGGAGACTATCGCAAAGCGATCTGCACCCAGCCATTGCTCAAACTGTGCCAGAATCTCCAGCGCGACAACGCAAGTACACCGCAGTGTTATACCTTCCAACTTCGTCGAGCCCGGGGTATCATTTGCGTTCACCGCTAGAGGACCAGCAGATAATGCTACAAAAAATGTTAATAATGCAAGTAGCAACAATGAGCTGCTTCTTAAAATTTACTGGGAACTTAATTTTTTATCGGAGACAATCGATAAACAGGATTTAAAAATTAACTTTGTTTTTCAGCGTTTAAAACTTTCAAATGGCTGAAAATAATTTGTCGTTCAGTCACATTCCCATGGATAGGTTTCGTCTCATCTCAAGCAACGTCAACTCCATTTTTACTCTACACCGACGTGACTTTTTCCTTGCATTCATTGTTAAACAAAAGCCTAACATCATGCTTCTCACTGCAACCCACCTCGATTCATGGCACTCCATGACATTCAAGGAATTCGTAAGAAACGATCGGGTAAGTGGTAATCGGGGAGGTGGCACTGGGATATTGGTTAGGATACCCTATTGTTTCCAAAATATTGATAAACTCGAATTCAAAAGCTTCGAATCTCTTGAAGTGTCCGTTATAAAAATTTCATATAACCAATTCGTTATTTCTGCCTATGCAACTGGTCGAAACGTTCTCAAGTCCAAGCTTAATTCCTTATTTGAAATACTCAAATTGAACAGACTGCATAATTATTATATTCCAGCCGGTGACTTGTATGCCCGGCATACATCATGGCTGAACGCCGAGAATAATCCAAGAGGTGTATTCCTGAAATCACGGATAACTGAGAACCAAATTGAATACAGGTGCAATCTATATGGCTCAGAGTTCTCAACATACCCTAGGACAAGTTCATATTTGGACCTCTGCATTGCTGACGCAAGACTTGAATTTAACTCTAATAGTCCTCAACGAAAACTGGAGGTGCTTCCTCACGATAGCGACCATAAAGCAATCGTAATGGAGATCAATCATCAAAGGGATGATCTCTTCCCCATTCCAGTTCAACATAAAAATCATCGGTTGAATTTAAAAAAAAAACGTATTGGAGACAGTTTCAAAAGAAGTTTAATCGGGATTACCAGAAGCAATGTCCTCCTTCTGATGATGGCAACGCTTGCTCAATGGTTCGTAATGACAGGAATCTAACTAACGATGGAATAGATCTTTGTTTGTCGAAGTTAGAGAAGCTAACGTTGGAAACGGTTAAGTCGCTAGTGATGAGATAAATCTTCTCAGTAGGGCTGGTATAGAAATTGATAGTCCGACTCCAGATAGAAATGGAAACAGGATTATAAGTGAAGGATTGCAGAAACTTGCCCTGATTGGAACTCATTTTGAATTGCTTCATCTACCTGACCCTGAGAAAGGAAATCAAATACTTTCAGAGGTTTCCGACTTCAAATCAAGCCTGAACGGCCAATCAATTCTTCATTTCCATGAAACATTAACATTTAACCTCATACCGAGCTTGAATCTTATTGATTATTTTGTCAGCTATAAAGATTTGTGTTTCATATTTGGCAGGACAAACAACAAGAAATCATATGGTTTTGACTCCGAAATTTGCCTGAGGTTTCTATTAGGAATTATTTCATATTGTTTAATAATATGTTGAACAATTCATATTTCCCAAATGAATGGAAAAAGGCTAAGGTATTTCCGATTTTGAAGAAAGGAAAAGCTTGCTGTCTAACATCAGCAAGGTGTTTTGCTGTCTAACATCAGCAAGGTGTTTGAAATGATACTCAACAAAGCATTAAAACCCACATTGAGAAATATGAGTTGATGCCGAATTGCCAATTTGGTTTTCGTGCCAGGCATTCGACCATACATGCGATAACGAAAGTAACCTCAGACATCTGTTGGGAACTAAATGATAGAGAATGTGTTGGAGCGTGTCTCATTGATATGGAGAAAGCTTTCGATACAGTGTGGTTAGATGGACTAACTAGGGTATTGTAAAATCATTTTACAATACCCTACTAAAATCGCGTCCTGTCTGTCCGTGTGTCCGTCCGTGTGTCACACCCCTTTTTCTCGCAAAGTACATAAGCTAGAAACATAAGATTTTGTAAGTAGGAGTAAAGTGATGCCCTTTTTAAAGTTTCATCACAAAAGAAAAAATTATTAGGTGTTCAAGGGGGGTCTCCCCATATAGGGGAGTGGCCCCCGAAAAAAAAGTTTCATCGCATGTAGGCAATATGGGTATCAAATGAAAGGTCTAGATGAGAACTTTTCAAGACAGGTCTTTTAATTACAAATTTTTTTTTGAGGGATGCAGGGGAAAGGGAAATGTACGAAAATGTTGTGTCCCTCCCCTCGCGGTTGGACACCTTTGACCCGAAAAATCTGAAAGAAATCACAGAGGTGAGACTTTAAGAGCACAAGGGTAACAAATACCTTAGAAGTCGAAGTTCGATCAACTTTGTTAATAATAGTACATTTTCTAAATTTTACGTTTTTGCCTATAAAATCAAAATGGGACCCTTAAATTTTCCAAAAACTATACAATTTAAGTTTTTTGAAAGCAATTGTATGTGTTCTGAAAATTTCACAATAAACAGCTATGTTATAGCCGATTGAATATTTAACAATTACATCAACATTCACACGTGATACTAGGGAGATACACGTTTGCAACGGACCTAGCCACTATCAATATGTAGGAATTTTGATTAAAATTTTAGAAATGGTTTGTAGTATTGATGTGTTATCATGACTAATTAAGCGACGGGATCAAAACACTTGAAACAAAATGGCGGCGAATTTAAAAATATAATAACCATAACAATTCTTCGAACTCAAATCATGGAATCTGTATATTAGTCAAGTTTTGATAACCAGAATATATTATTTGATTTACTAATTGTTTTACAATATCCTTCTGGCAGGAGCACGCTCCTGCTACTTCAACTTGTTTTTAAACTCCTTTAGGGCAGGTTTCCCAGAAATCTTGTCGCCATGATGTACAGTATGTTAAATGGGAAATCCTTTGTTGTAACTGATGGAAATCTAACGACAATGCGCGACTTCAAGGTCTTAATGGTTACTGTTACTGCGGTTCTGCCTTTCTCAATATTCATTCGCACGCTATTGAACAGCTTTGTTTTTAACGTCTCAACAACGCGATCATTGGTTACGTTTGCTGATGATCTGATAATTTATACGGCAGACCAAAACGCTACAACAGTTCAGAGCAATCTTCAAAAAATGTTTAATGATGTGCAGGTCTACACCGACGATTGACGAATGAAAACCAATGCGCAGAAGTGCGACCTATCTCCTTGGCAGTACGGCTTTAGAGCAGGACGTTCCACCATTGATGCGATTGCAGATATAGCCGCAACAAGCGACGGATCGTCCTGTTGGTGACACTTGACGTTAGGAACGCCCTAAACTCCGCTAGATGGGTGGATATTCTGGATACGCTGGAAAACGCATTTCAAGTTCCAGAATATCTAATGCGGTTTTTGAGGTACTACCTGAGGTACCAAAGTCTGTTTTACGACACGACGCAGGGCCAACGAATGATGGAAGTTACATCGGGTGTTGCCCAGGGATCTATCCTTGGTCGAGACTTGTGGAACATGTCTTACGATGGGCTACTCAGACTGGAGATGCTAGATGAGTCGCGCTTGATCGGCTATGCGGATGATGTTGCAGCTCTGGTCGCTGGACGCACCATTGAACAAGCGCAACTTTCGCTAGGTATGCTAATGCGCCGAGTGATAGGCTGGATGACTGCTCGCGAGTTCAGTTTAGCACTGGAGAAAACAGAAGCGGCCATCTTGACAAAAAAGAGAGTCCCTAGAGTAAGGATGATCAGTATGGGAGACATACTAATCGAATCGAAGCCAGTGGTGAAGTACCTGGGGCTACTGATTGACTCGAAGATGAGTTTCTCTGAGCAAATCAAGGCAACGGTTGAGAAGGCTGCCTCGGGAGTATCGGGTCTGAGTCGACTTATGACCAATGTAGGGGGACATAACCCATTAAGAAGACGCCTCTTGATGAGTGCTGTAGGGTCAGTACTACTGCACGGAGCAGAAATATTGGACGCTCTCAGTAAGGAGGTATACCGAAAACGCTTGGCACAGGTACAGAGAAGAGAAGCACTGAGGATTGCGTCTTCTATCTAACAGTATCTGATTCGGCGGTGAGAGTTATTGTGGGCATGATACCTGTTGCCCTCCTTGCAAGATACCGCCACACTATTTACCTGCGTCGAAATGACGACGCGAGGGAAATGGTTGACAGCGCTCACTCAACGATTGGCAGCAGTCTTGGGTGAGTTGCACGAAGGGAAGGAGGACTGCGCGCCTCATTCCGGATGTGAGACTGTGACTTAATCGAAGGCATGGTGAGACTGACTTTTATCTGACCCAGCTTTTGAGCGGGCATGTGTGTTTTCAGTCTTACCTACACAGGATTGGTAGGTCATGGTCCCCCGATTGTCGGTTTTGCCTAGGAGAGGAAGAGAATGGCTGCCACACATTTTTTGTATGCACAAAATGGAATACGCTGCGAAGGGACCTATAACATAGCGGGAGACGGGAGTGCTCACCCCGGATAGTATAGTCGCGGTGATGCTCGAATCGGCTGACAAATGGAACCAGGTGGCACATTATATTCGGGCAGTCCCAAAAGAGAAAAGGGACTCACAGCAGCCGGGGACATTGGGGCTGGAGAATCGCTTGTCTGGCTATTCCCCTTCCCCTCTCTAACTTGAAGGCGGCTCACGGCGCAACAAAACGAGGCCTGGCCCGAAGTATCCCGGGTTGACAGGGGAGGTGGTTAGTGGTTAGTCCAGTCGCTTGAGAGCATAGGAGTCCAACACTCTGTGGTTAAAGGACATTCATCTCCCAACCACAAAAAAACAGACTGTCAAGTGGCCGGATTGTTTGACCTTGTGCATACTATTCGTAGTCACGCCTCCAGATTTCACGTCTTAAGTCTATTGCGAGCTCGACTTTGATTTCGCCGTTTGTCGCAAAAATTAAGAGTTTCCAAATAACCATTAGGTACAACTTTCACATATCAAGAAAAATAAGGTGAAGGTAAAAGACAGTTAAGCATTTATAATTTTCCTTAGAACTGCTTGACTGATAGTGATGTCCTTCAACATTTTTCGAAAGTCAAAGATTTTCTGCGATTGTAACACTGTACTTATTTTCTTCACAAGAAACCAAGAATCAACTACATTTACACTGAAAAACATTGATTGAAAACAAAAGCGTCAACCAAATAACCTTCAGAAACCCGTTATTGCTTCCGCAATAAATATAAACTTTAACATCCCCGTTCATGTGAAAGCTTTTTGATTGAGAAAAAAAGATTATTCCATGTCTGCTAGCATAATAAATATTTTGTTGAAATTACTTATTACTATCCGCTTTATGAATTTCTTTGTAAATAATCAACATGCGTTGAACTAACATCCAGAAAGTGAAAAGCGCATGTTTTATGAGCGTCTTCATTTTTCCTTTCATGTCGTAAACAAGATGACGATCATCCAAGCAGACTTTGTCTTAACAACAAAGATTGTATCTTCAAGATTTGAAAGCCTTTACTTTGCTAATATTTATGTGAAGTGTGCCTACGTGTGTGTCAAATTAACATAATATGCGCAATGAACTTTTTGTTGAGTTGAATCGCTGGAAAAATATTATTCGGGGTGATTTCAATTGAAAGGTTATTTTGGTGATATAATTTGGTACCAAATCATATAAAAATTCGTTAAAAACAACTCATGGGAAAATTCGATCGCAACCTTGCGAGGATGTAAGTATGTAAAATAAATAAATTGTCTTATAAGCTGCACATCTACTACATAGGTATGTAATCCCAAACACATCACAAAAGAAATGGGAAACAAAACAATATCATTTATAAATCGAATCTACTTTAATCTGGTTATTTACTAATCTGTTTACGTTCATGGAAAACAATATTTACATCATTATCCACCCATTTGAATTAATATTTTTCCATTGTGTTCATTATTTTCATCATTATATCCGGCAAAATAAATATGCTAACGAAATTTCCTAGGCTATCTTAAACGCCTATCAAAGCTTACACCATTCAATGTGTGAGCGAAAATTATTATAATGAGAATCAATTTCATATTCAGTATTGTTGATAGCCGATCAAATCAATTTAGCGTTTGAATATGAGGTGAATTACTAATCATTACTGGTAAGATTGTGATCTTGTTCTTTAATATAACTGAACATCTTGACAACCGTATATTTAATGCCCCTCGGGTTTTATTAATGTGCTATCGGCATTTATGGATTTATTTGAATAAAGAAAATTGATTTCGATTTTCTACTCTGATTTTTTGTTAATGAGCATTTGAAACTAGATTTTACTTGATTTAATGAGTATTTGCAAAATTAGGGCACATCGAAAATAAAATCATACTAAGATTAACAGGAAATTAATGTAGTTTTGAAGGAGTGATAGTATTTGTCATGTCTATGATATTTCAGTAGATCGATGTACATATATCACCAACTTATCAATAACGCGACGGGCCAAACAGAACGTTGGCTAACAAGAACGCTTACCCCCCATTATCGCGGATCTGCAACCTCGTTTGCCAGTTTAAGACTTCAAGCTGTTGTCAGTACGCAAAAATTTCATGCACTTCCCCTCTTCTTGCACACCTCTGCGATTTTAAGACCTGTTTTGGAACATCCAAAGACATATAAAGTAATGGACGCGAAATGAGCTTATTTTCATCCATACGTGAGTGAAGTACTTTTACTACATACATGCCTTCCTCTCGCATGCGAATTGAAATCCCCCTACCTTTCACGCCGCTAGAGAATCCACACACTCAAGTGGCTCTCTAGTTGCTCTCACGAAAATCCCACCCCTCTTACACCTTAACCCCCGAATGGTCCACAAAATATCAACCATATGATTGAAAACATATGATTTGTGAAAATTCAACATTAATGGGAAACGTCTAATCAAGTTGAATTTGAAATTGTACACAAAACAATTTTTTAAGTTAAACCGTGTTAAATCTAGTGCAAAAGCGTTGCAAATGTGATAATTAATCAAATTGAAAAGTTTGTTACGGATCGCGAGTGTTTTTGTGTCGAAAAATGAAAAATGTAGTGACGTGAGTCGGATTATAAAAACAGCTCTAGGAAGCATGTCAGGGACGTATCCTTCGTAGGGTAAGTCATGCTCAATCTTTTACATCGTTCAAGTTAGAATACCCGCACCGAAAATTGATTTAGTTCAAGATGCGGAAATTAGTGGGAGACGTCACGTCAAATTTATTTGAAATTCGAATCAACAGCTAATAACGCGCCAACTTCACGCTACATGATAAAGTGCTTCAATTCTCTCGATACATTTCGTATCCATTCTCTCTTAGATCTATGGGAACATCAATACCTTTCATATGACAGCCCACTCGACTACCTTTTAGGCATTTTTAGGGGTGACCACTTTGAAAGTGGTATGAGTCCATTTTATGTCATATGGGGAGAATATTGCAGGGTTTGTATTTACTTCATTTGAAAAATATTGCGAGATGTTAATGTGCTAATTTTATATTTTAATATTCAATAGATTGTTTTTTTTCTGATTAGTTTTAAGGGATTAGTTGCACAAAATTAATATTTTGATAACCTCAGATGGGCTTACACCACTTTCAAAGTCAACAATATGCGAAATAATAAACATGAGAGTTCATTTCAATTTAACCACTTCTTTAGGTCTTTGTGAAAATTTTTTACAGAGACGTTCTAGTTTCGCGACCTGTCTGTCTGTGCGTCACAGCAAGATTCCTCAGAAACTATACTCGTACAAGCTAGATAGCTCAAACTTTGTGAAAAGGTCAGAAGTGGTGGTCTCTCAAGAGTACAAGTCTTACCAAATATTTCAAAATTTTTAAGGGGGGTTCCACGTAATACCGAAGTAACATTTTTTTTTAATCCAAGGTAGTCGAGTAGGGTATCAAATGAAAGATTAGAACTTTTAGAATCTGATATAAAAATATCATTTAATGCATCAGGAGGTCCAGGGGGAGGCATGCGCACGGTTCAGACATGCAGACTCAGAATTGCGGGTCGAAAAGAATTTTCACTGGATTCTAATCAATTTGAGTGGTGAAAATTTCGTTTTACACTTCTGGGTGTGTTGTGTACGCAATTTCTAATGTTTGTGCATTCTCGTTTGCCCGTCATATGTGTACTTTAGTGAACAAACATTTTTGATGAGAGCAATGATTTAGCAGAACTGATGGCACAAAGTTGGATGAACGCACTATGTGATTTACTGTTCTGTGCTGACTTCACTGTAAGCGAAAATAAAAGGGCAGGTCTCGATAAACGTGAAGGGCTTGCAAATATAGACAGTTCCGAATATATTTGGGAAGCAGGAGTAGGATTGGTTTATTCACGACCCAAAAATTCTCAACGTAGAACGGAGTTATTGAAACTGGTGTTTACGTGCTTCTGGGAAACTATGTACAAGACACCAGTTTTGAGCGGATTACCCAACAGACAGATTGCGAAAGTAACAAAATAAATAAAAGCATCCCTACTATTCCACATGCTATAGTTGGATTGGCCGTGTTTCAATTTCAAATAACTGCATATATCGATACGTACTTCTCAGTTCTAATCGTAATCTTAACCTAAAAAGCGACATAATACCAAAATCAGTATTTAGTATAATATCTGTCTTGAAGTCTATTAAGAACAAAAATTTAAGGTTACAATGTTTTAACTATTCAAATTCCAATGCGCTGGAACTATCATAAATTTTATTAAAAGAATAACAAAAGCGTATGTCAAAAAGTAAAAATAATCAAAAACAATTTAATAACCCACTTGGCACACTGAATTTAAATATTATTCCTACAAAAAAATCTGTTGAAAAAGATAAAATCAATAAATTAAGGAGAGAATGAGACGTATATTAACCTACTTAATCATATCGTCTACATTTGGAAGTTATAATCAAATTGTAGATAAGAAAAACGTATTTCTTATCGTATAGAATAATATGAAATTCACGCACAATAATTTAAATGCCAGGTCAAATATAAATAAAAATTTAAATTTCCTCTTTGTGCATCGGATTTTCTTTACCAATAAAACAAAAATGTCATTTTAAAACTTTAAAGCTTCGGTCTTTCCATTTTTTTGGATCTACACAGGTATGAGACCCGCCATAGGCCATCGGGCTGTAGCTTTTTTGACGTTACAGGTGCCTTTGCCGGGATAGAGCATTATGGCTTTTTGACTCGTACTATCGGAAATCTAGATCCCGCAGGGAGGGGTGCGGGGCACCAATCGCATCAGGATGTCCCACGTTATATTGTGGGCCATAGCTTCCCTTGTCAATGATGAAGTCGTACCCCTGAGCAAGCGTGGTCAAAATAGGAAGAGCCGCTGGTCAGCTCCCTTTAGTTCTGGCTTCAGCCTTTTTATTTTTGGTCCAATTTTCATTAGAGCAGGAATCGTGCGCGTGAAATATTTTGTAGCGAGCCCTTAGGCTGGCGGAAAGAACCCAACCCTAGACACTGCAGTAGATATGTAGCTGGCAGCCCGCGTACGCATCGCCAAACAAGGACATTCCAGTTGAGCAAAGATCTCTAGCTCACATTCCATTGCTAATATCCTTAAAAGACTAGATACATTTTACAAACACTACAAAAACCCTTATCCAACAAATAGTATCTTCAGCCAATTTATCTTTTCGCCAATAGTATTTTTTACCTTCTCAGAACTGCACTTTTTCTGGTTTTCTCGCTTCATTTCATGCAAATTAAACTTATTGTATTTTCGGCAGTGTTTTATGATGCTGTAATTATCAGCCGGAATATAATGTAAATTTTTATTTTTTATGGACGATAGCACCCAAAATCAGCATCATTTGGCAGATAAGAACGTTCAGAGGATAACAATTTATAATCAATAACTTGCATGCTTTGAGTAGTGGTAAAATGAGAGAGCCACCAGTTCAAACTCATTTTTAACATTGAGCTATTGATTTTGCAGAAATGACACCACACGGATAATAATCTTAACCGTCGCCTTCGTTATATGATGTCCTCATGCACAGCACAGCTGATCAAAATTTCAGCTTACACTCAATAATGACGCCGTTACGTTTTTTGCTTTCTTTTGATCAGCTGAATGCAGTGACATTTCTTCTATCGCCAAATTTTCGACTTGCATCTTGTCGATTAAAAATAGTTTCGCAGTGAAATTCGCGTGTTTTATGTATCAAAACGTTTTTTTTTGTGGTAGGGAGGTGAATGCCATTTCTGCACAGAGTGTGGGACTCCCATGCTCGCAAGAAGGCGACTGGACTACCCACTAAACAACTCCCCTGTCAACCTGAGAACCCAGCCTGGAAACGTTGACACACTACTACGGGCCAGGTCTCGTTTTGTTACGCCGTGAGGCGCCTTCAAGCTGGGGGATCCCTTTTCTAGCGGGAGGGAAGAGGAAGTGACAGAAAAGCGATCCCCCAGCCCCGATGCCCCCGGTTGCTGTGAGTCCCTTTTATCTTTTAGGACTGCCCGAGCATAATGTGCCACCCTGGTTCCATTTGGCAACCGATTCGAGCATCACCGCAACTATATTATCCGGGGTGAGCTCTCCCGTCTCCCTGTAGAGTTCCCTACGCAGCCTGACCCATTTTCTACACGCAAAAAAATGTGTGGCAGGCATTGTCCTCCTGTCCTGGGCAAAACCGACAATCGGGGGACCGTGACTTACCAATCTTGTGCAGGTAAGACTGAAAACACACATGTCCGCTCAAAAGCTGGTTCAGATAGAAGTCAGTTTCATCATGCCTTCGATTTAGCCACGGTCTCACATCCGGGATGAGGCGCGCAGTCCACCTTCCCTTCGTGCAATTGACCCAAGACTGCTGCCGATCGTTGAGCGAGCGTTGTCTCTCCTCGCGGACAACCATCTCCCTCGCATCCTCGTTTCGGCGCAGGTAAATAGCGCGGCGGTCGCTAGCAAGGAGGGCGACAGGTATCACGCCTGGAATAACTCTCACCGCCGGATCAAAGACTGTCGGATACGAAGATGCAATCCTCAGTGCTCCTCTTCTCTGTACCTGTGCCAAACGTTTTCGGTATACCTCCTTACTGAGAGCGTGGCCCCATACTTCTGCTCCGTAGCACTGACCCTACAGCACTCATCAAGAGGCGTCTTCTTGACGGGCTGGGTCCCCCTCCGTTGGCCATAACTCGACTCAGAGCCGATATTCCCGAAGCAGCCTTCTCAGCCGTTGCCCTGATTTGCGCAGAGAAACTCATCTTCGAGTCGATCAGTAGCCCCAGGTACTTCATGGTTTGTCCAGCGACCAGAGCCGCAACATTATCCGCAAAGCCGACCAAGCGCGACTCATCTGGCATCTGAAGTCTCAGTACCCCATCGTAAGACACGTTCCACAGGTCCGGACCAAGGATAGATCCCTGGGCAGCACCCGATATAATTTCCATCCTTCGTTGACCCAGTGTCGTGTCGTAGAGCAGGCTTCGGTCCTTTAGGTATTTCCTCAAAAGCCACATTGAATATTTTGGAACATGAGAAGAGTTCTCCAGCGTATCCAGAATATCCACCCATCTAGCGGAGTTGAAGGCGTTCCTGACTAATCAAAACGTTGGGGTCCAGTTTTGAGTGTTTCGTTAGTGATAGCAATTGGTTTCACAAACCTACATTTCACGGCACTACATTTTTCAATTTTTTAACTTATAGTACTAACTTTAGCCAATGATTTTGCATGGTTTAATGCATGTAAGTTAGTGAATGTAATTGTTTTCACTACAGCAATTCTTTAAGCTACGCTCACTGAAATTTAACAATTCAAATCCCATGGTATCCACCTGTAAAACATTTTTTTAAATCATGGTACTGAATTCGAAGAGTTCTTGAATCGAAGAAATATCACTTGTTGACTAAAACAAAAGTGCCCAGCTGATATATCGCCACCATGTTAACCATATGCATGTTGCTATATGTAATACGTCATCGATTTTACGAATCCAGCCATTATATTATGAAGGCGGTGATACCGCGCTCGTGTACGGTATGTTTCCTAAGTATAATCGCGCGACTAAGGTGGTAAAGGAAGAACGAAGCTTAAAAGGAAATAAACTGCAAAAAGTTATTGATTATATCAACCAATTAGGAGATAATGGCAGAAGCGATGGAATAATTGCATAAAGTGGCCTTTGAAAGAACAAAAATAAAAAGCTACAGTATGATTTTCGGAAAAATCGGTAAAAAAGCCGAGTGCTTTTATTAGTCTTCTATGGTTATTGTATTGAATAACAGAGCCGCTTCATGTATTTAAGATATATTATTAGTAAGCTGTACTTTATGGTCGTAGTATAGTTGTTACAGTATGTATAGAAATTGAATTGTAAAACTTTACTTTGGTTTCTTCTTTACTAAAAACTATTAAGAACTTTTTACCCGTTTCACCGACACATGATTTGCCCTTGTTTTCACTAAATTATTGTAATGATCGCGTCTTTTATCTTTATCGTTGTCAGAGGATGCATAGCATTTGTTAAGATTTTAACAATCACGAGAAAGTTCGGGCCAAAAGCTATGAGAGAGATCTTGCTAGACTATTCGGCAACGGGATATATTTTTTTGGCCTCCAGCAATGGACAAGTTCCTTAATTCAAGACATGTAAGATTTAACGAGAAAATAACATAAAAATATAAAAACTAATTAGGTAATAGTCATATGTTTGACGTGATATTGACCATATCACCTCGAATTCCGTTACGGTCATGGGATAAGATACACTAACTATAAATCTAAGATAAAATAAAAGTGATCAAGTCCAGATGGATTTTTAAGACTTAAGCTGATGAGAAAGGAGACAAGCTTTACAAAGTAAGACTAGTCACAAGAGGAGATTAGGATAACATGATTTATGAGCTACAAGAGACATATGATGCAATACCGGGTTTGCCATTAATAAGATCTACATTGGCCATAATTAGGGTTTTGTACTAAAATACAAAACCCTATTGCAATCACGACCTGTGTCCGTCTGTCCGTCCGTCCGTCCGTCTGTATGTCACAGCACTTTTTCTCCGAAACTATAGAGGCTACAGCCATGAAACTTTGTAGGAAGGTCAGAAGTGGTGACCTCTTGAAAGTTCAAGGGTGGAAAAATTTTTCAAAGGCGTTTAAGGGGGGTCTCTCCGTATAGGGAGGTGACCCCTCAAAAAAAATGTTCACCATTGGTAGTCGAGTAGGGTGTCATTGGAAAGGTCTCAATGAGATCTTTTCAAAAAAAGTCTTAAAATTGCTTTATCGGTACCGAGGGGGGCAGGGGATGGGGAAATGTACGAACTTTTCGCGAACCCCCCCCCCCCCCTCGCGATTGGACACCTTCCATCCGAAAAATCTGAAAAAAATCATGAATGTAGGCCTTAATGAGTACAACAACAACAAATACATGAGAAGTCGAGATTCACTCAACTTTGTTAGTAATAGTATGATTTATCGATTTTATGTTTTCTTGAATAAAATCCAAACGGTACCTTTAAACTCAATAAGATTTATAAGATTGATCTTTTCTGAAAGTTTCATAAAGATTCAATAGTATTTACCGAAGTTATAGCGATTTGAATTTTCCTGTATTACTATGGAGCAATATGCCCTGTATTACTATGGAAACATATGGCTATGGAGCCATATGCGCTTTTTACCGACTTAGACACTACAACTTTGCTAGAATTTGCATGAAAATTTGAGGAGTGATAGGTATCATGAAGATGAGTACATACAAGTCGAAGGGGCAGGAGAGAGCTTCTAGCAAAAGGGCTTTGTAACCATTCTAGGATTCGAAAAAATAGGCCATGAATCGATGATTACAGTACAGAGGAGTTGCCCCTGAAAAAAAATTTCATGAAAGGTAGCCAATATGAGTATCAACTGAAAGTTCTCTATGAGAGCTTTTCAAAACAGGTCTTAAACTGACAGTTTTTGCTTCAGTGGGGGCGCAGGGGGGGGGGGGGAATACATGAAAAATGTGCTTCCTCCCTCGCGAATGGATACCCGTGATCTAAAAAATCTGAAAATATTATCAAAGGAGATATTTATGGGTATAACTATAACAAATACCTCAGAAGTCCAAATTCGTTCAACTTTGTTAATAATAGTATGATCCTCGAATTTAACATTTTCTCCAATAAAATCGTCTTTGACATGTTTCTTGATTTTATTCGTTGCTGGTTACTGCATTTTGTAAATTGAGTACAAAACCCTTCTGACATGAGCATAGGTCTGTCTACCCAACTTGTTAATAAATGCGATTTGCATGCTTATCAGCTTGATGTAAAATCAGTGTTTCTCAATGGGACGGTGGAAGACGATGTTTATATGGAAATACCTGATGGTATTATCGTTGCCGAGGGAAATAAGGGAAAGGTCTAAAAAGAGCACTATATTGTTTAGGAATAAGTCTCAAAAGATGGAGCAAAAGATTTACCGAAGAGGCTGAAAAAATGGAACTGAAAAATAACTTAAACGACGGTTGTCTTTTCACGTGGCGTAAATGTGGAGACGTAGTCATTCTGATGTTGTATGTAGATGACATTATATTGGCTGGGAATGATCTAGATCAGAGGCGTCCATACTTTTTGCTTTTTGTTTGGTATTTAAATTCATTAGCGGGGGCCAAGCATCGTAAATATGTGAATTAAAAAACCTTATTACAAGTAAAGCAGCATTGAATTTTATTTTTTATAGTAAATTACAGATATAACAATACTAAACAAACATGTCTAAATTATATTATTATAAAATTATTTCATGCAATTTTTAATGGGAATGGTGGAACTGGGTTTTTTCCTGGAGAGTTTCTTCAAAGTTGGGATTCAAATCGGAAACACCAATTATTAGCAATGATTGCAAATGATCATCCGATAAATTTGCCCTATATTTAGATTTCAGATACTTCATCCTGGAAAACGTTTGTTCGCACATATAGGTAGTGCCATACATAGAAATAAATTTACCAGCCAATTGCTTTAAATTTGGAAACTCTTTTGCGTCCAAAAATTTGTAAAAATCGATCAAGTTTCCTTCCTTGTATTTGTTCTTGATTTGATCGCTAGCTTGAAGATCAATTATTTCCATTTGAAACTGACTTGAAACGTCGCCAACGTTGCAGTCATATGGATTTTGAAACAGCCGAATTTCCCTTGAATTTATGTCAAGATCAGAAAAACGCTTTTGAAATTCTAGTTTTAAATCCGCGATTACTTTTACTGCGAATATTGTGGGAAATCTTTCGTCAGTTTCTGTACTAAATTTTTCGTAGCACGTGAAATGGGAAAAATTACATTCATTCATATGACTTTCGAGCAATATCAGCTTGGCTCTGAAGGCTTTGATTTGTCCGAATAAATCACAAATTAAGTTGTTTTTACCTTGGAGCTTTAAATTCAAGTTATTTACGTGTTCACGACATCTGCAAAAATTGCCAACTTCCAGAGCCACTCTGCATCCGATAAAAGCGGTTCAGGGTGATTCTTTTCCGCAAGAAAAATTTTAATTTCCTTTCTGAGCTTGAAGAACTGCAATAACACTTTTCCACAGCTAAGCCATCGAACTGCTGTATAATACGACAAGTCAACAGACTCAGATTCAATTTCTTCGAGGAAAGATCGAAATTGGCGATGATTGAGTGCACGCGATCGAATAAAGTTTACGACAGAAACAACTGGTTTCAAAACGCAGCTCATGTCGACATGTTTTACACATAGGGCTTGTTGGTGGATGATACAGTGCAGAAAAATTGGTACTGTTGCTCCTCCGCTTTCACAAGCTTTTCTTATTAGCCCGACCACCCCAATATTTGTACCAGACATGTTTCTTCCTCCGTCAATTTTCACACCTTGGAGTCGATTCCAGTCCAAGTTATATTTAGTCAACGTCTGTTGTTGTTCCTTAAAAATATCTGCTCCAGTTGTAGTGCCATGCATGCTGTTAACCGATGCTAATTCTTGGGTGACATTAAGATCGTCGTCAACTCCACGAATAAATACTAAAAGTTGTGAGGTGTCACTAACGTCGGTCGATTCATCCATCGCGATAGAATAGTGAGTGAAACGCTGTGCTTTCCCAGAAATCTGGTGGAGTATATTATTGCCAATATCGTCAATTCGACGAGCAACAGTATTGCGGGAAAGACTTATCGTTTTGAAAAGTTTCACCTTTTCCGGACATAATACCCCAACAGCTTCAATCATACACTCTTTAACGATGTTTCCATCCATAAAGGGTTTCCCTTTTTTCGCCAACAAATAAACAACTTTCATGCTAACTAAAGTCAATGATTCATTTTCCGAGTTTGCCTTCCTAAATAAATTTTGCTGAGAAGACAAACTACGACAAATTTTTTCAAATTTTTCAGTACGCTGCTTGTCCTTAAATTGTGAGTAAGCTGAAGCATGTTTTGTTTCATAATGTCGACGTAAATTGTATTCCTTCATTACAGCAACAGTGTCATTGCAAATTACACATGTAGCTTTGCCATTCTTTGACTGCGATTGCACAAAGAAATATTTGAATCCCCATTCTTCTTTAAAAACGCGGCACTCGTCATCTACTTTTCTTCTTTTTGTTTCCATGTTCAACTTTAAAAAATAATATTAACATAATAATTAAGTTATAATTTATTAAATATAAATCTAAACACACCAATTTACAATATATCAACTGTAAAGAATGTAAATAAGCTACGCGGCCGACGAATTTTTGGTTTGTCGTGGATAATCTCGTAGCTTTGCAGGCACTGCAGTTGAGTGCAGTCTGCCGCTCCGCGCCGCCTACGTACAGTCAGAGTACAAAATCATTCATGTAGTCGAGTGGCCGAGTCGTATCGCAGAATACAGAAAAAAAACTCGAATACCAGACTGTACGCTTTTTCGAGCGTGATACCGTGCTCATTCTAACCGAATGCGATCTTCATCTGCGCGAGATCTAATACCGACGCGTCAAGCTACATTTATATTCTACGAAATTTTTCAAAATCCTTGGCGGGCCGGAAAAAATCGCCTGCCGGGCCGGGTTTGGCCCGCGGGCCGTAGTTTGGACACCTACGATCTAGATACACTGCAGGAGAGCAAAGATCTATTACATGTGTTTTGAAATGAAAGATTTTAATGAGCCAAAAACGTACTTAGGTATTAAAATTGAAAAAGATAAAACAAACAAGATTATGTAAAATAACCAAACTGACTATATTGAAAAAGCTATCGAAAAATTCAATAAGAGGAGCTGTAATGTGAGCAATTGAAATGTAAAAAAAGAGCAACCGAACAAATCACAAGTCAAGCGCAGTTAAAAATGAAGGAGAAGCATCACGTTTCTGTTATTATCATCGATTATATGGCGAGAAGGCAATCCACTGTCGTGCTCCTGTAATTATCAGCGAAAGGGAAACTAATGGCGTCGTCGTCAAGAACGGTCAGCGGTGACACGTTTATCTGCATGATAAAAATACGGGAAGTGTTGGTAATTCCCTGCCAGAGTAGATGTAATAAAGCCGATCGAAAACCATATGCGGCACACGGAACGACAATCGACACATTTCGTGATCAAATTTTATCACTTGACCTATGACTTCGTCGGATTTTCAAATGTTTCTTCTGTATTGCTGCTCTGGAACAACCCATACTTGAAGCCGATTTTTTGCATCATTTTAATTTGTTGGTGGACGTAAAGCGGAAACGACTCTTAGACGGTAAGACCAATTAACATTCTGTGGCGACAGTTTCAAATGGCTCGATGCAGTCTATAAGGATGGTAGAACAACGAATACCATTCCATCAGATTCTATCCCAGTTCCGTGAAATAACAAACCCGGCAGTCCTCCCATCGCTGAAAAAGCCCGCCGGTTACCGCAAGATAATTTCCAAGCCGCTAAAACCGAATTCAAATATATGGTTGAAAAGGGAACATGCCGCCCTTTGAGTAGCCCATGGGCCAGCCCTCTTCATTTGATCCCGAAGCAGTCAGGAAAATAGAGACCGTGCGGCAACTATAGGAGATTCAAGATTTTGTCTATAACTTACATGGCAAAATAATATTTTCGACGATCGACCTCGTCCACGCTTAACACCAAGTTCCGGTTGCGGAAGAGGACATTGAAAAGACTGCGGTGATTACTCTTTTTGGGTTTGAATTTCTGAAAATGCTTTTCGGACTGAGGAATGCTGCCCTGACCTTCCAAAGGTTTATTGACATAGTTCTCTCTGGTTTGGACTTCTGCTTCGGATATTTAGACGATATCATTATTGCTTCTTAATCAGAGGAAGAATACAAACGGCAAACAAAAGACATTAACGTGATTTAAGGAATATGAATTTAAAATCAATCTTGCGAAATGCGAATTTGGTCATTCTGAAGTCCAGTATCTACGATACGAATTACACCGCTAACCAAAAAAGTGGAAATCAACCTGCAATGCGAAAAGCCACGTACGATCCAATGTTAGAGGAAATATC
This sequence comes from Odontomyia ornata, assembly GCA_963969285.1. NCBI lineage: Eukaryota > Metazoa > Arthropoda > Insecta > Diptera > Stratiomyidae > Odontomyia > Odontomyia ornata. The sequence continues at coordinate 17,753,742 of OZ017740.1, read as the reverse complement.
TAGATATGTTGAATTTTTACCGAAAGTTTCTGAAGAACGCTGCTGAAATCTTAGCACCACTCAACGATTATCTTCATGAATCCGGAAAAATAACAAGCGACCAGTAGATTGGACCCCTAAAGCTATTGATACTTTTGAAAAAAGCAAGCAATTATTAGCAAACCTAACAATAATAACGCATCCTGTAAAAAACGCAAAACTGGCCATCACAACGGATGCTTGAAGCTTCGCAATGAGAGCTGTGTTGGAGCAATCAGTTAACAACCAGTGGAAACCGCTCGGATTTTTCAGCAAGAAATTGAATAAGGCAGTTTGAATACAATATATCGCAATTTGCGACCGATTTAATTCACGTCAAATGAGACTCCAATACTGTTGCTGATGCTCTTTCGCGACTAGACAAAATCGCAGGGAATAACTCGATCGACTTATACGAAGTGGCTGGTGAACAAGAAAAAGACGAAGAACTGAAATTCTGAAACTTCACTGGATTTGAAAAAAAATAAAGGATGCAAGGAAGTTACCTTTATTGCGATATATCCACAGGAACTCAATGACCGAAAGCACTACGAATTCAAGCATTTAGCTCTGTACATTGGTTATCGCATCCAAGTGGGAAAACTACCCAGCCGTGTGGTTCGAGCAAATTTCATCTGACCGAACATGAAGAAGGATATAGCCAGTTGAATAAAGGCATGTATTTAGGTCAAAGAGCAAAAGTTAGCAGACACGTGACAACATTTCCACTTCAGTTGGCAGTACCAGATAAATGCTTCGACCACATATATATTGATATAGTGGGGCTAATACGAGTACGTGTTAATGATAATTCACAGGCTCTCGAGATGGATGGAAGCAATTCCAATTACGGAAATAACAGCAGAGGTAGTAGCGCTATGCTTTTACATCAACTGGGTGACGTGATTCGGAACTCCAAGGATACTGACCGCTGATCGTGGGAGTCAATTCTTATCAATGCTATTTCACGCGCTGAACAAGCTTTTAGGATGCAAGCACATTCGGATGACGACATATCATCCTTCATCAAACGGCATGATAGAGCGGTTTCATTTATCTTTGAAAGCAGCGTTAATGTGCCACGAAGATGCTTCTTGAGTATAAATATTACCGACTGTCTTGTTGGGTTCACGTTGCGCCTACAAAGAAGATATTATGTGCTCAGCGGCGGAAATGGTGTACGAAACGACTCTGCGGATACCTGGAGAATTCATCAACGACGAGCAGTTGCATCACGGAAGCGAACATACGTTCGTTAAAAAAATTTCGACACTACATGCAAAATCTCCGACCAACACCTGTAAAACATCATCGTAATGGATGCATTTTCATATCTAAAGATTTAAACACCTGCAGTCGCGTTTTCATTCGAGTTGGCGCATCAAAAAAGTCGTTACAATAACCTTATACTGGACCTTATCATGCAACGTATAAATGGAAAACTCTTCAAAGTCTTAATGGATGGAAAGGAATCAATGATTTCAATTGACCGACTGAAACCGAGATTTATTATTACTCCGGGAAATCAACGCCATCACCGACCGTCAATTACGAGGAAAAAATACAGCCATTGTGAAAAACGTATTCTGGTCCAGGAAAATCAAAACAAATTTCATTCAAATTGTCTGATCTATAATTCTAAAAAGGGAAGTACTGTCGCGAATATCAAGGTGGCAAAGAGACATCTATCTGTGAAACAGTTTGGAATATCGGTAGCGACTATCTATAATATGTACGTTTGTGACATTATTCTTTCTTCTTGCTCGAGACTCTGAACTGTGAAGACGTATCATTAATAAACGTAATTAATATGAGATTCAAGTGTTTAAATATCGGTTCAATTAGTTTATGTATGCTCATACGCTACACAACATCTTTTGTGAATACTCCGCTGCAGTTTCCGATTTGTCTGCCGGTTTTGGTTTTAGATTATATTGACGAGCGCATGCGAAGATATAAGATTATAATTCATCTGAAATTTGAGCTGTGCAAATTAGAAACTAGAATAAAGTTTTTTATATGAAATTAATTGATTACATCCACTCGACTTAAAACCCAAGTCTAACACTTTTAACAAATTAAATTCTATCAAATGAGTAATCTGTAAATTTTGTTTGCGCCACTTCATGTAGGCATTTAGTAGGCTTAGGATACTTTGCTGATGTTTTGATTATTTGATGATGGTACCCTCTAAAGAAAATTTATTCCCAACAAGTTACATTTTTTTCGTCATTATTCTAGCAACAAATTATGAAAAAATCAATGATTAAAAAAATTCAGCACGGAATGTATTGTAGAAGCACTTCCAGGAAACGTCAATCTAAATAAATAAACTGTAAACAGAGTGACGCTTGGGAAATATATTGAATTAATTGAACGCCTTTGAGCGACGGGTCCTGAGGCAAATAATCGGAGCGAAGCTAGACGGGGCCCAATGGCGAATTCGATACAACCATGAGCTGTATGAAATTTTTGACGAGACTGAGGTCTCTACGATTGTCAGACTGCGGAAGCTGCAATGGGCTCAACACATGAATCTTATGGACGAACTACGGATACCCAAAAAAAGTATTCGTTGGGAGAACTGAAGGCGGGAGACCAGTGGGGAAACCGAGGAAATGCTGATCTGACGCGGTTGACAACGACAGTTCATCGCTGCTCGGATTTCAAAATTGGAGAACGCGGTCAATGGGCCGAGACAGTTGGAGGCGCTGTTTTCAGGAAGGGAAGGCCCGAGAGGGGCTGCAGTGCTACGAAGAGTAAACAGAGTGAAACATCTATGTACATGAAAAACGCGTTAGCAAGGAATCCTGTAAAAGATCTTTTCTAAGGAAAAGTTTTAAAACGCGCCACAAAGAAATTCCCAGCACTCTGGAATGAAATTTTCGGTTGCTTTTGCATGTGTTTCAAATTTAGAGAAACTTGGAATTATAAATGCATAGTGAACACGTTTCAATTTGGCAAACAAGTCGTCAAGATAAAAAAAACTAGTTGGATAGACAGGCCTACCCTCATGTCAGAAGGGTTTTGAACCCAACTTACGATATGCAAGCACCAACAATGAATAAAGTCAAGAAGCACGTTAAAGAGATGTGCATGTTTAAACGAATTGTTTCTCCATTTTTAACGGTTGCCATTTTGTTGCAAAGTAATAAAACAAAAATCACTCATATAATGAATTGCCAAAAATATTTATGTTATTGATCTTATCTGAAAATGGTAAGAAGATTATGTATTATTGTTGTTGTAATTAGAGAAAGACTACTTAAATATCAAATTTCGTTGACTTTAAGGGTATCCATATGATTTTATTGAGTAAAATGTAAAATTCGAAGATCAAACTATTATTAACAAATATTAACAAAGTTAAGCGAATTTCGACTTCTGACGTATTTGTTGTTGTTGTACTCATAAACACCTACCACCACAATTTTTTCAGATTTTTCAGATCACAGGTGTCCAATCGCGAGGGGGGGGACATAAATTGTTCGTGTATTTCCCCTCGGTGTGCGCCCCCTGCAGTAAAAAATGTCGGTTTAAGTCCTGTTTTGAAGAGTTTTCATTTAGAACTTTGATTTGACACCCATATCGGCTACCTTAGATGAATTTTTTATTTTATGAGACCACTCCCCTATATGGGGAGGCCCCCCTTAAGAACTCTGTAAAATTTTTTGTAGTGGAACTTTGAAGAGGGCACCACTTTACATCTATGTGCCAAATTTTGTGTTTGTAGCTTATACGGTTTGCGAGAAAAAGTGCTGTGACACACGGACCGACGGTCAGACAGGTGCGATTTTAGTAGGGTTTTGTAAAATTATTTTACAAAACTCTAAACACGAGTGGAAATCACTTCTCTTTCTGCAGGCATCTTCTTCCTTCAAGGAACAGCTAATAGAAGCTAAGGGGAATCGATGGATTGTTGGTTTATAAGAGTAAAACTGTATTGTAAAATATTTTCTGATCTTTCAAAACAAAATAATAACTTCAAATATGAATACATAACATATTATAGTCAAGTTCTGTCAACATTTACCCACTGACCTCGATCAATGCAAATGAATTAAATAATTTAAAAAAATATTACTTGAAAACAATCTTATTCTTTTGTTGTAATAATCACTTTATAAACAAAAGTCTACATTATTTGTTTCTTTGTTGAAATACTTCACGCTTTTCTAGGTCGTTACGACCTTGTATACGTTTCATACGTAACTCATATCCAGATGGTCCGCTTTATGAGTACAGATGGAAAAATCTTGAAACCGATTATAGATTTCATTATTAATTAAGAGTTTCTTAATTACAGCTTTATTTTAAATAGAAATTAATGTGTGATGAAATTGAATCGAACAGACGTCTGGATCATTGATTGTTCTTGCGATATTTAGATTCTAAACAAAATATTTTCACGACTATGCAAATTTTGTATTAGCAACTAAAACTTTATCAGAAAATTTATACACAATAGGAGCAGGAAGTGAATGTTATTGTTATAAATTTAAGAGCAGATTATATTAATGGAAAATTTAATTTTTTTATTTATAAACAGAAGTAGGATTCAAGGAGGTGGATTTTAACATTCGATGTTAAAAAATAGAATGAGCTGCGAAATTATTGTACATGGAATGGTCTTAGTTATTTAACATGAAGATGCTGAAAAATATTTTGTATTCATATTTAGTTTAGAATAGCCAATTAAGAGTACTATTTTATGGAAATTACTTACATTTCCTGCAACACGACAATGCAAAAAGTTGAACGTGGATCCCAAAGAGACAAAACTTCCTAGTTTCACTCAGAACCTCAATAGCACTTGTTTTCTTCAACTTAGCCCAATTTCATGAATATTCAATACACTCCACGCCCACTAGCTATCTAATTCAAATACTAGAAAATATCTAGAGCACAAGCCAGTCATTCGGAGATAAATTTACTTAATTTGACTTCAACCACAGTAAATAAACACTTCACACTAAACCAATGATTCCAAAAAACACTTTATTCTTCATTAAACTTAACTGAAAAATGGGAATAACTTTTCTCAGAAGAATGACTCAGGAAACTTTCTTGCAGGTCTCGAACAAAAAACGGAAACCCCGAAACAAAAACCCGCTTGCAATTCTTTTTTCCTCTTTCACAACATATTTTGCGCGAACTTTCTTACCACCATCACTCGATAGCGGAGTAATGATCTGGTTTTGGAAACGTGGCGCATTGGTTTCGCGGCAATATCGTCATTCGAGACAGTGTCGGAGTCGGAAACAAAGTCGAAGTTTTAATAGATAGCCGATAAAAAAAGCATCTGCATAATAAGCGCCGCGCGTCGCGATGTTACAGTTTTGTTAAGCGAAACAAGCACAAATACCACTTATTCACACCACTGTCGGTGCCGCGAGTATGCCGTTAAATAAAAACAGTTTGTTGTACTCGTATGTGAAAAAACTGAAAAGCTTGTTTAGGCGACAACCGTGTTTTTCCTTATCTTATTTAACCAGCTGGATAATTAAAGCACTAACTTTAATACTTTACGCGGACATATAACGTATCAAACGATCCAGAGAGGAATCACTGAACATTAATCTTAGAGATATAGACACAGCTCTAACTTTGAATTCCGTTTTTCTTATAAGACATCGATGCGATCTTATAAGACGCGCTCCAATCTAGAGATCCCACAAAATCCAACTGAACCAAGAAAATGTGAGGCAATCTTACAATGGCTAATAAATTTGTAGTTTTCTTCGTATCGCGATCGCGATTATACATTACACTCCCCAATCGTGTTTCCGTTTCGATAAGTTGGGGGGATAGGGATGGGTTTCTATAGGAAAGTATCGATATGGTTTGAAGAAGAAGTAGATTACTACTAAGCGAATCTTCTTCTTCCTCAAATTAATTTAATTTATTAAATTTAATTTTTCCATATTTCAATTTTCGTTTGTAATTTTGATTTTTTCCCCATTTTTGTGATTGTGGTTTAAAATTTTTATTATTGATTTTTAACTAGACAAACTGAGGAGTAGTTTATATTGGTATTTGATTCAAAATGTTGGGTATAAAAATTTTCAGGTAGAAATTATTCTGAAATGTATAATAGGAATGAGTCAGATAGAATTTTTGATTGAATACATAATTACTGTAGAGCTCCCAAGTTCAAACCTGAGTTGTGGCATCGAGTTTGACCTTCTGATGCTGGTGTCAGACTATCAGCCTACCCAGCTGTGATGGGTACTAATTGAAAAATTAGGTAGTAATCACATGATTCAGCGTGGTATTGACCATATCACCTCGAATTCCGCTATGGTCATGGAATGAGATACCTTAACAATAAATCTCAACGCCAGAGTTCAGATTTGCACAGTTATGCGATGGGTTATTAATATTGTATATACTATCCTGCACGAAGTATGGGAAATAAAAAAATATATTGTACTGAAAAAATGAATGTTTACTTAGATTTTTAGAACATATTCCAGATACTGACTCGTACAGAAAAAAAATCGGTCATAGTGGTTTGCTTGGATGATGTTAGATTCATCATGTCCAAGGCGCAATCGAATTCAGCAATGGATTTTACAACACTATCACTCAGTCTCCCTTTCTTGAGAAACAAATATTTCAACACATTAAGTGCTTCACCGGCTTCTGTAACGGTTGGGATAGGCATTTCATATAATTGTTATTTGTTGTTCTTCTTCTTTATCAATGCCTACATTTTCCTCAAGAACATTTTTTTACAGATGACTATAACTATGACACAGCTATATTGTCACCGAAAGTGACAGTCTCCAAATTCTGCATTCCCCTGTAGGTTGAGTGCTTCCCTGACTTGTTCCTAGTTCTCTGGGATTTCGGTGTTTTCCGAAACTTTACTCCATGCTTTCGCAATCATCCACATAGCGTCCAAAACACTAATATTTGTAGGGGATTGTGTAATAAACTAGCTCTTGGCACCCTATGCCACTGAAGTCGACCTGCCGATGCACATGCCCTACGCCACTGACGCTAACCAGTTGATCCACATTCCCTACGTCACTGACGTCGACAGTTCGGGAGTGACTTTTAAACTATTCTCGAACAATTGACAAAACTCAATGTTAAGATTCACGTACATGTGTTTCGCGATTTCAAATCACTTTGTGTGCCAAAGTAACTTCCATTCAGCAGTCAAGTTCAGGTGTACGAGGGTCATTCAACAAGTACTTAGCCTCACCGCCCGATGGCGCTGCTTTTACAAAAGAGTTTTACCATCGTGCATTACATTCTTTTAGTATCCTACTGTCAAAGTTTCAGTCGATTCCCTTCATTAGTTTTGTTTTGATAGCCTTTGGAAGCAAGCGTGTCGGTCGGTTGTACAAAAATGGGAAAAGAACAATACAGTTCAGTGATTAGATTCTTGTTTTTAGAAGGGAAAACGCGCAGCGAAATCAAAGATCGCTTGCATGCTGTGTGCGGTGACTCTTCTCCTTCGATGGCGACAGTCAAGAATTGGTTGAACGAGTTTGTTCGTGGCCGCACGTCGGTTTTTGATGAGCCACGCCGCTGCTACGGAGGAAAACGTTAAACAAGTTGGGTAAGCAGACCTACGCTCATGTCAGAAGGGTTTTGTATTCAATTTACAAAATGCAGTCACCAGATCGAATAAAATCAAGAAACATGTCAATGACGATTTTATTGGAGAAAATATGAAATTCGAAGATCATACTATTATTAACAAAGTTGAACGAGTTTTGGCTTCTGAGGTTTTCGTTATTGTTGTACTCATAAATATCTCCCTTGATAATTATTTCAGATGTCCATTCGCGAGGGAGGAAACACATTTTTCATGTATTTCCCCCTGTGCCCCCACTGAAGCAAAAACTGACAGTTTAAGAACTGTTTTGAAAAGCTCCCACGAAAACTTTCATTTCATACTCATATCGGTTACGTTTGATGAATTTTTTTTCAGGGGCCATTCTCCTGTACTGTTATCATCGATTAATGGCCAATTTTTTCGAATCCTAGAGTTGTTACAAAGCCCTTTTGCTAGGAGCTCTCTCCCGCCTTCTTGATTTGTTTCACTTATGAGTATTAATTGTAGGTACTCATCTTCAGTCATTCATTAAATTGAATCAAGTGTTCAAAGCATGCACCTTAAACGTTGAAGTTGGGCAAAAATAACTGAAAATTATTCAATCTTCACATTTAAAACAGCCACTATTTCGTTTTACGATTACTGATACCACTAGCAGAACCGATTCTCAAAGATATTCATGACACCTATCATTCCTGAAATTTTCATGAAAATCCTAGCAAAACTGTAGTGTCTGAGTCGGTAAAAAGTGCATGTTGTTCCATAGCCATATGTTGCCATAGTACTAAATGCAGCGAATATTGTTCCATAGTAATACAGGAAAATTCAAACCGCTATAACTTCGCTAAATATCTTTATGAAACTTGCAGGGTAGATTAATCTTACAAATAGTCATCTGTATACTGAATTTCGTTGAATTTAGAGTACCGTTAAGATTTTATTCAAGAAAACATAAAATCGATAAATCATACTATTACTAATAAAGTTGAGTGAATTGCGACTTCTCACGTATTGTTGTTGTTGTACTCATCAAGGCCTACATTTTGGATTTTTTCAGATTTTTCGGATGAAAGGTGTCCAATCGCGAGGGGGGACACAAATTTTTCGTATATTTCCCCTCCCTGTGCGCCCGTCGACGCAAACTTTGCCAAACTAAGACCTGTTTTGAAAAGTTCTCATCAGGATCTTTCATTTGATACCCATATCGGCTACCTTCAATGAAATTTTTTTTTCGGGGGGTCACTCCCTTGTATGGGGAGACCCCCTTAAATACCTTATAAAATTTTTTTCGTAATTGAACTTTAAAGAGAGCACCACTTTACACCTGTATACAAAATTTGATGTTTCTAGCTTAAGTAGTTTGCGAGAAAAAGTGCTGTGACACACGGACGGACGGACGGACGGACGGACGGACGGACGGATAGACAGACGGATAGACAGGTCGCGAAACTAGTAGGGTTTTGTTAAAATTATTTTACAAAACCCTAAAAAATACACGATCTCGTGTTGGCAGACCGTCGATAGAAGGTTCGCCAGATAGCTGAGACTGTGGGCATCGCAGAAGGAACGGTGCATCATATGCTACACGAAGAACTGGACATGAGAAAGCTGTCGGAGTGATGGGTGCCGCGTTTGCTCACACCGGAAAACAAACGCAACCGTGAGACCACATCGGCGACGTGTTTAGCGCTGTTTCAGCGCAATCCGGCGGAGTTCTTGCGTCGTTTCGTGACCTTCGACGAAACATGGATTCACTGGTACACACCAGAGACCAAGAAACAGTCGAAACAGTGGACTTCACCCGGCGAACGTGCTCCGAAGAAGGCGAAAACTGTTCGATCGGCCGGAAAGGTGATGGCCACCGTTTTCTGGGATTCACAAGGTGTGATCCACATCGATTACCTCGAGAAGGGTAAAGCAATCACGGGGCACTACTATGCAGACTTATTGGGCCGAGTTGACGTCGAATTGAAGAAAAAGCGGCCCTGATTGGGGAAGAAAAAAGTGCTGTTCCACCACGACAACGCGCCGGCTCAGACGTCCGCCATTGCCATGGCTAAATTAGTCGAATTGCTGCCCCATCCACCGTACTCTCCAGATTTGGCCCCTGTGACTACTTCTTGTTTCCAAACCTGAAAAAATCACTCGCCGGGAATAGATTTGGGTCGAATGAGGAGGTCATCGCCGCCACGGAGGCCTATTTTGCAGCCCTCGAGAAAATGAATTTTTTGGACAGGTTGAAAAAGGTAGAGCACCGCTGGGCCAAGTGTATCGAGCTTGAAGGAGATTATGTGGAAACATAAATTGCCACCTTTCCAAAATTTTCGTTTTTCTTCTGTAGGCCAAGTACTTGTTGAATGACCCTCGTAATTTATAGCGATTTCCTTTGGAGTTTAGTCTAAGAAACGCGGAACCTTGAGCAACCGATTGATTGGCGGCTGTAATTTTGTCTTCCCTCGGTATGTTGGCAGTTAAGCGGATTATCGGCCCCCATTGAAATTGCATTCATTGCACCAGAAACAAGGTCAGAAAGGTCCTCCCCGCCCGGGAAGGAGAAAAAGAAGGTATATTTCGTTTGAAAAAGTGAGGTTAATAGTTAGGTGTCGTTGACTTTCTAGCTGTCATGCTGGTTATGATTCTGTATCGGCCACTGCGACCAGTACAGTAGCTCTCCTGGCGTCGCCAAGAGAAGTATCGCCCCATCATCAATGGTAAACGTAAGTAACTCGACTTTAGATGTAACTGTTCGTCATATCAACGGTAAATAGGTCGACTACTATTTAGATGAGCTTAGGACTACAACTTAGCCGCTTTGTAATTGGTTTTTTGTTGTTTGTCGAGATTTGCCTCATGATGCCTCGATTAAAGTTGTACGATTAATGTTGGTTTCGGAGGAAGCGTATGGCACAGGCGAGGACAAGCTCCAAGTGAAGTCATGTTGGGGCTAACGGCCTCAAATGCAGGACTTTGGCATTCAATTTTGACTACAAAATTTAACCCGCATTGTTTCCATTTCCGAAGCGCAAATGCTGGGGGCAGCTGACTACCAAAGTAAAAAGCAAAGGATTACTAACAATGATTTAAAAAAAAAACAGAGGATTTTTAGTAGCAACCTTTCGTTTATGTTCCGATGAAAAGACTTCTCTCCTATTGTTTGTGACCGGGGGAATGTTTCGTTCCCATTTCTAATAGTTTTTTTCGCTTAGAGGTATGAAGGGAGGGATGCGATTTAATTTGTATTTTGAGTAGATGCAAGTAAGAGTTTGAATAATTTCTTCTTCTTCTTCTTAGCACTACAGCCCCTCTCGGGCCTTCGCTTCCTGCAAACAGCGCCTCCATCTGCTCGGTCCATTGACCGCGTCTTCCAATTCTGAAATCCGAGCAGCGATGAACTGTCTTCTTCGTCCGAGTCAGACCAGCGTTTCCTCGGTTTTCCCACTTCAGTTCTCCCACCGAATACTTTTTTGAGAATGATTTAAATAGTATGAAAAAACGAGATCAAATTAGACTCAAAAACCGCTTAAAGTTGATAAAACGTACATCAAGGGCGGCTTTCATTATTAATTTCAGTTAACTTTTCCCATTGAGTTTTTGGCAAAATTGCGGAGATTGTTCGTTCGGTGCCGTCGCGCGAGGATTCGACCTTGAAATTGTGAATACATAAAATGCAAAGTGTTGTGCTCCCAGTGCTGCTTCGACGTACTTCCACCGTTTTCGGTTAATCAGGTCTCTAACTGAATTTGCGTGACCGCAGAGACTGGGGCAAGCGACAACTTTGGCTGGTGAGGATTTTGCGGAACTTGTTGGCCACGACATTGCAGATAGCATTATTAGTGTTTTCTCAAGTGAAATAAATGTTTCCTTACACGTTGCCAATCAAAAGTGTAATCCGCCAGTTTAGTTGCAGTGATCTGCTAACGAGAAGTGACCTGCTAATGATTCTCTGACGTGCATGGTCAATTTTCGAGTTGATCAAGTAAATGCAGTTCATTCACGCCCGGGATCGAATTTGCCACTATCATCCCTTCATGTTACTGTAAATGGAATTGTTTTGAGCGCATCAGAAAAAGGAGTGAGGAGTCCCGCAAAACTCCGCGGTTGCCCTAAAACCCAACCAACTCAAGTCATTGCAAATCGCAATCGGGGCCCAGAAGTCAACACGAAATTCAATTTTCAAGAGTCGTCGTCCACCTCCCAATCATGAGAGCGTGATTCAGTTACAGGAGTCGTTCTCAGTTTTGAGTAACGGATGGGCATATCCATCGCGTTTTTGGCTGTTTAAAAATGTTTGTGTTCTCGAAATTGTCCAGTGTGATCGTGGAAAATAAATTTATCGTTAAACTGCTGCGAGAAGGAGAACCTTGAATTGCCCCACCAAACAACTTGATGTTGTCTCCACTTGGTCTACAATAAATAATTGCATTCGACGTCTCGTCCCGACGCACACAAACGTATGTATGGATGGCTTTCAACCGAGAGCTAAGAGTGAGCTTGAACAGTATTACTCATGGTTATATTCTGGTACGATGGAAACGAAACGGGCAACTTAGTAATTGAAGGAATTATATTCGCAACATGTATCTGACCTAGATTTTTCAGCAACAGCTCATATCTAGTTCACGCTAACAGATTGCCTTTCCCTCAATTTATTTGCATTTGGAGCGAATCGTGCGTGGAACGAGAAAAAATCTCCTGTATGAATAACACTTTAGGAGTTGAACAGCAATTTTTCAAAGGCCGACGTAATTCGACTAGAAGAGTGGAAAGCAAATCATAAGCAAACAGAACTCTGTGGAATCATTTATTGGATTGATTTATTAATTACTAATTTAAGAGGAATTCTAAATAATCTCCTAGCGAAAATTATAGGCGTAAATAAAGTGCATACGAAGTTAACAGTTTAATAGCACCGAGGTCCGTTTTGAAAGGCAACTTTATTGACGTCAACTTTCGATTCACGTGATAAGTATTTCAAAGTCATTAAAACATTTGCGTCTGTAAACATTTGTGGTGATTGGTCATATAAACCGATTAATTGGATATTAAAATCATTTGCAACTGCAACACAATCTAACTTTCAAGTATATCTGTGCAAAGGAGAATGAATTGCAAAATTTGATGATTCCATGTAGGCTAAGAGCCAGCGACTACCAGACATCATACGTTAAACTTAAAGTATAAAAGCTAAATGGTGCATTTGTGGTGCTCAGACAAATTGTTTTGAGTGGAATGGTTGTGCTTGTAAAGTGTAATCAATCTCTAGATGCCACTCGTAACCTATCATGCCACTGAGTCCAATATATCGGTTATTTAATTAGTAGTCGAGGATGTTAAGCAATGTCGGGATTGAGTAGACGATTGTTGTTCGAGCAGATTCTTTTTGCATCGGGAGACCGATCACTTTACTCCGGCTAATCGATGTCCCGTTGTCGTATCGTCATCTTCAATGCGAAAGAATAGTTCTTTGAAGCGGCGATCAGTGTCCGAGAAAGATTCAACGTTAATAACGAGTGTTTTGCATCGGAAATGCTCAAAGGAGTTGACGAGTTATATTGTCGGCATGATGGACGTTGTTTGATTGCACCGCAGCTAATTATTATCCATCATGCGAATGCAAGGAAGACTACATGGGTGAAAGATGCGAAGTGACAGGTTTTTAATGGTTTGTCCACTGCAAGAGGGATTATTGCCAAATTAATTGGCTTAACGTCTTTCTTAAAAAGAACTTGGAAGATAGCTACTAATTTTTTGTCCCTAAAAAAAATCTTCAAATGGTATTGGGTGTACAACTTAATAACCGGAATTCGACGCTAGATGTCCGTACTAACAAATATCGTGAAAGCTCGAACTTTATATATATATATATATATATATATATATATATATATATATATATATATATGTGGGAAACGAGCTGTGCTGGCAACCCGGAACGAGTGGCCTGCTAGACGACACAGACGAGATAACGGGTGATTGAACAACTGGTTAGCGAGCACAAAACACATAGCAGACGGATGTTGAAGAAGATTCGTATCGAAGACGTCGTGAGAGGCAGTTTAGCAGAGAGCCGTTCCCATCATTCTTCAATTCATATTGTTTTCATTTACAAGTCCGCATCACTATATTAAATAAATATCTTTTATCGAATCAACATCATCGTTATTATTACAATCCCACAGTTTTGGGGGCTCAACCGGGATTGGATAATTGAGCGATCGGATACTTGATTAATCGGATTCATCAAACTGGGATTTTTATATAGTGCTTTGATATTCAGTGTAAATTCAGTGACAATAGAAATTGAAAAGTGCAGTGAACATGTCGAGTAGGAAGTTAACACTTGGTGACTTAGTGTGGGATAGTTTGACCCATCAGCGAACGAAAGCGTCTAGTATAGCTGTGCTGCATAAAGTCGTTTTCGAGAGAGATGACGGTAGAAAAAATCGTAGACAATTACGCGAGTTCGGTGGGTTTGAATATAAAGGCGAAGACAGTGAAGAATTTGAAAACAAAAGAAAGTACATTTGTGATAATTTCGACAAAGTACAGTTAGAAACAGTAAGTGAAATTTTATCGATAAATGTGAAACAGAAAACAAAAGAACAGTTAGCCGTCCAGTTGTGTCGATGTTTGAACGATCTCGAGGTCTTGGAAATGGAAATCGATGAAGGGCGCGAGATCGAGGACCGAAATGTGCAAGCAAGTAGTGAAAGCGACGACAACACCAGCAAACGATCGCAAGGAGTAAGGGAGGAGCAGAGGAGTCGAGCTGATGCCGAACATGAGGAACTGTTGTTGCTGCGAAAACTAATGAGCATCAAACAACTGCGCATAAACGACGAATCGGAGTCCGATGACGAATTGAGCGATCCTCGTCATTCGAGAACAAGCGCGAACAAAAAACGTTGCTTGAAAAAGTACCATAAAATGGCGAATGTAAGCGAGAACGACGAGAATGAAAAATCAAATGGCGCGTGGGCTGATGGTGACCGTAGGACGGGCACTATGACAAAGTGCAGTTTTTCGTTTCGAGACGTTGAAGATACAATTCGTACATTTGATGGTAGTGGACACTACCTTATTGAGAATTGGATTGCAGATTTCGAAGAAATCGCTGACATGTTTGTTTGGAACGAGCTTGAAAAATTTGTGTTTGCTAAAAAATCGCTTCGTGGCGATGCCAAAACATTAGTACAAGCTGAAAGAGGAGTGCGGTCCTGGATTGAACTACGAAGATTGCTGCAAAAGGAGTTTTCGATGAAAATTAGTGGTGCCAAACTACATCGGGTGTTGAGAGAACGAAAGAAGGAGAATTCCGAGTCGATGATGGAATATGTGTTAGCAATGCAGGAGATGGCCGCTCGTGGTAATATAGATGAAGCGTCGCTGATCGAGTACATAGTCGAAGGAATACGAGACACCGAAATTAACAAAATGATGCTGTATGGAGCTGAAGACATAAAGCAGTTGAAGAAAAAGCTGAAGATTTACGAGGACATAAAAGAGAAGGCAATAGCCGTAGCCGATAGCCGATCCAGAGTTGTAGCTGAGAGCCGATCAAGAGTTGTAGCTGAGAGCCGATCAAGAGCCGATACCATTGAGCTGAATAGCACAAAGCTGAACAGTGGAGCTGGTTTTGCAGTAAATAAAAAATATTGTTTTAATTGTGGGTCTGCTGATCACATAAGAGCTGCGTGCACTTTCCCTACAAAGTGCTTCAAGTGTCGTGAGTCTGGACACATGTCCAAGGAGTGTCCGTTAAGCCAAACCCCTAAAGTGTTGAACGTTGCTGAAGTTAAGTCCATTGATAATTCGCCGATGTTGAAAAATGTGTCAATTGGAGGAGTTTCAGTAAGAGGACTTATTGACACGGGCAGTGATGTGAATCTAATCAAGGAAACTGTGCTGCATACATTACCGAATATTCAAATTCAATCAGCTGTTCGTTCATTTCTTGGATTCGGAGGAGTTTCCGTTGCTGCGGAAGGAAAGTTTCTGGCCGATGCCGTGGTAGATGAAATTAAAATGTCATTATGGTTTTACGTCGTGCCAGATGGGGCCATGAGTGTTGATTGCGTGCTGGGCCGTGGAATTGCTGCCGTTGCTGATATAATCATTAAGAGGGACAGTGTTGAATTGAAAAACTGTTGTGCTGAAGACGAAGCTGTTATTATGTCCATTGCAACATTAGAAGACGATGGTTTGCCGCTAGAAGTAGTACCGTCTAAATATCAAAACGAGGTGCAAGAATTAATCGAATCATACAAGCCGCAGGTCGTAGTGGAACCACCGTTTAAGATGCATATCGAGTTGAAAGAAAAAATGCCAGTCGTGCATCGGGCTAGTCGACTAGATTTTGTTGAGCAAGAGGCACTCAGGTCGCAGATTTCTCAATGGCTGATGGATGGAGTTATTCGACGATCAACGTCGCCATATGCTAGTAGAGTAGTCATCGTAAGAAAGAAAGATGGTACGCCGCGAGTTTGCGTCGACTACAGAGATCTGAATAAGAAGGTCATTAGAGAAATTTTCCCGACTCCATTGATAGAGGACGTCATCGACAAGCTGCAAGGCGCACGCGTGTTTACAACAATAGACCTAGAAAACGGATTCTTTCATGTAGCAGTCGATGAATCGAGTATTGGATATACGGGATTTATCACCAACGAGGGGCATTTTGAGTTCATGTACGCGCCGTTCGGATTTTGTAACTCGCCAGCTGTGTTTTTGCATTTCATTAACTTTATTTTCAACCCGCTGATTCACGAGGGGATCGTGTTAACATATATGGATGACGTGATAGTGCTGGCCAAGGATGAAAGAGAGGGCGTACAGCGCTTGAAGTACGTATTGGAAGTGTGCATGAAGCACGGGCTTCGGATTAAATGGAAAAAGTGTCGATTCTTGCAGCGGCAGATTGACTTTTTGGGACACCGTATAGCAGACGGAACCGTCAAGCCAAGCGAGCAGGTTGTCCGCGCTGTAACAAAATTTCCATTGCCACAAAATATTAAAGCTGTACAGTCCTTCCTGGGATTAACCGGGTACCTGAGAAAATTCATATTAAATTATGCAATGATTGCTCGTCCATTGTCAAACCTTTTAAGGAAAGAAGTGCAATTTCGCATGGATTCATCGCAAATAGATGCAGTAACAAAGTTGAAAGCTGCTATTACTAGTTGCCCAGTGTTACAAATTTATCGACGAGGAGCAGAAACAGAGCTGCATACGGACGCTTCAGCTAGAGGATTTGGAGCTGTGTTGTTCCAGCGAAGCGAAGATCAACAGTTGCACCCTGTTTACTATTATAGCAGCAAAACCACTAGTGCTGACGAGAGTGCTCATAGTTACTATTTGGAAGTTAAGGCCGTCTATTTGGCTTTCAGGAAACTTAGACACTATCTGTTGGGAATCCATTTTAAGCTGGTCACTGATTGCAGTGCTTTTAGACAGACAATAGAAAAGAAGGAGTTGCCACTAGCAGCCTCGAGATGGGTAATGTTTATTCAAGATTTTGACTTTGAAGTGGAGCATCGAGCTGGAAGTCGCCTCCCGCACGCTGATGCATTAAGCCGATTTCCCACGATGATATATTTGATGCGAGATGAATTTATAGTCAGGTTAGAGCGAGCGCAAGCGAAGGATCCGCATATCGAAGCTATTAGAAAAGTGCTGGAATCCAATCCTAATTACGATGGCTATGTGTTAAAAGGATCGTTGCTGTTCAAAGGAGTTGCCGGAAGAGAGCTGTTATGTATACCAAGAGCGATGGAATCAGAAGTCATTCGAACCGTGCACGAACGGAGTCATTTTGGCGTACGAAAGACGATATTCCAAATTGAGAACGAATACTACATCTTGAGTTTGAAGAAGAAGGTGGAGAGTTGCATTCAAAACTGTGTGCGGTGCATCCTAGCAAGTCGCAAAGCCGGAAAGCAAGAGGGGTTGCTGCATTGTCTAGAAAAGGGTGATCAACCATTGGACACTCTTCACGTGGATCACTTGGGGCCGATGGATGCCACCAGTAAGTCATACCGCTATATTTTTGTTGTTGTGGATGCTTTCTCGAAATACACTTGGCTGTTTCCGACGAAAACGTTGTCTACCGATGAAGTCTTGAAGAAGTTCGCCGAGATCCAGAGAAGCTTTGGAAACCCGAGACGGTTAATCAGTGATCATGGAGCTGCCTTTACGTCCGCAGCTTTTAAGGAGTTCTGTGACCGGGAAAACATACATCATGTGATAACAACTACAGGAGTGCCGCGTGGAATTGGGCAGGTTGAACGAGTCAACGCCAATATAGTGCAAGCTTTGAAGAAGCTGGCTATCGAGCATCCTGAGAAATGGTTCAAGTATGTGGACCGTTTGCAATTCGCGCTGAATACGAGTTTCCATAGAGCTACAAAAACTACGCCGTTCGAGCTACTCTTTGGGGTACGAGGCAGGGGTGCAGAGCATACTGAAATTCGACAGATGATAGAGGAACTACACGTGCAACATTTTAATGCCGAGAGAGACCAGAGACGAATCGAAGCCAGAGAACACACCCAGAAAATTCAAGAGGAGAACCGCCAGCAATACAATAAGAGACGTAAGCCGGAAAACATCTATAAGGTGGGAGACCTTGTCGCTATCAAAAGAACGCAGTTTGTTGTTGGAAGAAAGCTAGCCAGTGAGTTTTTGGGTCCGTACGAGGTTACGAAGGTGAAAAGAAATGGGCGATACGATGTTGTCAAAGCCAGTGCCAGTGCCGAGGGTCCGAAGATAACTAGTACAAGTGCTGACTACATGAAACCGTGGCGCCGTTATGCCGACTATGAAGACGAAGGTTCTTCATCCGAGACGGATGAAGTTCAGGATGGCCGAATGTGGGAAACGAGCTGTGCTGGCAACCCGGAACGAGTGGCCTGCTAGACGACACAGACGAGATAACGGGTGATTGAACAACTGGTTAGCGAGCACAAAACACATAGCAGACGGATGTTGAAGAAGATTCGTATCGAAGACGTCGTGAGAGGCAGTTTAGCAGAGAGCCGTTCCCATCATTCTTCAATTCATATTGTTTTCATTTACAAGTCCGCATCACTATATTAAATAAATATCTTTTATCGAATCAACATCATCGTTATTATTACAATCCCACATATATATATATATATATATATATATATATATATATATATATATATATATATATATATATATATATATATATATATATATATATATCATTTTGAAGGTACATTTGACAGCTATCAAAATCAGTCAACAAGACAATTTTATCTTGTGTGCATCAGTATTATTTTTTACGATGAATAACTTCGAAAATTTAAAAAAAAGACAGCATTTGCGGGAGGTTCTGTTGGGTCATTTTTTCGCAAAGAAAACTGCTGCGGAAAGTCATCGTTTGCTTGTAGAAGCTTATGGCGACGATGCTTTAGCGAAAACACAGTGTTTTGAATGGCTTCAAAAGTTTCAAAAGTGCCGATTTTGACATCAAAAACAAAGAACGTCCAGACAGCCAAAAAAGTTTGACGACGAAGAATTGGAGACGCTACTCGATGAGGATTCGTGTCAAACGCAAGATGAACTTGCCAAATCGTTGGGAGTGACTCAGCAAGCCATTTCGAAACGTTTGAAAGCCGCTGGATACATTCAAAAGCAAGGTAATTGGGTCCCCTATGAGTTGAAGCCGAGAGACGTTGAACGGCGCTTCTGTATGTCTGAAATGCTGCTTGAGCGTCATAAAAAGAAATCATTTTTGCATCGGATCGTGACTGGGGATGAAAACTGGATCCATTATGACAATCCAAAGCGCAAAAAGTCATACGTGAAGCCCGGCCAACCAGTCAAATCAACGGCGAAGCCAAATATCTATGGTGCTAAGGTTGTGCTGTGCATTTGGTGGGATCAGAAGGGGCCGTTATATTATGAGTTGTTGAAATCGGGCGAGACAATCACAGGTGACCTGTACCGGACACAATTAATACGTTTGAAGCATGCCATCATCGAAAAACGCCTGGAATATGCGACCAGACAAGAGGCTAGAACTTTTCATCATGACAACGCTCGCAGGACCCGTGAAAAACTATTTGGAAAATAGTGGATGGGAAGTTTTGGCCCACCCGCCTTATAGTCCGGACCTTGCTCCGTCTGACTTTCATTTATTTTGCTCGATGCAAAACGCCCTCACCTGAATACGCTTCACTTCAGAGCAAGGCATCCGAAATTGGATCGATTCGTTTTGGGATGGAACTTATAAATTGCCTGAAAGATGGGGAAATGTTGTAGCTTCCGATGGACAATACTTCGAATAAAATATATTGTAAGATTTTTCCACAATAAAGCATCAAATTTCGCTAAAAAATTCCGGTTATTAAGTTGTACACCCTATACTAATAGTTTTTTCTTGTACTCATAAAACAAGATCATAAACATAAATTCGGGTTTTATTGAATCTAGCTCGAAAAACAGTTAATATTTCCATTAAGCTAGAATATTTGATTATTAAAATTCGTTCCTTGAATTTAATGATAATACGTTTAGGAACATTTTTCTTTTTGGACAAAAAGCGTACCTAGCATTTTCTAATCTGATAGGGTTATGTGATTTCATTGCATAACGCTATAGCATAAATCGGTTACGTTTGTATTCTCATTTGAGGGAAAGAGTCATACAAAGTACTTTTGTATGAGTTTTTCACTCAAATGGGAAATGCATGGCCACGTCTACGTTTGGATCTTGATCCGGTTGGGAGGGTTCGAGGGGGCACCACCTCCATCTGGATGCCCCACTCTTATTTGTGGGCCATAAGAATCGTCGGTAACGACGAAGTCCTCTTAAGTCCGTCTTTCTTCCCCAGGTCCAGTTTGTCCTTTGCGTCAGCAATTTCCTACCCTTGGTTGATTACCTCCTCTTCAACGTCGGTCGACATTTTTTTGACCCCGGAATTCGTGAATGCGAAATTATTTTTGTAGTGGGTCCTTGTACTAGCGAGAAACAACCCGCCTCACACCGCAACGCTAGCCTGCCAGCGCATTCACGCGTCTCCAGACAAGGCCAACCTCGGCGGATCTTAACATCGTCTTCCGCCGAGGCAGCAGACCATCGCTGCAGTCCTTTACGGACAATTGATATGCTACATTTCACTACAGTGGCCTGAATCGGCCGACGAAGACATTTCATCGCAGCTCGGATTTCGAAATTGGAGGACGCGGTCGATGGACCTTTTGCAGGAAGCGAAGGCTTGAGCGTGGCTGTAGTGTTACGAAAAAGAATCTGCATTATAGATGAAAGATGGGACCTTTGCAAAGAATCCAATTTTATTGGAAAGTTTGAGTTTAAGATCATCATAACTGACAACAAGAAACAAACAAAGCCTTACCACCAATTAGTATGAAAGTATTAATGTATTGAAAGAATGAATGGATTAATTTTTGTTACATTCGGCAAATCACTTGCCTGTTGTTGGTTGTGAAGCAATTCATCAAATACGATAGTTGGATATTAGATTTTAGTCTAGAAATTTTTGAGGCGATGAAATAAATAGCTCTCCGACCCCGGTATGTAATGTGACGCCTACGCCCAGGAATCGAAGTGATTCCGATCCCGAACCCTGGCACCCGGCCAGATATGTATGACTTCGAAGTGCAAGCAGACTTTATCTTTCGTGCAGATATCATTGCGCCGAAAATATTTTTCTTCAAATATTTATATTTGTGGAGAAATATTTTCTGTCAATGTGATCCGCTGTAATTAAACACTGATACATTTCGAAGCATATCTATCTGGCAATGCCTCCCACAGTTGCCATCCAAACGTCAAAAAGGTAGGAAATTGGAAACTGGTTTAAAGTGTCAAAAAGCACATGGGTTTTTCTATGAGCATCAGTTATAAATTTTAAGTGATAATTTGACTTCACAACCTGCAAGCCGCATTCATTTGAAGTTTTTAAGAATTAGAAGTGGTCAGTGTCGTGCATTTCTGTCAATGTGATCCGCTGTAATTAAACACTGATACATTTCGAAGCATATCTATCTGGCAATGCCTCCCACAGTTGCCATCCAAACGTCAAAAAGGTAGGAAATTGGAAACTGGTTTAAAGTGTCAAAAAGCACATGGGTTTTTCTATGAGCATCAGTTATAAATTTTAAGTGATAATTTGACTTCACAACCTGCAAGCCGCATTCATTTGAAGTTTTTAAGAATTAGAAGTGGTCAGTGTCGTGCATTGAGGGGAAAAGGAATGCAACATAGAGCAGAAAACCGTTATTTAATGTGTGAGTAAAATAAAATCATTGCTCCAAGTATTGAAATAAGCATTTAGATCTCAGGAAGAAATTCATTGGTCGAGTTTATTCAAGTATTGTGATTTTTCAAATGAATTAGAGCGTGGACTCCTGATCAGCATGGTTGTCGTTTTTTTTTGATCGCTTCCTCCTGCTCGGGCAATGTTGATGAACTTTGCATAAAGTATCTGATGGAATGGCATGCGAAAATCCATAGCGAAGTTCGATTATGTGATTTGAGTGTTGCTGTTCAAACAATAAAAGGACACACGCATGCCAAGCAAAACGTCGTTTGTCGGATATTAAGTGAATGTAAATGAGTTTTCGATAAGCTGAGTTCGCAATCCTATCGCATTCCTATGCTCGACGGTGAAGTTATAAGGCGAGTTCAAACAAAACGACGTCGAAAACTTCATTTTCCATTCGGAAAGAAATCCAACAAAAGTAAGCTCGCATAGTTCGCACAGCGCTGGCTGCATCGAGCTTAGCAAGAACTCGAATCTGAACGTGGATGAAGAATTGATCGCGGGCATTCTGGATGAAGTGGAATGCGATCGTGACGGTAGGGATGATGAAACAATTCGTATCCATGGTATGTAAAATTTGTAATATTTCATGTTTGTAGCATATTTCGCAACTGAACTGGGACAACCGCCACCGGGGATACAATAGAATTTAAGATGGAATGCAATTTTTTAGAGAAATATTGTTATTTGTTTTTAAATTTCTTTTCCAATTATGCTTTGTAATTTATTGCGACAACTTTGCGCACTAAACAAAATATTTCGTTGCGGAAAGCTAAAACGTTTCTAGAAGGAAAATGTATTTTGGTCGTTCTAGAAGTTATACTACCTGTGTGCCCCCCTTATATTTATTTTGAACGCAATTGTTTGAGGCTTCTATTAATAGAAATAGCATTTCATTTGGAGTAGTCTATCAGCATCAAAAACTATCAACTTTTGAATAGAGTAATTGCTGAAATTCCAGTGATGGACAAAGGACAATCGCTGATATTTTGACAAATACCAACAATGTAATAAAAATCAGCAATTAATCTTACGAATTTATTTCACTGAATACACTGACTTGCCTACATATACACAAACGTTGGTTATTTTTTTGTGTGAATCAAACGTAAACGTTAAAATATCATCATATGTATCACTGACAGATCAATCAAGAATTTATACTAAACAAAATCTTTAACACCTAATTTTCCACAGACGTCGGTTCGGACAATAATGCAGAAAAAACTCGTTTATCGGCCGAATGATTCGAGTATCATAGGTTTTTAAACGCAATAAATTGCTGGCACTGATCTTTTAGACAATGAAACTCTTTTTTTTCTGCATTATTCTGAAAATTAACACTTTCTAAACACTTCTCTCGACCTTAATTTTGAGTGAAATATGAGTGAAATCCAAATTTTACTAAGTGACCGGGTCCACAAAACTCTATTCAGGGCTACCTTAACTATTGCAAACAATCAACAAGCGACTCAAACTACTCGAACATTTAGATTCCTCTTTTTCGTTATTTTTAATTGTGACGAACGTGCAATATTTACCAATTTTATTACTTTCTCTGTTTTAAATTAGGAGCATGTCCACATTTGGAAACAAAAAAATCCTTTTTCCTTTAATAATTTTAATATGTAACTATTATTCTTGTAAATATTCCTTATTAGTTACTTTGGTAAATTTAGTGTTAGTTGAATGCATGCGATGAAAATCATATGGTTAATCCCTTTAACACATGCGCATTTAACCATTTATTTTATAGATCAGGGAAACTAAAAGTGTATGGGTTTTTTTTTCAAATTAATTACAGCAGGTTTTCCAATTCGTCAGATATTCAATATTATAAACCAAACATATTAAAAGGAATTCAGCTGGAATATTTTGCACAGCATAAACTCAGATTTATCTTAAAGTAATAAACATCAACATAAATTAAATTCGTAGTATTTTTTATTCTACTTAAATATTAACAGTCGATCATATAGAATAAAATGTCAGCTCAGCATTTCGATTGGTATTTGAAAGAAGAGACACTATACTATTATTTTTATGAAGAAAAAAAAAATCAATATGTTATAATGGCAGCCCATTTTCACCTCTTCGGTTATATTCAAGAGTGTTAGCAAGCAAGAAAAAAGGTTAGGCTGATTTATTTCATAACTTAATGCAAAGAATGACCACTATACTAATTAATTTGTTAACAATACAACTAAATCGTAAACCATAACTGAATTTTATCGGTTTCATTTCAATGAAAAAAAAAATATTTCTCTAAAAAAATAATGTTCCAAAATGCAGAACAAAAAAATAAAGTGAAAACTCTAGGCATAAATATCCTTTAAACATTAACGATAAAAAAACAAAGGGCACATTTACTAAATCTTAAAAACAAACTTTTTAAATAAACTAAAAAAAATTAGGAATATTCAATTCAATGTTAAAAACAACATAAACTTTATGTATGTATATTCTATTACAATGAAAGGAAAAGAAATTAACATTTGCATGGTTTCAATGTATAAGTAACTAAAATTATACAAGAAAATTTCAACCCATCATCAAACAAAAGAAATGGTTTAAAAGATTCTAGTATATTATGCCTGTTATTAAAACAATTCAGAAAAAATTCAAAAAATTTAAGATATACTCAAAAACAGTAAATATTCATTATATACTATATATCGATATATATTTAGAATTAGACATCAAGAAATACATTTAGAATACAATGAGCTCAGTGATTCACCATTGAAGTACAAAAAAGGTTAAATAATATTTTTTTAAACAAAAAAAAAAAGAACATGAAAGAATGTAAAATCGAATTCTAATAACATGAAAAATACAATACAAATGCAGCTAGGCAAACAGCAAGAAGTAAATAGAATTATCAGAGAATTAAATTCATATGAACTAGAATATTTGACAAATCCATTAATTGCCAAAAATAATTGATGAAGAAAATATTTGTCATGATATAAATAAATATAAATATAATAAATATTTTTCTGAAAGAAATCAAACAAGGCATAACAATGATTGTACATCGTATTTTATGTGCACATATCCAGGCGCTCAGGTATAAAAAGCAACAAACAACTGAAATTGTTCTTGCAACAAATGCATATGAAATAAACAATTAGGACAGCGTAGGTTAGACCTACATATTTTATCGAATAATATACATTTATAATTTTGTAAAATTACACTATACGAAATAATAATATGAATTGCTAACAAAAAACGGATTTTCCTTTCCAGTAGTTCTGCTTTTCAGCGGGCAATGGGGTGCAGGGTAAGTATGCCGTCGCGAGGGTAGGGTTTGGAAAAAATCCGCTGAGGTCGGTTTCGCGTCGTGTGCGGTACGCGGTACCTTAGCTGTTTTTGATTTTTCTTTAACGTAGCTTTCGTCGGGTTGAGTTAACGTAGTGTACTTTTCGGTACCGCGTCGGAAATTCGGGAACGCGAAATAAAAATTAGATTTTGTTCTTTTTGACTGGTTATGAGAAGAAATACGGAGTAACGTAGAATAGGTTTCCTCTCCGTATGGTTTTGTTTGTAACGCGTTTGAAAACGGGCGTGTATAGGTGGCTGAATTATGTAAATGAGCGTAACCCATTCGGAGACCCGCGACCGAAATCCTCTCCGATCTAGCTGGCCGACAAGCAGCCACCGCGTGAATGGGTTACGGTGCACGGATTGGTTGACCGGTTGGTACCATCCGTTGGCACTACTCAGACTTAACGTCTAGAACCGATGAGAGGTCGGTTCCGAGTTCGGACGTAAATTGATAAATCATTACAGGTATTAAAATTGAATTTAAGAATTTAGGAATCCTTGTATTCAACAACATCGTGGTTGTAACAGCATGTGCCCAAATAACACAGCGGATGAAGAATGAACAGAACAACTATTTCAGAGTTGCCTTGCTTGCCATCCTAGCGGAAAATTTAGACCATAGACTTGAAAATCTGATTGAAATGTATTATGACCTATATTTGCTCCTATGTAACAATAAAGAAATTACAATCGGCAACCAATATTGAGAAGATGGAGGTAGTTCAGGTTTATATTTTTGGGTCAAAGTTAATATTTCTTGTAAGTAAACTTTTTCCATATGAAATGCAGTAATCAATAGTTACTTAGGAACTTTTCTATTATTGCGTTTAACGTATGAAATAAAATGATTGAACCAATTTCCAGAATGAAATCGTTTACTCAAGTAGTGTCTAATTCGTTTAGTTTTCCGATTGCTATATGAGACAGCTGCACTATTAGAAAAATTTCCCTGTACACGTTTCTAATACAAAGAAGTTGCTTAGTAACACAAAGTAGACATTCTAAATTTACTTTCCAATCAAAAGTGCATGCAACTCGTACACGAGTCCTGAGCACATGGCCATGCCGGCACACATGTACGAAAATAAGCCCAACATTTTCATTCTTTCGATGCAAATTACTTTTGCTTTTATTTTTGTTAGTCGATAAAGTGTATTTTTAGCTGTTTAATGCGGATCGAAGCACACTCCGGCTGTAACGTTCTGGCAGAGCGTAATGTTTATGAAATTCTAAATTTATTACACTGCGCGCTGTGACTCAATGAATCGCGTGCCAAAATGATAAATTCTAAGATAAGTCATTTCCAACCATTTATAAAATCTTCTCATTATTCTTTTTCATCTTAACATGAATGAATGATCCTGCCGAATGTCTCATAAATTGATGTTGCTAAATTTCTTTGTTGGTATTTGACAGCGAAAATTCTTAAGCAAATTTATTGCAAATACTCGACCTAATCACTCACTCAATCATTAACGACCATTAGCGCTTTATTCGTGATTTTCTTGCAAGTATTTCGAACATTTCAGTGGCCACTGGGTTAATTAGACAAAGATTCTTTATGTACATCGACCAAAGCTGACGTGCTCAGGTGAATGAAGTCGCGAGAAGTTATTGACCCGTTTGAAACCTTTCCTGTTGCGGTCGCTTTGTCTCATTAATGTTCGTGCATATATTTGTTGAGTAATTGGCAACGTGTTTTGCTCATATTTAGCAAGTCTGATACCATTCGATGTGGAAATATAATCAGTGTGGCGTTCCAATCAAAATGTGAGACGGTCGAGCGAATTTAAATCAATAACAACCGTTCTTGTACTTACAATGACTCACTTTAACGCTGGACTCGTCCTAACAACGCCGAAAATTTCGCCTTCTCAGCACTACACTAAAGAATTTCGCTAGATCCAACAATGCATTCAAAACTAACTAAATAATAATCAACATTTGATTGCACTTTTCCCGAATTTCGATTGCACTTGAACAAGAAACTACATGCGACGCAGCACTTCACGAACCAACTGAAATTTCTGGACACAAATTAAATCAAGCGATTTCGATTCGTCTTTAAAATCATAATAGAATATACAGAAAACAAAAAAAAATCATTCGCGAAAATTTCAATGAAATAAGAACCACAAAGAAAACAGTTTTTCGTCGCTTGCGCCCATACCAAAACTTACGACAGATACAAGCCATATGGTAGCAATTTGCATATGTATTAGTCGGCCTACTATGGACAAGCTTCCGGTAGCTGTCATCCAACTGCGGCATTAGCAAATGCTTATATTTCGTCATATATACTATTTCCCGAATAAAAAACGTCCCGAACGCATTCCGTGCATGCTATAAATTCACCTTGTATAGCCCATTGTGCTCCTAAACTTTCCAAGACGAGCAAATGAAGCACACGTTTTGCACCTTCGACTGATAGCTCAGCGTTGAGATGTAAACAAACTCCTATAAATTCACTTTGGAAGGCGATAAAAACTAAACGGGTATAAGAACTGAAATAATTTTCACTTCACTAGGAGCGCTATTGTGTTCTCCGCGGATCATCTGGATTTCACTGTAGAAATCCGTCTCTAAACCGTACAAAACCTCGAATTTTTGTTGGCACCTCCACAATTCTTCATATAACGCCATGTAAGTTAGCCAGCAAAGTCGGCCTACTAATGGTCATGTGTGTGGTAGTAAGCGCTGCTGCTATATGGCTTGTATCTGTCGTAAGTTTTGGCCCATACGCCAAATCTACGATAGAACGTGAAAATATGTATTTGCTGAGGAGACTGATGCAAGTTGCGAGGGCGCTCGAACGTCAAGTGGCGCTCACTCGTGCTGCTGGCGCTGACAGCTGATTGAAGAGTGTTTTGTATTTCCTGGAGGGTGAAGGGGAGTGTGTTGCAATGCACTTGAAATTCATGAATCATGTGTACTAAATTGTCAGAGGGAAATCCAAGGAGATTGTCGTCTCGAATGTAAGCTATGCATTATTCGTTATCAGCGTATCTGGTGGGGTAATATTGTGTTATTTTTTGCTAATAAATCCAACAATAAATTACGAAAAGGAGGGGAAAATGTTGCAGCGCTCTAGCACAATTTTGTGAAGTGCCAACTTCTAGCTGTTTTTGTGTAATGCCAAGCTCAGCTGATTCTATACTCAACTGACAATCAGCTGATCGATTTATGAATGGATAGATGGTTGCTTGTTGATGGTGCATCACCCTTGTTGCATACCCCCTTCCTTAAAATTGCTGTATTTTTGATTTATTATAACTATGGACAGAGAAGATAGTAACCAGTCGACACAAACGTTTACGGATGATATTCCTCTGTGCAACAAATCCGCTGTAGCCGAGGCGAGCAATAAAAATTACAGGCAAGTATCTTCATAGTATCAAATCAAGCCCATTTTCAAGGTAAAATTGGATTAAACAGTGCTGATGTGTTTCAAATAATATTTATTTTAGGGCAGCCATTGATATTAATATAGTAACTAAATTGTACAATCTAATTTATGCTGCTTATACTGGCGCCACCCGAGATCCAACTTTTAAAAAGTAGACGAAGTCTACATACATAACTCAAAGGAGGATTAAATCGAAAGTCATGAATTGTTCAGTGTGATTATTGAAATATTTTGTCCCAGTAGACTTCACTGATTGTTAAGACTTAAAACTTTCTTGCATTTTTTTCCTCTGCCTAATCCAAAGCGACTAGGAAATTATTAACGACAAATTATGCACTAGCCATCGATGAACCGATAAAAGGTCCTGCCGGATCACTTGTTATTTTGTTGATGTTACTGTATTAGTTTGTTAGGAGTAATTGGGGGCTGGTTAGTATTTCGATAAATTGAGTGCTTTGTTTGAGGTTTGAATGTTAAGTTTGGATATTGTGGGAGAAGTGTTGCAGTGCTGTTTAGAGTTCAATATTAGCCAGAAAGGCTTTGAGTTGCTTTAAATATATATCATTGTTTTATATTAAAGCATTGTGCTATTGTACAATTTGTTTCCAAAGATTTCATTTTTACTCCTTAGATTGTAGTGAAATAAGTATGGAAAATTGTCCGTGAAGGACTGCAGCGATGGTCTGCTGCCTTAGCGGAAGAGGGTGTTGAGATCCGCCGAGATTGGCCTTGTTTGAGGACGCATGAGTGCGCTGAGAGGCTAGCGTTGAGGTGTCGTGGGGCGGCTTCTTTTCCCCAGCACAAGGGCCCACTACAAAAAAATTTCAGGGTCAAAGAAATATCGACCGAAGTCGAGAAGGAGGTAACCTACTAAAGGTCAAAGAATATTGCTGACTCAGAAGGCGAACTGGGCCTGGAGAAAATAGACGGACTTAGGATGACTTCGTCGTTACCGAGGAGACTTATAGCCCACAAATAAGAGTGGGACATCCAGATGGTAGCGGTGCCCCCTCGGCACATTTGGATCAAGATCCAAATGTAAGCGTGGCCAAATTTTTCATTTAAGTGAAAAACTCATACAAACATAATTTGAATGAATTTTTCCTTTAAATGAAAAATATAAACGTGGCAAATTTATGTCATAGTATTATGTGAGGGAATCACATTACACTATGCCATAAATAGGCATGCGAGCGGAGGGCCACCTTACCCGGCAAGAGCTCCTCTTAACAAAAGAAAGGAAAGAGCGTGCCCGATGG
Organism: Odontomyia ornata; assembly: GCA_963969285.1. Taxonomy (NCBI): domain Eukaryota; kingdom Metazoa; phylum Arthropoda; class Insecta; order Diptera; family Stratiomyidae; genus Odontomyia; species Odontomyia ornata. The sequence goes on along the minus strand of OZ017740.1, from coordinate 17,723,842 downwards.
CTAGCCCATTTAAGCGGAGGAGCCTGCCATCGATGCGGATCCTACACCCAGTCAGTTTGAACGAAAGGAAAAGACCGAGTTTTAAGTTTTAAAATTCCATGTTATTACTTCCCTTTGAGAATTTTACTAAATATAATTTTTACGACCGAGTGTAATATTTGTCAGCCCGCAATAAATTGCGATCGGTTTATTCAGTAATGCTAAATTGAATGAATCAATAATAAAGGACCTGCTCCTATGGTATCAGATCAAACAAGTTTGCAAGCCTATGGAATTAAATATACCGAGATTTACGTGTTCCGAGATTTTTAAACTATATTGAATTTTGTTTAGATTAAAGAAAACATATCATTCAACTTTGGAATGCATCATACTTGAAGATTAACTTTTTTCATATTTTTGCTGTACTTTAAATTTAACTGGAAGACTATAAGCAAGTTCTATATTCATACAATTAATGAAGGTACAGATAATTAACATTACGGTTGCATTTTGTAAATATATTACCTACACAATTAACTTTGCACTATTAAAGTGTTTTCTTAAGCTATTTTCGTCGCTTTTCTACTACGACAAACTAAATTCGTGAACTTTACCTCTCATGCAGCATAACGTTTCATGCATCCAAATATATTGATCTATTAAAATGAACGCCACACATACTTGTACGAAATTCTATTACTTTCAACAATTTACTTGAGATTCACCATTCATGAGTATGAAATACATCAACCCTACCATGCCCAAACAAGTATAAATATAGTGCCGAATAGATCATTTGCCGAAAATTATAATTGAATTCTTACTTACACCGTTCCTGTAACAATTTTCATTTTTTCGTTTTTTTTCTATGCTGCATCTAGCAACAATCCTCTTAACTACGTCGATGTCAGATTTAATAAATATATTGATCTAGCAAAAAAATCGCTACTTCCGGTTTGATTAGATATTCTTCCAGGCAAGTTGTGTCAATTGCAATAATACAGTCAAGATTATCGCTCAACTCAAATTTTCGCTGAAGATTTTAACTGGGGAAATGTACATTAGATCTTTCATATTAAGTTTTCATTACGCGAAATCATTCGTTTTACAGGTTTCGCAGACCATTAAAATGTGTATAAAATCACCCTTTACTTTACAGATAAGATGCAAATATGAAGAGAGCAAGCATATGTCGTATTTGTTTTAATGTAAAATTACTAATGAGTAAGTTTCTTCAATCAGAATAACGTCTTGGTCATTCATTAAATTTCATACGTCGATATTTTAGAAGAATGTATACATACGCTTCCTACTCAGTGTTTTATACATCTTAAGTTGGCATTTATTCCGTTAAAAATTTCCCCAGAATATTTTCTATGTTTCAAAAGTGCAGGGGACCTGCTCTACAGAATTGCCGGCGATCCACAGCCAAAACAACAATACGAACCATTCATCGCAATGCAAGAAACTGAAGCAAGTTTGGGCTACAGACATGAAAAATCCACGAGACGTTGATATCGATTTATTTCCTTAGTTAAGCGTGCCAATCCAATCACGTTGATATTGATAAAACGCATTTCGGCTTCCGAATTGACGATTTCGAATATGAAAGTTTTCGGCCAAGGACTTCTTCCAATGATATCCTACGGCAAAATCGAATTAAAAGCGATCACTCACCACTTCGCATTGAAAGCGACTGTGACTACGATGCATTCCATTGTGTCTTCATTTACGTCAAGGGTCACCGAGTTTGAAGAGCTATTTGTAAATAAACTTTATATGGTTCAGTCTTTATATCACCTTTAAATGCTTATCGAATCCGATCGATGCATCTAATTTCTATCTTAAAGTAAGCGTAAGCAGAATGAGAGCTCCGAATGAAGGTCGCGGGCTATTCACTGATTCTGCCACACATCAGGGACTGCGGCGCGCTGAATCATACAACCAAACCCTAAACACCGGCTCCATACAATGGAAATGCCAAGATCTATTGCGCATTCAAGTCCTCGCGACACGACTACTATCGATCGATTAGAAAACGGTTAACGAATGGTCCCGCTCGCAGGAATATCACAAATCTAGAGCCCCTCTTAGCTGGTTTATCGTCTTCTAGCGATTTTTCTATTTGACCAGTCGCGACGAAACTAATTTTTATTTTTTTCACATTACCACTGTTGGAATACATTACAGGGAGCAAACAGAGTTTTATTTGCAACGAAACCGAGCAAATCAACGTTCGATCAAATTGAAATGGTTATTTCTGCGAATTCGAACGAGAACACAATTTTCACGTACGTCCCAAAAATGGACCTTTTGTTCATCGCCTTTCGAAGTTCAACCTCACGGTGCTTTTCCTAATTTCAGTTGAACACTTGTTATACTATTTGTTTCTTTTTTATATGTATAAAACCCATCTTATCCCTTTCATAATAAAGTTGAAAATATTCCCGATGGAGTGTTTCACGTTTTAATGCATCTCACTTGTTAAGGAACAATGGTACAACATCTAACCGATATAAACGCAAATGCGTGCCAGCGCGGTAGCTCCGTTAACTTCAAACTAAATTCACGGTTTCGTATAAGGAGGAACAAAATGCATTACATTTTCAAATAAGCACTGAAAATTCCCCACATGAACAACTTAATTCATTCTAATCATCTGTTCACAACGAGATCGTAGAAATTGAACTCCTAACTCTCCCCAGAAATTGATTGGAAGCAAAATCACTGTTTCTATTGTATTCTACAGATTTACAGTCCTCGTATTGGTTTTCGCATCGAGCAGTAAATATCTCATATTCTATTCCCTCACTCGTAAATAAGTTTATCCAAAACCGTTCGGGTGAATCTTCTTCTGCCGTTTTTCGTGACAGCTATCTCGCTCCAAAACTATTTACGCGATCATCTAGATGCAAGCTACTGCAAGCTCTGTTGCCTTTACGGGACCCCAACTTTTAAATCATTCGTACGAACTTTCCAACAAGTATTAACCAAGACGCAATGTTAATAACTTCACACGGCGCCGAATAAACTAGATTCGCTCGCACTCCACCGACGGTGGCCGTTCTCGTGCGTCTTTCCCGGGTCGCGGTCATAAGTCGACTCCCCATCCGTCCAGATCTCTCCTTTTTCTTTTTCCGTGTCGCCACGGTAAATCGAATCAGCTGAGTTCGATTGCATTCGGTAATACAATACCCCGTTTGAATGCACTAAATCAGTCCTCCCATGTCCGAAATTTTAATTTGCAGATTTAGATTTTCCAAAATAAAAAAATTAACTGAAGTAAAGAAAAATGAAGAAGATTTTAAATAGTCATAAAAGTTAAATCTCATGTAGAATATAATTGAAGGGAAACGTTTAAATTTAATATACAGGAAAATTGATATAAAATTACGTTTAATAATAATAGGAAAAAAAATATTGTATAAATTCCAACCATGAATAGAAGAAATGCAATCTTTTTAGGTCTTTGTAAAAAAATTTTTTACAAAGACTTTCTAGTTTCGCGACCTGTCCGTCTGTCCGTGCGTCACAGCTAGTTTCCTCAGAAACTATAGAAGCTAGAATGCTCAAACTTTGTGAAAAGGTCAGAAGTGACGGTCTCTCAAAATTAAGGTCTTACGAAAAATTTAAAATTTTTTTAAGGAGGGTCCCCCCTAATAACGAATTAGCCCTTAACATTTTTTTTAATCAAGGGTAGTCGAGTGGGGTATCAAATGAAAGGTCTTAAGCTTTTAGAATCTGAAATAACAAAATCATTTCATGAATTAGGGAGTCAAAGGGAAGGCAAAATGTACCAAAAATTTGTGTCCTCCTCCTTCGCGATTGGACACCTTTTAGCCGAAAAATCTGAAAATGATCACGAATGTGTTCCTTTATGAGTACGAGGGCAACAAATACCTCAGAAATTGAGATTCACCCTACTTTGTTAATAATAGTATGATTTGTAGATTTTACATATTCGCCCATAAAATCAAAACGGTACCTTTAAACTTCTTGAAATTTTCCAATTATACTCGTATAGACTAATATAAGGTTTTTACGTTCACAAAATTTAATCGAAATTGAATCATAATCAAGTGAGTTCTAGCCATTTCAATTGTATGGAATTACACCAACAATAACACGTGTTTATGGTTGATACATATTTCAAATTGGTACCTAGGGACTTTTATTTTCTTTCAATTTTCTAAAAAATTTAAGGAATAGTGTTTAACTTGAATATGTTCAATCGGCCGAGCATTCAGAAAAATAATTTAAGCTAGATCAGCTCATAAAACAAACTGTACACCTTTTGCATAAATTTGAACCATTCAAGTTATCGATTCACCCTATAAGAAAACTTGTTTCTAACCCTAAGATGTTTACAAAGACCTTCTGGTAGGAGCACTCTCCTGCTTACTCAACTTGTTTTTTCTAAATCTGCTATTAAAATTTCGGATAAGGGTTAGGAAGGTGCAGTTTGCTTGTGGACTGCTCGATTACAAGATTTTAATAATTTTTTCTATTAAATATTCTATGTTCAACATCATCCATAATGTCACACCACTTTCACCCCTGAGAGGGAACTAATTTAGTTTTTTTTAGTCTTGTATAATTGTAGGCTCTGTTGAGCAGAATTCTATTAATTTGTATTGAGAGATTATGATTGTTCCGTAGAGTGTGAATTGAGGAGAAATACAGATAACTTTTATTTAAACTTAGTTTGCAACTTTACATTGAACTACCCACAATGCTGGCTTTACAAGAACTAAGAACACACCTTTGATTGGCCAAGGAACAACTAGTGAAATCTATCTCTTACAATGTTGCCAACCATGACAAAACAAAACATAATAAAATGATATTAAAATTACGACTGAATAAAGTGTCCAAATTAAAAATATTATACTCAACAATTTGTTTTTAACCGACTTCCAAAGGAAGGAAGGTTATCAATTCATCACGTAAATTTTTTTTTTTGCTTTTTTTTATGTACTATATATTCACGCATAACTTAAACGGCGCTAGATAGAAGAGTCCTTTTTTCAGGCAAATGATACGTCTTCTTTCCTATTAGGTCCCATTTAAAGGATAAGAAATTCAAGTAACGGTAAAGCGCTTTGACCGTTAAAACTTAAAAAAATATCGACTTTCACCCCGAATTTCCAGCATAACTAATCGACGCTTGTAAAGATTTTGATTGTAGAGGTTTCAAATGAAGAATAACATATTGATCTAAAATATATCGGTACAGAATTGTGATCCTTTCAAGGACTCTGTAGATATTAACAGTTCAATATGATACATTGATGTCGAGAAATTGAATTTCATTGATCTTTCGACGAAAAGTGCCAATTATTTGGCACTCTTCAAGGATTTGGTCGTGATACCGAATCCTTTGGCGACGGATGATCAAAATGATCAGTATCCTTAATTTTCTGCATAAAAGGTACATTTTAGTCAATCATTTCTACCGGAAATAACCAAAAATCAATTCTAAATGAAGAATAAATACAATTCAACAATATTTAGAGGGAAAATTTCAGGATGCTTTTCTCTTCCGCATTCATTTTTTGCTTACTGATGAGCTTAGTAAAGGATCCTTCTTACATTTTTTGACGTAAACGTTACACATAGGGTTAATAAAATTCCTCGAAAAAATAATAAGGAATGAGTGATTGAAAATTATAGAGTTGATTCGTTACTTGCTAGTTAATATTATACATTATATGCCCAGAAATCTAAAATAAAATTAGTGATTTCCATACTAAAGACCAGCGAGAATCGAAACCTAAAAATATACTTTTCCTTCTATAACTGATCATAACTTTAAAGATGAACCATAGTCGAGTTTTCATTGAATTATGGGGTATAATTTTCATGATATATATATATATATATATATATATATATATATATATATATATATATATATATATATGCGTGCGTGTGTGAATATATTTAGGACATAAACACAATTTCGCAATTTTGCTTGGATTTTCGCCAAATTTTCAGAAATATTTCGACCAGTTTTGTCGATAATTCATGGCTAAGCAAAAACAAAGTAGAGGATACTTACCCATGATTTCTGTTCTGACCAAAGTATAGCTCCGGTTTGTACCAAAACTGCTAAAAAGATTCATTTAAGTGTGTGATAAAGCTCACAATAAAAAAATCCAAAGTCAAACGATTTGAAACGAAATAGCGGCCGCTGAAAGGTCGAAAAAAGTTGAACATCAAAAAAAGCGCTTCAGGATCAGGTCAGAATATCAAAATGGCGGCTAGGCAAAGTTTGAAATTCGAAAATTTCTCAAAGCTACAATTTATATTAGGTTTTTATGAAACTTAAAATCAAGGCAGACGTTGATGAGATCATGTTTTAAATGTATCAGAACTAAGTTCAATTCCTATGAACGTTGCAGATTTTAGTCGCGGTGGTTTTTGCATTGCAGTAAAAAATTATATTTTGATATACATGGTACAATGTATTCAAGAAACTGAGTGTTGAAAGGTTTGCCACGAAAAAGGCTGAAATAAAAAATGAAAGTTCCAACATAAATACTTTCAACATCTGCACCATTACAAAAGAATCGGGGAAAAAAATGATATGGCACGGCTTCCATAAAAATTTATTTTATCCTTCGAAGTCGGTTTCCTTTTTTTTTCTAAAAGTTTTTTTTTTGTGTTTGCTCTCGCGGTGATATAGTGAAACCAAGGTTTGCTTCTGAAAATGAGAGCTGTTTGAACCCAGGGGTTGTAGTTTAAGTTTGTGATTCTATTTTGGTAGTAGACTTGCGATTCTGCATTTATTTCATTATTGATTTTTTTATGGTGTCATCCCATTCAATGAACGAATCTACTTCAACTCTTTCAATAATGGCTAGTTTGGCAGCCTTGTCAACCAATTCAAATCTGTGGTATTTAGAGATGTGCCGTTATTGTATTTTTGTAGTATGTGAAAACAGCAAAGGTATTATTGGAGTATAAATCTATTGAGATTATGGCTTCATATATAGCTTTAATTTGTGCATTTATTATACACGGGTCAATATTGACACTGTTTTTTTTTATCTTTTTAGTGGTAGTGGTAAGGGGCTATTCCCGTTCCTAGGTTGTTTTTTGCAGCGTGAAGAAAATATTAACATTGTTTGTAAGACGTGTTCTATTGATTTATTGAAGTAGTAATTATTAGATTATAGGTGTTGTGGATGTTATTCATGAAGTTGTCTAGTTGGAAGTTTATATTTTGTGAATTTGGTAACAGGGATTCATAACACGCATTATTGAAGAGGTTTGAATTTTTTATATATGGTAGAGTAATTTGACTTTTTGTTGTTTTCGGTGATCATTCCTCTGAATTTTTTACAGTGTAGGATTTTTTCCTATTCCTCTGGTTAAAAGTTGTTCTGCTTTTAGTTTTGCAAGTAGTTCTTTGACAAGGCCAACTTTCTATATTTGAATCAAGATTTGATATAGACTAGAGCTGCCGAATGACTCACACCTGATCGGCTATGAAGATGATATTGTGTCACGGGTTCAACCTAGTACTGGAAAAAACCGAAGTGGTCTCTCGACAAAGAAGAGAATCCCCAGAGTAAGGATGATCAGTATTGGGAAAGTACTAGCTCATTCGAAATCATCAGTAAAGTACCCTGGAGTTGATGTTCGACTCGAAGATGAGTTTCTCTGAGCAAATCAGGGCAACGGCTGATAAAGCTGCTTCAGACGTATCGACTCAGAATCAACTTATAGCCATCAAGAAGGTGACTTTTGATGAGGTTCTTAGAGTCGCTTCTACTGTACGGAGCAGAAACATGGGGGGACGGTATCAGCAAGGAGCTGTATCGAAACGCTTGGCACAGGTAGGGAGAAGAGGAGGCCTGAGTATTGCATCTTCATGTCCGATAGTCTGTGATTTTGCGGTGCAGGGCATCGCAGGCGTGATACCCATCGCCCTCCTTACTAGAGATCTACCTGTGTCTAAACGAAGACGCGAAGGAGGCATTTGTCTGCGAGGAGAGACAACGCTCACTCAATGATTGGCAGCCGTCCTGGGTGAACAGCACGAAGGTTAGATGGACTGCGTGATTCATCCTTGATCTGAGGCCATGGCTCAATCGAACGCATGGTGAGATCGACTTTTATTTGACCCAGCTCTTGAGCGGGCATGTGTATTTTCAGTCTTACTTGCACCCCCGATTGTAGGTTTTACGCACGAGAGGAAGACGACGCCTGCCACACATTTTTTGCATGCAAAAGATAGAATAGGCTGCGCTGGAACTTCTACAAGGAAACAAGAGAGCTCTCCCCAGATAGTCTAATCGTGGAGATGCTTGGATTGGTTGAAAAATAGAACCATATGGCACATTATGTTCGGGCAGTCCTAAAAGATAAGAAGGGCTCACTGCAACCGGGAATGTTGGGGTTGAGGGATCACTTTTCTATCAATTTCTATTCCTTCCTCCCCTCCCGCTAGAGGAAGGATCGCCCAACTTGAAGGCATATTACATCTTAGCAAAACGAGGCTTAGCTCAACGTAATGTGTCGAACGGTTCCAGATTAAGTTCTCAGGTTGACATGCGAGGTGTTTAGTAGGTAGTCCAGATGTCTTACGCGCCTGGAAGTCCCACACTTAGAGCGTAAATATCCTTCCCGTCCTAACTACAAAAAATAGGGAGAGGGCTTAGCAAAATTGTTGAAGTCACAACATAATGGCGGCTGTATTGGGTTAATAAAAATCCCCATCTCCTATTCGCATTAATCAATAAGTCCCTAAGTTGATGTCTGAAGACAGCATGGAGACATATCTAGCCAATTTTCAAGTAACATATCAAACTAAAGACCTTTCCATGATTTTAAATGTTTTTTTTATGCAAAAGTGACCTTTAAACGTTGTTTAGCTAGCTAACCAAGTGGGGTTTCTGAATGAAGCAGGTCTTGAAATTACAATAGCAACGTATGAGAATGATAAATATTTATGAAATATAACTATTCACATAGAAGTGAATGTTGAACAATTAGTAATTGTCCCAAAAAATATTTTCTAAAGAAAATTTAGGGCAAAGAAATTTTTTATCATACCTATTCCATAAATATTTCATAAACATCGATGTTGGATACTGCAAATTTGGCCTTTGTCTCGAGAAATTGTCAATCCCACTCATCCCGAGTAGTTTATCAGTGCACTGGTATCCCTGGTTAGGTTCCACAGTATCATCCTACCATTGCTGGGTTTCTATTCTGAACATATCCTTGCTAACTAAAAATATCACTTGATCTCTCCATCTTCCGACGTGGACAACCCATTTACATTTGAGTAGCATTATACGTGTAATTAATTAAATGTAAAAAATCATAGTAAAGGTGAATTTAATTTTAGGGATAAAAGTACAGTGGTTGGATCATTAGATCGGAGCATGAACTATGCATATGATTATGAAACGTAAGGTTTTGCATTCTTTTAAATTATTCAATATTCAAGTTTTGTTTCTGCAGAACTCTTTATGGTATTTTTTCCGGTCACAACGGTGTATCTGTAGCTGAGCGAACTAGAGAATCCATGATCATATCTTTACTGTTTGGTCAAGTTAAAGAAAGTAAATCACCGGATGAAGTCAAAGATGTGCTTCGTAAAGCATTTATTGATGCTGAAAATAGAAATCAAGTTGAAATTGATGGACGATTAGCGAAACGAATGGTCCTTTACGATAAAGTCAACGACAAGGAGATTAACTATGAGGTGAATTTCATTAAAAATTAAAATAATTTGAAACTGTTAAGTTAACACTTTTAATAGGATTTCCAAAAATATCAAAAAGAAATCAGCGAAATTAATGCGGAACTTGCAGTGGGTTCGAGTGTCATTCTATGTCTGATTCACAATACCAAAATGTTTATTTGTAATATTGGAACATGCCGAGCGCTGCTTTGTAAATTCGATGAAAATAACGCGCCAAGAGTTGTTCAATTTTCAGATGATCATAACTTGGATAATCCAGAAGAAATGATTCGATTGTCGCGATTAGGATTAGACCGTGCTGCACTTACGCAATGTAAGCATTTTCTTTTTATCATTGATCGACTTATTCTTCATGGGAACATTAAATTGATTTGTAGCGAGATTAAATATAACGAGATGTATGGGTTGTTATGCTTACAAGGGAGGCTACAAGGACTGCGAATACTTTGCAAAACTAACTTCAGAGCCTGTAATTTCGACACCAGAAGTTGTAGAAGGTCAACAAATTGATGGATCATTTCAGTATGTTTAACTAAACTACGAGCAAATTGGTTTGTTATCTTAAACTATTATAGATTTTTACTTTTATTATCGGCTGGACTTTGCAATGCCTTACGTGACATTTACCCTAACGATTTGACGCAACAAAATCGTGAAATCATACGAATTACTGCAAAAGAGGTACTTTGAAATTAAAGACATTCAGAACATTTAATTACTATTATTTTATTCAATTAATTACTATTATTATTCCGTTAGTTTGAACGTCAATCATCTATTCAAGCAGTGGCAAAGGCTGTTATCAATAAAATTGTTGATCTGCATCATCAAGTGTATGTAGAAGGAACTAGGAACATAGTTGGGATTGATGATATCACATTATTAGTGCGGAGGTTTAATGTTGAAATGCCGAATATATCTATAAGTGGAAGTCAGGTATGATAAAATTATAAGTTTTTATATAACTTATATTGACAGTAAACATTTGCAATAGGATACGATAGTACCAAACTACATGACAGAAAATACATTTACAAATACGACAACGTCAAACTATAGCAGGTTTGTTGGTTTAAACATTTAATTTTTTCAATTATACTTTTGACACTTGTTTGTAGGAGACCAGGAAAAAAGGTTGAAAGTGTCGAACCATATATCACTTTTGATTCGTACTATGAAAGGGTGGCAGCAGCTCGTGCAAATGGAACATTACCAGAGGGAATTGACTTTGATTGAATTAATTACAGTTTGTAGATTGATAGATTTGTTAGTTAGTAAATATGCCAAATATATTTTTGTATATTATGTTATTTTCTCATCAACGATTGATCAATTTAAATGAATTCTTCTTCTTCGAAGCACTACAGCCCCTCTCGGCCCTCACTTGCTGCAAATAGGGCCTTCAACTGTCTCGGTCCATTGATCGCGGCCTCCAATTTTGAAATCCGAGCAGCTGTGAGCTGTCTTCGTCGACCGAGTCAGACCAGCGTTTGTTCGGTTTCCCCACTGGCCTCCGACGTTCAGTTCTCCCAACGAATACCTTTTTGGGTATCCGTTGTTCGTCCATACAATTCATGTGTCCAGCTCGTTGCAGCTTCCGCAGTCTTACAATCGTTGAGTCCTCAGGCTCGTCAAAAATTTTATACAGCTCATGGTTGTACCGAATTCGCCATTGGTCCCCGTCTAGCTTCGCTCCGATTACTCGCCTCATGACCCGTCGCTCAAAGGCGTTCAATATATTTGCGGATACTTGGGTTAGGGTCCATGTTTCACACCCATCGCATAACAAATATCTTACCACAGCTTTGTATACTTTGAACTTTGTTTTTCTGTGTATTCAGCTGGTCTACAAGATTGTCAAAACTGAATAAAATATTTTATGTGCGAACTGTATTCATCGGCGTAATTTGTCTCCTTCATTACCGGTTCACGTTATTTTGGTGCCTAAATATACAAATTCACCCACATTTTCGATATTTTATTCGCCAAGTGTAATATTTTGGGCATTTGAGATATTTTTCCTCGACTGCGTCGTGAGCTTTGTTTTATTCTCTTTGATTTGTAGCCCTACTAGTTTTGCTTCGCTGTCGAGTTTCAGGAAGAGTTCTTTGGGAGTTGTTAATGACCGTGACAAAATGTTGATGTCGTCTGCATAGGAAGATGAATTCAATTCAAGCTAAATAAATAGGATAGTTGATATGATTAACAGCTCAGCAGTCCATCGCTCCATTCGGGCATGGATCCACAGAGATAAATCAAAATGGGGCTTTACTCCAGTGCAAATTTTTCGTACATATCTGCTCTCCTGTTCCCCTCGGTGCGAATTGTGTTGGTTTCAAACCCGATTTGAAGAGTTTTCATCAAAACCTTTCATTTGATATCAATATTGGCTACTTTTGGCAAAAAATCAGATCATAAATAAGAACGTTAAAGCATTCATTTTTTCATTATTAAATTTGATTTACCAGTAGTTAGTTCTAATTTCCAAATTGAACTCCAGTCCCGTGCAAGCCCATTTATTTATCAGAATCTAACTTTACATGCATTCACCTTTCCGACTAGCAGTACCAGGAGGAAGTGAGTGTTAAATGTAAAATCTTTGATCAAAAATTTTTTAAGTGTCACTCATTCTTGTGCCAGATTATGGCACCCGTGCCCTGAATGGCCATCTTCATCATTTTAAAACACTATATAACAAACAGAGATGGGCTGGCCTCATTGCATTTGAATTTGGCTTTGGAATATGTCATAAGAAGGCTACCTGTCGATACAAGAGGTACAGTACTATACAAGCCGAGCCAAGTGGTAGCCTATGCGGACGATATCAACATTTTGTCACGGTTACTAACAACCGAACTCTCCAGAAATTCGACAACGAAGCAAAACTAGTAGGGCTACAAATCAATGATAATAAAACAAAGCTCAAGGAAATATACATCAAATACAAAAAATATCACACTACGCTAATACAACATCGAAAATGTAAGCAAATTTGTGTTGTTACGAATTCCGGCCATACCGGCATTCTCTTATGAATGAAATTTATTTATTGAATACTCCTATCTTCCCCACGAACAAAATTCCATTCTTTATTTCCCACTAACAAAATTTTATTCGTTACTATACTAACAAAAATTCATTCTTTCCTCCCTACTAACAACATTTCTTACCATTGCCCATCAAAAAAGTATTAATGCAAGCATTCAAATGTCTTGCACAATTGTGCTTGTTCGATGGATGAGAGTTTATCGGAAGATGGCCTAGGTGCCAGTGCGGGAACCGTTAATCTGGGGGTCTACTGGGACCCGGGGATCAAGTTCCCGCGAGCGCAGGAAGACTGTTTTTAGTTTCGTCAAAAGCAATTGTCTGCGTGTGTATGAGGATTTGCATATAACGAAACGTTCTCATAATTCTATGTAAATCAAAAGTGAAGAGATGTACGAGGAACGGGATTAAAGTGTCGATCAACCACCGTATTCACCAAATTTGGCTACGTGCGATTTTGATGAATACTTAAATATTTTGTGTGTTATATGAGATTTTCGGGTACTTTTTTGTCACAATGTGTATTCGATTTTACCAATTTTTTGCTCTGAGTGTAAACTATGCAATGCTTTCGATCGAAAAGTTTAACCATGAATATTTTCAAAGGCACAGCTGGATAATGGACACTCCTTATACTGGTTAGTATCGCAAATAGTTTTGAACTTGGTGAGATGTAAAAGATAGCCTGAATAGTTTGCAAGTCTTCATATTTAACTTAACATCAAGAAATTTTTAACTTAGTGAGATCAAGGGTATTAAAGGCCTAACGAATTATGAATAGCATTGTTTTGAATTTGTCAAGTTCTAAGGGACAGAGTAGACAATTGGCGAAGACTTCATAACATAAGTAAAAGTACTTTCAGTTTGGTGAGATCAAATGATTCGGTAGATGGTGGACAAATGCTATAAGGTTTGCGATGGCAAATTGTATTGACCTTGGTGAGATCTATAATATAGGGCGGATGCTGGGTGAAATCTATAAAACTTAAGTGGAATTGTTTTTAAACTTGGTAAAATCGAAGGTGTAGTAGTCGAGCAGTCGCCTAGGCAAATTGCTCGAAAAGCATCCTCAGAAATCATCTAATTTTTATTGTAAATTTAATAACAAAAAAGGATTAATCGAAAATTTTACTATCAAAATATTAAATAAAAAAATTAAATTCACAAATAAAATTCGATGACGCAAGTTAGAAAGATGAATTGCGTTATCTCGCCAATGGAAAACAACCGTTGACGGCAACCAGAGAGCTTGCCAATGGAAATAACCGGTGGCGGAGGGAGCCTTTGTGTAATCATCGGACGTTTCAGATGTCGCGAATTTTCTGTGCCGCCTTTAAACTTTTCTCACAAAAAAATCTATATTGAAGTTAAAACTCTTGTGACCAAACAATTTTTTTGATTATTGTGTTGCCCTTGCTCCCGTGGTTGCCGATCCCATGTGGTCACGCAAGAAAAGGGCAGTGCAATTCGCCCTAGCCCAATCATATCGAATAATCGCGACCGAATTCGTATTAGTGAATTCCGGCTGTGCTATCTTCTCCTCATGATCTGTCGTGTGCGGTTCCATGCCATCGTCGGTAAGCAAAAATTTCCCACTACTGATTCGCACATTATTACAGCATCGCGCGCGCACACATTCATGCTTTTGTTTAACAATCGGACGGTGTTGGTTGGGCGAGTTGCACGAACAGCAACCAATTGAAATGTGTAAGTAATTGCGTTTTGTAATCACACATTATGTATGGGTGTTAAGCGCAATTTAAATCACACTGTGAACGTGACGTTCGCTTCTGTGGATGTGCAGTACTGCTTTGTTCCGGAAAAGAAAATCCCTTCGATTTGAGACACTTCATCAGAGCGAGAAAGTTAAGCTATTATTTCTATCAGACCAGGAAGCTGGGAACTAACTAAATCTTACTCATTAACGCACAATGATAGCGCTAGGGATCAAGGAACGGCTAAATCAACTTTGAACCATGTTGACCATGGGGGGCGTAGATGAGGAGTCGCGAAGACCAAGACCCATTGCGATTGAAGGAATTCAATTTATTTCTAACTGCATTTGCATAATATTTTTAAGATGATCGGATTATCTTCTGCACAATCAATACCTGCTGTTCGTCATCATGAATGAAATAAAATTCAAACAGTCAAAAGCGCTCGTGTAGTTGTTATTGGGATTTTAAAATTTAAATCGAATCGTTCTAATGGATTTTATCTCGGCTCAGTGTTTAAAATTACGGATTACACGTAGCAAATTTTAATGCCCACAGGCTTCACCCACCCCGTCTACGAGCACCCGTCGGAGGAGGATTGGGTTAGTACTCTTATGTCCATTAATTAAATAACTTATTTCTATCATACATGCCGTCTGTTTTGAGTTTGCTTCAATTTTCGCTAATGCATTCTTAAGAAGAAAAATCCTGAATAATTTTGAATTAAATAATTCCATAAATAAACGCACCCTTTAATTGATATAGACATTAATAATTTCTTATATATTATGCTGAGCAGAGATGTTGTCAAAATGAAAGTGAAATATGGCAGAGAATATATGTGCTTTTCTCAAAATCGAAATGAAAACGCAAAGACTCGCATATTGTATTGAGCGCTGAATAGATATATTCTATTATATCTACTTTGATATAAAAACGCATATATTGTGCAAAATATTGTATTTACATATATTATTTGTCTTAGCTAAACTTTAAATGGATCATTTCACCCTTTTCACATCAATTTAATGTAAATCGACCCGCTAATTTTGCTCTACCTTGAAGCTTTCGTCACGTCGTGCGGATCATAATACAATAATTAACAAGTATGGTCACTCTTGGATGTCAATAATTACAACAACAATAATTGATGGGGAAGGCAAAATGAAGACAAGAAAGGACTGAAAATAAATGGCTTTCACCCTTTAGCGACAGAGAGTTAGATATAGCTGCGGCCCATATACTTACTGATTGTATTAGTAAGTTTGCCCGCGCTTACGTTTGTATGGGTTTATACGTGAAGCGTTAAATTATGGTTGTGTACGTTGAAATTTAGCCATTTTCTTGTTACCAGATTGGCAAAGTTTGTTGCTTAACGAAAGATATTATTGCCAGAGCGATAACACAGCTGATTTTTTGGCGGGAACGTTAATTTTGAAATGGTATCGCAAGTGAAATCGGTTCTTTTAAGAGCAATGAAAAATAGAGAGTGCATTGTAATTCATTGCAATTCAAATGAATATAGAAAATTGTTCCGGCTTCGATCGGACCATAACACGTAAGTGGAAAATGAAATAAACCTTTTTGCTGTAATTTTCGCAATAACTTTTCACGCGATTATTTACTGAATCACCAATTGGATTGGTTCTGAAGATCTACAGAAGATTTTTATTTTTAGCACAAACACAATAACTTACTGTAATAGTTATTGCAATATATTTTAAGGTTTGACCAAATTGTTATGCGACTATGGCATCGAGCGATTTCAGGCCACAAATAAAAACAAACTGCGACAAGATTTGCCACGGATCTTTTGGCATGCGCAGAACTTGAATACTTCTTAGAAGTTATGCCCTTGTCAGGAATTATCCGCTAGTACCAAAACAATGTGTTACATAAAAATTATAATGCTTAAAAACCCAATTATTTAGAAAAAAATCAAGGAACCTTGTGACAACCAATTCTGGTGAGAAAAAATTGCGAAGTCGTATGGTGTGGGCTTCCATTTAAATTATGATAGTCGCGCGCCTATCTTGTCGTAGTCTGTTCCCATTCTTAGTCATGCTCAAGCTTACTTCATGCTTAATGAGTTCGATAAACATACTTGCGCCACAAGAGAGAAAAATATGACATGTGTCTTTTGACACGAAAACATTCGTTTAATTGAACGAACAAATCGTTCAGTTGTTAATCGGACTTCTTTTTTCTTTCAATGCGAAATGTTTCCCAGTCAGCTGATGACTGTTCTTTCCTGTTTTACTTTCGTCGAATTTGTTACATGTTCCCCATGCCCTGTGTGTGCACGCTGTCACACATACTATCTCAGGCGCCGGCAAGTCCCATTATTCGGAAATTTGTATGAGCTGACCCTACTTGTTAGTCATTGGATTATGGTGCGGATATTCGATCTCGTTTTTCGGATGGCTCCGATAGCTTTTTTAGGTCTTTGTAAAATTTTTTTTTTACAAAGACCTACTAGTTTCGCGACCTATCTGTCCGTCCGTTTGTCCGTGCGTCACAGGTAATTTTCTCAGAAACTATAGAAGCTACAATGCTCAAACTTTGTGAAAAGGTCAAAAGTGATGGTCTTTCGAAAGTTAAGGTCTTACCAGAAATTTAAAAAAATTTTAAGGGGGGCCCCCTAATATCGAATTAGCCCTTAAAAAATTTTTTTTAAATAAAGGTAGTCGAGTGGGGTCTTAATAATAACTTTTAGGATCGGAAATAAATAATCATTTTGTGAATTAGGGGGTTCAGGGGAAGGCAAAATGTACCAAAAATTTGTGTCCCCCCCGCCGAAAAATCTGAAAATTATCACGAATTTAGGCCTTTATGAGTGCAAGGGCAACAAATACCTCAGAAATTGAAATTCACTCAACTTAATAATAGTATGATTTGTGCATTTTACATTTTCGCCCACATAATCAAAACGGTACCTTTGAATGTCTTGAAATTTCGCAATTATATACATTGATATAAGATATTAACGTTTACAAAATTTAATTGAGATCGAGTCATAATCAAGTGAGTTCTAGCCATTTCAATTATATGGAATTACAACAACAATAACACGTATTTATGGTTGATACATATTTCGAATTGACCTGGGTACTTTTATTTTCTTTCAATTTTCATGAAAATGTAAGGAAGAGAGTTTAACTTGAATATTTTCAATTGGCCGAGCATTCAGAAAAATGGCGGCTGCACTGTGCTTATGAAAGAAACGGTGCATTTTTTGCATAAATTTGAACTATTTCATATTCAAGTATTTTTTTTTTGTGGTGGGGAGGTGAAGGCATTTATGCCCGCCGAGTCTGGCAGTGTGGGACTCCCATGGAGGATACCTTTGGACTACCCACTAAACACCTCCCCTGTCAATCTGAGAACCATATTCAAGTATTGGATGAATAGTTCAAGTTATCGATTCACGTATTAGAAAATTTGTTTCTAACCCTAGGATGTTTACAAAGACCTTCTGGTAGGAGCACTCTCCTGCTTACTCAACTAGTTTAAATAACTTATGGAATTCTTTGTAGCTACATGAATGAGATGCATATTTTTTAATAATTTTTTCTGAAAAATTATTAGAGAAGAAAAATGTTAGAAGAAGGAGGTTTTTTTCAGAAAAAATTATTAAAAAATATGCAACTCATTCATGTAGCTACTAAGAATTCCATAAGTAATATATTATTTGTAATGGGAAAAAGATGAATGAGAAGTAGAATCAAGTAAAGAGGGGTAGTTTACAAACTTTTTTACAATTTTATTTTTGTTTGTACACAAATTTTTCATCGAAAAAAAATTGTACACGAACAGGGATGAAGACATATATCCTTCCGAACGCTTAATAAGTCTTTTATGTGCATGCCCTTTGTAAATAATGAAACACTGTTTGGTTAAGCGAAAAGTAAACATTAACTTTTTTGTAAAATGTAAAACAATTTAGAAAGGCTAGCCTAGCACCATTTTTTCTTTTGATAACGATTTATTTTTCTTCAATATATCATGTCTGATAATACTTTGAAGCATTGCAAGAACAATTAGAAAATGTTTTTAAAGAATTTATCTGGATGCCCCACCGTTATTTGGGGGCCATAAGTATCGTCGGTAACGACGAAGTACTTTTAAGTCCATCTGTTTTTTTCAGGCCTGGTTTGTCCTCTAAATCAGTAATTTTTTACCCTTAGTAGGTTACCTCCTTCTCAACTCTGGTCGATATTCCTTTCACCCTCGAAATTCGTGGATGCGAAACTTTTTTTATAGTGGTTCCATGTGCTGGAGAAAAGAACATCCCCAGACAAGGCCGATCTTGGGGGATCCCACCATCTTCTTTTGCCCAGGCAGCAGACAATCGCTGCGAGCCTTTGCGGACATTTAATCTACACTAAATTCACTGCAAAATGGCGCCTAACATGGGGCCCGGAAAGCCTGGCTGTTTCATCGGTGGTGAGCACGAGACAGGCCAACGTCTCTAGGTTGCCCTACAAGATGTCCAGATTTTTTGCGGGTAGGTAACTACTAAGGGATATTGCACGAATAGTGTCCCAGTAACTTAACAATTTCCGGACGTGTGTTGTTCTCGGACATCAATATCGTTTGGACCTGCTTTTGATTTATACATTGGTGGCTTACCCCCATTGTATGAATAGCAAGGCCAAATGATATTCGAGTCCTTATGTGTATTCGGAAGTTGTTACTCAACATCATTTTTGCGGCGGACTCTGATCTGCACCCCAAACCAAGCAGTGCCTTAGTATCTTCCATTACACGGATCTTGATTTCACGTGATTGGCTGCTTAGCTAGTTCATGACTATCCATGATAAGACACGCGCTGCTTGCATGTCAGAATCAACCCTGGGGTGACATATTGCACCTTGTTAAAACTAGCGTATGAGAGAGCAATTCCGAACTCTGATATTTATGGTGCCTCAAGAGAGTAGTATCTATAACGCAAAGGAAGAGCTCACCATTGGTGTCCTTGCCTGTGAAGGGGAAAAACGAAATGGAAAGACTGAATTCGAATGTGATTTGATATTGAAATCGTTTTGTACATTTATAATAAAAAATTTATAATCTTTTTTAAAATCCACAATATTTATTTAAGGCTATTTAATTACTTTTATTTTTTTTTTGTGAAGATTTCTTGTATAGTTCGTCACTGACAGCCACTTTTTAATTTAAAACGAGCTTTTTTTTCAGGTCCAACTTGAAAGATGACCCAGCTGTTAGACGCCATGTAGGGAATGGCTGCCAGCATGGAGCAGATGAGGCAGCAGTTGGGGCAATTGTCTGGCCCACAACTTTAGGATCCACCATCTCGATCCATGCCTGGGGACACCTGGGATCTTCCACCATCAACGCAGCCAGAAGACCGTAGAACGTGAAGGCTACACATGGCCAGGGGGCACCGCATCCACATGGATGCCCCACTCTTATTTGGGAGCCATATGTATCGTCGGTAACGACGAAGTCCTTTTAAGTCCGTCTGTTTTCTCCAGGCCTCGTTTGTCCTCTGTGTCAGCAATTTTTTGACCCTCAGTATGTTACCTCATTCCCGACTTCGGTCGATAACAATTCGAACCTTGAAATTCGTGGATGCGAAATTTCTTTAGTAGTTGGTCCTTGTGTTGGGGAAAAGAAGCCGCCTCACGACACCGCAATGCTAGCTTGCCGGCGCATTCACGCGTCCTCAGACAAGGCCAATCTCGACGGATCCTACCATCCTTCTTTCGCCGAGGCAGCAGACCATCGCTGCAGTCCTTTACGGACATTCTATATCCATTCAATTCACTACAAAGGGATCTGGTGAATGCTGGGCAAAGCTTTTAAGGCAAACGACTAAATATATAGTTCATGGTGAAAATTAAATTAATTTCAAGCTCATTCGCATACATTGTTCCTAGCCGGTCATTTACTGTAATGACGGGTGATTTTACTAGCATAAACATAAAATCTGCCTTTTTGACTACCAGTACCAATGGACTTTTCTAATTAGAAGAGATTCTTTGATTGCTTCCAGTTTATACTCACAACTGCTATCAGTTTTGTGGCTAATTTCAAATCGATCGCAATAACCGTTGATAAATGCACATCAGCCAGAAAAGGACTTTCACCAAAACTTACCTCAAAATAAACTTATTTAGGCTGGAGATACTGAAATTTATCAATAGTTTAAATTTTTGGTACCAATACGTACTCGTATATAATCCAGGATTATATTCAAAGAAATTGGCGTTAATTGGTTTTATTTTCAGTATTATTAAAATTCTAGCAAATCACCAAACATTATGAATAAATTAACTAAAAACAAAAATCGATCTTAACCTACCTTCAACCCATCTAGCGCATCTACTGTGGTCTAACTTTCTTTTTCTTGTCTGTACCATTTAAGCCAATCTCTAGTGTCTTCTCCATACACAATTATTTCAAAGATGATTCAAGTTTCATTATCTGCCCGAAGCCCGCTTGGCTTGTTTTCTCCATTCATTATCATGGGCGGCTTACACCACTTTTACCAGCGAAACCAAACCAATAATTGTTAATGCGTGAATAAGATTATCCCAGACCGCAGCAACGAGCACTAGTACGAGTACAGCATGGCCCAAATAAATATGCAACAGAAGCAAATGATAAATTGTGGTGAATGGGAGTACGCAAGGCAAAAAATGAAGAAAAAATATAAATAACTATTCCACATTTTAATTATAGGCCATCGGAGTCGAGTGGTGATATGAGTGAGGAGTTGACTTTGGTCTGATTGTGATGGAAATCAGAATTCCCAATCAGATTGTAGAAGTTCCGCGAACGGTTACCGGCCATTTGGTGTCTTCAAGACCATTTGAATGGTTCTTTTGGCGTATTTGCCGTTACTAGTCTTTTGTTGTTCATTATGATGGATTTCCACTTATTTTTATAGATCAGTAAGACATTGATTTTTTGCTTTTCGCGTTCTTTCTTACCCGCTTATCAACGCTCGCGTACACAAAGGTCAATATAAATAAACAAATTAGCGTGGCGAGCTGTGGTCAAGTTAAGGCAGGCAATGTATGAGCGCGACCATATCATCCTACTTGTTGCAATATTATTGTTGTTATTTATTTATTATATTGTAATTTGATTAGACCGCCCAGTATACAAATTTCCGATTGATTTTTTGAGAAGTGTGTGAATCATTTCAGTGGCGACCATATGAGCAGCGCGTTCGCGACTTAGCTGTTCCGGTAGTATCTTTAGTAGAGACAAACCCGCGGATGCAAATTGGCGAGAGTATCTTTGATGAGGTGTAGTTAACATTCGAGTAGAACAGGCTGAAGAAATATGTCGTGGATTCGTTTGGTGATTAGTGCAATAGCCCTAGGTGTGTTGAAAGTGTCGTTAATGAGATGTAATCCAATTGCTATTGGTGATGGTGATATGACTCGAGAATGTGTTCAGTACGATTTTGCGTCCACGTTCAATTTAACGATCAATAACAAAATTGTAGTGGTTTACAACTCAGCCCTGTGTAAGCGATGTCTGCCGAAATTATTAGCGTAAGTTAATTGAATTCAAGGTGATATGTTGTTTATTAGATTTATCAATGAAAGTGAAGACTATATTAACGAATTTAGCATGTGCTCCGACGCTTCTCAGGATAACCGTTATTACGCGTCAACAAATGATTTATAAATAATATCGTGGCATTTAACTGGGTGTTTTAAATTAACATAATGAACAGTTTTTTCGTATTTTAAAAACACGCGAAATATTGTGCGGCTAATTTTTTTACTGCAATTTTGATTTTGGTCCACAACAACTTAATGGTTATTTCCTATGATTCACAATCATAAAAAGAAACAAAAAAGACCGAAGAATAATCGTCTCTTGCTTCAAGTTAAAAGATTAAAAAAAATCATGTTTCTCTCGAAAAACTATTTTAAGTGTCTTTATTGTTGAGTTTTTTTTTATTTAAGAGTTTGTAAAGCTCTTCTGTAAGATATTGTCTCCTTGAACAGTTAGCTACATTTTGCTTATTTGCTTTAAGTTTATATTCAATAATTAAATTTATGTTTCACCTTAGATCTTGGATAACTACTTTCTTGCTTCATTTATTTTTTTTTTGCAAGAAAGTGATTATCCAAGAACAAAGGTGAATAAGGCTGATTTGAAATATCGTTTTGAAACTGTATCGAACGATTTAAGAACAAGCTTTAACCGCTCCAATATAATATGTTTAATAAGTTTTAGCTGAAAATAGCGGCATTAAATTCTTATACAGTGGGGATTCTATAAAACTCTAAAATGTTTTTGTACGACATTTTAGATTCCCATTTCTCATCACAGCTTATTATAATCAATCTTTGAAGAATTCTTATAGGATCTTGATGTTAAAATATGTAAGAGTATCTAATACTATGATCCTAACGGTGTTACAGAAGGTGATATGTTCATCATTATCATCATATTATTCAGTTTCCGTAAGGTAAACGAGCACATTTTTCGTCCAAAGAATCATGAGAAAAAAAACTTTGTTGCTACCAACAAGATTTGAACTCACGATGTCCGGTGTAAGACGCAAGCGCGAAAATTTTTACATTACTTATATTATCTTGCTTCGGTTTGGTAGGGATGGCTATTGAAACTTGAATTGCATTCTTCTTGAAATCATAGAGCTTAGAGCTTGTATTTTCCATCCAGCCTTAGATTCAGTTCCTTCATACCCAAATGCTATCATGTTACTGCTTATACTTTCCGTTTATCTTTTAAGACCATATTTTATTCCTGGACCGACGTAACATAAATACCATATGGCAGCAGTGCTTACTACAACATACATGACCACATGTCCACCGATTTTTTTTCGCAAATTTATAAGGCGGTATATGAAGAATTGTGGAGGTGTCCACGAAAACTCAGGGTTTTGTATGGTTTTGAGATTAATTTCAATAGTGAAATTCAGACGGTCCGCGGAGAACAAAATAGCGCTCCTTTTAAAGTGGAAATCATTTCAATTCTTAAATCTGTTTTTTTTTAATGCCTTTCAAAGTTAATGAATAGGAGTTTGTTTACTTCTCAACGCTTCGTTGTCAGCGGAAGGTGCAAAAAATGTGGTTCATTCATCCATCTTAAAAGGTGTACAGTGGACAGTGATAGGTAAATTAGAAGCATGAAAGGAGTGTATTTTGTCCCCTTTTTATGTGAATTATGATATAAAATGTGGTCCAACCCAAACCCACGGTGCTAATTGTAAATAAAACAAAAAGTATTCAGACAATTATGTTTATATTTTTTATTATAATAGAAGAATCTATGGCAATTATATGTGAAACAAAACATCGCCCAAATGCTCGCCACAGCTATGGTGGCATACTTCTATCCGATGGTCCATATTTTCAATGACTCTGAGACATAATTGAGGTTCAAGGTCGTTAATGTGCTGAACTATCTCATTCCTTAGCTTTTGATTTGTTCTTGGCTTATTGACGTACACTTTTTCTTTTAAATATCCCCAGGGAAAGAAGTCCAACGGTGTCATATCACATAATCGTGGCGGCCAATTAACATCGCCACAACGTGAGATAACACGGCCATTGCATTTCTTGCGCAAAAGAGCTATTGTTTCGTTGGCTGTGTTGCAAGTGGCACCATCTTGTTGGAACCACATATCGTCCAGGTCCATAATCTCAATTTCTGGCCACAAGAAGTCCGTTATTACCTCGCAATAGCGAACATCTTTCACGGTAACTGCTTGGCTGTCCTCATTTTCGAAGAAGTACGGCCCGATGAAGCCGCCAGCCCATAAACCGCACCAAACAGTCACTCTTTGTGGATGTATCGGCTTTTCAACAATCACTCGTAGATTCTCATTTGCCCAAATGTGGCAATTCTGCTTGTTAACGAAGCCACTGACGTGAAAGTGTGCCTCGTCGCTAAAGATGATTTTCTTTGTAAAGTCACCATTCCCTTCTGTCTCTTCAACCAACCATTCGGCGTATTGCCGACACTTAGGCTTCAGCTCTTGAGTCAATTGAACCTTGTAAGCGTGTGAATTCAAATCTTTGTTCAAAATTTGCATCAGTGATGGTCGTGAGATGTTCAATTGTTGGAAACGACGACGAGTCGAGGTTGACGGCTCTTCTGCCACACAATCGCAAACAACGCGAATCAGGCACATAAATTTGACCTTGTGCAGGCTTGGCATGTCGTCCAATTTTACTCTGCTGGCATGGGAGACAAGTTCTAGCCCATTCGAGTGTATTTTTGGACATACTTGGCACACATACTTTTTACACAAAAGCTTGTACGTAGCTCTGCCGCTGGGATGAGACGATCGATGAAACAAGTCAAAAACTTGTCGTCGCAATGATTTTGGAACGTAAGGTCGAATATTGCGCGTTGAAACATCGCAATAAATGGCAGCCTCGTTGTCGTCTAGACGTAGTCTCTGGAATGGCGCGTTTGTTTCGTTTCGAAAAGTAGATGATTTAATTTTGCATCCTCCTTCTGTGCTTTCGCTAAATCTTCGATTGTCTATGTGACTGGCATTTCGATAGCGGTAATTTTGGATAGCGCTTCGACTGTTTTGTTGTCGCTTCCGGCTATGTGAATAATATTTGTTGAAAATTGCCCAATGAAATCGAGTTGCCTGAGTTGTCTCGGAGATGCCTTGTGAGCTTTTTGATTGAAGCCGTATATAATCGGTTTGAATAATGAGTTGCCGTCCTTCAACCATGTGGCGGAAGAATTTTATGGCACTGTAAATTGCCTGCAGCTTCCGATCATAAACACTGTATTTGCGCTGCGCTTCGCTAAACTTTTTGGAGAAGAATCCGAGCAGGTTTCAAACGTTGTTGTTTGTTGATCTGCTCCCATTGCGGTGTCAGAAGCGTCGTATTTGACTGCCAGCGTAGCATTTTCGATTGGGTGTCGGAACAAAGTTGCGTTGGCAATTTGGTGCTTGCATTCCACGAACGCTGCATCTGCTTGTGGAGTCCATACGATGGCACGGTTATCTTTTCTTCTTGCTCCGAGAGGAAGTCATGGAGAGGTGCTTGAATGGCTGCTGCATTTTAAAGCGACTCCCGAAAGAAATTGATCGCTCCTAGAAAAGTTTAGGATTGTTTCAACTCTTGTCGGAATAGGCCTTATATCGTGATGTTCGACGAGATATCTAAGATATTCGATTGTCGGTTTTCCAAACGTACATTTCTCTATTTTTATAGAAAGGTCGTATTCGCGCATTATAATGGCAGTCTTTAGAACATCCTCAGGAGCATCGGAATTCGATGGTATGCCCGCATCAGGTCGAGCTCCGAAAATACCGTGCATCCACTGAGCCTGTGAGCAAAGGCCCTAATATGAGCAATAGGATATTTATCCGGGATGGTGATTGTATTCAAATGACGATAGTCACCACAATGTGTCCACTGGCCAGTTTTCTTTTGGGCTAGGTGTAGTGGACTTGCCCACTGTCTGCTTGATGGCTGACAAATTCCTTGTTGTAGCATAAATTCGAATTCTGCTTTTGCTACTCTCAGCTTTTCAGGCTTTAGGCGTCTTGTTTTTTTTGCAACTGGAGGGCCTTTTCTTATAATGTGGTGGTAAATGCCATGAGCCATAAACTTCCTGGTATCACCGGAATAATCCTTCAGCAGATCATAGTACTCCGAGTTTTTTTTTATTGTAGTGATGGTAGGAATGGCTTGGTTGGTAAGTAGCATCAGCTTCTAATTTAATTTCGCTGCCAACCAACTTCTTCCGATGTAAATCTACTATAAGACCAAAGTGTAGCAAAAATCTGCTCCGATAATCGGTTGCCTTACATTTACAACCACAAATCTCCAAGCGAACGGTCTACGAAGTCGGAATTATTCGCGGCGTATAGCTCCAATTCCCCTGGAGTGATGTGACTTTTGTCCTGTGGCAAGACTGAAATGTTGGCTCCTGTATCGATGAGGAAGTGAGTTCCGCTTTTCCGATCGGGGATTATTAATCGGCGATTGTTCACATGAAGTTGGTCGTTCTTGGCCGCCGTAATTCGGGACGACGAATTTAGTTTCCCGAATCCGCTTTATCATTGGCTATCCACTGGCAGGGTGGACGACAATTCCGGGCACGCCTTCCAAAATGCTAATGGAAAAAAAAAACAAAACCGGCGTTGGCACGTGAATTTGATCGGTCTCTTCTGGTCCTAGTTCTGGAGCGTAAACGGTTTCGAGTTGAGTTAAAATATCACTGGTTGACTCTGTGGACTGCCGCAACACCGGAAGGCTGCTGAAGTTCGATCATCAAATCCGCCATTTTCGCAAATTTTTCAATGTCGGACTCGCTCGATATTGCAAGTTCGACACGAATATTTTCCGGGACTTGTTCCAGGAGCAGCGATCGCATCATTGCATCAATTACATGCTCCTCTCTACTATTGCTAAGATCCTGCAGGTAATGCGAAGGCTTCCTTCCCTCCGGATTTAGTTTTCGTAAAAAGCGTCTCGACTCGACGGATTTCGCAAACTTTGTCAAAATTCGTTGCTTCACCGCTTCGTATTTGTTTTTAGCTGGTGGGTTTCGCGCGATGGAGATGATGTGCGGTAGAATATTGGCCTCTGTATACTGAAACACATATTTGAACTTTGTTTCTTCCTGTGTTATGAGATGCGTATGAAATGCAGCTTCAACTTGGTCGAACCAAAACGCTGGATCCGGCTTATAAAACTTTGGGAATTTTGTTATCCTTGATGCTTCAACAAGCAAATTGCTTGTTGAAGGTCTAGGCGTTTTTCGGAGTTTTCGGCGTCTTCATGTTAGTTTCGGTAGCCATTTTTCTTGGCTTCACTTCGCGAACTACACAAAAGTATTCAAGTCTAAATTTAGCGTTTATTCTTCACCCAATCACGTCGGCGTCACCAAATGTAACCACCTAGTCTATAAAGTGAGCACAAAACACAATTTTAAGCATAACATTGATTTATTACACACACACAAAATACATAAAACGGTTAAAATAATTTAGTCGCGGTTTAACGATGCCGGGTGTAACAGGAAGAAGAAAATCTTGTACTCTTGCAGCTTTCAGTGCTATTAGCGGTGAATGCCGTAACGTTATTCAGTAGAAGATGTGTTAATTGCTACACCGTTTCTCCATTTCTGACAGCCTTAACAGCTAACACCTTGTACCTTTATCCCATTTTTTTCACTTTGAGGACGGCGTCATCTATAAAAAGCAAGGAACTTATTCGAAATAACTAGAAACATACCTTACTACTAAGAATATATATGAGGCCGAATATGAGACCTTAGCTCATATTACGAAGTCTAAAGGGTCTCATATTCTTCTTCTTATCTTCTTCGTAGCACTAGGCTTCCTGCAAATAGCGCCTGCAACGGCCTCGGTCCATTGACCGCGTTCTCCAATTTCGAAATCAGAGCAGCGATGAACTGTCTTCGTTGACTGAGTTAGACCAGCGTTTGCTTGGTTCCCCCACTGGTCTCCGCCCTTCAGTTCTCCCAACGAATACCTTTTTGGGTATCCGTTGTTCGTCCATACGATTCTGTGACCAGCCCATCATAGCTTCCGCAGCTTACAATCGTTGCGACCTCCGGCTCGTCAAAAATTTCATAGAGCTTATGGTTGTAGCAAATTCTCCACTGGACCCGGTCTAGTTTCGCTCCGATTATTCGCCTCAGGACCCATCACTCAAAGGCGTTCAAAATATCTGCGGATGCTTGGGTTAGGGTTCATGTTTCACACCCATAGCATAACACAGGTCTTATCATAGATTTGTATGCTTGGAGCTTTGTTTTCCTGTGTATGTAGCTGGTCTTCAAGATGGTCAAAACTGAAAAAAATATTTTATTTGCGAGCTGTATTCTTCAGTGTATTTCGCCTCTTTTATTACCGGTTCTCGTTATTTTGGCGCCTAAATCCACAAATTCGCTCATATTTTCAATACTATATTCGCTAAATGTGATATTTTGTGTATTTGAGGTATTTTTCCTCGACTGCGTCTTGAGCTTTGTTTTATTCTCATTGATTTGTAGCCCTACTAGTTTTGCTTCGCGGTCGAGTTTCAGGAAGAGTCCTTTGGCGGTTGTTAATGACCGTGACAAAATGTTTATGTCATCCGCATAGGCTATTACTTGTATAATAATGTACTTCGTGTATCGAATGCAGCTTTTCTATGACGTACTCCAGACCCAAATTGAATAGCAATGGGACCAGCCCATCTCGCTGGGTCTCATATTAGAAACTTTCTCAAATATGTATTTTAAATATTTATCGAGGTTATGTATTTTACAATATCGAAGGCAGCATTGTTAAAATACGATAATTGGTTATAGCACCTTCCCAAAACATGAAGTGTATAATAAAAATAAGCTTACCTTTATAGGAAATATTGCTTTATAATCTGTCACGAAAAAACTTTTTCTTTGTTGTACAATTCAAAACACATCTCTACCACACAACGGCGCTGAGTGAAGACTACTACACGTATCAGTTCTTCTTCTTCTTCTTAGCACTTCAGCCCCTCTCGGGTCTTCGCTTCCTGCAAATAGCGCCTCCAACTGTCTCGGTCCATTGACCGCGTCCTCCAATTTTGAAATCAGAGCAGCGATGAACTGTCTTCGTCGACCGAGTCAGACCAGCGTTTCTTCGATTTCCCCACTGGTCTCCGCCCTTCAGTTCTCCCAACGAATACCTTTTTGGGTATCCGTTGTTCATCCATACGATTCATGTGGCCAGCCCATTGCAGCCTCCGCCGTCTTACAAACGTTGAGACCTCCGGCTCGTCAAAAATTTCATACGACTCATAGTTGTATCGAATCCGCAATTGGGCCCCGTCTAGCTTCGCTTCGATTACTCGCCTCAGAACCCGTCATTCAAAGGCGTTCAGTATATTTCCGGATATTTCGGTTAAGGTCCATGGTTCACACCCATAGCATAACACAGGTCATATCATAGATTTGTATACTTGGAACTTTGTTGCTGCTCCTTAAGATCGTCAAAATTGAAAAAAATATTTTATTTGCGAGCTGTTTTTTTCGGTGAACTTCGTCTCTTTCATTCTCATTATTTTGGCGCCTAAATACACAAATTCAATCACATTTTCGATATTGTATTCGCTAAGTGTGATATTTTTTGTACTTGAGATAATTGCGTCATGAGCTTTGTTGTATTTTCATTGATTTGTAGCCCTACTAGTTTTACTTCGTTGCGAGTTTTAGGGAGAGCTCCTTGACAGTTGTTAATGACCGTGACAAAATGTTAATGTCGTCTGCATAGGCTACGACTTGGCACGTCTTTTACAGTAATGTACGTCTTGTATCGAGAGGTAGCCTTCTGATGGCATATACCAGAGGCAAATTGAATAGCAATGGGGCCAGCCCATCTCCCTGCTTTAGTCCGATATTTGTGTCAAAGGCGTCGGTGAGTTGGTTATTTATTTATTTAATTCATCACTACTTTACAGAATTTGTAATCCCAATTATAAAATAAAAATAAGAATATGTGTGCAAATAAAAAGTTAAAGCTTAAATATCAAGTAAGAATTAATCTAAATTTAACAGTTATGTAAAATTAACGAGAAGAGAAATTATTACTCGTAGAGTACTCTCCGCAGCATGTTTTTAAATTAACCAAATGAGCCAGTAGGAGGAACAAGCTGTAGATTAAGATAGTCTCTTACCATACGAACTATCGGTGAGCGACTGTAAGATATGGTTCTGGCAAACGGTCCATCGAAGTATTGCGACAACCTAGTGCGAGAAGGGGGACGTATGCAAATGGAGTTGTTTAATTTCGACGATGATATTCCTGTCGTTAATTTATATAGGAAGCATTGATCAAGAAATTGCCTTCTTACCTGCAGCGAAGGTAGACCGAGGAAATTCAGGCGATCGTCATAAGGGCGGTACGGGATGTTATATTTGTAGAAAAGCGTGCGGGAGAACCTACGCCCAACAGATTTAACCACCAGCACGAGGTAATTAAGATGCGGTAACCATATCTGGCATGCATATTCAAGAATTGGGTGAACCAGTACGTCTGAAAGTTGAAACATCTGTGAGGGCAACGTAAGACAAAGCCCGGGATCCGAGAAGCTTTCTTGGTTATTTCAAAAAACGTGAACATTGAATTTCAAATGAGAATCAAAAGTCACACCTAAATCTTTGAAACTCTTGACTAAAACGAGCACTGAGCTTTCGATAGAATACCAAAAATGATTGGGGTAAGTTTTATTGGTAAAGGCCATCAAAAGACACTTAGAGATGTTAAGTTAATGTCGATTTCTATGACACCAAGAGGGGATCCGTTGTTCGTCCATACGATTCATGTGGCTAGCCTGTTGCAGCTTCCGCAGTCTTACAATCGTTGAGACCTCCGGCTAGTCGAAAATTTCATACAGCTCATGGTTATATCGAATTCGCTATTGGTCTCCGTCAAGTTTCGCTCCGGTTATTTTCCTCAGGACCCGTCTCTGCAAGGCGTTCACCCATAGCATGCATGTATGCTTGGAGCTTTGTTTTCCTGTGTATGCAGCTAGTCGTCAAGATTATCATAACTGAACAAGATATTTTATTTGCGAGCTGTATTCTGTCTCTTTCATTGCCGGTTCTCCTTATTTCGGTGCCTTGATATACAAATTCGCCCACATTTTCGATATTTTATTCGCCAAGTGTGTTTTGGGTATTTGAGTTATGTTTCCTCGACTGTGTCATGAGCTTTGTTTTATTCTCATTGATTTGTAGCCCTATTAGTTTTAATTCGCTGTCCAGTTTCAAGAAAAGTTGTTTGCTGGTTGTTAACGGCGGTGACAAAATGTTGATGTCATCCGCATAGCACTTGGGTCGACTTGTATATATTTCAGAGCCAAATTGAATAGTAATGGGGCCAGCCCATCACCCCTCTTTAGTCCGATATTTGGGGCAAAGATGCCGGTGAGTTGGTTATTGATGCGGATTTGTGAGGTTGTCAACGTCATTGTCTTTTTGGTAAAATGGACAAATAATGCTTTGCTTTGGCATCCCAGCCAAGGATGCCAAAGCAAAGCATTATTTGCTGCAGTAAGTTACGATCAATACTGTCGTATGCTTGCTTAAAGTCAACGAAAATTAAGTATACGTCTATGTTGAACACCCAGCATTTTTCAAGTATCTGCTTGACTGGAAACAATTGGTCTATCGTCGATCTACCTGCGGTAAAGCGACCTTGATACTCTCCAATAATACTGTTGGCGTAAGATGTTAACATCATCTTCATAGCCTACTATTTAGTTTCACTTGTATATTAATGTGCCTTTTATTCTTATGACGCAGTCCCATGCTGAATCGAAAAACATTGGACCACCCCTTTTCCTTGTTTTAGACCAATATTTGTGTCAAAGACATCGGTGAGTTGGTTAATAATCCAGACTTATGAAATTGTGGACGTCATTGTCATTTTGGCAAGCGCTCGAGGAAACTCAACATTTTATCGCATACCAAAAATGTTGAGTAAGGTATAAAACTGTATTTCCAAAAATAAAAATAAATTGTGTTTTGGGTCGCCTATTTTTTCAAAACAGCCGCGAAGCGGTTACTCCTGTAATTTTTTTCAAACGTTAAAAAATTATTATTAATTAATGTTAGCAATATGATATAAAAATATTGCTGAAATAATTGAAAGTAATATTCAATTGGAAAGATTCACTGATAAGAAATTGCAGCTGTATGGTTTCACAAATTGTAAATGTGCTAAGTTATGTTTGTTTTCTTAATGTAATGACCTACATCAATGTTATTAATTGATGATAACAAATAAACGATTTTCTTATCAGTTAAGTTCATTGTAACTTTTTTACTTCAAATTTGTTCTCCATGAAGAGAATGGAGGGATGAGAGTATGAATGATCCTCTGGAAAATGAATTGTCTCAACTTTCTTTATTTTCTCATGAAATTTGGGTAAAAAATCTGGTATTTTAGATAACGGAGGTTAGTCATTGAATGGCAAAACTATAAAGATATAAGATAATAGAGAGGAAAACAATCAATTACCACCTGTAATGATTTTTCATCATCGATCATTCGAGATTTCCCGAAAGAAATCTAAACCGACCTCTCATCAGTTACAGACGTGGTCTTGGTACGTGCCAACGGACTGTCCCCAACAGGTCAACTAGTTCGGGCGCCCTTAGTCTACTCCGAGGTGGTTGCTGGCACGCTAGCTAGTTCGCAGAGGAATTTTGGTTGCGGGTCTTCCCCAAGCAGACTAAGCCCGAATACAATTTTTCAGCCACCGATTTAAATGCCCGATTAAAACGCGTTCCAAAGATTTCCCCAAGAAAATCCATAATCATAGATGTTATAATGGACACCCATTTGCCGATCAATTTATGGTAACAGAAATTTGGCCATAAGATCCAGACCTAAATTAGGCGTAAAACAGAAACTAGAAATTACCCTAATGCTTCTCAACATTATGCTTGGAAATATTCGTACAAAATATATGCTTTTTTAACCTCATGCAATTTTTAGCATGTGTCAATGAATTATCCGCACAACGGAAGCCAATTTCGACGAGTTCGGAGTAAGAAAAATCAATTCTTAGATGGTGCCTTTATTTTTGTAAATTGTACAACGCTGGCGAAATTCATCACATATTAAAATACTCGTATATGCTTGCAATCCTGCTAACTGTTAGAGTGTACAATGCTCCTCAATATCAACCTATACTAGAGTGAATTTATTTTGTTTGCTCATCATTAATTATAAATTTTCATTCTATAAAAATTTAAGTTTATTGCATTTATAGTAGATTAAATTTGGATTATGTCATCACAGGTTCAAAGCCCTACAATTACGTTTCGAAATAGCTGATTTCAACGAAATCATGTTCATATTGCTCACAACTGAACATTCTGGCACCCAACAATTTGCCGAGCTTCAGTCAAAAGCTGGTGATATACTCGTTGTTTCATTGCACGATATCGATAATGATTTCTTTGTGGCTGGAAGTATATATGTATTCGACAAATGTTCTCGACTCACCTATGAACTATTTCCACCGTGGAGTGAAATTCAATATCAATGGGTAAAAGCGGCAATACTATCAACGTGGTACGATGCAACATGTGGAAAATGTGAAGAGGTAAGAATCATTCATATGGAATCTGTTGATGCATAATACATGATTACATTGTTTGTTCAATATGACCATCTGCTTGGGAGATAATGAGAGGAAATTGATATGTGGGTAAACAAATAGCGAAGAATGAATGAATAACTGCTTTATAATACCCTTTGTAGATTTTAATCACATACTCGTATATCAACAATTTACAGAGATAATTAAAGTACTTTGTATTGCATGTTTCAGTTTGATGTGGACGAACTGGCGGATTTCCTATTACTGGAAAAAGAGTTAACAACTACAACAGACTCTGGTGACGAATCCTCTAGCGTTGAAAGTGAAACAGACACAATAACACCTGATGATGACGACGATGTAGACGATATTTACCATCTGGAAGCCTTATCCAACGATACAGCCTATAAGATAAATCTACGAACAATCATACCTCTTGCTCACGTGCACCGGTTGGAAAATAATTCCTACATCAAATACAATTACGTTGTATTTAATTCCGAGAATGCATCATTATCACCCAATGAACATCAACATTTAGATAATGACGAGACTGAAATTCTTTATGATGAACAAGCACCAAATGTGATTGATGCTAACAAAACTGCTCCTCCTGAATATTTGCACAATGAAAGCGGAGTTCGATTCAAAGTTACGTTATCAAAACCCTCTGGAGGGAATACAACGCAACAAAATATACATAAATACTTAGAAGTTAAGGAGATTTCAAATGTGGTTGTTGTCACACCATCGACGAATTTAAATGCTTATCAGAATATTACCAATTCAATCAATTCCTCTTTAGTAGTGAAACTGAGAAAGTGGTTGTCGTATAGATTGTTAAGTCCATTTTATAATGTATGAAAACGTTTAATGTGTTATTTATTAGATAGAGGGTAATTTAAAATTTAAGTTAGTAATAAAATATTTATATTTTCAAGAGAAGATGTCTTTCCTTACAAAGTATCACTCGTTTATTCAGAATATTAAACCTCACCAGATATTTAGCCCTTCACTCCAATAGACATAAAATAAGTAAGTGAGAAAAACAAACCGATTTTATTTAAAATTATTGCCTTATATTTATTTTAAAAAGTCTTTATAAAAGCAAATTTCAACAGTAGTGATGCAAGTTATTGTCTAAATGATCATACCAAGAGTAGCATGGACTACATTTTAAAAATGACGTTTCCTTATAGAAAAAATAATGCACATTCTGGAAATTTATCTAAACATTCATGACTTTCTGCATTGTTCTTGATTGGCTTTACAGTTTTGACTTAAGTCCACCCATCAGTTTCTCAAGTTTCATAGCTTTTTGAAGGTCACCCTTAATCTTCAGTTTTCCAGACATAAAGGCAGCTGTAGGTTTAATTTTGCCTGAAATCAGAGGAAATGTTGATTATTAAATTATTACAGTGAATTTAATTTTGACGAGGAAATTTGTTGATTATGATATTCTTGTTTAGTTCTCAACTTATGTAGAAGAGAGATACTATTCAATTCAAAACTGTTATTCTATGGTAAAGCGGTAGCTCTAGGCTTCAACATGAATATGGTATCAATGTATCAACTATCATCACAAACATCCAGACTAAATATTCGAATTCCGTATTTCCGGATAATTGTTGGGTATTATGCAGGATTAGCTTAGGAGCCGATGGTTGATCTACACCATCGAGGAGGGAGTAGGAAGCCTGTCATTTTAGGTGCAATACAGGGGTTAATCCTAGGACTTTAGGTGCAATACAGGGGTTAATCCTAGGACTTTAGGTGCAATACAGGGGTTAATCACCAGGAAATGTTTGCGGATGTATTGCTGACATGTTACACTGAGCACGTCGCAGTGGTTACCGCTACCAGAGTTGGTGAATTTGTCCAACTTAAACTTTGTTAAGTCACAAAGAGGCTGGAGCGGTGCTGACAAAGTTCAGGATACCAATTGCAATGTATATGATCGGGTCGGTTTTGCTGCAGGACAGCACGTCAATCAGGCATTTGGGAGTGAGTACAGATAGCAAACTGATCTATTGGCAGTACATTCACAAAGCATGTGATAAAGCGGCCAATCTTGTTTAATAGGCTCGTGGCGAATATAGGCAGCCCTCGGTAAACAAGGTGACAGGTATTAATGGCTACAACCAACTCCATACATTGTTGTATGGTTTCGAGATCTTGGCTCATATCATGAAAGTTGAGAAGTACAGAACAAAAACACCGAGCTTGCACCATGTAATTCCAAGATTATCTAGATCCAGAGCATGGCTCCGGACAGAGCCCTCAACAGTTGAGAAAAGTCTGGAGGGTTTACAGTTTAATCAACAATGGCCTTTCAGTGAACGAATGGAGATTTCGATGATCGACGCAAACCCTCATAATTATTAACAAGAAGTCCCCATGGGTTCGAATTTCCACTATTGATTAGTTGATGATGCCAGTATCTCCACACCGAAGAATGTAAATTTTATGGGAAGCAGAGGTAAGATAGTCATAATAGAAGATACCACTGGAGAAAGAATTAAACCATGTCAACGATTTGTCGACTGACAGAGCGATTGAAGGCTATTAATGAAAAACCGTTTGTGGTGCGAAAAGAGAGCTTCATAAAAATCTTTTCAAATATCAGAGGTATCAATAAGACCAGCTTTCTCAGAAAAATTGTAATCAGGCTGCTTACAAAAGCGTAGCGATTGTGTGATGTCGAACGGCCAGATGTGCTTGGTCGAGCTAGACGTGCGTCGTCGAGCTAGGTAGCGAGGTGAAACGAATTGGAGTATTTTTTAAGGCTAGACTACTTAGTCGAGTGTGAAGGTACCCAGACGTGCTGGGTCGTGATCGGAAGTGCCCAAAAATGCTTGGTCGTATGTAGGGGCGCCAAGAAGAGCTTAGCAAGCGGATGATTTTCAGTGGATAATTTCATATTTGCTCCTGAAGTTTGCATTTATTTGCTTTTTTGACGTGATAACGTCTTATAAATCGATGGACACCGGCTTCACGCACAAAAAAGCATGACTCATTGTCACGTTCCGCCTGAGCCGAGCGTGCAAGCGAACGCGCGGAACAAG
This sequence comes from Odontomyia ornata, assembly GCA_963969285.1. Classification (NCBI taxonomy): domain Eukaryota; kingdom Metazoa; phylum Arthropoda; class Insecta; order Diptera; family Stratiomyidae; genus Odontomyia; species Odontomyia ornata. The sequence goes on along the minus strand of OZ017740.1, from coordinate 17,687,213 downwards.
CGATAGAGAGGCACGATCGGCCTAAGCGTTCCGCTTATTCCGCTCTTTCACTCCATCGGCCGATACATCCGACTAGAAGAGAGACAGCGGCAGCACACAATGTACACGTGAGCTGTTTTGTCAACTGTTTATAAAGTCAAGTGAAAAGTTAATTCCATTGTTTATTATAACAACAATTGCGACAAAAAAGGTAGTTAATTCTTGCATTTTAAGAATTTGTTTAGCGATATAATCTCACATATATGTTCTTTGATTATTAAAAAAAAAATATATATTTGAATTAACGAGCGTAAATAAATGGTAATTTATCGAAGAAATTGGTTGTATGTCATGTAGTTTTACGGACGATTATTTTACGTGATAAAGTCATAAGAAAACATTGATGAAAAAATTGTAATTTTCAATAAACTCCTTCTTTGTATTATACAAAATAATGATAGTTCAGTGATAATAATTCAGTTCAATTCCTAAAAGTACGCAATTTTCATCAATGTTTTCTTATGACGTTATCAGGTAAAATTATCGTCCGCAAACCGATTTTACAGACAAACAATTTTTTTTCAATTAAACAATTAGAAGGGTCGTTATTTCATTCCCTTTCCTGTGACTCATGTGACAATTTTTTGAGTTCTGTTTTGGAATCTGTGGGCATGGGGGAAAATGATGAAATAGGGGAGCTTTTCACAGCGAAATCGAGCTTCACGCGGAAAGCTAAAAACATTTGCAGCGTTTCTGCGAAAGGTTTGGGGGATATGTTAAGGAGTTTATTTTGGACTTGCTTGCTAGTTGCAAGATGAAACTGCAAGTGCCAGAAGAATTTAGCGATATGGAGATGGATGAGGGAGGGAGCGATGTGGACAGTGGTGATGACGAAACTTCTGTCAAACCACTAGGAAGAAAGAAGCCAATAGCGTCTCTAACGCAGGAGCCTACTTTAAAGGTATCTAAGACCTTTGAAGTAAGCGAGAGGGATTTTGCTCAACTAAAAAGGATGCAACAACAGCTTCTGCAAGTTTTACTGGGGCTATACACAATCCAAGCGTTAGGCCAAAGACACAGAAGTGGACCAGGGAAAAAAGGAGAGAAAGCGCAAGCTCAGCAGCAATGCACGGCAGCTACCATAAAAGAGAGGGTGCCTCCTATATTTGCTATAGACTTGATCTGAAGGCGTTAAGAGGGTATGTATTCGAAATGCAGCAAAGGAGCCAGAGTTTAATGTAACGTTGAACAGTTCAACGCGAGCTTCGCTCCACCCAAAATCGGCAGAGAATCACACCAGTCTATTTAATTTCCTGAAGTGTACTAAAGTGGCTTATTACACTTACACGCTTCCAGGAGAGAGAAAAGTGACTCTCCTTCTCAAAGGGGTACATAGCTCGTATGACGAGACTGATGTCGTAACTGAGCTGAAAGATCATCTCGGAGAAGATATTTTATTAGCTAAGAGGTTTCCGATGATAACCTCCAGGAGGAAAAAAGGACGCTTTTCTCCTTCTTAGTCCAGTTCAAACTGGACTTTGAAGGGAAGAAAGCAATGCATATTATATGTTTATAGTATCAAAAGACATAACGGGAGCATATACAAAAAAGTAACGCTTCCCAATGCTTTAGTTGCCACAGATTTGGCCACGTTGCTGCAAACTGAAGACTTGAGGTTCGTTGCGTCAAATGCGATAAGCGAATGGTTGCTCGAAGGACGAGAAAAAGGAAAACATCTTTTGCGTCAACTGCAATGCCAACGTACACCCTGCACCGTTTCAGAGGATATGCTAAAGCTAAAGAAGTTGAGGAGAGGAGGAAGAATCTCCAAAAGAAAGAGGAGGAGAGGAAGGAGTTCATCACAGCTTCTATCAAAAATACAGTACGAGAAGAGGTCTCGTACTCTAGTTTTATGCAAGGTGCAAAAAAGCAGGCTGCACTCCAGCCTGCACGGCAACCCAAACTACAGCCAATGCAACAGTCGCAGAATGAACAAAATACGAGTTTGAGCGCTGACTACTAACAATATTTTAGATGTGATTTATTCACACTCATTTGAAAAGCGAACTCATCATTTTAAAAAATGTACTAATCTTGGTGAGAAAAAACTTGCATATTAGAATTTGCCTTCAAAGTATGTTGTCATGATGAGTTCCATTAAACGCTTCCCCCTCAATATATCTTCACTAACTCCACGCTACAAAAGGAGTCCTGTTCAAAAGTACTTGAACGCACATAGACCAAACTTCTTGTTTACATCGGAAATAAAACTCAAAGAAAGACAAAGAGTGCATTTGGGAAAATACGAGATCATCATTCGCGATAGTCCAGAGGGAATTCTTGGAGTTACTATGGCTCACAAAGATCACCTGAAAGTTCAAAGGGACCGCCTGCCAGGTCTGAAATGAATTGAAGCAGATATAATAACTTCCATGCTGGGAGGATATACATTTGCTTTTCTGGGATCTATGTTCGATATAGATATTCGGTGAGGGAACTTATTGAGGACTGACTTCGAAGCAGTGCTTACTCTGTGCAAAATGTTCAATTTCTATGGCATGGGAGGTGATTTCAATGCGAAGCACCCTTCACGGGGAAATATTGTATCTAATGGCTATTGTACGGTTCTATCTAACTGGGTTCAATCAAATATGGATCTCATATTGATTGCCCCAAAAGAGCCCACCTTCCGCCGAAGCTCGTCTAATATTGACTTTTTCATCGTGTCTGCCAATTTGGTAAACTGTGGGAAAAGTTGGAGGAATTTCGAGTGTGGGTTTTTTTGACGTCAGGTCTGAAAATCTTTTCGTTGAGCTGACCTTAAGAGTGAAGGGAGTGAAGCTTGAAGCTGCAGATCCTCAACTTTTTATTCCATACAAGTGAATCAATTGGGCAGCAGCTAGGGCTGACCTTGATGGAAAATTGAAGTAAATTTTTATCAATAGATTGAAAAATTTTTCCATTCCTGAAACCGATGGGGGAGTCGCTTGTATGAGTTCAAACCATGATACAGTTAACTCAAACATCTCCATTAAAAAATTCTCAACAAATTACCTCTGTAGAGATTTACCAGAACACATCTTGGAGCGTCATTGTAGACGTAGTCGGCTTAGAAAGCCTTTAACTATGATCTACCACCGCAATTTAAATATGGTCAACAGGGAGTACGAACGTATTTATCTAGTAATTATGTCTCTAAACCGAATGATGTCAAGGAAAACTACAGCTTTTGCTAACGAGAGATTCGAATAGGCCTTGTATGTTTCCTCATATCAATAGGTTAACTGGTAGAAAAGGCTACCCGGGGTCCTCACTTATAATGGTTTCATGCTCATGGATGACAAATCTATTGCTGACTCTATCGCCAAACATTTTGCGAAAGTTCTTCAAGGAGAGAAAGCAAGTGAGGACTTTTCTGTAACTTCGTTGGTGAACAGTATGACAACGAATTTCGACAAGAAGCATGAGCAATTGTGCTTGACCAGGTTCTCTGATTTTCAATCCCTCTGACGCACCTGTTGGGTACTATTTAACGAACTTAAAGTCATGTCAATTTTCTTTATTACAGCAACGATATACGATACCCATTGACCCAGATACTACGGTTTTGTGGATATTTTCAAAAAAATTGTAGAAAGTGTGCCTCTCATGAGTATTTTTTATGAATTTTAATTAATCAATCATAGCAGTAATGCAAAAATAAGTTGAGTATACAGGGGAGTGCTCCCACCAGAAGAGCTTTGTGATCATCTTAAGGTTTAAAACGACTTTCCCTGTTGATATGAATTGATTAGTTTAATTACATATCCATTACTTCTATAAGAAGTCGTTCAAGTATATCCGAAAAATCGAGGGTTTCTTTTATAAGCACATGGCAGTCGTCATTTTTTTCTGCTTAAATAATTCTTCTGAATGTCCATTCAACTGAACCTATTCAAATCAAACAGTATTTCAGTTTCATGAAAATTCAAAGAAATCTATAGTCTATTTCGATTTGAAATATATGACTCGTGTTGTTATTGTTATACCATATAATTGAAACGGCTCTATGTCACTTGATTATAATCCAATTTCCATGGAACTTTGTGGGCGCGAGGATCTTATGCTAACGGGTATAATTATGTTATTTTAAGGGTACCGTTTTGGTTTTGAGGGCGAAAATATAAAATTTACAAATTATAATACTACAAAAAAAGTTGAGTAAATTTTGATTTTCGAGGTATTTGTTGCCCTTGTACTCAGTAAGATTTTCCTCCGTGACTTTTTCACACTTTTAGGCCCAACGGTACTCAATCGCGATTTTTCATATTTTTTGCTTCCCTCTGGACCCCCTGATGCACGATGACTTTTTTATTTCAGATTCCTAAAAGCCTTAATTCAGAACTTTCATTTGATACCTCACTAGACAATCTTTGACAAAAAATTGTTTAAAGGTCACTTCAGTATAAGGAGATACCCCCTTAAAATTTTTCCGAAGTTTTGATAAAACCGACATTTTCGAGAGACCGCCACTTCTGAGCTTCCTACAATGCTTGAATTTTGTAGCTTCTATAGTTTCTAAGAAAACTAGCTGTGACGCAAATATAGTCGGACGGACGTATAGGCAAAAAAAACCCTAAGAATTGTAGCCACTGTAGCGTATTCCGGCCGTTGCTGGCATTCGTTTGTTCATTGTTTTGGAATTCATTAATATCAATTTTCAGTTCAATGGTGCACACATTTCTTTTAAATATTTATTTAATTTTATAATCCTCATCCTCTTTTATTACTAATTTTAACCGCCTCATTATTTTCAATAGCAAAAATCTTAGCTTCCTTTCCCCAGTAAGTAAATTTTATCATTTGCCTTGTTTTTGTAGTTCTCATTCATTCATTGTGAAGGGACAGCAATTACAATGTAATTAATATCGTTAAATTATTTTATGACGCCGTGCCCATATATGCAAAAACAACGTTCCTACACTGCCTTCCTCTTAGACATTCAGAAAGCTTTTGGCTCCGTTTCTCAAAGGTTGTAGTCAATGCTTAATGTTTTCCAATTCTACCCTCGCATTTGAAAAACTGAACCCAATTTTCTTTCAAACGATTCCTCGTATAAAGTACAAAAAAACTGTAGTATCTAGGCTCCTTAGCAAACGCATGTTTTGATGAAACTCCACACTGTCGTTGTTGCAATGGAAAAAAACGAAAATTATTTTTTGACTTCCTTCAATACTGTGAAGCTCTTGAAAATTTGAGCACATATTTCATAAATTACTTATGGAATTCTTTATAGCTACATGAATGAGTTGCATATTTTTTAATAATAATTTTTCTGAAAAATTACTAGAGAAGAAAAATGTTAGAAGAAGGTGGTTTCGACGTGTGTACTATTTTTCATCAGGCCATCACTCTTAGATACACACCGGTGATGGCGACCACCGTGCTTAGAGGTGAGAGAGTTATTTTTAATTTTCCTACTTATGCGAACTCAATATGTTTTTGTAACTACAAATTATATTCAAGTTAAATTTCCTCTTGTAAGTGCTTGTCTTTGCTAAACTTTTAAATGGATAATTTCACCCTTTTCACATCAATTTAATGTAAATCTATACGATCACTCTTGCTCTACATTGAAGCTTTCATTACGTCGTGCGGATATTCGATCTCGTTTTTCGGATGGCTCCGATAGCTTATTTAAATTACTTATGGAGTTATTTATAGCTACATGAATGAGTTGTATATTTTTTAATAATTTTTTCTGAAAAATTATTAGAGAAGAAAAATGTTAGAAGAAGGTGGTTTCGACGTGTTATTTCTTATCAGACCATCACTCTTAGATACACACCGGTGATGGCGACCACCATGCATGGAGGTGTATCTAAGAGTGATGGCCTGATGAGAAATAGTACACACGTCGAAACCACATTCTTCTAACATTTTTCTTCTCTAATAATTTTTCAGAAAAAATTATTATTAAAAAATATGCAACTCATTCATGTAGCTATAAATAATTCCATAAGTAATTTAAATAAGCTGTCGGAGCCATCCGAAGAACGAGATCGAATATCCGCACGACGTAATGAAAGCTTCAATGTAGAGCAAGAGTGATCGTATAGATTTACATTAAAATTTTGTCTCTGATTTTTCGATTTACTAGAGTTGATGAAATATTTTGTTCATGATTTTCTTCTCTCTACCCAGTTTGCTACCGATTTTTCAGTGTTAAGATCAGACTGGAAAAGTCTCGCCAATACTTTTTATGACAGCCCACCCATTCGACAGGTTTGATCTTCAACATTTTTTTAGAAGCAACCTGCATGCTTGAAGAGCCCGCCTTAACGATCTTAGAATTTTTTTGAACTTTTAAGAGCCACACACTTCCAATCTTTTTGTAAATTTTTAGTAATGGCTTCCTTATTTTCCACGAAAAACTGCTGTGTCATATTAACGAACTCTTTAGCAGACAAAACACATTTAACTAAGGTTTATAAGTTCATAAAAAGCATTAAAACTATATCAGGCTTCCAAACATATTTGTTTAGCAAAAAATAGCAAATCACGTGTTATTTTTAATCAATAAACGGAAACTTTTAGCTAACCAACATACTTGTATCATCACATACTCGTATATAATTTTTTAAACATACCTGAGAACATTGCGAAGAAATTTCCTGACTCCATTGTAAAGGTGGCATCAGGTGCTCCAGGCGCTTCTCCTTGTCCACACTTTCCACTGCCATTTTTCAAATCCAAAAACCATGTTCCTTTCTCTTCACCCGTGACATTGAATTGATATACAGCCTTTGTCTTGCCGACCAACTCCTCACTCAAAACTCCTTCAATTTTTTTAAATAGCCCAGGAATCTTCGCGCCAGCTCCTCCTGCACTCGCACTACTACTACTACCGCTTCCCGGTGTAGGAATTGTTTGAGTATCAGCTTCATCCAAAAAGAAATCTAACATCAAATTCGTTTCATTTGGATCGCAATTATATTGTTTCAAATCGGCTACTCCACTCTCACGCAGGATATCTTCATCAATATAGAAGTTACCGGTGCAGTTTCTAGGTTCGCGAATTAGTACAGCGTATGCGGCATCTGACATTATTTCAGGTTTTCGTGAAAATTGAGAACTGTCCTTGCCTGCTAACATTTCAATTGCGGCAGTATGGATCGCAGTTCGTGGCCATAGAGCGTTTACAGCAATATTATCCTCTTTAAATTCACTAGCCATTCCAAGTACGCACATTGACATACCATATTTAGCCATAGTATATGCTACATGATCCCTGAACCAACGGGGATTCAAATTGAGTGGTGGTGAAATGTTTAAGATGTGGGCATGATTACTTTTCTTCAAATATGGAAGGCATTCTTTTGATCTGAAAGAAAGAAGAAGTAGAACATATTTATATAAGATTTTTTTAATAATGTAAAAATGGAATGAATAGACGCAGAAAATAACATCAGTAAGAAATTACTTTTGGCGATAGAATTTATCTATAATGTTTAATTATAAATAAAAAATCATTAATTTTACGATCAGAATTTATTTTGTTATGAAAATAAAATGTTTGTTCCTTAAATATATGCAAGCTGATAAAAACAATTACAATTGAACACAATTTTTAACATAATCATTTGATTAAATTAAAGTTTTGACTTTAATCCTCTCATAAGAGTTTCCAATTTCATGACTTTTTGCAAATCGCCGCTTATTTCCATTTTACCTGCCATAAATGCGGTAGTGGGATTTAGTTGACCTAGAATGAAAGTGAAATTAGTAACAATGATTTATTATTGAAGTCAATCACAAACCAGTAAATATTTCATAGAAGTTCTTCGCATCCATTTTTAATGTAGCATCAGCTGCTGTTGAGGGTTTTCCTTGACCACATTTCCCTTCAAGGTTTTTCAAATCTAGATACCATTCTTCATTTGCTTCCCCCTTTATAATGAATTGATAAATTGCTTGTGTTTTACTAACAACTTCTTTAGATAGCTGTGCTTCTATTTTCTTAAACATGTCTTGCACCTTTCCACTTGATTGTCTCGCTGAGTCTTCTGCTTTTACATCTTCATCCAAATACCCATCCATCATGAGATTCTCCTCATTGGGATCGCATGAATATTGTTTGAAATCCTTGATGCCGCAATCACGAAGGAAATATTCATCTACGAAAAAGTTTCCAGTGCACGTTTTCGGTTCCCGACTCAAAATGGCATATGCTGCGTCAGACATGATTTCTGGTTTCCGGGAATACCTTGCACTGTCCGTTCCAGCTAACATCTCAACAGCTGCAGTATATATTGTGGTACGTGGCCACAGAGCGTTGACGGCAATATTATCGTCTTTGAATTCACTTGCCATTCCGAGGACGCACATTGACATACCATACTTGGCCATCGTGTACGCTACGTGATTTTTGAACCAGCGCGGATTTAAATTGATTGGCGGTGATATATTGAGAATATGAGCATGTTTGCTTTTCTTCAGATAGGGCAGACATTCTTTTGAGCTGGAAGTTGAAGGATATTTTGTTTAATTTTGTGTAAGGTTGAGGGGTTGAATTAAATTGAGATTCTTTTGTAATCAAGCCCAAAACGAACACAAAATATAATTTACTAGTCACGCAAGTTTGATCCGACAAGAAATGATTTTTCTTACTTGTTTGGATGTTCGAACAGTTTTACATTCAAACTTAAAATATTCGTAAACACTAATTTTCGAACAATAGTAAAGGTAGTTAATTATTTTGTTCATTTGATATCCGCAGGCCAATTCTATTTTTTTTTTCTTAAAAAGACGTCGGAGCCTTGCTTTTTTTCAATGAGCAGACGCGTTTCGACTGTTTCGAGTGATCTTCAGTGTCTGAAGGATGGAATAGACTGCGACAGTCGCGCAACTACTACAATTTACACACGGTCGATTGGAAACGCGCACACTGCGACTTTTCTTGACAGGTTGTAATGATTTAACAAATATCCGTGTAGGACACGGGTGCTGATTGTCTGGCACAAGTGTCAGCAAGCTATAAAAAATACCGCGCTCAGTTAACTAGCTTCGCTTAACGACCGCGTACGCGTGCTTGACGGCTAACATTTGCGGGATCATATGAGGCGGGTTCTTGTCGAGCCGCGAAGCTACACTACAAAATATTTATCACGCGTACTCTACTCTACGAGACGTATCGATCAGCTTTTATTATCTTTAGAAATGTTCTATTATGTGTCAATTAAGCTACTCTGCAATGATTCAACATTTTTTTGTGACTTTAAAGTTAGCGGACACGGGGGCTTGAGACAAACGCAAATATTAACATTCTCCGAAGAAGGTCATTGCATAGCTATGAAGAAGACTAGGCTCAGCTGACTGGCTTCGCTTTACGACCGCGTACGCGTACTTGTCGACTAGCTATTTGCGGAATCAAATGAGGCGGGTTCTTGTCGCACCACGAAGCTACACTACAAAATATTTATCACGCCTACTCTACTCTACATACAGTTCAATTTATTTTTAGAAATATTGTATTATGTGTGAATTAAGCTACTCTACAGTAATTCAAAATTGTATGTTTTTTGCCTCGTTAAAGTTAGCGGAGACGAACGCAAACATTGCACAAAAAGCAACCGTTACTTTCACGATGTAGGTCGTTGTAAGGCGAGTGTCAAACCTAAAGATGTTCAAGTGGCTGAAGTGAACCACTCATCTCTGCCTAAAGGATGGAAACTTGACGGATGTAGTTTACTTTACACTAGTAAAACAACAAACTAAGCAGTTTCGACAGGGTGACCACTTTATCTCTTCAGGAGCAGTCACTCCTGATCACCACGGGGTTGCTCGACTGCTTATGTTTTTTACAAGGCCGTTTACGATTTTCTCTTGAAACCGGTTTAGTATGTATGATAATTTACGCGTCGAATATTTTTGTGATACTCGCGCATACCATTCCAGGCAAGGGCATTCCTTCAATTCAGCATATCAGTTCTACGCATGTCTAAATAGTTTTAGCAAATATTTTAGCAATCTGATCAAACGCTATAGGATGTGAGGAAGGAAATAACTTTATATAGGTGTAGGATGGGTTAAGCAGGTAGGCTCTCAGGTCAGGCCCGATAGAGGGATATTATGTTTCTGTTTCTTGCATTGTCGGATGTGCGTTTGTTCTGGTTCGTCTCGTTTCCGTTTTCGTTGGAGGATGTAGTCTGGTATTATGAAAAGTGTCAGAGTTTGCAGAAACATCAGTCGAATTTGTTTTCCTGCCCTAGAGGTCATATCCCTTCATAGACTACAGTGGTTTTTCTTTAAGGTGTTTTTGCCCCCAGATTCGCGTCGAGCAGCTATGATGAAGCTTAATCCGAAGACATAGTGTCTTTCGGAATAGTGTCAGTGTTTCGCAAGTACTTTTTCCCAAGTGCTAATAGAGACAGATGAGTGCCCTTATTCGTTTTTCGAAATAGTGTAACTTAAAACTATAATTTGGTGTCAACTAACACAAGTTTCATAATGGAACAGGATGTGGAGGACTGTTCTTCTGACCCTGGACTAAGTAATGGATTTAGTGTCAGTGCACAGAATGAAAACGAAAAAAAGAAGGACAAATGCTGGGCACCAATAAGTTCCGAGCAACGGAAAAAAAATATTTCAAAATCACCTCCATAGCGACAGACAACCTTAATTTTAAACCATCAGCGTCAATTGTTAATAATAACAACTTAACTAGCAATATGGAGACAAATCAGCCCAAACAAGAGTCAGTCTCACCTGTCCAGGGCAAATCAAATAGATACGACCCAGAATTCAAAAAAAAAAAATCTTCCCAGTAATTATGTCAGGTCGACACCGATGAGATTTTTTATGCGCAACAAAGAAGCAAAATGCAATGCTGGGGTGTCAACCAGGCAGCTTCCTCTGCAGGTATAGTGTAATTCGGGATGTCGAGTTAGACTCTGACCTTAAAGAGCTAGTTGAAATAGCAAAGCCTTGCACCAAGATGGGAATGTTACTAAATACCATTAAGCTAATCATCGCCAAAAGACTCAACAGTAGAAATCCTTGAGAAGGCTGTCAACTTTATTCTGACAAAATCAGTTAAGATACCGAATTGGGTAATACCCTCGCAGATTTTCTAAAAATCGCATACTTCAATGCTAAAGTCGAATATTTCAAATTCCGACCCAGACAGTGCAGAAACTGTGGCAGGTTGGGTCATTCCATCACCATCTGTAAAGACGAAATAACGAGATGTTTAAAATGCAGTTGAACTGAATGCAATGGAACTTACAACAATAGAAAATGTTTGCTATGTAACAGCAAGGAGCGTATAGCCACGGACTAAATATGCCCCAAATAGATTAAATGCAAGCATGAACTAGAAGTCAGCTCCATTTTAAATGTCACGAATAGAGAAGCACAGGCGATCATCAATAAAAACAGATATGATGGGCTGGACCTTGAAGACATCGCTCAAATGGATTTTCCTCAATTGAAGAGGGATAAATTAATAATAAAAGGTAGATGTTAGAAAAGTCTTTATGAAATACCCATATGCTCAAGTGGTGGACTGTAGTGAGAAAACCAACATTAGAAGCAACCAAACGAAACAAAATGTTTTTCCAACAGTGTAAAACTACGAAATCTCCATCAAGCGCATAACTATAAATTCTCACAAAACAGATGTTGTTAAAATAATCCACGAATTACAAAGAAACCTCTCGTTACTAGCGATGCAGGATTTTCAAGAAATCGACATGAACTTACTAGAAAACTTGTCCAAATTCCTTGCGCAGATTAAAACCAAAAGAAAAGACAAAGTTACGAAATAACCACAATCGAGCACATCATGTGCACCGAAAATATAAACTTAAAAATGTTTTTTATCAAATAACATCAAAATTAAACCATTCACTAATTGGAAGAGGGTACTTCCTTAAGATATATTGTATATAATATAAATCAAATTTTATCCATTTTTATTTCGTGTTAATAAATCTTGAGGAACTACCGACACACAACCACAATGTTCTGTCGATTAAAATTATGCTATAAAAGTTTTTTATAATAATACGTAAATAGGGTCACGTGATCCTTCCGTAGTAATTATCCTTAAATCATAACACTAACACTTCTCCACCAAATTAATTCAACTAACCAATCCCTGAGGGATAGTCTACTTATCAGTATATTTTTAATGAGACAAATGAGACAAACTACCAAGAGTGTTCCCGCTGTGGACGGGATAAATATCGCACCCGCTGGCCAGTGCCTTTAACGTTTGCCTTGGCCGATTTATCGACTGAAATTTTTATCCGGCCAACCACGCAACTTTAAAAAAATGTATCGGAGTTTGTAGTAAGTTGTTCGGTGATAGTGTTACCGACTGTCTTCCTATGCTTCTGAAGGTGACTCAAAGAGTCGAAACGCATCTGCTCACTCAAAAACGCAAGGCCCCATGACTTTTCAAGAAAAAAATTGTGAAGGTACTGACAAAAAAAAGTGAAAAACTAACAATGTTAACTCAAAATCACAGAAGATATATTTTGTTTTTACGACAAATAAAATTTGTCACGATCTTGAATAAAGACAGCATATGTTTATCAGTATCAACAGCCTAAGAAAAACATTGGCTTCGACAAGTGGTCGCTTCCAGTTTTTCTGATTCAGCGACTTCACTCGCCAATTCATTCATATAATTGATTCTTCTTGTGACTTATATGAAATCATTATGAATTTTTCCACTATTTGTTCTGTATTATGTGCTGCTAGATTCTTTATTCATGAATTCAGTCAAGTTAAAAATTATTATAAATCTAAAACGGTGGTTAGAGTACTTACCGCTTGCGTGGTAGTTCCCGGGTTCAAGCCCGTTGGTGGCAACGAATCTGCTCGAATAGTTCTTCTGTCGGGCTGTGAGCTACCAACCAAGCTGTGATAGATTTTAATTGTAAAATCGGGTAGTTGTCATACGGTCACGCGTGATACTGACAAAATACTTGGCGAAAGTACCATTACGATCAGAGATTGAGATTCTTTAAGAATCTAGGCCAAGGTTAAAATATTATTGAGTTTTCGTTTATTTAAATTAAGTAGAAAATAAGTCTGTATGGTATGAGCCAGTGTTTAGTATCCTTAGTATATCATTGATAAATAAAACAAACGAAGCACAGTTTAAGTGTGTTTAATTTTATGTTTAATTTTAATAGCACATTAATAAAAATATTTGGTAACTATCAAATTATAAAAATATTAACTCTCTCGTGTATAATTGAATAAATTCTTTTGCCACATGCGGCTTCATAAAACCGCATCCATACCAAATACAAAACTCCCCTTAAATTCTAAATTTAAATTTTCACGAAATAGTTATGAAGACTAATTATAGCTTCGATTTTATATACCCTAAAATATTTTCCAATTTCATGGCCTTTTGATAATCTCCAGAAATTTCTAATTTTCCAGACATATAAGCATCTGTTGCCTTAAGTTTACCTAAAATAAAGCAACATTATTTAGAAATAAGAACAGCAGCTATGTAGTTTCCATCAAACCTGAAAATACAGCTTCTAGACTATCGACATCTGTTGTGATGATTGTATCAGCACGCATTGGTGATTGGCCTATACCGTATTTTCCTGATCCATGCTTTAAATCCAAAAACCAAAATGATGTTTCTCTATCGGTGATGATAAACTGATAAACGGTTTGTATCCGTTTTGCAAGATTTTCACTGAATCGGGTTTCAACACTCCCAAATAAATCTTTTATTTTACTATTTATCACATTATTATTGTCCGTATTTTCTTCGCTTGCATCAAAATCAACAAAAATATCTCGCCTCAAGTTGTCTTCATTGGGATCGCAGGCATATTGTTTGAAATCAGTAATGCCACATTCACGAAGTAAATCATCATCAATGAAGAAGTTTCCTGTACAACTCTTTGGATCACGAGATAGTATAGCATATGCAGCATCTGCCATGATGTCAACTTTTCTGCAGTATTTTGCAACATCAGCACCCGATAGCATATCCGTGGCTGCAGTTTGGATTAAGGTACGAGGCCATAGTGCATTGACGGCAATATTATCATCTTTAAATTCACTTGCCATTCCTAGAACGCACATAGACATGCCGTACTTTGCCATTGTATATGCAACATGATTTTGAAACCAACGAGGATTTAAGTTGAGCGGTGGCGAAATATTTATTATATGAGCATGTTTACTTTTCTTCAGATATGGAAGACATTCCTTAGTGCTGAAGATAAATATTTTTGGAAACTTGTATAGGAGTGAATTCGAAGTTCTATGTTACGTATATTTAACATAATGAAACTTAATATACCCAGTAAATCATATTAATGATAACTTGATGCTTTACGAATTGCAAACTAATTGAAGCTTCACAAGTTCAAGCAAGCAAGAATGCAATAAATTAGTTTCATTTATTTAAAATCTGAAACTCATTTATGAGCTTTTTTTTCTAAAAACCGGAAAATAACAATCAACATATCTGGGATTTTTTCCACAGATTAATATCAAAATGTGGTTTTAGTAATGATTTATGTATCATGTGATAGAACATGTATTTAACATCGGAAAAATGTTAATAATATGTAATGGAACGAATTAAAGAAACGTGTATAAAAATTTTCTTGACGAGTGTATCAAAATGCGCATTTATGGGTACCAATTTCTGCTATTGCTAGAGGATAATTGGAAATTATGAGATGGAGAGGTTTCAGACCCGAATATGAATTTAATTACATATTTGGAATTAATATATCATGGACAGCTTAATTTATGATTAGTAGTCTGCGTAGTATATTGGTTAGAGTGCTCGCTACGTAAGCCGAAAGTCTCTGGTTCGAATCCTGCTGGTGACAACAAGGTTTGTTTTAAGTGATTCTTCGGACGTACTTTAAGCCCGTTCAGCTGTGATGCGTATTGGTTTAAAATCAGAAGTATAAAAGGCTGCTTCAAAATCACTCTCAGAACACTTAACACACAATTGCCAACAAGCCTCAGACAATCGCAGACCTAAAGGAGAATCTTCGACAGGAATGCAAACAGTTATCACCGGAAATCTGGCGGAGTCATGGAAAATGCGGGCATAAATGTGTATCAACACTGGCGGTGGATATAATCTTTTCTGCTTAACAGAAAAAATTGTAAAGGTCCAAATAAAGATTCCCTCAATCTAAATCATTTTTTATTTAGTAAAAAAGTTATCCAAAAACAAAATCGAATGATTAATTTTGCGTCACCTTGTATGATCGTGTGAATTGCTTGCGGCCTATCAAGCAGTAAAATATTTTAGATCTTACATTGAAGGTCGCCCCTTTACACTATTTACGGATCATAAACCTTTGATACGAGTATTTTAATTTCGTCAGAATCCTGGAAAAAATTCTCCAAGACAACTTCGTCTGGAAAAGGGGAATTCGGAGTGGCCTTCATTGTGGATAAAGAGTTCAAATCGCACGTTATTGTGTTCTGGTGATCCGTATAAAAGCGAAATTCTTCAAAATCTGGCTGATTAATGTTCTCGTCCCGACCGAAGAAACGAAGGAAATGTTCTAAAGGGTGATTCATAACAAGTGTATACATTTTTGTCGAAAAAACATAGTTTTTGTGAAAATTGAGCTGTAATGTTTATTTATTATGAAAATTTGGTCCCTTACAATTAAATATGAAACATTACTTCGGGCATATGTGCACCTCGTGCTGCTTTACAGGCTATCAAACGATGGTTGTAATTTTCGATGACATTTTCGCACATTTCCGGCGTAAGTTGGCTCGAATATTGTTTTTTAATGCTTTAGTAGTCTGGGGAGCATCAGCGTAAACACGATCCTTCAGAAATCACCAAAGGAAGAAGTCACAAGGAGTCAAATCACACGATCTCGCCGGCCAATTTATGGGTCCATTTCGTGAAATTATTCGATTCACGTAGAGCGCGAAATGTTTGCACTGGCGATTCATTATTTTTGTAAAAAGTTTTAACAATAATAAAACGTTCGGCTGATGTGTATGACGCCATGGTTAGAATTGTAAAAGACCAAACAGTCATAATCTGTCAATATATGGACCTGAAGTTGGTGATAAATAAGAGTTAAGGCCCATTCACATATGTACACTTGTTATGAATCGCCCTTTACAATCACCTGGAAAGGCTGGTCGACTCATTGCCTACAAACGAAACAAAAATAATTCTGGGTGACTTCAACGCTAAGGTTGGCAATGAGCTATCTCATCGGGGAACGACTGGAGGATAAAGCCTCCACGATAAAACAAATGATAACGGTAAGCGCCTGATTGACTTTGTATGTAGCAGAAATCTAGTCATTCGTTCGACTTGCTTCCCAAATCGACGCATTCATAAAATGACCTGGGTATCACCGGATGGCAACACATAAAAGCAGATCGATCATGTTTTGATCCAACAACTTGTGCTTCGAGAGCATGCTTGACGTCCGTACATACCGAGGAGCCAATTGTAACCCATATCATTACTTGATCAAATTAACCTATCGATGTCGTATGTCAAAGGCATATTCGGCGAAGGCCAGCCCGTTACAAAAATTTAACATCGAAAGGCTCCAAACGGCGTCTGTGGCCAATCATTTCACGGAGACCCTCGACAATCAGCTGGCTCCTATCTTATCAGATGCATCGTTAAAGACAAGCAATGAGCTCTGGATGGAAGTGGCAGAACAGACGACCGGATATCAAGCCCGACGCAGGAGGAAGTTCTTGCATATCATCATGAAAGCAAGATGTTTGTTCCACTTTAAATTAATATGATGCAGTATTATACGAGTATATCATAAGTTAATAAATCATTTTGAAGCAATTGATGTCCATGTATAACAATTTGTTAGCCTTACAATATTCTTAAATGCAACGGAAAGTACACTGTAACTATTCAGTGAAAAGTTGATCCCACCTAGTGGAACCGTTACAGGTAGACGGAAACGAAAAGTATTTCCCCGGCCGCTCCTTTCAAACATATCATTTTTCTTAGTTTGCCCATCTGACTCGAAAATATTGGGAAAATGATCATCTGGACTTCCACATTTTAAATTTATGTACAAACTATAACGAGTAATACAAGTATTAAACGGACATAATGTATTATAAGCGGGTTTTGTGATAGTTTTTTCTTCTTCCTTGTAGGCTTCCTACACATAGTGCCTCCAACTGTCTAATTTTGAAATCCGGGCAGGGATAAACTGTCTTCGTCGACCGAGTCATACCAGCGTTTCCTCGGTTTCCCCACTGGTCTCCCGCCTTTAGTTCTCCTAACGAATACCTTTTTGGGTATCTGTTGTTCGTCCATACGATTCATGCGTCTAGCCCATTGCAGCTTCCGCTGTCTTACAATCGTTGAGACCTCAGGTTCGGCAAAAATTTCATACAGCTCATGGTTGTATCGAATTCGCTATTGGTCCCCGTCTAGCTTCGCTCCTATTATTCGCCGTTGCTCAAAGGCGTTCAATATATTTTCGGATTTCATACCCACAGCATAACACAGGTCTTATGGTCTTGTCACTTAGAGCTTTGGTTTCCTGTGTATGCAGCTGGTCTTCAAGATCGTCAAAACTGAAAAAAATATTTTATTTGCGAGCTGTATGTATTTTTCGGCGTATTTCATCTCTTTCATTACTGGTTCTCGTTATTTTGGCGCCCAAATACACAAATTCGCTGTGTGCTTGAGGTATTTTTCCTCGACTGCGTTATAAGCTTTGTTTTATTTTTATTGATTTGTAGCCCTACTAGTTTTGCTTCGCTGTCGAGCTCGAGGAAAAGTTCTTTGGCAGTTGTTAATGACCGTGACAAAATGTATAGTAATGTACCTCGTGTATCGACAGGTAGTTTCCTTATGACGATCTCCAGAGCCAAGTTGAATAACAATGGGGCCAGCCCATCTCCCTGCTTTAGTCCGATATTTGTGTCAAAGGCATCGGTGAGTTGGTTATTGATGCGGACTTGGGAGATCGTCGACGTCATTGTCATTTTGGTAAGACAGGCTAATTTGAATCAATATTGTCGTATGCTAGCTTAAAGTCAACGAAAATTTGGTGTACGTTTATGTTGAGCTCTCAGCATTTTTCAAGTACCTGCTTGACAGTGAATAATTGGTCTATTGTCGACCTACCTGCTCTAAAACCACCTTGATACTCCCCAATAATACTGTGTTGTAGTAATCGAGCAGTCACACAAGCAAACTGCTCGAAAACCTTCCTAACACTTATCTGAAATTTTAATTGCAGATTTGGGAAAAATTCCATTACTTCCATTCATAGTTATAAATTATAAAATATTTTTTTGATTATTGTTATTAAATGTAAATTTTATATCATTTTTTTTAATTAAATTTAAACGTTTCTTTTTAATTATATTCTTTTAATTAATTTTTTATTATTATTTAAAATCTTGATTTTTCCTTTCTTCTATTAATTTTTAAAAATTCAAAACTGCAAATTAAAATTTCGGACATGGGAGCACTGATTTAGTGCATCTCATCCGTGTATTGCATTGCTGAATGAAATCTAACTCGGCTGCGTGCGCAGCTGGATTCGATGTACATGTGTCGTTTGATTTACGTGAGCACCTGCCTTATACAGGCATAATCTCACGGTCAGCATTAGACGGCGATTGGTTTAAGCGCCAATCATTCGCCCCCAAGTTCGGTACCAATGTAAACATTGAGGGAACTCTCAACTTTCATACTGGTAGATCCGAGACCTAGCTATATCTGACGCTATAAGGTCAACGCCAACCTTTGTTTGCACCACTAGCCACCACGATACTCCCCGAAGGACCGCAACCAATCAGCTGACCATCTTTAAGATGGAGGCTCATCAGCTGCCCGTGGTACCTGAATATACCTCCAGGGTTGAGGTTAGCAGCAATAAGTTGATCTTGTTATTGAACAATCACAAAGCCATTATGTTTCGCATCCAGTTTCAATCCTAGTATTTTTACTAAGCGATTCGGGTACCCCGGGAACGCCAGTCCCAGTCGGCTTCACTGGAATCGGAGACGACAACCCAACAATAGCAGTTGCACCCCTTTGAATTACCAGATCAGTTCCGCCCTGGGGGTGGATTCGTTGTACAGTTGCGACACAGGGAAATTATGAAAGATTTGGACGGATCGGAGAGTCCGCTTCAAATCGCCAAGCAGCAAGATCGGGAGGATCGCGCCGGTGTGACACCTTGACTAGGAGTGTGAATGTGTTCTTAAAAGTTGCACAGCAAGTAGCGTAATAGGTCGCATCAACATATCAAAACACAACAATCATAAAAATATTTATATGTACACATTCATTCACTTACTATAATAGTAGATTCAATTCACCTATCATGAACAAAAACAACAATCGTAACAACATTCATATGCTCATATCATAAGCAAAGATATATACACAAGTTCAATTGTACATCATGCAATTCATTTGCTTACTAACAAAATTCATTTGTTTACCAACAAAATTCTAACCTAAGCAAACAAAAAGACAACCATGAAATATCAATCCGATCGCATGGCTACATGTAAACATACCAGTTGCATAATCATGCAATGCAATTTTCTTTTATTTCCTCTACGCTCATTCTGAATGTAGAGTATCACATTGCGACAAAATCATAAGCCATCACGTGTGGAGGTATTCCCTGACTATACTCAATACTAATTGTTTTACTCATCTAGAGGTTGGTAACCGTACCCAAGTGATAAGTATGAGCATGGGTTGATGACATGCGAGTGTATGCATAATATGGAAATTTATCCAGAGTAGAAAATAAATGCATATGTTGACATATTGATAATATGATATGAAAGTTTTTGTTCATGAGGCAATAAAATCGATAATATGGAAAGTATAGGTAGAATTGTGTCAAGTAATAAATTTTTGCTTACACTTAAGAAGAAAAAAGAACAGTAAACAAATTAGCTGTGTAAGGCATAGGTTAAGTGAAATTAAAATATATAAATACCGAAGTATGGTTAAATAAAATCAAGATTTGTGATTGAACCGCCTTGTCGTTTTAATCACAGGTCTACACCCCGCAAAGTTATATTGGCGGATTTAGGAATTGCGGCGTAGTGGATATAATGTCCTCGCCATGTTCTCTGCGGAGTAACTCTCCGCTTGCGTAGGTTTGAATAACATTTTTTTTAGGCACCATAATATTAATTTTTTTTCCCATCTTAGAGGAGGTGAATTTAAGAAAGATAAGAAATCATTTCATTAGCTCGCGGAGTTTACCTTTAGACTAGCGAATGGATTCGGAAAAGAATATGAATAGGTTGACGCGATCGTAACTCGAATTGAGATACCACTCAATATTGATTTACAAAGATGTTCAGTGTTTGTACTAAACAGAAAGTCTTTAGTTCTGTGATATCTTTGTCTCCATGATTTAGAATTAACGGAATCCAGTGTATGAATTAATCCGCATGATAATCAAGAATTATTATTTGTAATAAAAATCCCAATCAATGCTAAAAAAGCATCAATTTATCTAGTAGAACCCCTACCTCTCTTGCGTATACTCGTTTATATGATATTACTGAATCGAAACGCTGTGCAAATCAATAGCACATGCAAAGCAAGATCGGCGAAATCAAAAATATTTGATCAGTGTTGCATTTTTTTATATTAAATATATAACTACATGAAATATTCCAGAAGGTGTTAATGAAGGAAAAGTAAAAGTATTTATCTTTCACGTTTAATTAAATTGTTTTATTCTTCGTAATATTGTTAGCCTTTTTTCTCTGACTCTATAACAACAACCATTTTGAATTATTCATAAGCTACATACTTTTCGAAGGTATTGTAGTTACAGTTGAAAGTTTTTTGAGCGCTTTGCAACAGTTGTTAACAAACATACAAATTATACACATTTCTTTCTCTTTTTTTGAAATTGCGTACTATGTTATATAAAGTGAATTGAGTTGAAAAACATAATTTGAGAGAAAAATTTATGATAAAATATAATGAATAGTTAATTATTTATATCTTATTTGATGGAAAAGGTCATGCAAATTATGTATGTATGAGTTTTTCATTCAAATGGGAAATACATGGCCACGTCTGCGTTTGGATCTTGATCCGGTTGGGAGGGTGCGAGGGGAGCACCGCTTCCACCTAGATGCCCCACTCTTAGTTGTGGGCCATAAGTACCGTCGGTAACGACGAAGTATCTCAAGTCCGTCCGTTTTTCCCAGGCCCAATTTATTCTTTGTACAAGCCAATTCAACCCTTAGTAGGTTACCTCGGCCTCGACACCAGTCGATCGGTATTCGACCCTTCGCGATTCGCGAATGTGAAATTTTTTTGTGTAGTGGGTCTTGTGCTAGGGGAAAAGAACCCGCCCCACGACACCGCAACGCTAACCTGCCAGCACATTCACGCGTCTCTAGACAAGGCCAATCTCGGCGGATCTCACCATCCTCTTACGCTGAGGCAGCAGACCATTGCTGCAGTTCTCCACGGACATGTATATACCTATTATTCACTACAGTGTATGATATGATTTTATTTTCTAAGATATTTTGTACGCGGTACAATCTAGTGATATGCCTCTATAATTTTCGCACTGTAGCTTGTCAAATTTTTCGTGGATAGGGAATATAATTGATTCGCTCCACTCTTTCAGCATATGTTCTTGTTGCCGTATGTGCTGGATGACTATGTGAATAGCTTTATGAACACTGCTGCCACCATATTTGATGAGCTCTACTGGAATCTCATCGATGCCCGGCGCTTTATTATTCTTTTGGACTTTCATAATGGAACAAACTTCGTCAGAGTTGGTGGGGCCAATGGAAGCTCTCCGCAGACCTCTATAGGCTCCAATGTTCTGCAGCTGTGCGGAGGATTAAGGAGGTTCTGGAAATATGATGCCCAAGGAGGTTCTGGAAATATGATGCCCATCTTTCCTTAATCTTGGTTTCATCAGCGATGATATTGCCGATTTCATCACGATAGAGCATGGTTTTGGGCTGATAACCACGTTTCAGGCTTTTCACTACTTTGTATGCTTATCTTGTGTTGTTGCTCGCTAAACTTACATCTATACTTCTCAATTGATCGTCATAGTATTTTCTTTTCCTAATTTAATTATTTTATTCGCTACACTTCTGAAATTTTCATAGTGTTCTCTCTTTGTCGTGCTTTTCCTACCTACGTAATTTTTGTACGCCTGATTCTTTTTGTCTAATGCAGTCTGGCACCCATCATCGAACCAATCATTTCACTTGCGCCGTGCTTGATGTCGGATCGTCTGTTCTGCTAGTGTCTTAACAGCCGCTTGCATTTCCATCCAGAGCTCGTTGCTTGTCTTTAGCGATGCGCCTGATAAGATGGGAGCCAGCTGGTTGTCGAGGGTCTTCGTGAAATTTTTGGTCACAGATGCCGCTTTAAGCCTTTCGATATCAAATTTTTGTAGCGGGCTGGTCTTTCCTGAGTATGCCTTTAACATACGTCATCGATAGGTTAATTTGATCAAGGAATGATCTGAGTTACAATTGGCTCCTCGGTGTGTACGGACGTCAAGAATGCTCTAGGTCCAACGTTGTTGGATCAGAACATGGTCGATCTGGCTTTATGTTTTGCCATCCGATGATACCCAGGTCATTTTATGAATGCGTCGATGTGGGAAGCAAGCCGTACCTATGACTAGATTTTTGCTACATGCAAAGTCAATCAGGCGCTGTCCGTTGTCATTTGTTTTATCGTGGAGGTTGTATCCTCCAGTGGTTCCCCGATGAGATAGGTCATTGCCAATCTTAGCGTTGAACTCACCCAGAATTATTTTTGTGTCATTTGTTGACAATGAGCCGACAAGTCTCTTCACGTGATTGTAGAACGTTTCCTTCGTATCTTCGTCCTTTTCGTCGGTCGGGGCGAGAACATTTATCAACCAGATTTTGAAGATGTTATAGATTAGGTAAAGCTTAAAGCTTATAAAGAAAAAAAAACGGGCCTTACCTTTTTGAGTGAGCAGACGTGACTCCTTTGAGTCATCTTTAATGCCAGCGGCACTGAAGATGAATCCAAAGAGTCTTTTACACAGCCGCTGAAGAAAGCAATATTTGCTGGAGACGATGAATAGTCATATTTATAACAAGAATACACGAATGTCCTTGGTGGTAAATTGCTTCGGGACACTGCTTCAAATTTTATGTAACATAACAGATGGAAGGATTAAATGATTAGAGTAATATAACATGAATACACAAGTTGTTATTATGTTGTATGAGAAATAGAAGTAAAGCTTGTTCTAAATATTCAGAAAAATTAAGTTTAAAAACAGATTACCCCATTAATCCTTGAATTTTTAACGAAAATTTAGATCATTAGTTCTATTTATGATCCACTTAAAAAATATCATTTTGTTTGGTTACTTCCACATGAGCTCCACATATAACATTTTTGTATTGCACTTTAACCACTTGCACTTCAATCATCACAAACAGACGACGAACCAACGAAAATTTGATGGGATTTTCACTTATGTTACTTAAAAGCTAGCTGCCCGTGTTTATAGACGATACGTAAAAATCGAATGAAATATGTTTTGAATTGAACTTACACAAGGAAGGTTCCTCTGGTGTTGATGTTGTGCATTAGATCGTAACGCTTCATATCAGTAAGAAGAGTTGGTGTCAGAGAGATTGCACTGGCATTGTTGATTAGGATATCTATTCCGCCGAACTATTATATAATTTATGAATAAAAACATTATATTATTGAAAATAAGCATAAAAATACAGTTTACCTTCTCAACTGCATTTTTAACAGCCGTCCTAACTTGGTTTTCATCACGAACATCAACTACGCATGGCAATGCTTTGCCACCGGCTTTTTCGACTATAGGAAAAATATCAAATGAAACAATCAGCCCAAAATAAAGGAAATTTATGCATACTCTCTTCGGCGGCCGTGTAAATGGTTCCCGGTAATTTAGGGTGCGGTTCAGCTGTTTTGGCGGCAACAACAATATTTGCCCCATCTTGAGCAGCTTTTAGAGCAATCGCTTTCCCAATGCCACGAGATGCTCCCGTAATAAAAATAGTGCGTCCAGCTAGTTTCCTACAATTAAAACCTTAATTAGAAAAAATGATGACTTGTATTTTGTTATCTTTTCTTCAAAACGTGCTAAAGTCCGATGTTTAAATACAACATAATCACATTCACAACCTCAGCAGTATTGTATTGCAGACTTTCTTACGCATTGGAGAAAGTGTTGGCGAAGATTACTATTTATACATACCCGGTGTTGATCATTTTTAAATGCAACTGAGCCTAACGATGATCCTTAATAAATGGAAATAACTGAATGAATGAATAAGTTGACAATGTACTGCGAGTCGATTCGAGCACTGATTAGGTCTTGATATCAGACTGGAGGATTCAGATTACACTTTGCAAGTCTTTTCTGGACTTTGCACTACCTATTCGCAATGATCCAAAGACCAGGAGAATTTCACTTTGACAACAAGTTGACGTACGCAAAGATTGAAACCGATAGAAAAGAAAGGGGTGTGCTGTGAGCCGGACGAAGAGTAAATATGTCAAATAATTTTAAAACGTCTTTTTGAACTTTGTTTTCCAAGAAATGTCAAAACACATTCTACATTGTTAACTCGCGGCGAATCATATAGTGAATTCTTGAATTACGTGTATATTGAAATAACGTTTCTCAACGTCTTTTTGAACTTTGTTTTCCAAGAAATGTCAAAACACATTCTGCATTGTTAACTCGCGGCGAATCATATAGTGAATTCTTGAATTACGTGTATATTGAAATAACGTTTCTCAGGAAACCGAAATTGTGAAAAGCATACTGTGCAAATCGACTTCTGCAAAATTAGCAACTCCTAAACAAGAGGACGCGATTGAAAAAAGGTGAGGAATTTATGATCGTCCAATTGTAATCATTGTATTTCCAGCTGGTACACACGTTGTGCTAACAATTTGACAGAATGAATTGTTTATGTTTTGTTTGGAGTATGTGCCGCAACAAGAAAAAGTAGATTCAGTGTTGAGCGTGCTTATATTAAATTGCCGGTAACGTAGCATCTAATTTCGTTTCTTCTTACATTATATAAATAAGTGCACATCAAACACTGTAGACAATTCAATCCCATTTCCCCGAGTTCATAAGAATTTGTTGCCATTCGATGTGCCATTATAAAAAAAATCGTGTTTTTTCTGGGGGTTTGTACGGAAAACTCTTATTTTTAAGATAATGAACAATCAAAATTGGTATTTTTTATTATTATTTATGGAGTGGTTCCCCAAACCACCATTAGGTGTCGTAAAGTCGTAGAAGCTAATTTTATATGGGTAAATGCTGAAATTAATCCTTCATAATCTCGAAAACTAAGAATTTTATTTACGAACGACCAGAACAAATACAATTTTTTACACTAAGCCCTATCAAATGCCATTAAAATCTTTTTAAAAACAGAAAAATAAAATCTGTCCCTATATTTTATGTGTAATATCAAATAGTATAATATCACAACATACCATCTCTGATGAAGTAACAACAGTATTGGCGCCTTAGAGAAGTTGACGTTGGAAACGTTTGAGAAAGTATTTCCCAAGATTAAACATCGAAAAACATGCAAGGATATGAAACAGCAACCATCGCAAGGTTGAAAAGATTGAAAAGCCTTCTCACACGCGTCAACAATATTTATCGACGATTTTTGGACTAAAACCATCCCTCGTTGGCTTTGTTGAAATTACTCCTGAAGAATGTCCGGAACGTAATCCGTTCATACTTCAAGAGTGAGGTCAGCAATCAATGAGCGGAAGAATTGAAGGGTTTTAGCCCATAGGACCCAGATGGCGTTTTCGCGAAAGTGAATAGCATATTCCGAAGAAGTCTCGAGTGAAGGTATCGAATCTTGAAGTCACTAGTGATGAGATAAATCTTCTCGATAGGGCTGGTATCGAAATTGATAGTACGACTCCGGATAGAAATGGAACCAGAATTATATATGAGGGATTGCATAAACTTGCCCTGATTGGAACACATTTTGAATTGGTTCATCTACCAAACCCTGAGAGAGGGAATGAAATATTTTCAGAGGTCGTTGAAGCAAAAGTTTCTGACTTCAAATCAAGCCTGAACGGTGAATCAATTTTTCATTTCAATAAAACTAACATCTGACCTCATACCGAGCTTGAATCTTATTGATTACTTTGTCAGCTATGAAGACTTGTGTTTCATATTTCGCAGGATAAACAACAAGAAATCATGTGGTACTGCTGGTGTTCCAAATGTAGTTCTGCGACATTTGCCTGAGGTTGCTATTATGAATTATTGCATATTGTTCAACATGTTGAGCAATTCATATTCCCCAAATGAGTGGAAAAAGGCTAAGGTATTCCCGATCTTGAAGAAAAGAAAAGAATCTTCCTGCCCTAAAAGCTATCGCCCAATCAGCTTGCTGTTTGAAGTGGTACTCAACAGAGCATTAAACGCCCACATTGAAAAACATGAGTTGATGCCGAATTGCCAATTTGGTTTTCGTGCCAGGCATTCGACCATACATGCGACAACGAAGGTAACCTCAGACATCTGTTGGAAACAAAATGATAGAGAATGTATTGAAGCGTGTCTCGTTAATATGGAGAAAGTGTTCGATACGGTTTGGTTAGATGGACTAGTTTTAAACTCCTTCAGGACAAGCTCCATAGATACCTTGTCACCATGATGTGCAATATGTTATACGGGAAATCGTTTGTTGTAACTGATGGAAATCTGACAACAATGCGCGACTTCAAGATCTTGAACGGTCTACAGCAAGGACAGGTACTGCGCCTCTGCTCTTCTCAATATTCATTTGCAAGCTATTGAACGGCTTTGATTTTAACGTCTCGTCAACGCGATCATTGGTAGGTTTGCTGATGATCTGATCATCTATACGGCAGACCGAAAAGATACAATAGTTCAGAACAATCTTCAAAAAATGTTCAATGATGTGCAGCTGTACAAAATCAATGCGCAGAAGTGCGAAACAATCTTGTTTCGGACAACGCTGCAGGGGGTCAGTCAAGATCTGAAACGTAATTGGAAGGATTTCCACATCATGGCTGGCGAGGGTAGTTCAGAACGAGTTCCACATAAATCCTGTGTTCGATACCTCGGTATTCATCTCGATCAGTATCTGTACTATACTAATCATGTGAAAATCATGTTCAGCAAAGCACAAAAAGTAGTCATGGCCCTACGAAGACTCTTTCATTCCAGATACATTGATCAAAAGGTCAAAATGATCTGTTACAAGACCCTGGTTAGACCAGTTTTGTCACATGGATGTCAGATCAGGTACAACCAGAGTGCTAGTACTATGGAAAAATTAAGTTTTCAAAAGAAAATGTTGTCGTGCATGTACTGGTTTATACAGAAAGCCTGAGACGGATTGGAAGCATTATATATCGAATAGAAGAATTTATCGAACTGCTAAGTGACAAGAGTCGATATCTTCATATTGAAACTTCTTCGGAATCATATCGCAAGATCTGTAACTGTGAGTGAAAACCCTTGGATTTCACAGCCGTTCCAAGCTACAGACGGGTAGATTGCGACTTGTCTCGCTACTGGCTTCGTTCCTCCTGAAGCATTCGTGTATTTGGACATGAATCGATATGTTTTTGATTCTGACTGCGTCCCAGTCATATATCACATATATCGACGGGCCACCGATAAGAAGTTAAAATATCCTCCGAATTCGAGTTCACGAGACTAACAATTACAATGGAGATACTCATACAAACATACAAGAATATCGTCTATCCTATGCATGAATTGAGGACTTTTAATATTTTTGACTTAAAACAGGACTTGGAAGTGGTTGGGGAGTAATGATCACTAAACTTATTGAATATTTTGCAGCACCTGTTAACCGGCTCATTGTCTGCGTAATTGGTGTGATGCGTATTCGTGGTTAACATGGGACTATGTCTAGCGACTCTAATAGGATCACGCAAGTGTACCTTGTCTGATAGAAAAGGAACTTGAATATTACACCTTAAGACGTCAAATGGTAGACATGCATCCAAAGCGACTCTCCTGGAGGCGAGTGATGTCAGGTTTAATGTTTGAAGTCGATCCTCATAAGATGGTAGATTATGAAAAGAAGTGGGGTCATGTAGGGATCTTAACGCGAAGAGTATAAATTGTTTTTTTACAGACTCAAGTCTACGGCTATAGATATCGTATATAGGATCCCAGATTATGCAGCCGTATTCGAGAATAGGACGGACTAGTGAAGTGTACAGTGATTTTGTTGCCCAAATATTCATAAATTCTTTTGCTCTCCGTTTAATAAAACCTAGCATCTTATTGGCTTTACACAGAACTTGATCATAATGAAAGTTGAATCTGAGTTTCGTCTCTAAGACTACGCCAAGGTCTACAACTTTTTCAACTCGTCTCAGTTGTATGTTATTGATTTCATAATTATATATGATGACATTCCTTCTTCTTGTAAAGCTTATTACCTGACATTTTTCCAAATTGAGTTCAAGATTATTCTCAACGCACCATTGATTAATTTGGATTGGAGAAAAGAAACATCGGTTGAGGTTTGTGTTTTATGATACAGTTTGAGGTCGTCTGGGTAAAAAAAAGGTGCGAAATATCAGACAGCACTTTTGATAGATCTGAGATAAAGGTATTGGAGATATTGGACCGAGACGACTGCCTTGAGGAACCCCAGAGATAACATTGATCTTACGCGATAACCGAACTTGAAATTTAACAAATTGTGTTCGGTTTTTCAAATAGGACTGAACCCAGCGGAGCAGTGAACCGGATATGCCAAAGTTACGGAGTTTCTTTAACAATATTCCATGGTTCAGTCTATCGAACGCTTTGCTAAAATCTGTGTATAAGGCATCCATTTGGTTTCCTTGCTTCATGCTACAAAGAATATCAGACGTCAAATTGATTAGATTTGTGGTAGTAGATCTATTTTTACGAAACCCATGTTGCTCTTCATTAAGAAATGGTTCAATTAGGGGAGAAATTTTACTACATATAATTTTCTCAAACAATTTAGGTGTAGTAGATAAGATAGCAATACCCCTATAGTTCACTACAAGCCGTTTTTCACCTTTTTTATGGATTGGTGTAATAAAGGATGGCTTCCAAAGCTTAGGAAAGATACCACTAGATAGTGATTTATTGAAAATAAATATAAATAAAAATAATCACTTCATTTTTGCAGAGGGCCAGAAAGCAAGTAGGAATAAGATCTAGGCCAGGCTCTTTATTCAAATCAAGGTCTTCGATAGCTTGGAGAATTTCATCTCCAGAAATTGAAATACTGTTTATAAGAGTCCTTGACTTTATTTCCGATGACTCAAGGTTTGGTAAAGTAGTGGAGTAAACATGCTGAAAATGGTCGGCAAAAAACTCACAAATCTGTTCTGTACATTATGACATTGAGTCTTTGTATGCCATTACCGAAGGATAGCCATTGGTTTTACGCTTAACGTTTACAAAATCAAAAAACTTTTTAGGATTGGAAATAGTTTGTTGAGCTATGACGTTAACATACGATTGATATGCCTCTTGAGATTTAAGCTTAAATTCAAGAGCAAGGTCGTTATACTTACTCTTTATCGCGTTGCTTGCATCATTCCTTCTTTTTAGGACCTTGTAAAGTTTATTTCTTTGATTACGTAAATGTTTGAGATCACTCCCCAGGCATGGTTCCAAAATCTTGTCTCTTTTCTTTATTTTAGGTATGAATGATTCAACGGCGTCAAAGATTATGCGGTAAAAGGTGGATAGAGTTGTATCCAAGTCTAACGTTGATAGGGTATCATTCCAATTCACTCGGGATAAAAGTTTATTAATGTAATCATAATCCCCATTGCGAAAATCATATACAATAGTAGAATTATACGATATAGAATTAAAATTATCAGGAGTGGACAATTCAACAGTAAAAGCTGAGTGATAAACTGAATTAGAAAACAGATGCTCGTTGTCATCAGTTAAACTGACCACTACTTCGTCATATGCGTTAGAAAAAAAAAGGTCCAACCATCTGCCATTTTGGTTGGGTATAGGAGCTATTTGCTGCAAATCTTTTCTATAAAAGGTGCTTATAAGATTGAAATCAATACTATCTAGGAGATTAATCGGAAGAAGGAGACCGTCTTCTTCATCGACCACAAATTTTAAGTTTGGTCGATTAAAATCACCAGTAATGATAATTTTATCCCGTTCATAAGTAATTCCAGTGATTTCAGCTAGAACTTGACAGACGTCGTCGTAGACAGTGTCGTTCGATTTTGGGCCGACATAGAACACGCTAATATATACGCTAGATATTCCCATCTTTATTTTAACCACTTTATGCTGGAATAATTTGTATTGTGTGGAGCTGACTAGTTCACTCATAAAGGAGTTGTGTACTGCGATTAATACACCACCTCCTCGTGACTGTCCGGTGCTGTGAGGGTCCCTATCATCTCTGCAAATACTCCAATTACTACCACTTAGTTTTTGAGTTTCAGCTCATTGTTGCTACATTTAGTGTTGTTGTTTATTTGTGTTAAAAATTAGGGATAGGTTAGGTATATGTTATGTTTATTATATTAGATAAGGTTAAACGCGTAGGTTAGGAATATTGTGATAGAATTTTTTAGTATAAGATAAAGTTTTTGATTGAATTTTATTATAATTAGGTTATAATATATTAGGTGTAGGATCAAAGTTCACTGTTGTGTTAAAATCATAAATAATATTTGAATAGTATTGGTTTGTTGTTTTCTCCTTTTTCCAATTGAATCATAAGTTCACTGTTGTGTTTAAAATCATAAATAATTTTGGAGTGTTGGTTGCTTTTTTTCTCCTTTTTCCAATTAAATCATAAAATGTGTAATAATCTTAATTAATTTGAATTTGCTTTGGTTTGTTTTTGATCAAATGTGTTTAACTGATAACGTATAAATTTAGAGAGCCATTTGGGCCATTATGTTTTTGTATTATTAATGTTTGGAATTTGCTTCATATTCTTTTAAAGTTTATAACGATTAGTATTGAATAAAGCGCTTTTGACCTTGACTATGAATATCATTGCATTTTACGCACCGATAGTGCATGGTGTAGTTGGCAGCCGAATGACCAAACCTTTGACACCGGTAACACTGATACGCTTCTCTTTTCTGGAGGCGTTCTAATATCACCTCTAAAATTCAAGTACCTTATTTGTTGAAGGGCACTTGACTGCTTTTGTTTGAAATTTGTACCAGATAAAGTGATAAATTCTTCTTATCTACGATCGATCTTCTCGTTGCGAAGGTTTTGACAGAAATAAATTCAATTTCTGGTGCAGCTTCTTTGAGCATCAGAAGAAGATCGACAATATTGTCGCGTGTTATTGGTTCGCGGCCTATAATTTTAACGTTCCGGGAAAGTGAAAACGCAATGTCTTTTAATTTAAGTTAAAAGAGTTTATTTAATTCAAGAAAGTGCACAATAATCAGTTTAACACTTTCACTAATTTTAATTTTCACTATTAAAATAAAATCTAACACTTGTCCATAAATTTCTTATCGCAATTGTCTTCTAAATCACTTCACTATTACGAAACACACTTCCTACACACTTTCGCAGTTCTTATCGCGGTCGAATGAATGATCCCCCCATTCATTCAGCTCGCCTTTATATAGGGTCTCTACCTACTCACCCATTTCTCGCACATGGGCGAATGTTCGACCGAGAGGTACCTGGTACGTTCGAGCAAATTCATGAATGGAGTGACGTCACTTGCAGATGTTGATCATGCTTGTTGGGTTCTCGTGATTTCGAGTGAATTCGTGTTCTTCATTGTTGTGAAAACAATTGCGACAGTAGCTCGCAGAATTATTTGTACATGTAACACTGCCCCCACCTCAGTTCTTTTCGCCCCGAAAAGATGTGTCGCCAGTTGTAGTCAATTCTCCCTGGATGTAATATGATGCAAGACGGTCTAGATGCACGATTTTCATTTTGGCTCTCGGTTTACTGTGTTCCTGTATGCGATATACGACGTCGTTGATTCGCTTTGTGACTCGGTATGGTCCCTCCCAGTTATGTTGCAACTTTGGAGACCTACCCTTTCGCCGTTGCGGGTTATATAACCACACCAAGTCATCCTGCTGGAAGCCAGTAGAATTAGCCTTTAGATCATACCTGGTCTTCATGCGGTCAGTAGCCGATTCGAGGTATTTTCGCACTGTCCGATGTATCTGGTTCAACCGTTGTCTTAGATCACTTGCGTACTCCGAGATCGTTTGGGGTTTCTCGGGGGGTGTTCCAAACTTTATATCAGCTGGCAGACGAATAGTCTTTCCAAAAATGACTTTGGCTGGGGCTTGGCCCGTCGATGCATGTTCGGCAGCTCTGTACGCCATCAAAAATAGTGGGATATGTCGGTCCCAGTCCCTTTGGTTCTCGTCAACCATCTTGGCAAGGTGTTTATTGAGCGTGCCGTTGAAACGTTCGACCATTCCATCGGATTGGGGATGCAGCGGTGTTGTCCTCGTTTTCCGTATTCCGAGCAGCTCGCACATTTCGCCAAAAACTAGTGACTCAAAGTTTCGGCCTTGATCCGAATGTAATTCGCAGGGTACGCCGTACCTACTGACCCAATTTAACACTAGCTGTTCAGCTACGGTAGTTGCTTCCTGGTTGGGAATGGGGTAGACCTCGGGCCACTTGCTGAAATAATCGGCTACAACCAGCGTATATCGATTTCCCCAATCGGATTCAGGAAAGGGTCCTGCGATGTCAACAGCAATCCTTTCGAATGGCACGCCTACGTTATAGGTTTGCATTTGTCCTCTCAGTCGTCGCTTTGGGCCTTTGACGGAAGCGCAAATTGTGCATCTGCGACACCAGTCCTCTACGTCTTCTCGAGCGTGGAGCCAGTAGAACCGTTCCCGCAATTTCGCTAAGGTCTTGTTAACACCAAGGTGGCCTCCCGAGGATCCTTCATGCATTTCCTTAACCACATCGTGGATTCGGCTTTTGGGTAGTATAGTTTGCATCCTATAGGAGCTGCCATCCGCCGTTTCCCATTTCCGCTTGAGTACGCCACCCTCCACCTGTAGGGAGTTCCATTGTGCCCAATAGCTTTTCAGGGTTGCGCCATGCATTGAAACGTCCTTCCACTCCGGTCGCCCAGTCGTCTCCTTCCATACGAGCAATGGTCCGATATCTTCATCGGCTAACTGGGCATTTCGAATCTCCTCCGATGACCAACCTTCATCGAATTCGGCCGTTATCACTCGCAGATCAACGGGCGGATCCTTTTCCTCAATCCGTTGGCAATGTTTGCAGTTAGCTGGACATGGATGACGAGATAGGGCGTCAGCAATTCCATGAACTCTGCCCTTGTGGAGCAGTTGGGGCCTCACTAGGTCTGGTCGGATCGTCGATCGGGTTGCACCAGTGTCGTTTGTTAAGGTGCATTGTTCTTCATCAACTTGACCAGGAAGGCATCTGTCTGCTTCTCCACGATGTTGCCTTGGCACGGTGCTGGGGATGTCGATACTCGTGGCCAACGTTCGCCCCACGAAGTTGGCCCTTGCAGTTTGATGGGCCTCCATTCTAGGCTCCTGACACGGTCTGGATCTCCACCACCCTGGACAATAGCTCGGTCTTCTCCCCTTCTTGCAGTCTCTTTGCAGGTGCCCTTTTTCCCCGCAATTCCAGCATCTAGGCGCACCATTCACCTGCAGCTCTCGCTCATTTCCCACGCGCTCACACCTGGATTTATCTGTCACTACCTTGCGAACCCGGACAGTGGTGCGGGTCACATTTTTGGCTGCCTCAAAATTTAAACTATAAGCCAATGCTTCCTTGGCTGTTTGCTTTTGAGCTAACCGCACGGCTTGTTGCAATTCCTTGTCCTTTAAGGCGCTGATGAATGCTTCTGCTGCTACGTCATCTCGATGTTCTGGGTCGTACGCTGGGTAAGCCAAAAGTGCCAATCGCTCAATGTCTTGTGCTAGCTGCTGCAAAGTTTCGCCAGACTTCTGCATCCGATGCCGTAGCTGTGCCCGGTAAATCTGCCTCAGATGATCGTCTCTATAACGCATGTCCAGCGCATTCATTATAGCAGCCGGGTTTGAATGCAGCTCAACGGGGATAGTCTGCAAAAGCTCGGCAGCTGGGCCTCTTAGAGCAAGAATTAACGCAGTTGCTCGTTCCTGCTCATTCCAGTGATTTATCCTAGCGGCTGCTTCAAACTGGATTTTGTAAATAGTCCAGACCGTTTGCCCATCGAATATTGGTGCTTGCACATTTCTAGATGAGCTTTGCGCTGCGGTTATAATTGGGGCTGGTGAGGCGGTTACTAGTGCCTTCGCTGCTTCTAATTCTTTTTTCACTTTTTCCATCTCATATTTTATTCTCTCTTCAACCTGGCTGATCTCATAGTTGATTTTCTCCTCAACTTGGCTGACCTTCTCCTCGACCTGGTAAACCTTTTCCTCGACGCATTTAATTTGATTGTTCAGGCTACCGAGCTCCACTTTTATTTCGGTTGACTGTTTTTGCACTTCCTTGATTACGATCGCTTGTTGGTCCATCTTCGCTGATTGTTCATCTAGCTTCGTCGTTAAATTGGACGACTGTTCATTGAGCTTCGCAGTTAAATTGGATGACTGTTCATTTAGCTTCGTTGATTGTTCGTCTAGCTTCGCAGTCAGACTGGATGACATTAGCATCAACATTTGCATCAGCGCATTTTCTGGCTCCTTTGATTTTGGTGTGTCCACTTCTCCACCTTCTGCGCCTTTTTCCGCATCGGAGAGCTCACCCGAATCCAGATTCACGCCTTCCGACTCGATCGCGTCACGCAAGCGTGCAATCAGTATGGCCTTTGTACCTTGTGTGGCCAGATTCCGCTGTTCCAACTCCTCCTTGAGCTCCGATATGGTCAATTCATTAATTTTTAAGTTTAAGCTTCGTGGCATTTTTAATGTTTCTTTAAATTTTACTATTGTGCACCATAAAAATGTTCAAATTTTCACTTTCAAAATTTTTCTTTCGCACTTCTTGACACCATTGTCGCGTGTTATTGGTTCGCGGCCTATAATTTTAACGTTCCGGGAAAGTGAAAACGCAATGTCTTTTAATTTAAGTTAAAAGAGTTTATTTAATTCAAGAAAGTGCACAATAATCAGTTTAACACTTTCACTAATTTTAATTTTCACTATTAAAATAAAATCTAACACTTGTCCATAAATTTCTTATCGCAATTGTCTTCTAAATCACTTCACTATTACGAAACACACTTCCTACACACTTTCGCAGTTCTTATCGCGGTCGAATGAATGATCCCCCCATTCATTCAGCTCGCCTTTATATAGGGTCTCTACCTACTCACCCATTTCTCGCACATGGGCGAATGTTCGACCGAGAGGTACCTGGTACGTTCGAGCAAATTCATGAATGGAGTGACGTCACTTGCAGATGTTGATCATGCTTGTTGGGTTCTCGTGATTTCGAGTGAATTCGTGTTCTTCATTGTTGTGAAAACAATTGCGACAGTAGCTCGCAGAATTATTTGTACATGTAACAATATCTTCTCCAGTCCAGACCCTTCAACAAAATGGTCTGATTTTTTCACTTCTTGGGGTATGGGTGATGTGGAACCTCCCCAAAATTCAGCGCATCTTTGGCTGACGTGAAATCAACCAGTGATATCGTTTTAATAGTTGATTTTTCTGCATTAACTCTTTTGATTTCGAAATTACTTAATTTATTTTCGGCTGTCAATAGCCGAACCATTTCGTTTCCGCTTTATGCGAATACATTTAGTGGTGGAACTTTTTCTGCCCTGTTTTTCAGAGAAACCAGCGGAACTGCGAGTTGGGTTCTTGTTCTTATTTTTATTATTTAAATACTGAATAAAATTGATATCATTATCTCTATCAGAATTACCTTCGACATTTCTTCAACTTCCATTTCTTCTGTTAATCTGTCCAGCGCTGCAAAATAGTTTTGGATATCGTTAGTGCCGCCAGCGCTTAAAATTTCTTCTGGGAACTTTTGCGGTTGCGGGTTTTGAGTCTTGATCCCTTTCTTGACTAAATCTTCGAGGGGCTGTACCCGTAGCCTTAGATCGTGATTTTCTTTTCGTAGTCTGTTCACTTCTGTCTTGTCTTCGACTATTTGCAGTTTACATTCGCCATCTGCGGAGCCTTCTTGATCATGTCTTCTTCGGATCATTTTAGATCACCTTAAAGTAGCTCTTCCCGTTCTCATTCTTTCCAACAGAAGAAAAGACTCCCTTACCTAAGGGGCATTTTAGGCATTGGTAAAGGAGGCTTAGCCAAAAGTAATGTTTCATCCGATTAAAGGCTAAGATCTCTTGACATCATTTCATTTGTTGGTCATACATACATAAATCGTTCGTTCTTTCTTTTTCCAATCACACGATTAAACAGATATCTTTTAAACTAACAAATCAAAAACAAGCCCTAACTTTTAACTGCATGTTCATCTGAACTAATTCATTATCTTTGTTCTTTTAAGCTTGAGTGTAATATAAGCGTCCGACCAAAATGAAGAGGTTCAATCGAAGAAGGGCTTTTCGTAAGTTTAAGTCATCTCAAAGATCAAAAGCGAGCACTACCAGCAGAGCTAGCAGTCAGAAAAGTAAAAAATTGAAGATATCTCTTAAAACGAAAGTAAAACGAATACTTCGTGGATCTAGGGGTTAGTATGAGAGCAATTTTTCTCCGTAATTCAGTTTTTACATGGATATGACTTTTGTTGCAGTAGCTCGTTGAGATACGTTATAATAAAAAAAAATCGTTGATATCTAACTCAAACTGCTTTTTTGCACCATTTTCAGAGATACCAACTTACTCAATACCAAAAGAGAAAGTTGAGGAAGCACGAAAATTACTTGATTCTAGGCTCTACATGAATTATTCAACGGTTCATGAAGATGGTTGCCACACTCCGCCAGGAATTGCTATGAATCGTTTATTTGGAAGCAAGAAACACTCGGTACGTCAGCTATTGGCCGAATGTCGGGAATGTTTGCTTAATCGGGATTGGACAAATTTAGCTGCTCTTCTTTCCTTGCCAAAAAAAGATTTCTCAGCTTATTTTATAAAGGTTATTAGTTTTTGCTTTGGTGAGATTAAATTTCAAATTCAATGTTTTTTTCATTAATTTGCAGTATGCTGCCATTTGTTTACTATATTGCGACCAACCGGCAAGTCTCGATAATTTCTTAAGTGCTGTAGTAGGCTGCATAACAAATTACGATAAAGAAGAATTTCTTAGAAGTTTAACATCATTTTGCGAAGAGGAAATTCAATCAACTGCTGTACCAATAGAGGAGACTGAGGATGATGATGATGATGATGAAGAAGTTAATGCAGGTGTTGCAGATGACTTGCAATAGTGAATAAAATCTTGTGTTATTTAATCATTTTACGATTTAAACTGGTTGTTGTAACTTAAGTTAATTTTTTATATCCTAATATAAAATGGACTTTTAAATTTCATGAAAACATTTATTTTTAATTTAGAATTCGTGTATCTTAAAGAATATCCATTACATTTACATTTACAAAAAGCCTAGTCGTTGTCTTGATAATCACTATGCGCTGGAAGTTAAGACAACTCTTAGGATGCAAGCATTAATAAAATTCATTAATTTACCGCAGAGACAATCATACTTCAAACTTTTTGTCGAATGTACTTTATCGCACCTACTAGCGGCCTTATTACCTTTCACATACATTGGTTGGCCTCGCATATTAGTGTACGAATAATCGCAAGTGAAAAGGTTCATGTTTCGTCCTAGGGCAACATTACATCTTGTTAGTGCACAACCAATTTTAGTTACACGATCATTAACCATCACGGTAAAATGTCCAATTTTGGCTTCAGTATTTGTACTGAAATTCAAAATAAAAATGGATTGTAAATATTCATATTTGTTATATGCTTTAGCTTTTAAAGAGTTATTTGCATTTAGATAACCAAACAGGTAGATTTCGCATCCAGTGTTGTTTAATGTAAGGTCGAAGAAAATGTTCAAAATTCGTTCGAGATAATGGTCAAATGCTAAAACTATTCACTCTACTTTGTGAGACAATTTCATAGTTATTGGGTGTCCATTGACATGTTTTTTATATAGTGAAAAAACTGTTTTACCTCCCAACGGCGTCAACTTCACTAACGCTGGCATCGTTATGTTCTTCATACCAGGCCGTGACAAACGAATTTCCTTCTTTCAGTGGTGATGGTAAATTCCCTGAAGAAATACGCATAGCAAGATTTTGTCCAGCATGCCTATACTTAGAAGTCCTTCGGCAGTCGTCATGCGCAAAAACACATAGCTCTGCATGAATACCAGCAATGTATTCCAATTCATCATCCCATGCCTAAAATGATAACATAAGCAGGTAGGTACTAAATTAGATCAGGTAGAGGGATATTAGGTTTCCGTCTTTTGGATAATTGTATGTCCGTTTGTTCTGGTACGTGTCGCTTCCATTTTCGTCAAAGGGCGTGGTCTAGTACTGAGAAAATTGCGTTGGAATTGGTAATAAGTTGTTCGTTGATAATGCTACCATCTATCTTTCTATGTTTATATATTGTATTTCAAGACTTTCTAGGATGTCAAGCTTCAGTCCTTTGCTTTGCTTCTGTAACAATGTCATAAAGTTTGTCATAGCGTCAGGTTCGTGTGCATAGTTGTGTAGGTGCATCGCACAATTGGAGTATGCCTTGTTGTGTAAGAAAGATCGTGTGCTCTTTGCATTTGGTCGTTGGTTTTCGTGTGGTCCTTCCTATGTATACTACGTCGCAGTCCTTGCATGTCAATTTGTATATGCCACTGTTCTCGTATATTGTTCACCAGCTTCAACAACGTTATTTTCTCAGACGGGGCGCACTTCCAACTAAATGGGTATGTAAACAGGCAAAATTGAGTGACACCAATCGGCAGTTGAACTATAAAAAAGCCGTGCATTCACTCAAAGTTACTATATGGGCAGCTTTATCAGCAAGAGGAATTATTGGTAATCCGGTCATACTTCAGGAGTGAGGTTAGCAATCAATGGGCGGAAAAATTGAGGGGTATTAGCCCACAGGACCCAGACGGCGTGTTTGCGAAAGTGAATAGCATATTCCGCAAGAAGTCTAGAGTGAAGGTATCGAATCTTGAAGTCACTAGTGATGAGATAAATCTTCTCGATAGGGCTGGTATCGAAATTGATAGTACGACTCCGGATAGAAATGGAAACAGGATTATTTGTGAAGGATTGCATAAACTTGCCCTGATTGGAACACATTTTGAATTGGTTCATCTACCAAACCCTGAGAGAGGGAATGAAATATTTGCAGAGGTCGTTGAAGCAAAAGTTTCCGACTTCAAATCAAGCCTGAACGGCCAATCAATTCTTCATTTCAATGAAACATTAACATCTGACCTCATACCGAGCTTGAATCTTATTGATTATTTTGTCAGCTATGAAGACTTGTGTTTCATATTTCGCAGGATAAACAACAAGAAATCATATGGTACTGATGGCATTCCAAATGTAGTTCTCCGACATTTGCCGGAGGTTGCTATTAGGAATTATTGCATATTGTTCAACAATTTGTTGAGCAATTCATATTTCCCAAATGAGTGGAAAAAGGCTAAGGTATTTCCGATTTTGAAGAAAGGAAAAGAATCTTCATGCCCGAAAAGCTATCGCCCAATCAGCTATCGCCCAATC
Organism: Odontomyia ornata; assembly: GCA_963969285.1. Classification (NCBI taxonomy): domain Eukaryota; kingdom Metazoa; phylum Arthropoda; class Insecta; order Diptera; family Stratiomyidae; genus Odontomyia; species Odontomyia ornata. Next base: position 17,647,465 of record OZ017740.1, on the reverse strand, counting down.
AGCTAGCTGCCTAACATCAGCAAGGTGTTTGAAGTGATACTCAACCGAGCATTAAACGCCCACATTGAGGAAAATGAGTTGATGCCGGATTGCCAATTTGGTTTTCGTGCCAGGCATTCGACCACACATGCAATAACAAAAGTAACCTCAGACATCTGTTGGAAACTAAATGATAGACAATGTGTTGGAGCATGTCTCATTGATATGGAGAAAACCTTCGATACGGTGTGGTTAGATGGACTAGTTTTTAAACTCCTTCAGGACAAGTTCCCCAGACACCTTGTCGCCATGATGTGTAATATGTTATACGGGAAATCGTTTGTTGTAACTGATGGAAATCTGACAACAATGCGCGAGTTCAAGGTCTTGAATGGTCTACAGCAGGGAACAGTTACTGCGCCTCTGCTCTTCTCAATCTTCATTCACAAGCTATTGAACGGCTTTGATTTTAACGTCTCGCCAACGCGATCATTGGTAGCGTTTGCTGATGATCTGATCATCTATACGGCAGACTGAAAAGCTACAATAGTTCAGAGCAACTCCAAAAAATGTTCAATGATGTACAGCTGTACACTGACAATTGGCGAATGAAAATCAATGCGCAGAAGTGTGAAACTATCTTGTTTCGGACAACGCTGCAGGGGGTCAGTCAAGACCTGAAACGTAATTGGAAAGATTTCCTCATCATGGCTGGTGAGGGTAGTTTGGACGGGTTCCACATAAATCCTGTGTTCGATACCTCGGTGTTTATCTCGATCAGTATCTGTACTATAATGAACATGTGAAAATCATGCTCAGTAAGGCACTTAAAGTAGTCATGGCTCTTCGAAAGCTCTTTCATTCCAGATACATTGATCAAAAGGTCAAAATTATCTGTTACAAGACACTGGTTAGACCAGTTTTGACATATGGATGTCAGATCTGGTACAACCAGAAGATCTGGTACAACCAGAGCGCTAGTACTATGGAAAAATTAAGAGTTTTCGAAAGGAAATGTCTTCGTGCATGTACTGGTTTGTACAGAAAGCCTGAGACGGATTGGAAGCATTATATATCGAATAGAAGAATTTATCAAGCTGCTGAAGTGACTAGAGTCGATATCTTCATATTGAAGCTTCTTCGGAATCATATCGCTAGATCTGTGACTGTGAGTGAAAACCCTTGGATTTCACAGCCGTTCCAAGCTACAGACGGGTATATTGCGACTTGCCTCGCTACTGGCTTCATTCCTCCAGAAGCATTCGTGTATTTGGACATGAATCGATATGTTTTTGATTCTGACGGCGTCCCAGTCATATACCACATATATCGACGGGCCACCGATAAGAAGATAAAATATCCTCCGAATTTGAGTTCACGAGACCAACAATTCCAATGGAGATACTCATTTGCTAGATTCGTTGAAGCTGATCGAGTTGAGACGGGGCAATCTAGAAATTGGTGGCTGAATGACAATGTCTGAATTATTCGTGTTTATTTTCAGTTTTGGTGTTTTTCATTATTCAGTTTTTGAGTTTCAGCTCATTATTGCTACATTTAGTGTTATTGTTTATTTTTGTTAAAAATTAGGTATAGGTTAGGTTTATATTATGTTTATTATATTAGGTTAGAGATAAGGTAAAACGCTTAGGTTAGGAACATAGTTATAGATTTTTTTAGTATAAGATAAAGTTTTTGATTGCATTTATTAGAATTAAGTTAAAAGATATTAGGTGTAGGATCAAAGTTTCACTGTAGTGTTAAGATGATAAATAATTTTAGAATAGTGTTGGTTGGTTTTTTCTCCTTTTTCCAATTGAATTGTAAAAATATGTAACAATCTTCATTGATTTGAATTTGCTAGAGTTTTTTTTTGTTTTTTTTTAAATGTCTTTAATGATAACGTACAAATTTAGAGAGCCATTTGGGCCATTAAGTTTTTTATTGTTATTGTTTGGATTTTACTTTATATTCTTTTAAAATTTATAACGATTAGTATTAAATAAAGCGCTTTTGACTTTGACTTTGACTTTGAGGAATTATTGGTCCATACTTTTATGAAGACCAAAGAGGAAATCCTGTTATGGTGATTACAGAGTAGTATATTGCAATGCTACAGAACTTTTTTGCTTCAGTGCTATAGGATTTCAATGGTTTTAATCAACGTACACAGTTTCAACTAGATGGGTCAACATGTCACACCTCCAACGACTCATTTAATGCAGTTTGCGAAATTTTTGGGAAAAAGTTATATCCAAAAGAGGTGACATTAACTGGCCAGCTCGTAGCCCAGACTTATTCCCAATAGACTATTTCCTTTGGGGATAACAACAACCCAGGGTCTCTTGAAGAATTTCAATCAAATATCCAAGAGGAAATTCAAAACATTTCACATAACACTTGTAAGGCAGTAATTGAAAATTTCCATCCAGGTTGCAGCAGGATCAAAATAATTGTGGGGACCCAACGGCTCGCCGCTACAGGGTTTCGATGTTATGAACTCACCGTCAGAGATGCTCAAAAGAGAATTAGACAACAACGCATGAGTTGAGAAGCAACAGTCAATTGATAACGCCATTCGATGCAAGCAACACGCAATTCCGATCGTATACATGCCGATACATGATTATTGTTAGTTATTAACTTAAATAAAGTTATATACAGTGACGACGCCTGTATTGTATTGCGTGATACCCACATAATCAAGGGTGACATCTGGATGATATTATTTTTAGTAAATAAATTGCCATTTTGTGTAGTTTTATAATAAATAAACAGTTTTCAGCTCATGCGACGAATTTTTTTTATCATCGTTTGAAATATAAAAAGACTTTTAGTGCACTCTGTATGTAATTTATGACTAAAAAAATACAGCGCCCGGAATCGATAGCATCACGATGAATAAGATCAATATAATCAAGGTTGTATTATATGCATTTTTTTTTATCTCTGAGAGCTGTTCATGAATTGGACTTGATATTCATAAAAGGATTAATTCACATTATTTTGTGTACCTCTGATACCGATGTATTGAACATTGTTTGGATGGCACACTTGATGAATGGGCGAAATGTGAATGCAGATCGTACGAGCATTGTGCGACGAAGAAAGAGTGATGGAAAGAGTGGTAGGAAATGGCGGCACTAAAAAAATTATGTCAAAAGGAGCGATTAAATACTCGAAATGCAAATCTTGTTAAATTTGCAATTTTAACTTGATCAGAATTTGTCAATTTAAACTTAAAGTATAATATTATGAATTCTAACATGGCAGCCTTTTTTTGTACCAAACCATTACATTATTATATTTAATAAAACAAATTCAGTCCATAGCTGACCGTGTGCGCAAACGGTGACTCTTTATTATTTTACTTACACGCAACAGCTTATGGGCCCAGAAACCCAGCCACCCAGACACAGAAGGTCCGTGCATTAAAGTGTTTTGTTTTATAGTCGTGAAAAGTGAAAATTCGGCATGGCAGAGTCGATCCGTACAACGAAACTCAACAACACGAATTACCAAACATGGAAATTCAAATTGGAGCTACTTTTAAAACGGGATAAGCTCTGGGCGGTTGTGAGGGACTCGAAGTCCGATACAGTCACCGACGCTGGAGCACGAGCGCACATCGTTTTTTCCGTTGAGGATGACCAGCTCACTCACATAAAATGGAAAGAGACAGCATTTGAAATGTGGAATGCTCTGAAAGCCTTCCATGAGAAAGCGACGTTGTCAGATAAAGTACAACTTCTTCGTAAATTGTGTCGTCTCACTCTTCAGGAAGATGGTGACATGCTGCTGCATTTAAAATCCATGGACGAAATCATCGATGAGTTGACAACATTGGGGTAGTCGCTAGCCGACGTGCTGACTGTTGCTTTGTACCTGGGTAGCTTGCCCGATAGCTACAGTACATTGATTATGGCGTTGGAGTCTAGACCGGAGTCTGATTTAACTACTACATATGTAAAAACCAAACTTGTAGAGGAGTACAATCGACGTCTCAACGCGCATGAAAGTCTTGATAAGAATACTGCATTACAAGCAAAATATAAAGGAAAGGAAGTAAAGTTTGTCTTCTGAAAGAAATTTGGACATATAAAAACAGAATGCAGGAAGTATTTGAAGTGGAAAAAGAAAAACTTGGAGAAGTATCAAACAAATACAGTGCAGAAGTCGCAGTCGGATTGTGACGATTGTAGTCTGGTGTGTGTCAACGCTCTTGTTAGCTGTTCAACCAGCAGCGAATGGATTATTGATAGTGGTGCCTCAGCACATATGTGTAATAGTAAAGAATACTTTCAGGAATTGAATGAGGCCGATAAAGAAATAGTTATGTTAGCAGATGGTCGCGCATTACCTGTGAAAGGAATAGGCATTGTTAGGATCAGAGGTAAACAAAGTGAAATGAGCAAAACAATAAAACTGAGTGACGTTTATTTTGTGCCGGACTTAAATTGCAACTTAGTTTCGGTGAACAAACTGATCAGCAAAGGATGTGAAGTTCATTTTAATGAATCTTTTTCTAAAATTTTGCTGAAAAAGCTGCAATTATCATCGTAAGTGCCTATAATAACATTTACAGACTTTCAGTGAATCATAAAATCGCGAATTTGGTACAGTCGAACAATCTGAAATGTGCACAGAAGTGGCATAAAATATTAGGGCACCGCAACTTAAATGACGTTCGGAAACTGAATCATTTGGCCGATAACGTAGCGTTTAAAGAATGTAAGCATAATAATGTTTGTGAAGTTTGTTTAATGAATAAATCCACATGTGATCATTTTCTTAATGAGTCTAAGACTAGAACGAGTGAAATTCTTGTAATAATACATTCGGATGTCTGTGGTCCTCTGCATACTACACCAAGGGGCGATAAGTACGTTCTTGGTTTGATCGATGATTTAAGTGGGTATACGTGTATATGCCTAATGAAACAAAAAGACGAAGTGTCCCACTTCATAAGGAATTTCATTAAAATGATGGAAACTCAACTGAATAAAATGCGATCAGATCGTGGCGGTGAGTACATGGATATTGAATTAAAAAACTATTCTAAACAAAAGAGTATGAAAACTCAATTAACTGTACCCAAGACACCTCAACAAAATGGCAAAACTGAGCGAAGAACTGCACGCTGATTGAAATGACGCGTTGCATGCTTTATAGTTCGAAGTTTCCTAATTTTTTCTGGGGTGAAGCAATAACAACAGCGAATCACATATTAAGTCGTGTTCCTATGAAAAATGCTGTCATAACTCCGTACGAAATATTTAAAAATAAAAGCCAGATCTAAGTTATTTTCGTGAATTTGGCCAAAAGGTATATGTGCATATCCCAAAGGATCAACGTGGTAAATTAGAATCGACCGCCGACAAATTAGTTTTCGTAGGCTACGAATTGGGCACCAAAGGTTACAGACTATTAGATGTAAATACTAACAAAGTCAAAATCTCTAGGGATGTTCGATTCCCAGACGCAGATCCATCACCTGATTATAACGATGCGGAAATTGAATTTGGAAGGGGAATGGAGTCACCGAGTAAAGATACTGAAAATAGAATTGACAGGCAACTTGATGGTATCGAAGATCATCGAGAGGTACAGGTACCTAGACAGTCAACCCATAGTACTAAAGGCATCCCATCTCAACGTTATAGAGAAATAAACAAGGTTACATCTGACAAAATTAAAACCGAACCAACTACATTTGAGGAAGCAATCGGCAGTTGTGATAAACTAAATTGGATTCAGGCTACGGATGATGAGATAAACTTGCTAAAACAGCATGTTACCCGGGAAATATATTAGTAACATTGCCTCATGGTAGTGTTGCAATCGGAAGCAAATGGATATATAAAACGAAGACTGACCAACACGGTAATGAACTTAAACTTGGAATTTTAACATTCGAAGTGTCAAAACAAAGAAGTGTCATTTTCAGCTCTCTGAATTTTTTGGCTTAAGTGAAGTTTAAATTCTGTCATAAATTATAATTAGCTGTGTGAAATAAGTGGAGTGGTTACTAGTGTCGTTTTATCAAGTTTTCGAGATAAGTAGCCAAGTCATCAATTTCATTGATTAAATTTATACTTAGGCGAACGAAAATTAACGGAACCGGGAATTCTTACTTTGGTCTAGGAGTGAGATTCCCGTGTAGCTAAATTTATTCTAAACAATTTTCGAATTTAATTTTAAATTTATATTTTGATATTTTAAATTATTTTTTTTTGCAAGTACGGATTTCTGCATTTTTTTTTTTTCACTAACTATATTAAATAATAATAAAAAATTTTATAAAAAGCAAATAATTGAAAAAGTTAAAAATATAATGGCTACTAAACCAGATAAGTCTGGGAAGTGTAGGAAACCCGTGGAGGATATCCACTCGGCTATGGGGTGTGATGGCTTCTGCCTCAAGTGGTTTCATTTGAGGTGTATCAAAATGTCGGAGGAGAGATATCGGGCTATTATGGACATCACCGAAGATGTAATTTGGATGTGTGCCGGATGTAGAGCTCAGCACCGTAAATCTAAAGAAGACCAACTCTTCCAACAAATGAAAAACTTGCAAAGCCAAGTCGAAGAGATGAGCTCAAATGTCACCTTATTAATAGATAAATCTACGACTGCGAGCAAGCCCTCATATGCCGAAATTATAAAAAATTCTACTTCTCCTCCATCAGTGCATCGATCTAATACAATATCGCAAAAAGGGATTATTATTAAGCCTAAAAATCACTCTTCATCAGAAAAAACACTGATTGATTTTAAGTCGAAGATCAGGCCATCAAAATGTAAAATTCCTCTACAACTAATGAGGCCTATTCGTAATGGTGGGGCGATTATAAAAACATTGACAAATGAAAATACTACTTCACTTTTTAATATAGCAATGGATGCAATGAAAGAGGAGTATGATGTTGCTGAGACCAGATTGCGACAGCCTAGACTTGTCATCAATGGACTAGAGAAACAATACGCAAATTATGAACTAAGAAATGAGATCCAGGCATTAAATCCCAATATAGAGGAGCGTGATTCTATGGAACTTGTACATGCTAGGCGAACAAGAAATGGAAGGTGGTTGCACATCATCCAGGTAAACGGGAGCATGTATAAGAGGCTTGCGAATAGATACATTAATATAGATTATGGATCGTATTTATTAGTTATAAGTGTCAAAAATACAACCACAAAACATCTAAATGTGAAGGGGAGCAAATATGTCTAAAATGTGGAGGAAAGCATGACCTAAAGGACTGCAAAAGCACGATTGAGAAGTGCTCTAACTGTATTGGTAACAATAACAATGCTGATCATTCTCACAGAGCTGACTCTGTAGAGTGTCCGGAGTTTCAACGCAGAATATTGATCGCCAGGAGGAGTACCGACTACAACTTTGATGATTGCTAATCTTTCTAATCAATCAAGTGGAACAAATTTAACACTTATGTATGCTAATATAAGAAGCTTAAGACATAAGCTAAGTGATATTCAGATTTACCTGCAGCAAAATCCTGACATAAATTTGATTATTCTAAATGAAATCTGGATTTACCCAGAAGAAGCACGGTTTTACAATATTGAAGGATATAATGCGGTATTCTCCTGCAGACCTGGAAGAGGTGGAGGTACAGCAATCTACGTAAAAAATACAATCAATTTCATTACCAAGAGAGTGATGCCTGATAAGTATAACGTTATAATAATTGAAGTACACCATGCAGGTAAAAAAATAAAATTAGGGACGTACTACAACCCCAATCGAATGAATGCGCAAGATTTTTGCACAGTACTAGATACATTATTCTCAACTGAAAAAAATTTGATCACAGTAGCGGACACAAACATTGATGTGCTAACGGAATCACCAGAAACACGGATTTATAAGGATACGCTAGAAACGAATGGAACGGTAATCATAAACAACAACCAAATTACTCGCCCAGTATCAAATACCTGTCTGGATCATATAGTAACCAATGATTTAAAAGTCGCTGAAAGCATGACATACATATTTGAGGACTGGCCGGAACTGGATCATCGTGTGATAAAAATTGCTATTCAAGACCAAACCCTGAACAAACAGAAGCTGACCTACAAAACGTTCAGATTTCTAGACAAGGAGCTCTTTAAATCAAACATACGAGAGTTACTGGAAAAGCGGAAACCAAATAGTATTATTGAACTCAAAAATATCATCATATCTGCTAAGCAAAGTTCTACAATTGAGAAAAAAATCAGGTGTCGACAACGGACTTGGATAACGAAAAAAGTAATTGATGCAAGTATTAAAAAAAGGAAGGCATACATGGACTACAGGAAGAACAGTGGAAACCAGGCTTTCAAGTTTCTGTATATGCAAGCGAAAAAAGAATCGAAACGACTGGTGAAAGAGGCTAAATTCTTATATTTCTCAAGAAGAATGGAAACAGCGGCTGACAACTCCCGCGAAATATGGAAAATAATAAATGAGGTAAAGGATAACTCTTCAACCCAGGGTATATCACAAAACTTTCAACTGAATCCTGATGGGCCCTCTAACACATCGTGTCCACGTGACGCGGCGAACTCATTGAATAATTTTTTTTCAACAATTGGTGGAAGAATCACTAAAGAAATCGTTGCCAGTTCAGCAGGCAATGTAAATAATACAAATATCGCAATAAATTCCATCTTTCACATTCATCAAACAAATAAAAGGGAAGTCTTAAATGTAATCAATGGATTGAAAAAGAATACGGCGCCAGGCATTGATAGCATCACGATGAATGAGATTAGTATAATTAAGGAGGACATAGCCCAGATTATGGCAAATTTTATAAGCGTGCATATTAGGAATGGGACTTTTCCGGAAGAAGAAAAACTTGCAAAAATAGTTCCTATATTTAAGGGTGGTGATCATCTTGACCCGAATAACTATCGCCCGATTGCGCTGCTGACGGGATTTAGTAAGATATTTGAAAAAATACTGAACAATCGATTAACATCATTCTTAGTTGAAAACTCTATCATAAGCCAACATCAGTTTGGTTTTCAAAAGAACAAGAGTACTTTGGATGCCCTACATTCTGTCACACGTTTCATCAATCTAGGACTTGACAGAGGTGATTATGTCATCGCAATTTTTGTGGATTTGAAAAAAGCATTTGATACAGTTGATCATGATCTCTTGCTTCGTAAACTTGAATCGTATGGTATTCAGGGTAGTCCTAAGAAGTTGTTTAAGAGTTACTTGGAGGGAAGATCGCAGAGAACTTTAATAAACAATGTACTGAGCGACCATGCACCTACGGAAACAGGAGTTCCCCAAGGTTCAATACTGGGACCAACTTTGTTCCTGCTATACACAAATAATCTAAATACATGTGGGCTGATGGAATATCACACATTATATGCTGATGACACAGTTCTACTTTATTCAGGACGAGACAAAACTGCCATTGAGAACACTATCAACGACGATCTAGGAAAATTCCATCAGTGGTTAATTGGAAACAAACTAGTATTGAACACATCAAAGACAAAATATATTGTTTTTAAGCAAAAGAACAAAGGAGACATAGATGTCGAACTAAATATTAACGGCGAAAAATTGCAAAGAGTGCTAGAAATAAAATATCTTGGTCTTATCATAGACCATCGTATGACCTGGTTACCACACATAAATAGCTTAAGAAGGCAATTAGCCCCAATAATAGGATTGTTAAGAAGATATGAGGATTTTCCAATGCACATCAAGAAACTTGTTCTAAATGCGTTTGTCCTGGCGAAATTGCATTATGGAGTACTTATTTGGAGTCAATCAGCGAAGCAACATTTAAACAGTATACCCAGGCTGCTGACCAAAGCGTATAAAAACATTCTGAAGCTGCCAATGCTTACTCAAACTAGTTTGGTTTACCAATTGGCAAAATCATTAACCTTTAGTCAAATTATTATTATGGAGAAAGCGAAGTTTATCTACAGAAATTTAAAAACTAATGGATCGGAACGAGCGCCATTAATTAAGGTATCACAGATCAACCCATATAATGCGAGGAATGCAAATCAATTCGTAATACCTTTTGCCAGAACGGATCGACTAAAGAACGATGCAACGAATGATGCTTTGCGTATATATAACAATCTACCAGAAATTGTTAAGGAAGCAAACTCACTTTTGGTATTTAAGAAAAGACTAAGGGAGCATTTAATGAGTACTGATTGAAGCGTGGACCTGTAATTCTGCTTTTATGAGCCCAGTATCTTAGGGCGTTCTTTTTGACCCTATCGGCGAGATACTGAAGTGACAGTTACTCAGAGTTTTTTTTTGAATGCGTCGTATGATATTGAATTTTTTTTTTATCTCTGAGAGCTGATCATGATTTTTTGGACTAGATGTTCACGAAAAGGACTAGTTCACATTATATTGTGTGCCCCCTTATACCGATGTGTTAAACATTGTCTGGGTGGCACAAAGGACCAAGCGACGTAATGTGAATGCAGATCGCACGAGCGTTGTGCGACGAAGAAAGAGTGATGGAGAGAGTGGTAGGGAATGGAGGTAAAAAAAAAAAAAAACATAAAGCGCGTTTTGTGGCACAGGGATTTTCGCAAAAGTTTGGACGTGATTATGATGACATTTTTTCTCCTGTTGTTAATCATACAACTCTTAAAATTCTTCTTACTGTGGTGGGAGAAAAAAATATATTTGTGTACCATTTCAATGTAGAGACAGCTTACTTGAATGGTGAACTTTCTCATGAAGTCTACATGCGTAGCCAAAAGGATATCATATTGGAGGACTCGATAAAGTATGCAAGTTAGTATGAAATCTATATGGGCTTAAACAAGGTGCTAAAGAATGGTATCAAAAATTTGATGCGGTAATGAAAGAAAATGAATTTAAAAATAGTGATAATCGGCGATGATTGGATATCGCCTCTTCAATTTGCAAATCATCAACGAATTCAAGATGTATTTGGACAAACATTTCAAAATGAAAGACGTAGGTAATATAAAATCTTATTTGGGCATTCAATTGGAACGAGACATGAGCGGTATATTTACGATATATCAAACGATTTATATTGAAAAGTTACTTGTCTGAAGTAGAAAGCGAATCATTCGAAAATAAGGATGTTTACAGAAGTGCAATCGGTGTTATTTGTCAACAAACACGCAACCGGATATAGCTATAGCAACATCAGTTTTAGCGCGAAAAGTAAACAACCCAAGCATTAAAGATTGGAACGAAGCTAAACGTGTTTTCCCATATGTTAAAGAAACTAAGTATTTTAAACTCAAACTAGGTAGTTACATGAGCAATCAAGGATTAATATGTTTCGTCGACGCTGACTGGGCCGGAGATCGAATTGATCGAAAATCAAATACTGGTTACATTTTGTTCTATTCAGGGTCACCAATTAGTTGGGCAAGTCATAAACAACCAACAGTAACATTGTCATCCACCGAAGCTGAGTATGTGGCATTCAGCGAAGCTTCTCGTGAATTGATGTGGGTAGTAAAATTACTCTAAGACTTCAATCAACATATAGCAACACCTGTTAAAATATTTGAAGATAACCAAACTGCTACAAAGGAAGCAGTCAACGTACGAAGCACATCGACACTAAATATAAATTTGTTTGAGAAGGGAACTATGTAGTATTTAACAATATCTTCGAAGCAGTTTATTGTTCAACTAAAATGATGACGGCTGATATTTTGACAAAGCCATTAAATGCTAATAGATTTACTGAAGTAACCAAAAATTTAAATCTAGTTAATATAATTGTAAAATTGAGAAGGGGTGTTAGATTTACAGTTTTAACTTGATCAGAATTTGTCAATTTAAACTTACAGTATAATATTATGAATTCTAACATGGCAACCCTTTTATTTTGTACCAAACCATTGCATTATTATATTTACTAAAACAAAGTCAGTCCATAACTGACCCTGTGCGCGAACGGCGACTCTTTATTATCTAACCTCCACGCAACAAATCTTTCCTTATATTGCAGGTTGGGCAAGAACAGATCCCTTAATGGTGCTACAACAGATGCTGCGTTTATTTACTCGGTAGTTAAAAAAGTCGAAGCGCTATCGATATTTATTACAGAAAAAGAGTTGGGAAAATCTTGTAAAAAATAAAAGAATTTTAATCCAGAAAAGAATAAAATATCATGTAACCAAATTTTAGATTCAATTAACTAATGTAAACTAATGTAACTAATGGAACGTAATAGGATTAAGATTTTGAAATAGGAAATTAAAAAGTAAATAAAAATGTACTATAAAAGAGCTAGAGTAAAGTAAGAAATTATGATTGTTAGTTAAAGTTTTATTTGGTAAAGAAGTCCTGTCAGATAAAGTAGATTTTTTGAACCCAAATTTTGTGAAACGTGAAATAAGTATAAGAAAATAAATTTGTTAAAAAGTGAAGGTGCAATTTTTTTAATAAAAGACAAAAGCCCATAACAATTGGAGAAATTTCAAATGGCTATAACTTCAAAGGGTGTCATTCGATTTTCATCAAACTTACAAAATATAAGGATCTTTTCTAAGAATACTTAAATTTTGTTGAGTATAAGGGTACCTATACGGTTATGTTGGGGATAATGTGAAATTCAAAGATCATGCTATTATCAACAAAGTTGAGTAAATTTGAACTTCTAAGGTTTTTGTTGTTGTTGTGCTCATAAACACCTACCTACATAATTTTTTTTCAGATTTTTCGGATCAGTGGTGTCCAATCGCGAGGGGTGAGGGGGACACAAATTTGTCCTCTATTTCCGACCTGTTTGAAAAGCACTTATTAAGACCTTTCATTTGAGACCCACATCGGCTACCTTTGATGAAATTTTTTTTTTCGGGAGCCACTTCCCTCTATGGGAAGACCCCCTTTAAAATTTTTTTGTAGGTGAACTTTAAAGAGAGCATCACTTCACATTTATATACAAAATTTGATGTTTCTAGCTTTGCGAGAAAAAATGCTGTGACACACGGACGGACAGACAGACAGGACGCGATTTTAGTAGGGTTTTGTGAAACTATTTTACAAAACCCTAAAAAATGAAAAAGGGACACAGATTGTACAAGCTTTGTGCGACGGAGATAGAGTGGTAAAGATTGGAAGTAAAAAAAGCCAAAAGTTCCTTAAAAATCTTATAGATACCACTTCTCGCATCTGAACTGCTTTTGGAAACGTTCGATTATTATTATCCTTAATTTTCCCACATGCTATCTCATTACGCTTTTCATTGTGGGCGTTAACGATAGTGTTCCGCATTCTCCTAGACATTACAACTCTTCGGTAATTTTTTGTTGATGTATGCTTAACATCCTTTAGCATCTGAAAGTAAAGGTAGGTACTTAATTGATTGCGATAAAGAGATATCTAGGTGTAGACTACCATCTGTTCAGGATGGCACACAATGTGTTCGCAGTATCCATCGATGTGACAATAATCATAAAGATTAAATCCAGGAAAAAAGTAAAATATAAGGACAAAAGTCATCGCCTGGGAGTACATTTCAGCGGAAAGAATGTTAAAAAATAAGATAAAATTAAATACTGTTTCGGAATAAATTTAAATCAACATTTTGACTCGAATGATTAGCAATTGACTTAAGTCAAAGAAAATGATGTACGAGTATAAACAACGCGTTGTTGTGCGAATCATTATGTTTCAAAAGTGATTCAAAAATACTTTTTCCGTTTTTACTCAGTAATAATGGAAAATACTTTCGAAAATTCTTTGTGTGTAGCTACATAATTGAGTTGCTTTTTTAATAATTTTTCTGAAAAAAAAACAAATGAGCATCGACTTGATTTTTGACTTCTCTAATTTTTTGGGTGGCGCATCTGGGGCCTTCCATTCGGCACTTTGACGCTTGGTTTCGGGTTCATATTGGAAACACCACGTTTCATCATAAGTTACAATGTTGTAAAAGAAGTTCTCGTCTTTTCTCGCCTCTTTATAATGTCTTTCGAATGTTGAATTCGGAGCAATTTTGGTCATCAGTTAACTTGTGTGGAACAAAACGTGCACAGACCCTTCGTAAGCCCAAATGATCGGTTAAAATGCGATAAATCGATGTTTTGGAGATATTCAACTCCGATGCCATGAATTTCAACGATCATTTTGGCTCATTTTTGACAAATTCACGCACGATTTCGATGGAATTTTCGGTCATCGCTGATTTTGGGCGGCTCGTATGTTCATCGTCATTTATATCCTCACGACCATCTCTGAAACTTGTAAACAACTCATGAATTCTGGCACGAGATAGACAATCATCGCCATAAACTTTTTCCATCAATTCAAATGTTTCGGTAAACATTTTACCGATTTTAAAACAAAATTTGATATTAGCTCTTTGTTCGAAGCTCATTTTTGTACCGATGACAACAACATACTGTCACTTTAGACGCAATAACTTCGCTTCCACCGAACCGAATGTCACCAAACTTTCACTGGATGTAAGGGAGGGATGTAACTTTCCAAAATCATTAATAGATGGTGCCTTCAAAAGAATTTATGACAAGTCTCGTATATTTTGGAATGCTTCTTATAAATTAATTACGCGGGTGCAGAATTCTTAAAAAAATATATATATTTATTCAAATGAAGTGTCGTCTTAAGTCTAATTTACATATTGAACTTAAAATCTATATTACACCTCGGAGTTGATACAATCCAATGTGACTTGCCGGATGCCGCTCAGACGTTCCCATGCCTAAAAGAATATCTTGCTCGAGGTTACAGGTGCAATTGGATCATTATGTATTGTCTAATTCTATGGAATTTAGAACTGCAGATGTTTGGATTTCGATTTGTGTGGAATTTAGAGTTGCGGGTAATTGAGGTTAGAATTGTATGCATTTTATTTCTTAACTCTTTTCCTCTTAAGTTGAATATCCTCATTAAACCTTAAAACAACGGTATTCAGTAGATGCGCAGAAAGTTTTTTAATTCTCCTAGGGTATTTTCAGACAGGCTTGGTAAGGATGTGAAGACTGATGGTTTCACTTTCTGTAAGGATGATTAAGTTTGGGGATTCGGATCAGAATTGGGGTATCCTGGGGTGGTTGAAGCTACTATAATCATAACGTTCGAATTTCTTTTGCTCCTCAGGTAGGTAACTATTTTCGATGACGTCAGTATTATATGGATCATTGTGATTGATCTATGCATTATCCATTGATCTGTTTCTTTGCCTGTCTTATTAGGTTTATTTGCTTCGTCTTGTTGATATGCATCTCTTAAATCAGTTCGAGGGAGAGTATTTCCAAAAGCTCGTCTTTCTTCATGTCGATGTGTAATAGAGGTGGTAGTAGTTATTGATGTTGATCGTTACGTTTTCATGTTTGATGAGGAAGGTTCCAGAAAGATGTTGTGATGATCAATTTCCCTCAATTCTTCGATTGAAGTTGTTGAGAAGTATGGCATCGGTAGCGATTTCCTCGACAAGAGGAATATGATGACCGTTTGTTATGTTGCATTCTGCTTCTTTGCTTTTGAACAGGTAAGAGATACAAGTTGAGTGGCTAATTTTTTTGATTTCATTGGTTTTACATATCGAAAGTTCTATAAAATTTTTGAATCTACCAATGATCCCGAAATATTCATCACTATTTTTCAGGACATATTCGTATTCAATTTTGACTATAAGGTTGTGCTTTTTTATTAGTTTTACAAGAAATCGTTCGTAATTAGTTTCATAAGCACTTGGTACATCTATTATATAGAAAAAGTGTGTATAATTTAGAACAATTTTTACAATTGCGAATTCTGGAACTTCTTCTACGCTCCTGAGGGATTTTTAGATGCTTCTTTAGATCATCGTCATTACTAAACTTGAATTAGGATATATTTATGTTTACATCGTTACGGCGAGACCATGCTGTTGATAAATTTGTTATCTCAAAATTATTTAGTTCTGGAATTTGTGACAAGACATCATCTTTCAGTTCGGGAATAGCGAATGAAGCCCTCAACCCCTTGAGGATTACTATGGGGTTATCTTTGATAGAAGGCGTGAACGAATGTCCTCCTAGTTTATTTTTCTTCATTAAATTGAGAAAAAAGTCGAATGTGTCGATTTGGTCAACGATAATTTTGTAAAATTTGTCCGAAAATGACTTAATTATGATCAAATTTATCGTTATTTAATGGTTTAAAAATTAATTTACCGGTTGCTGTTTTGATTGTTCTAATGTCGTCTTTAATCGCTTTGTCTAAGTCTTGCTTTGATGAACTTTTCATATCTGATATGATGACCTCATTCGGCGAGTTTGTAGTACAATGATCTGCAACTGACATTGTAACTAAGTTCTTATCTGTTGTTATTTCTTGAAGCTCCTTCTCGATGAATTTCTTGAAACATCTATTTGTGAGAATCTTGCATTCTTGGGTCTTGATTTTGCTGATTTCAGCTTGTGCGGGAATTTTGACAGGTTCCATTTCACAATGTTCTCGAATTCCTATTTGAAAATTTTTGCACGCGGATATTTTCTTCCAGACAAGAAAATTGAATTCGTTGTCCTCGATCGCAATGTTCTCGAATTTCTATTTGAAAATAACCGTTGTCCTCGATCGCAATGTCCTCGGACTTCCATTTGAAAATTTTTGACATGTGAATATTTTGTTCCACAAATGGTGAAATGGTTGTTCTCAATCATAAAGGACAAATTCCTAGCCATGCAATATTTGCACAAATTTCTCCCTTCGTCGAATCGGGAAATGCTAGATTTTATTTTTTTTCAATTTTCTAATAAAATGTTTTACCAGTTTAATTATTTTTGACACAAACAAAAACACGTCTATTTCAACGTGACTACTGTCACCAAACTCCCTGTGTGTATGCATGTAATTCTTTTCACAACCGACTCTACTCACTTTTATCAATCAAGCGTCAAAATTATTTTGAAGGACCTTTAAAAAGTTGTATTTTTATGACAATATGTCGAACAGTACATTAGTTGATAAGCTTTTGGCAAGTTCATGTGCCGTTTTAGTGAATTAAGTTTAAATTATATATCTAGGATTTTTACTAAAATTATTCATCTGATAATGTTGAAATTAGGCCCATTCTTCGTAGCAGCGTTACTGCTAGTTGTTAAGTTTACCATTTTACTAGGATACGACTACTGTAAATTAGAGGATGAAAAATGCAGAAAAAGACGTCACATTGTATGCCATCCAGAGCAAATGGTAAAAGTCTAGTCTAGTCTAGAAGGGTATTTATTACATATAAAAATATTTTTGTTATTTTAACACCCAATTTAGGAGTCAAAGGCAGCAGAAGGAGGAGAAGAGTGGGGCAGTGATTATATATTTATGCCGATGACTAAGAAGGTGAGGAGAGCGATTGTAGACCAACATAATAAGGTTCGAAATGAGCTGGCATGTGGGAACGTTCCAGATATAAATGGAAATAGTTATCCTCCAGCAGCCCATATGCGTGAATTGGTGGGAAAAAGTTAAGCAGGATTATGTTGAAGTAGAATTCTAATGAATTGTGCTTCAGATATGGGACATAGAGCTTGAGTATGTAGCGCGGAAACATGCAAAACTTTGCGTTTTTGAGCATGACGAGTGTCGGGTGACCAGCAAGTTCGAATATGCTGGTCAAAATTTGGCCGTGCGTTATACCTCACAGGAGCAAGAAGCGATGACTTTAGCGCGGCATTTTGTTGATGCTTGGTATGAAGAATACAAATTGGCGAAAACTTGTGATGTTAAAGCGATTAAAGGGTAAGTTGTATCATAATTCTTTCATGTTCTGAGATGAAGACTGAACAATGCGTAAATATATACTCGATTTCGTATAATAAATATCAAATCAGGGCTCATCATAATTATTTATGGCATAGCTTTCGCAGAATTTCAAGCAAGGTCTACTGTCAGAATGTACTGGGTCCATCTATCTTATTGTTGGTTTTCCAACTGCATGCTTCCCTTGCGTTCTACTCTTGAAGATTCCTTTGGTTAGTTCGTGTTCATTCATCCTTTCAACATGTTAAGACCATTGCAGTTAACATAGTCTTATGCCTAAAGTCAAAGCTTATATAGTTTATAAGCTCTGCTACAGCTACAGGTGGGTTGTCTTGCAAGTTATATCACTCATCTTTGTAATGAAGACTTCGTCCTACTATGTGTTTCACTTAGTCATATATCAATGCTGAGCACTTTACGTTCGAATACATTCAGCTTCAATTTGGTAACGTCTGCATCAGTCAATGTTGGTGATATGTTTGGTTTTCGGCTTTGTATTTGTAGTTTAATAACCGACAATGGATTTAAATTTACTTACACGTACTTTTTAATTGTATTTTGTTAAGTTGTTAAGACTGTCCTTAATTACTATGCCAAATATAAGTGCGATCTATTAACCAGTTTGTTTAAAGCAGCTGCTTAAGTCGGTACACCCCAGTAGAGCGTTGCAATTTTTACAATGGATAAAAATATCGAACAAAGAATTCAAAGACGGTCAAGAGATCGTTGAAGATCGTTGAAGTCATGTCTCGTTCTGGACGACCTTCGACCTCTTCAACTGATGAAAACATTAAAAAAGTGAAGGACATGGTGCTTGAAAATCGTCATGCAAGTGTTAGAGGGATGGCAAGAGAGCTTGACATCTCTTGCGAGTTCATTCGAATGATTTTGGTGGATATTTTGGTTATGAAACGCGTTCTTGCTCGACTCGTCCCGATAAAGCTGAAATTTCTTCAAAAAGAGTAAATGTGAACTGGTATCTTTGGACATGCTTCATTGTGCTAATTCTAAGCCCACATTCATGGAGAGCATTAGAACTGGCGATGTGACATGGGTCAATGAGTTTGACGTGCAAAAAATCATTGGAATGGAGGGCAAAATGAGCCGAAACCGAAAAAACCACAACAAAGCCACTCAAAAATTTAGGTGATGCGCATGTTTTTTCTCGATATTCGTAGTTTGGCGCATCATGAATTTGTTCCAGAGGGGCAGACGGTCAATGAAGAGTTCTATTCGGCCATATTGAGGCGTTTGCGTGAGAGCATCCGTCGAAAATGACCAGGATTGTGGAAGAACAATTCATGGATTTTACACGATGATAATGCAGCATTGCATCGAGCCACGATTGTGAGCGAATTTAAAGCCAAAAACGCAATAAATACCCTCGATCAACCACCGTATTCACCAGATTTGGCTCCGTGTGATTTTTTGTGATTTCCCAAACTGAAATCGCCGCTCCGTGGATCGTTTTAAGTCGATCGAAGAGATAAAACAAAACTCGCTGAAGGCCATCCCAAAAAGTGCTTATGAAAAGTGTTTCAAGGACTGGAAAAATCGTTGGCGTAGGTGTATTGCATCTGATGGGGATAACTTTGAAGGCGACAAAATAAATATCGATGAATAATTAAATATTTTGCGTTTTATTTGCAATTTCCGGGTACTTTTTTGTCACAATGTATAGTGTTTCCAATTCATCTCAGGCTTTCTGTATAAACCAGTACATGCACGAAGACATTACCTTTCGAAAACTATTAATTTTTCATACAAGTATCGTACCAGATCCGACATCCATATGTCAAAACAGTTCCAACTAGGGTCTTGCAATAGATAACTTTGACCTTTTGATAAATTTACATCAGGGCCATGATTACTTTTTGTGCCTTACTGAGCATGATTTTGACATGTTCAGTATAGTACAGATACTGATCCAGATGAACACTAAGGTATCGAACACAGGATTTATACGGAACCCTTTCTGAACTATCCTCAAAGCTATAATGTGGAAATCCTAAAAATTACGGTTCAGGTCTTGACTGACCCCTGCAGCGTTGTCCAAATTGTTTCGCACTTCTGCGCATTGATTTTCATTCGCCAATTCTCAGCGTACAGCTGCACATCATTGAACATTTTTTGGAGATTGCTCTGAAGTAATGTAGCTTTTCGGTCTGCCGTGCAGATCATCAGCAAACGCTACCAATGATCGCGTTTACGAGACGTTAAAATCAAAGCCGTTCAATCGCTTGCAAATGAAGATTGAGAAGAGCAGAGGCGCAGTAACTGTTCCCTGCTGTAGACCATTCAAGACCTTGAAGTCGTGCATTGTTGTCAGATTTCCTTCAGTTACAACAAATGATTTCCCATACAACATATTGCACAAAATGGCAACAAGGTGTCTGAGGGACCTGTCTTGAAGGAGTTTAAAAATCAGTCCGTCTAACCACACCGTATCGAAGGCTTGCTCCATTTCAATGAGACATGTTCCAACACATTCTTAGTTGTTTAGTTTCCAACAGATATCTGAGGTTACATTTGCTATCGCATGACAGAATACACATACTGAAGGTGAAGTCAAAACAAGTGTTACGGACTACATATAGCAGGGCGCCAACAACTGAACAATCTAGTTGGAAAATTGACGTTCAACAAAGCAAAAGGAATTAGCAAGAAAGAAAAATAAGTAAATTCAAAAGCGACTGAAGATAAGAAATCTAAGAAACCGAAACAAGAAACTGATCAAGAGGGTGTCCTCAGAGCAGGTGGAGCAAACGCCAGCACGAATTATTATGCAGCGCTAGCTGCACTAGAAGATTCCTTGAATATTGAAGGGGATACAGGTAATAAAACTTCTGATTATTGTACTGCTAAGCCAGATAATGGATTTATTGAATGCTTAAAAATTAAAAATAGGTTGAAAAAACCAAAAATTTTGTCTGCTGGTCCGTCCATCAACGTTAATCAAAAGAAAGAAAAAGTCCCACCAATCAATGTATTTGGGCAAACAAGCAAAGATATGGTTCGGCTTTTGGCAGCCGAAATAACAATGATTTTGAGATCAAAAGAGTCAATATCGATAAAATGACAATTAGAATTAAGTCATTGGTTGATTTTCAGGCAGCAAAAAGTGCGCTGAATTCTGGAGATGTTCCACATTTTACATACACCCCTGAAAGCGAAAAAACCAGACCTTTTCATTGAAGCGTCTGGACTGCGGAGAGGACACAGTCGATCTCCTTCAGGTGCTTCAAGAAGTTGCACCAGAAATAGAATTTATTTCCGTTAAAGACTTTGCAACAAGGAGATCGATTGTCGACCGTAAAAACTTGTGTTATAACTTAGTCCAGATTTCCAGCAAAAGCAGTTCAAGTGCCCTACAAAAAATAAGGTACTTGAACTTCCGTGTTGTGAGGTGGGAACGCCTCCAAAAAAGCGAGGTCAACTAGTGATATAGGTGCCAAAGGTTCGGGCATTCAGCTACCAATTGCGCCATGAAATATAGATGTGTAAAGTGCAAAAATATCCATGCTCCCGGCGAGTGCAAATTGGCCCAGGCGGAGACAAAAGAAAAATTATGTTGTGTGAACTGCGGTGTCTTTGGTCATTCAGCATCATATCGAGGATGCCCCCGGTATCAAAATGCAAAAGTATAATTTACTCCAAAGTAAAGTCAAGTACACCGCAGTGCGATACCTATGTACCTACTTCGTCAACCACTTGCTGCTAGAGGACCAGCAGACAATGTAACTAAAATAAATAATGTAAGTTGTAATAATGAGCTGCTTCTTAAAATTTATCAGCAATTAAATTTCTTTTCGGAGATAATCGATAAACAAGATCGTAAAATTAACTTTGTTGTTAAGCGTTTAGCACTTTTAAATGCCTCAAAATAAGTTGTCATCCAGTCACATTCCCATGGATAGGATTCATCTCATCTCGATCAATGTCAACTCCGTTGTGAGTCTACATCGACGTGATTGTCTCTTGGAATTCCTTGTCAAGCAAAAGCCTGACATCATGCTTCTCACTGAAACCGATAGGGTAATAGGTGATGGGGGAGGTGGCCCTATTGTTTCCAAAATATTGAAAAAGTCGAATACAAAAACATTGAATCTATTGAAGTGTCCGTTATCAAATTCTCACTGCCAGGTGGGGATAACCTCTTCGTTATCTCTGCCTATGCAACTGGTCGAAATGTTCTCAAGCTCAAGGAGGAGCTCAATTCCTTGTTTGAAATGCTCGAATTGAACAGGCTGCATAATTATTATAGTCTTGCTGGTGACCTGAACGCCAAGCGTACATCATGGCTGTACGCCACAAATAATCCAAGAAGTGTATTCCTGAAATCGTGAATAACAGAGAATCAAATTGAATACAGGTGCAATCTATATGGGTCGGAGTTCTCAACATACCCTAGGACAAATCCATATTTGGACCTCTGCTTTGCTGACACAAGACTTGAATTCAGCTTTAATAGTCCTCAACAGAAACTGCAGGTGCTTCTTTACGATAGCGACCATAACGCAATCGTAATGGAAATCAATCATCAAAGGGATGATTTCTTCCTCATTCCAGTTCAACATGAAAACCATCGGTTGAATTTCAAAAAAACAGACTGGAGAAAGTTTCAAACGAAGTTTAATTAGGAGTACCAGAAGCAATGTCCCCCTTCTGATGATGGCAACTTTTGCTCAATGGTTCCTAATCACAGGAATCTTAACGAATGATGAAAAAGATCTTTATTTGCCGAAGTTAGAGAAGGTGACGTTGGAAACGATTGAGAAAGTAGTTCCCAAGATTAAACATCGAAACAATATGAAAGGATATGAAACACCAACCATTTTGAAAAGCCTTATTCTCACACGTGTCAACAATATTTATCGGCGATTTTTGGACTACAACCATCCGTCGTTGGCTTTGTTGAAACTATACATGAGGAATTTCCGGAACTTAATCCGTTCATACTTCAGGAGTGAGGTCAGCAATCAATGGGTGGAAAAATTGGAGGGTATTAGCCCACAGGACCCAGATGGCGTTTTCATGAAAGTGAATAGCATATTCCGCAAGAAGTCTCGAGTGAAGGTATCGAATCTTGAAGTCACTAGTGATGAGATAAATCTTCTCGATAGGGCTGGTATCGAAATTGATAGTACGACTCCGGATAGAAATGGAAACAGGATTATTTATGAGGAATCGCATAAACTTGCCCTGATTGGAACACATTTTGAATTGGTTCATAGGTCGTTGAAGCAAAAGTTTCCGACTTCAAATCAAGCCTGAACGGCCAATCAATTTTTCATTTCAATGAAAAATTGACATCTGACCTCATACCGAGCTTGAATCTTATTGATTATTTTGACAGCTATGAAGACTTGTGTCTCATATTTCGCAGGATAAACAACAAGAAATCATGTGATACTGATGGTGTTCCAAATGTAGTTCTCCGACATTTGCCTGAGGTTGCTATTAGGAATTATTGCATATTGTTCAACAACATGTTGAGCAATTCATATTTCCCAAATGAGTGGAAAAAGGCTAAGGTATTTCCGATCTTGAAGAAAGGAAAAGAATCTTCATGCCCTAAAAGCTATCGCCCAATCAGCTTGCTGCCTAACATCAGCAAGGTTTTTGAAGTGATGCTCAACAAAGCATTGAACGCCCACATTGAGAAATATAAGTTGATGCCTAATTGTCAATTTGGTTTTCTTGCCAGGCATTCGACGATACATGCAATAACGAAAGTAACCTCAGACATCTGGTGGAAACTAAACAACAGAGAATGTGTGGAACGTGTCTCATTGATATGGAGAAAGCCTTCGATATGGTGTGGTTAGATGGACTAGTTTTTAAACTTCTTCAGGACAGGTTTCCCAGACACCTGATCGCCATGATGTGCAATATGTTGTACGGAAAATCGTTTGTTGTAACTGATGGAAATCTGACAACAATGCGCGAATTCAAGGTCTTGAATGGTCTACAGCAGGGAACAGTTACTGCGCCTCTGCTGTTCTCAATCTTCATTTGCAAGCTATTGAACGGCTTTGATTTTCACGTCTCGCCAACGCGATCATTGGTAGCGTTTATATGGCACAACGAAAAGATACAATAGTTCAGAGCAATCTCCAAAAAATGTTCAATGATGTGCAGCTATACACTGACAATTGGCAAATGAAAATCAATCCGTAGAAGTGCGAAACAATTTTGTTTC
The DNA here is from genome assembly GCA_963969285.1 of Odontomyia ornata. Taxonomy (NCBI): domain Eukaryota; kingdom Metazoa; phylum Arthropoda; class Insecta; order Diptera; family Stratiomyidae; genus Odontomyia; species Odontomyia ornata. The sequence continues at coordinate 17,623,511 of OZ017740.1, read as the reverse complement.
GGACAACGCTGCAGGGGTTCAGTCAAGATCTGAAACGCAATTTTAAGGATTTCCACATAATGGCTGGCGAGGGTTGTTCAGAACGGGTTCCACATAAATCCTGCGTTCGACACCTCGGTGTTCATCTCGATCAGTATCTGTACTATACTGAACATGTGAAAATCATGTTTAGTAAGGCAAAAAAGTAGTTATGGCCCTACGGAGACTCTTTCATTCCAGATACATTGATCAAAAGGTCAAAATTATCTGTTACAAGACCCTGGTTAGACCAGTTTTGACATATGGATGTCAGATCTGGTACAACCAGAGTGCTAGTATAAGAGTTTTCGAAAGGAAATGTCTTCGTGCATGTACTGGTTTGTACAGAAAGCCTGAGACGGATAGAAAGCATTATATATCCAATAGAAGAATTTACCAAACTGCTAAAGTGACAAGAGTCGATATCTTCATATTGAAACTTTTTCGGCAACATATCGCAAGATCTGTAACTGTGAGTGAAAACCCTTGGATTTCACAGCCATTCCACCCTACTGGCGGGTATATAGCGACTTGCCTCGCTACTGGCTTCGTTCCTCCAGAAGCATTCGTGTATTTTGACATGAATCGATATGTTTTTGATTCTGACATATATAGACGGGTCACCGATAAGAAGATAAAATATCCGAATTTGAGATCACAAGACCAACAATTCCAATGGAGATACTCGTTTGCTAGATTCGTTGAAGCTGGTCTAGATGAGATGGAGCAATCTAGATATTGGTGGCTGAATGACAATGTCTAAATTATTTGTGTTTATTTTCAGTTTTTGTGTTTTCCGTTTCTTTGTTTTTGAGATTCAGCTCATTATTGCTACATTTAGTGTTGTTGTTTGTTTGTGTTATAAATTAGGGATAGGTTAGGTATATGTTATGTTTATTTTATTAGGTTTAGAGATAAGGTTAAACGCTTAGGTTAGGAATATGGTGATAGAATTTTTTGGTATAAGATAAAGATTTTGATTGAATTTTACTAGAATTAGGTTATAACATATTAGGTGAAGGATAAACGTTCACTGTTGTGTTAAAATTAGCAATAATTTTGGACTAGTTTTGGTTGGTTTTTCGCCTTTTTCCAATCTAATCATAAAATATGTAATAATCTTAATTAATTTGAATTTGCTATAGTTTTTTTGATAAAATGTGTTTAACTGATAACGTTTAAACTTAGAGAGCCATTTGGGCCATCATTTTTTTGTATTGTTATTGTTTGGAATTTGCTTTCTGTATATTCTTTTAAAGTGCATAACGATAAGTATTGAATGAAGTGCTTTTGACTTTGACTTTGAATCAAGCGTCAAAACAATTTCAAAGGATTTTTAAAAAGTCGTATTTTTATGACAATATGTCGAACAGTACATTAGTTGATAAGCTTTTGGCAAGTTCGGGTGCCGTTTTAGTGCATTAAGTTTAAATTAATATATAGGATTTTTATTAAAATTATTCATCTGATAATGTTGAAATTAGGCCCATTCTTCGTAGCAGCGTTACTGCTAGTTGTTAAGTTTACCACTTTACTAGGATACGACTACTGTAAATTAGAGGATGAAAAATGCAGAAAAAGACGTCACATTGTATGCCATCCAGAGCAAATGGTAAAAGTCTAGTCTCGTTTAGGAGGGTATTTATTAATATTTTTGCTATTTTACACCCAATTTAGGAGTCAAAGGCTGCAGAAGGAGGGGAAGAGTGGGGCAGTGATTATATATATATGCCAATGACTAAGAAGGTGAGAAGAGCGATTGTAGACCAACATAATAAGGTTCGAAATGAACTGGCATGTGGGAACGTACCAGATATGGCTGGAAATAGTTATCCTCCTGCAGCCCATATGCGTGAGTTGGTGGGAAAAAGTTAAGCAGGATTATGTTGGAGTAGAATTCTAATGCTTGTGCTTTAGATATGGGACACAGAGCTTGAGTATGTAGCGCGGAAACATGCAAAGCTTTGCGTTTTTGAGCATGATGAGTGTCGGGTGACCAGCAAGTTCGAATATGCTGGTCAAAATTTGGCCGTGCGTTATACCTCACAGGAGCAAGAAATGATGACTTTAGCACGGCATTTTGTTGATGCTTGGTATGAAGAATACAAATTGGCGAAAATTGATGATGTTAACGCGATTAAAGGGTAAGTTATATTATAATTCTTTCATGTTATGGAATGAAGGAAAAATACGTATTATTATACGTGTTAAACATTGTCTGGGTGGCACAAAGGACCAAGCGACGTAATGTGAATGCAGATCGCACGAGCGTTGTGCGACGAAGAAAGAGTGATGGAGAGAGTGGTAGGGAATGGAGGTATCTAAAAAAAAAATATATATAATAAACTTATATCGTGCAATAAATATTATATTATTTATATTATTTATGGCATAGCTTTCGCACAGTTTTAAGCAGGTATCTGCTGTTAACATACTGAGTCTGTATCTGCGTTCTTTATTGAACATTCGCTTGGGTAGTCCGTTTCCTTTCAACATGTAAAGCTCATTGCAGTTTACGTTGTCGAATGCCTACAGCTACAGGTGAGTCGTTACACAAGTTATAGCACTCACCGTTGTAATGAAGTCTTTGTCCTACTCCATGCTTCACTTGGCCGTATAGCACCATAAGCACGATGCGTTCGAAACATTTGTAAGAGTCCAGGTTGCTGATATTTTTGGTTTTTGGGTTTGTATTTGTACTTCTATAACTGTATTCACATTTGAACTTCCTTTAATGACCTTTTCAATTGCCACAAAAACAAAAAACATGTCAACTTGTCAAAGTGTAAAAGAGAAGTCAAACTCCATACTGATTATAAAAGTGCAGCCACCTTGAAAAAATAGAGCTAGTGACTATAAAAATAACTGTTAATCCTTGATTTTCGACACTTTTCGAAATTTGCATAGTTGCATAGTTGCCGGCTCACTCCAAGACAAGATTTTCACGTAGAGCTTGAAGTTAGATACAAAGCAAGGGTTTCGTAAGAATGTTCGCAAGTTAAAGCTCGGTCCCAATATATTCTACTGAGAGAATCCCTTTCTTGATCCAATTTATAAAAAGGTGTTTCCGATGAATGTGATTGGTGCAAAAATGAAATTCGGAATCCTGATAAGAGTTTCTTGGCTGATTCGTTATCAATACTGAAAATAAGCCCAGCAGACAAACGAGGTAGCTCAAACAGCCAAGAAATCCAGATGATCTCTTTCGAACCAAAGTTAGCTACAACTATTTTTGGCTTGCCAGTAGAGTCAGCTACCAGCTCTTGACAACGGCTAAGCCAAGTTATTGCTGCACCAGCGAATTCGAAAATCACTCCACCTGTAGAGCACATTGTGCTAGGACTCCCAGCATAGTCGGCATCGCTGTAGCACTCGAGAAAACATGCTTGGGATTACAAGAGTACACCAACTTCATGTCACAGGTGCTTCTTAGGTAGTGTATACCCTTTTACGCTTTTATCACGTCTTCATTGGTGGGAGTCTCCAATCGACTCGACAGAACACTCACACTCGAGGCGAAGTCAAAATGAAACCCACGGGATATATAGACTGGGGTCCTAACAACCGAACAACGGTGAGCAAACCGGTTTAAATCCTTCCATTTTGAACTGGGAAAAGATTTTCTTGATTTAAGCCGATTGATGGACCATGGTGTTACCATTATGTTGAAAAATCGGAAGTCCGAGAAATTGGGATGTTTCATTAGCAATAATTTTGAATTGAGAGCGTAACTGCCCGATGAACAAGTTCATTTCATTCTGACTGGTTTTCGCCACTAGTCCGATTTCAATTTCAAAAGCGGTCTTTTCTTTTCATCGCTATACATTTTCTAAATATTGTACATAAAAAAGTTTTTATAACTTAAAATAATTAGAAAATTTAATGGCCATCTAAATTTAAACAAAAAAAAAAATTTAAAAATAATATCGTTTTTAATATTAATGAAAATTATAATTTATTATACATTAGTAGGAGAAAAAATAAACTAACTCCACCAGAAATTACATAAGGTTCAGAAAATAACAATTTGTGAACTTTGCACTCACATTTAATGTGTTTACCTTGATTTTAATAAGTTAGTATAAAAAACAAGTTGGGTAGACAGACCTATGCTCATGTTAGAAGGGTTTTGTACTCAACTTACAAAATGCCGTAACCAGCAACGAATAAAATTAAGAAACACGTCATGTTCGAGGATCATACTATTATTAACTAAGTTGAAAGAATTTTTTAATTCTGAGGTATTTGTTAAAATTATACCCATAAATATTTCGCTTGATAATTTTTTCAGATTTTTTTAGATCACGGGTGTCCATTCGCGAGGGAGAAAACACATTTTTCATGTATTTCCCCCCTTTCTATGCCCCCACTGAAGCAAAAACTGTCAGTTTAAGAACTGTTTTGAAAAGCTCTCATAGAGAACTTTCATTTGATACTCATATCGGCTACCTTTCATGAAATTTTTTTCAGGGGCCACTCCTTTGTACTGTAAGCATCGATTCATGGCCTATTTTTTCGAATCCTAGACTTGTTTCAATTGTATGTAGTCATCCTCATGATATCTCTCATTCCTGAAATTTTCATGCAAATCCTAGCAAAGCTGTAGTGTCTAAGTCGGTAAAAAGCGCATATGGCTCCATAGCCATATGTTTCCATATTGTTCGGGAAAATTCAAATCGCTATAACTTCGTTAAATACTGATCGATCTTTATGAAACTTTCAGAAAAGATCAATCTTATAAATAGTCATCTTTTTGCTAAATTTTATTGAATTTAAGGGTACCATTTAGATTTTATTCGAGAAAACATAAAATCGATAAATCATACTATTACTAACAAAGTTGAGTGAATTTCAACTTCTCATGTATTTGTTGTTGTTGTACTCATTAAGGCCTACATTCATGATTTTTTTCAGATTTTTCGGATGGAAGGTGTCCAATCGCGAGGGGGGGGGGAGTACGCGAAAAGTTCGTACATTTCCCCTTCCCCTGCCCCCCTCGGTACTCATAAGGCAATTTTAAGACCTGTTTTGAAAAGATCTCATTGAGACCTTTCCAATGACACCCTACTCGACTACCAATGGTGAAAATTTTTTATTGAGGGGTCAACTCCCTATATTAAACCCCTTTGAAAAAATTTTTCACCCTTGAACTTTCAAGAGGTAACCACTTCTGACCTTTCCACAAAGTTTCATGGCTGTAGCCTCTATAGTTTCGGAGAAAAAGTGCTGTGACATACAGACGGACGGACGGACGGACAGACGGACACAGGTCGTGATTGCAATAGGGTTTTGTATTTTAGTACAAAACCCTAAAAAGTAGTGAAAAGCATGAAACGTGGTTATCAGCCCAAAACTACGCTCTGTCGTGATGACTTCGGCAATATCAACGCGGATGAAACCAAGATTAAGGAAAGATGGGCAACATATTTCAAGCACCTCCTTAATCCTCCGCACAGCTCAAGAACATCGGAGCCTATAGATGTCTGTGGAGAGCTTCCATTGGCCCCACCAACTCTGGATGAAGTTTGTTTCACCATCAAAGCCCAAAAGTAATAAAGCGCCGTGCATCGATGAGATTCCAGTGGAGCTCATCAAATATGGCGGCAGTACTGTTCATAAAGCTATTCACAAAGTCATCCAGCACATTTGGCAACAAGAACATATGCCGAACGAGTGGAGCCAATCAATTATATTCCCTATCCAAAAAAGAGGTGACAAGCTACAGTGTGAAAACTATAGAGGTATATTACTACTTTGTACGGCATACAAAATATTTTCAAAAAATCAGAAAATAAAATCGGATCATACACCAACAGTATTATTGGGGAGTAGCAAGGTGCATTTAGGGCAGGTAGATCAACAACAGACCAATTATTCACAGTCAAGCAGGTACTTGAAAAATGCTGGGAGTTCAACATAAACGTACACCAGACTTCAAGCAAGCATACGACAGTATTGAGCGTAACGTACTGTATCAAATAATGCTTTGCGTTGATATCCCCGCCAAATTAGTCCGTCTTAACGAAATGACAATGACGTCGACGACCTCCCAAGTCCGCATCAACAACCAACTCACCGATGCCTTTGACACAAATATCGGACTAAAGCAGAAAGATACGCTGGCCCATTGCCATTCAATTTGGCTCTGAAGTACGTCATACGGAAGCTACCTGTCGATACGCGAGGTACATCACTATTCAAGTTGAGACAAGTAGTAGCCTATACAGACAACATCTACATTCTGTCACGGTCATTAACAACTGCCAAAGAACTCTTCCTGAAACTGGACAGCGAAGCAAAACTAGTAGAGCTACAAATCAACGAAAAAAAAACAAAGCTCATGACGCAGTCGAGGAAAAATACCTCAAATACACAAAATATCACACTTGGCGAATAAAGTATCAAGAATATTAGTGAATTTGTGTATTTAGGAGCCAAAATAACAAAAACGGGTAATGAAAGAGGCGAAATACGCCGAAGAATACAGCTCGCAAATAAAATATTTTATTCAGTTTTGACGATCTTGAAGACCAGCTGCATACACAGGAGAACAAAGTTTCAAGTATACAAATCTGTGATTAGATCTGTGTCATGCTATGGGTGTGAGATATGGACCCTTACCCAAGCATCCGTAAATATATTGAACGCCTTTGAGCGACGGGTCCTGAGGCGAATAATCAGAGCGAAGCTAGACGGGGACCAATGGCGAATTCGATACAACCATGGGCTGTATGAAATTTTTGACGAACCGGAGGTTTCAACGATCAAAAGACTGCGGAAGCTGCAATGGGCTGGACATATGAATCGTATGGACGAACAACGGATACCCAACAAGGTATTTGTTAAGAGAACTGAAGAAACGCTGGTCTGAATCGTTCGACACAGACAGTTCATCGCTGCTCGGATTTCGGAATTGGAAGACGCGGTCAATGGACCGAGACAGTTGGAGGCGCTGTTTGCAGGAAGTAAAGGCCCGAGAGGGGCTGTAGTGCTAAGAAGAAGAAGAAGAAGAAGTATCAAAACTTTATCTTATCCTAATAAAATTACTATCACAATACTCTTAACTTGCATGTTGAACTTATCTATGATTGATTGAAATAACGAACCCAAACCAACTAGAAAATATTATACGAAACAATAATTAACTGAAAAAAAGAAAAACGTAAAATCATAAATTACCATGATTTTGTTATTGTCATTCAGCCAAAAAAACTGCACCGTCTCAGCTCGACCAGTCTCAGCATGCCTCGCAAATAAGCATCTCCATTGATACCACTGATCCCGCTTCACGTTCCTGGATATCAAACAATTCCACAATTGTTTAGCACAACCAATAAAAGTCTGAAGCTCAAGAACGAGTGTTGGACTTGGGGTCCCCGAAAACAAAGAGATCATTTGTCCCATCAACTTCGCGACTTTCGAGTAGTCGGCCATATTGCTGGAGTTTAGTGTGGATTTTTCTGAGATTTTATCGTTTACCATGAGGTTGTTCCGCAGAGAAGGGGGTGTTTGGAGAACGCTATATGTTTCGAAAGATCAATTAAAGTCTTGAGACGTAAGGGCTGGTTTGAACGACTGCGATAGGTCTTGAGGACTGGTTTCCTGGTTTAATGAGATTTCACGAACCCTTTGAATTTCTTCTTTGAACTGTTTTGTTATTCCACGAAAGTGTTCCACTTTTTCCAGACAATCCGTTGATATGTTTAGTTTTGGGCTTTATATTTGTAATCCAATAACTGAACACGTATTTAAATGTACTTTACCAACCCATTTAAATGCCTCAAAAACAAAAAGTTCCAGAATGAAAAATGTCAACTTGTTAAAATTAAGAGAGTAAAGCAGATTGCAGCGCCTCCGCTTCCACAGCCTCGGCGTAAACAAAGAATTGTATATACCAAGGAAGATTTTCGCGTGTCGTGATTGAGATGCAAACAAACGCACATGCAGAGTGTGGACACGTCGTTTCAGGCATCATAGACGCGTCTTCTTTTTTATCGTCATTCGTTCCTTGGCGACGCTTGGATTCTTTGCAGTGAGTATCGAGTGAAAAGAGAGTTGCGATGCATGCGTCGCAGCATGTGATGATTATTGCATGGGTAGCAAGACGCGCCTTTCATTGTACATTCATCCTAGCCTAACTTGTATCTCGTGAAATGTAAATTGTAGTTTCTGTTCGCGAATAAATTTATTAGTGTTAATGAAGTACCAGTTCATATTCCTAAAAGGTTATAAAAGTGCTGCTAACTTTTATAACTGGAAAACACGTTTTATGAGCGAATTGTATGTCTGAAGCTTATTTTCCCTGTGCACATGTCTGTACCTTAGCATAGGAAATATTTAAAAGTAGACATTGCTTGCAGTGTTTATCTTTTGTCAGATTTCGTTCATTTCTATGTCTGCCTACAGTGAAGATATTTTATGAATCTAACTCTCAATTTGCTTTAATTTTATTTCGCCAGAACTCCAGGAATAGGACATTTCACACAACTCTCCAACGACCGTGTTCATCGCTTAGGATGTGCTATAACACGATGCAATCAAACTAAACAACAAAAGGGCCATACGATGACGAAATATTTATATACGTGTGATTATTCATTTTCAAATATGTTTGGTATGCCAGTTTATACAAACTCATCGAGTCCCGCCAGCAATTGTGGTTTTGTGAGATCAGTCAAAAGTGGAAAATATAAATGTTTGTGTGGTAATAAAAATTCAACAGTTGTAAGGATAATTTCAAACAATATTTTTATATAATTACAGAGAATTCAAATTATGAATGGTCATTGAGATGAGAAACCTGGCAAAGTAGAAGGTAGTTAAATTATGTTTAAGTTGAAAATGGACGTAGAATTAAATACATGCAACTTGTCAAGTATATGCTTTCATATGTTTTGTTTAGAGATGGCATCTTTCTATTAGACTAATCTAGGGGGTCTGTTTATTTGGAATTCTTGATACCAATTGAAGGAGGAAACTACTGGAAGTTGTACCGGCATAAGCCGTTGAAACAACAAGTCTGATAATGAGAAATTAGGCAGTGATTTTAGTTCAAACAGAAACCCTTGTGTAAATTTCATCGGCCGCGATGTGTGGAAGGGAGTTATTTTGCTCGTGAGTGGTGAAACTTCAGGGCTTGTACGAGCTACTGTTGGAAGGCTCGTAAAATTAGGCGCGCAAGTAGTATTCTGTGATTAAACAACATCTCGAGGTGAAAAAGTTTCGCACAATATTAGAGAAAATGTTATCTGTAAGTCAGTGGATGAAGCAAGCTTAATAAATTGAAGGAAAATTGGCGGGAAAGTCAACACAAAAAGGTACGTGACGAGAATGCTTTTCTCTACTCAGTTCGTATACATTGTGCCCTGTTTACAGTTTTCGACATTTGGAAGATATGAGTGACCAGAAACACGCAACCAAGCCCCACAAACCTTAAGGCATCAAAAGCAGGCTAGAAGCTTCCCAAGTGTCGGAAATTAAAGTTTGTAGTGGGATACATCCCATTAATTTGTTTTTAAATGATCGTCATAGAAGCTTTAGAGGGAGGTGGGTAACTTCCGTTCCAATGACACATTACTATCCTTAGATGAATGGGTGTTCAACACAGGCACTTATCTATTACCAATAAAAGCGTGATGGGCTTTGTTTTATTCTTATTGATATGTAACTCTACTAGTTTTGCTTCGCTGTTGAATTCTAGGAAATGTTCTTTGGCGGTTGTTAGCGACTGTGACAAAATGTTGATATTAACCGCATAGGCTATCACTTGGCTCAACTTGTATAGTAACGTACCTCATGTATCGTCAGGTAGATTTCTAATGACATTTTCCAGAGCCAAATTGAAAACGGGGCAAGTCCATCTCCCTGCTTTTTTCCGATATTTGTGTCAAAGGCATCGGTGAGTTAATTAATGATACGGATTTGGGAGGTTGTCGATGTCATTGCCATTATGGTAGGACGGACTAATTTGGCTGCGATACCAAAGCAAAACGTTATTTTGTACAGGACGTTACGACCAATACTGTCATATACTTGCTTAAAATCAACGAAAATCTGGTGTTCGTCTCTGTTGTGCTCGTAGAATTTCTCAAGTACCTGCTTGACTGTAAACAATTGGTTTGTCATCGATTTACTTGCTTTAAAGCCACCTTGATACTCCCCAATAATACTGTTGGCGTATGATCCGATTTTATTTTCTAAAATCTTTGAAAATATTTTGTGTGTGTGATATGCCTCTATAGTTTTTGTACCGTAGCTTGTCACTCTTTTGTAGATAGAGAATAGATTGGCTCCAGAGGTTTGGCATATGTTCCTGTTACCAAATATACGGTATCACTTTGTGGATAGCTTTCTGAACACTACTGCTACCATATTTAATGAGCTGGAAGCGCATCGATGCCCGGCGCATAAAATTTACTAGGAATTATTACTTTTCTAGCTGCGATTATATTGTTGAAAAACTCTTGCAGAGAGCTCAGTTTACGACATTTATTGTAGTTTCACGGAAAGAAAATCCAGGAAGAGAGCAGAATTGAGCGGCTGTAGTTACTTTCAATGAGAAAGGGATAATCGACTCTCGCCTCCTTCCGATTGATTAAATATCAATGACAGGAAACGTTGTATCCCGATCTACATAGTAGCTCGACTTTAGCGATGCACCACAACCATCTTCTCGTAAGATTTGGACATTCAATACGTCAACATTTACTGCTTCGGATGGGTTGACGTAATCTCAAGACTCATGGCAAGTGATACAAAACCAGAAAGAGGAAATCAGTGTTCAATGCTTCGCGGTTGAATTAGTAAAGAAGGTTCCAGTCACATTTGAAACCATGCAAGCAGTCACTCATGTTTTTCAGTTGCCCACAGAAAAAGCATCAAATCAACAATAAAGAGCGGCAGAATCCTTCCAGCATCTAGCACATCTCAGCGTTGAACGAGATTGCAGTTTCTTCAGCGAGTGAATAATTATTCTTATGAATCTATGGTACATCATAGTCACCCTAGTGAATGTCAAATTAAGCTTTTCGCAGCATCACAAGTCATTTGGCAGAACATTAACTCCGACATTATACGAGTTGTTAAAACTTGTGGGAGTTGTGCCAGAATTGCCAAGACTCCTCTCAAGAGCACACCTTTTCCATGGCCAGTTTTCACAGCTCCAAGGAAGCGACAACGTTGATTAAGCGCCTCCCATCAATAGCAATTATTTTTTCATCATTGTCGATGCCTACAGCAAGTGCCCAAAAGTTTTAAAACGCCGAGCACAATCGCCAAGAAAATATCAGTTTCATTGTTTCTAATTGGATGAACAAGATCGCGGCTCAGTTAATCAAGTCACACGAGCGTCAGAAGAAAAACCAGTAATAATAAGAGGAGATAGAACGTGAATAATATCTACAGTGCCCAGTATAAGCACAAACTCATGAACTACAACAACATCTACCACGTGATCAATGTCAGCAGTAAAACCCCCAAAACCATTAGTTATCAACGATAACGTCGGTCAAAAATGGCAACTGTGGCTCAAGCAGTACAATTGGTATGCATTAGCATCAGGGGTTACGGAGAAAAGTGCAGGTATTGAAGTGGCTACTTTCATGCCTTCAGTCAAACATGAAGCCGCGAAAAACTTTAAAACATTCAGTTTATCAGATGCGGACTCTAAAAAATATCAACAAAACATCGAAATGTTTAAAACAACATTCGAACCACAGATCAAAATGACTTACGAAAGATACAAGTTCAATTAATTACAGCAAGCGGATGGCGAACTTATCGAAGAATTTACAATTAGAGTCAAAGCTCAAGTCATCAAATGCTGTTTTGCTGATCTTGAAGGGGATTTAGTCAAAGATTGTTTGTTAATCAGCGTAAAAAATTATCCATAACGTGTAAAATTGTGTAGTGAATTAAAAGGTTCAAAATTGTCCGTAAAGGACTGCAGCGATGTTCTGCTGCCTCGGCAGAAGAAGATGATAATATCTGCCGAGAATGCCCTCGTCTGGAGAGGCGTGAATGCGCTGGCAGGCTAGCATTGCGGTGTCGTGGGGCGGGTTCATTTCCCCAGCACGAGGACCCACTACAAAAAATTTCGCACTCACGAATTTGGTGGCCAATTGATTAAGAGGCGACCGAAGTCGCAAAAAGTGTAGGTAACTACACCGAGGGAGAAAGTACTTGTTCCAAGAACAAGCGGAACCTGAAAAGAAAGGCGGACTTGGGGTAACCTCGTCATTACCCGACGAAGCTCATAGCCCACAAATGAAAGAGGGGCAACCGGGTGGTGATGGAGCCCCTTCGCACCCCGGTGACCAATTTATGCCATAGAATTATACAATTCGATTGCATAACGCTATGCCATAAAGAGGCACTCTGCTTGGGCCACTCAACCCGCGATGTCACCTGAAACAAAGAAGGGTTAGTTAAGTACCCGGCGGCTGGCTCATGTTTTTAGGGGGAGCCTGCCACCGTACCGGGTCCTATACCCGGGCAAAGGTTACCGGAAAGGAAAGACCGATATCAAGAAAATTTTTTCCTAATATTTCTTCACAAATTAACTAGTTACAATTCAAACAACGCTTGTGCAATTCAACGCAAAGATATATGTACGTAACCAAATATGAAAAAAACATAGGTATATGAAAAAATATATACATCTAACAAAATAGAAAAAAAATATATGTATGTGGAAAAAATATATATAAAACAAAATGTAAAAAAATATGTATATGAAAAAATATATATATATAACCAAATGTAAAAAAACACGTATATGAAAAAAAAAAATATATATATATATATATAAATATAAATATATATATATATATATATATATATATATATATATGTATATATATATATATATATATATATATATATATATATATATATATATATATATATATATATATATATATATATATATATACGAGTATATATATATATATATAACCAAATGTAAGAAAATGTATATGAAAAAATATATATATACAACCAAATGTAAGAAAATGTATATGAAAAAATATATATATATATTAGCTAAACTTTTTAATTGGATCATTTCACCCTTTTCACATCAATTTAATGTAAATCTATACGACAAATTTGCTCTACATTTGAAGCTTTATCTAACGTCGCGCGGATATCGATCACTCTTTCGGATGGCTCCGATAGCTTTTTAAATTACTTTTTATGGAATTGTTTGCAGCTACATATAAATGAGTTGCATATTTTGAATAATAATTTTTCAGAAAAATTATTATTCAAAATATGCAACTCATTTATATGTAGCTGCAAACAATTCCATAAAAAGTAATATATATATATAACAAATGTAAAGGTACTCACCCAAACATCCTCGTCGGGCGCACGCTGACGATGTGGGTGGTCCTGAAATTCAGATTTTTCTTTCGTTATAGCTACTTTTTGATTACACAAATAGCAAGCCCGTCGGCTGCGTCCTAAAGCAGGCATTTACAACATTGAATGACTATTTTTCCTGTTTCACGAGTTGATCCGTCTTAATAACTTCCTGGCGCTCTTGCTGTACGTTAAATGTTATTCTATCGATTATTTACACCAGTCGTTTGTAGAAATTAGTCGTCTCGATTATTTTGACAAGTTGTTTAAAGTAAGTATTAGAGTAGGAAATCCATTGCCTATCCAGGTTTCCAAAATTTTAACAATAGTTTTTACATAAGGGCCCAACACTGTTGTTGCGGACAATCAGTCGACTGTTTTTGCGTCGCAGAAAATAGTCCCACTCACTTCCAACCGTCAATTCGCGCCAAAGGCAAATAAGACTTATCACCTGAAGGCAAACACTCTGCTATCGCTGAACTACCCGAACCATAAACCGATCACTTAATGGACACGGAATGAAAATCAGATTCGGCTAAATAATTCCGGCAATCAGTTTCGTTCTGTTAATAATATGGTGATAGCCCCCGCTAATACAGGAAGAGATAAAAGTAATAAAACGGCAGTAATAACAACTGATCAAACAAATAGCGGTATACGGTCGAACGTAATAATGCAATCAATAGTTGCTTCAGGGAATTTATCTTTGGAATGGATGAAGATAATGACGAATAAATTCCCTTTACAGTATGTCCAAAAATTTTGTTCGATCATACGCGCCTTCGTCTCGCTAAAAAAAACCGTGCACCTTGAGTTGATCTGGCTCCGCAAGTCCAGATTTCGTTAGCCACTGGCAAATGTTCTCTCGTTGATCACCTTGAAGCTTCACCGTATTCGGGACGCTCTATTACTGTGCCGGCACGCAAATTCCTTTTTACATGCTCGCACAATGTTCTTCAGGTCATATTCCGAGGAAAGGCCCGGCACCGTAGTTAGTGTTTTTCGACCATTTCTCTGCTGAATTCTTATGTGCGCAAGTCCGTCCTGTACAGTATCATCAGCACAATTGATTGCATCAGCAAAGGGGTCAAAGTTTTGCAAATTCTGGATTGACATACGATAAACCAATTTAACACCGGCAAGAAATAAAACTGCCAATCGAATATCGGGCACAACTTGTCAAATCCAGTTCGGAAATTAAACTCCTCGCGTGTACGACGACTAGGCTCGAAAGATCTCGCTTTCACCATATATTGGATTCACTCAAATGACAACAGTCAAATGTTGAAAAGATGGAAAAACTAACTACCGAATATTTCCTTACATACATCAGACGGATCCACATCCCATATCGCTGGAGTTTTAGTTTTGTTGCCTTTAAAGGTTGAACAAGATCGGGATCCTTTCGCAGAAGGCAATCACTTTGAACGAGTTATGAGCGTCAAAAATAATTATTCACACTATAGAATGAAACTTGACACTTTTCGAATGAGAAGAAGCTCTTTACTCGCCGAGACTTAACCTCCTCCTTCATCACTTGGTTACCACACCTGCGCCCTGTCAAAAATCTTAAATCGTCCCAGATCAATCTTAAATCATCCCAGATCAATCTTAAATTGCTGCGTTCGTTGTGATCAAATTGGAGGGAAATTGATGTCCCATACAATTTGCACAAAGCAGCTGGTTTTTCGTTTGTTTAGTTGATCTGGGACATATTATGCCTGAAAAAATCTATAAATTGACATAAATAGAAATAGAATTTGAATTCTATGTGGATTGATCCCATAATTTAAAGAGAAAAAAAAGGAAGAGAAAAAAAATAGTAAATTTAACTAACTGCTCGATTACTACAATTGTTGAGTGAAATCAAGTTAACATTAGATGTAGCAATGAAACTGTGTCATATCTATGAACAGGCAATTAAACAGCTTCAAGATATTTAAAATCCATTGACTAATGTCAACGCGATTCATAACAAAAAATACAAGCAAAGTTATCAAAATACTTGCCGAAGATGCGGAGAGAAACATGTGAAAAACAAGTATTCAGCTTTCATCAAAATTTATCCGAAGTGTAACAAAAAAGGTCACTTCAGTACTGTGTGTAAATCGAAAAACAAAGCAAATAAGATTCACGACATCCAAAGTAATAGTGAGAATAGCGAAACAAAAGAGGAAATAGAATTGTTTGTAAACAATGTCCTTTCCAATGATTTGTTTGTATCACAAATAGAGTCCGGGAGCCATGGCGATTGAGTTTAGAAAAGTCTTATTGCAGATAAAGCGTTAAATTTGAATTATATAGCGGAGCACAGTGTAATGTTTTAGCAGAAAAAATAGTGAAACGACTCAATATTCAGTTACAACCATCGCCAACAAAGCGTTTGACCATACAGTGAACATAAGATCGACATATTGGGGAAAACAATTCAAGAAACAAATCGAGCAAATGACATTCAAAGTCGTCAAGGCGCAGCTGTCACCAAATCTAGACCACAAAACCTGTGAAGCACTTAGGTTAATCAAAAGAATTCATCAGGTGTCACGAGAAAGTGAAGGTTTCAAAGGGCTCAGATGCTTCAAAAATTGTGTCAACAATGTGGATTTCATAGATATTCCCCAGTTCAAAATCTTAACAGTAAGAACAGTACCCTACTTTATAAGAGACAACGTGAAATAGGAGCTTGACCGAATGGTGTCTATGGGTGTAATCAAACCAATACAAAACCAATTCCTACAGTTTGTTCAATGTTAGTTTTTAGAATAAATGGGAAAATTCACATATGCATAGACCCCGTTGAGCTGAACAAATATATCAAGAGGAGGCATTATCCTTCGAAGAAATATAAGCAAAAATCAAAGCCGCTTGATTCTTCACGAAACTTGATTTTAAAAGCGGCTTCTGGAAAATCAAGGTTGATGAAAGAACTTCAAAGTACTTCACTTTCGCTACGCTATGGGGTCGATTCAGCTGTTTAAGAGTACCATTTGCTGCCTCTACCACCCAAATTTTTCAGTAAAATACTAGCAACAATATTAGACGGTATTGAAAACGCAATGGACCGCATTCTGATTGTCAAAAAAACCATCGACGAATTGAAAATCCTCACCAGATGAAATTCATCAAAAGGCGTTTGAGAAAATTAAAGAAATTCTACCATCACCACCACTATTGCGATACTACAATGTCATAAAAACTGTCAAATTATCTGTGGACGTCAGTTCCGTAGCAATTGGGAAGGTTTTGCTTCAAGAGGGTCATCCAGTAGCATACGCCGCCAAATCATTAACCGATGTTTAACAGAACTACTCCCAGATCGAGATGAAGCGTTAGCTATCCAGTTTGCTGTTAAGGGGTTCCTCGTTTATGCTCACGGACGACCATTGAAAATTGAAACAGATCATCGGGCACTAAAATCAATTTTCAAGAATGCACCAGCTAGGTTGCAGCGAATCCTGTTAGGCGTCCATCAATATGGCCCTAAAGTCACTCACGTTAAGGGAACTTTTCTCCATATCGCAGACTCACTCAGCCGTGACTGTCCAAATCGAAAAGCAAGCCAAAAAGAAGACCTGGAAGTCCAAATCATCATATGATTGTCAGGAGAAGCACTCAACAGTGTACAGAAAACGACGATGCATTGCAGTATGTTACCAAGCATGTTTTAAAAGGTTGCATGTTTTAAAAGGTTGGCCCAGACGTCAAATCTGTCGAAGAAGCAGCAAAAAATTATTTCAATTTTCAAGATGCTACGATTGTTTACTATTTAAAGGTGAAACGTTAGTGGTGCCGGAATGTGAGGGACAAAACATCATTGAAAGTGCACATTCATTCAATCAACCCAGCAACACTCGGGACCCTAGTTACGAGAAACCAACTCTAGATTATCCTTTTCAAATCATATCATCCGACCTGTTTTCATTCAAAGGACGCCATTTTCTACTAATTGCTGATGATTACTCGGGTTTTTTTTTTATTTTAAACGACTTTGACTGCAGCGAAACTCATAAATCAGTTTAAAAAGTAGTTCTCAGTTCAAGGTATATCCGAAACACTTGAAAGTGACAATGGCACGCAGTATACATCAAGTAAATTTGCCGAGTTCAAGAAAACCTGGAAATTCAACCACATCACCTCAAGTCCACATTTCCCGCGTTCAAATGGTCACAGTGAACGTTGCGCACAAAAAGCGAAGAATCTTCTGAAGAAGTGTCAAAAGGACGGTTCCGATGTTCATTTGTCGCTACTGCTATTACGAAGCACACCGAAAACAGAAACACTTTGTAATGAATCATGCGACCACTACTAACACACCTTGCTGCTAGGTGGCTTGTCATTTCACGTTGGTTGCGACGAGCGCACATTCCACGTTACTTTTGTCGTGAGATGTCAAGAGGATTTGACAGCCACATGGCAGTGAAGTGTGCACGTAGTGGCCGCCACCCAAGAAGAGAAGTGATAGTCCGGGGAAAAGAAAAAACATGGGAGCGGGTTGGCGATCTCCGATTAGTTGTCAGGTTAGAAATCTTACAGTGTATATACGAAGTGTAATCGATAAATTGGCTGAGTGGAGAGGAATTTGAGTTTGAGAGTAAATTATGAAGGTGTTTTTGAACAAATTTGGAACAATGAGGCAGAAGTAGGTGCGTATAATGCTACATATTGTATTTTCCTGCTATTAAAAGCATTTTGGGGCTGCTGTGTATGCCGATTGAAGAAGATCATTGGATTCACGGTCTGTTCCCGCCTCTGCAATATGCGTTCGCAATCCCGGCAGCCTTTGGGGTTATCTTCGTCGGAGGTTTGGCAATTTTTACATTGGTGAAGATACGCAATTATACTTGAAAGATCACGTTATGAAGCGGTCCTAATTGTGATTTTGCACAAAAGACTTCACGAAGGTCATGAAAAGATAAGCCGGTAATAAACGCCAGTAAAGTTCCTTTGCTTCTTGATTGCTTTTCTTATCAGCAGACTGGTTGAAATAACGACTGTGATGGTGGATATATGTGTCCTACAGAGTGACTGCGGTCAAACAATCAATAGCAGCCCTCGTCAAACGTCGCTTGCTTAAACTGCGAAACTGGTGCAGTGGGTGGTTAATCATCGGCATTTTTGGTGTAACTTGTGGCCACAATACTACCCTCGCTGCCGGGCTGTAAAACTTCTTCACCAGCAACCGAAACAAAGGCATCCTCAACACGAATCTCGTTGTGGGCGAAACGTTCGTGCTTAACCAAGACAACTATTCCCTCGCTAAAGACCACCCCGACACAAGTGGGAACCGAACTAAGCATATCAATTCGGAAATCATGTGTACATTGGATGTCGGACCCATTTTGTGAGTACAAGATTTATAAAGTTCTATGAACTGATAAGAAGTACACCTAATAAATGCTGCTCAAATGAAGGACAAACAAAAAAAAAAAATAATGATTTATAAGCTAGTTACCTTTAAGTTTCTGATTCGATCTTACAAAAAGCAATTTTTACTCTAAAATTACATTTACATAATTTTAACTTACAACTTCACTTCGCAAGATTTTTTACTGAGTTGAGAATTTCATAATTCCATTCCAATTAACTTTTAATTCGATTTCATAAGAATTGTAATTTTTAGAATTAGTTTTATAATAGTCATCACTGAAGATGGCCCAAAGGGGCTCACACAGCAAAGCAAGGCCCGACGGCTTTTCAAGGAAAAAAAACCTTATAATGAGTTTCAGCCCTTCTAACAAACTAAACCCAACTTTATATTCGTGCTCACATCATTACTTACCATTGAATTTGCATTACTAGTTAGCTCAAGATGTGATAATAGTAGTATTTGATTCTAAATTCAAGCTTTTTATTGGGCTTTTTCATTAGCAATAAGAAAGCAATGTTTTTGCGGGTTTCTGATGTGCTTTTGCTATTAAAATATAATTTTAACGAAAAATTTAGTACGGGCAACAGGCTGCGATTATTTGGTTTAATTTGTCCTTACCTTACACTCAGTAGCATTATTAGTTTAGAGACTATATAAATCTTTTTGGATTTATGAGTTAATAAGTTGATCACAACAATGTTTAGAAAATTTTGTTTGCAATCATAAATTTGTAGTGCGAATGTCTATTACATTGGTTCACACAGTCAATCCTTAAAATTCCTTTTAAATTATTTTAAATAATTTGCAGCTTCTTACAAGTACTGCTGAAGAAAAAAAGAATAACTATGTTATGTTATTTACAGAGGCCTACAATATAAAACAAACGACAAAATATAGTTAACGTAAATAAAAGAAGATACGTAAAAATAAATAAATGAATCTTTCCTACAAAATCTATAATCAACAAATAAAACAAGTACTCGTACATAAGATAATCTAAATATAATATTGATCAGTATTATAATATTTATTTAAATGAATTTAATCTGGGTATTACAATATATAACCTTCCAGATCTCCATTCCATTTGTTGATTTTATGATAATAAAATCTTTGTAGCTTTTATATAATTTTTTCTGCGAATATTGAGTGCAAAAATGAAATTCTAGTTTTTTTTGACAGAACAATTATTTCCATTAGGCACATAGCATAGGAGTCAAAGTAGACCCACATTCAATAAATATGCGTAATAATTTAGAAGAGAGCTAACTACGATTACTTTAACATTACTATGAATTAGATAATTGCAGATTATTTAAGCTACTCGTAAGTTGAATTAAACACTTTATATTGATACTCGTAGGACAAAAAAAAAAACATTAAAATGAATTGCTAAACTCTAACAACGACTTTCCTTTCCAGTGGTCCTTCCTTTCAGCGGGAAATAGAGTGCATGGTAAGTATGCCGTCGCGAGGGTAGGGTTTGAGAAAATCCGCTGAGGTCGGTTTCGCGTCGCGCGCGGTACGCGGTACCTCAGTTGATCTTGGTTTTTCTTTAGCGTAGTTTTTTTCGGATTTACGTTAACGTAGTATATTTTTCGGTACCGCGTCGGAAATTCGGGAACGCGAAGTAAAGATTAGATCTTTGTCCTTTGACTGATTGTATGAAGAAATACGGAGTAACGTAAAGTAGGTTTCCTCTCCGTATGGTTTGTTTTGGTGACGCGTTTGAAAATGGGCATGTATTGGTGGCTGAAGATTGTAAATGAGCGTAATCCATTTGGAGACCCGCGACCGAAATCCTCTCCGATCTAGCTGGCCGACAAGCAGCCAGCGCGAAAATGGATTACGGTGCACGGATTGGTTGACCGGTTGGTACCATCCGTTGGCACTACTCAGACAACGTCTAGAACCAATGAGAGGTCGGTTTCTCGTTCGGATCAAGACTTAAAATCATTACAACTTAAATCATGCAACGAACGATTGATGAGTCGTGCCACACGATCAATTTTGCCAGTGCCAAAGGAGTGTTTAAAACCTGCAATCGTTCCAGATATTCCTATCAAACTACGCAAGCTCCGTATCAGTCAAATTATGTGAATCGAAGGACTAAAGCAGCAAAAGACTTGGAAGTTGGTGCTAAAATTCAAATGCAAACTGGGCATCGCAGTTGGGTTAACGTCAAAGTGGTTTGAGCAACTCCATTCCCACGATCAGTGATAGTTCAAACCGGCGATGGAACTACTTATAGTCGAAATCCTCATCACCTAAGAAAATCCCGAGTGAACTTACCAAGAGATATCGATATCGGAATAAATCGAGCGGTCGATGCAACACCAAACCAAAATTCATCCATTATTCAACCATCATCACCTGTAATTCCATCGACAGAAGCGTCACCGAATTTAGGGCAGGCAGTCCCAGCGATCATGAATCAAGCCGGATCACCGAACGACAACATAACAGCATAACAAACAATAACAACAAGATACGGAAGAGTAGTCAAGCTCTCTGGTTCAAGTTTCGTTGGCGTCAACGAGATTTAGTTCGAGTGGTTCTTCGGACGGACTATACGCCTGTTCAGTTATGATACGTGCTGGTTAAAAAAATCAGAACGTATCGCAGCTAGGTGGACGGACACACGGCCAAAGCGTGATAATGATAATATCACCTTGTGGAGTGTCGATACATTAGATCATGACAATGAGATACTCTAACTATCTCTAAGCGAAGGCCCGAAAAGGGCTGTAAGGCTACGAAGAAGAAGAAGAAGTAAAGTTAGCAATTAGATATATGTGGTTCAAGATAATTTAAAGCAAGTACTTGAAATTTTGAAATTTACTCTTAAAAGTTGTCTTGTATTTTTCATAATTTGACGTAATAATGAATTCAAATTTGCAAATAATACTGCATAAGAACTAATGAATAAGCTTAATAAGTTAATAATTGATTTAAATTTAGTCATGAAATCTTCTAAATTTTTATAAATTAACTATGCAATCTATCTTCCGAAAAAGGGAGATGTCATGGCAATACTACTATCGCTATGGCAACACTAATGTCACCATACAAGTTAACGACAAGTTCCGACAAATTGTAACAAAAGACGCCAGACGCATCATATTCACTTCCATGGGAAAATAAAAGTGCAGGATTGCAGTATCCACGCTTCACCTGAAAAAAGTTCATTGAAATCGGACTAATCTAAGATCTAGTTGTTAGTTTTTGATACAGTTGTCAATTATAATTCGAATAATAAAGTTCAGGGTCCAGCCCTGGAAAAATATATTTTCTCAAGTTTTTTCGCCTGAAACAAATTAACTTACAATCACCACATTATTGTAACAACCTTACGTCAATAAACACACATCTTTTGTAGACGTAACAATTGGCAGCCAAATTTCCGAATGGTTTGTTCTTCTTCAATGTTGTATGGTAGATTGTGCTATTTAAAAGCATGTTACAGTATTGTATCTTTCATCTCATATTATTTGTCAATCGAATGAAAAATTCACATATTTTTTGAGAAGGGTCATTTATTAAATATGACAAAACAAGCAGCAATATTGGAAACGAATGAACATGAAAAGTAGGATGATTGTTTTTACTATTTTATCTGTATATCAAAATTCATTACCAAAACATACGAGCACAAAAAAGACCCTAAAATTATTAAAAAAATAAAATTCAAACTGCAGCATTAGTGATAAGAAAGAAATTAAAACAAATTAATCCGTCTGATCAGTTGTTTTTATATACATCAATCTTGTACATTACGACTCTCAATTATTTTATTTTCAAAGGATAAAGTTTAATCCGTGTCTATGCAAATTGATACGTTTCCATTTGTATCTAGTACGTTAAATATATATTTACTAGACTCTCTTTATAGTTTTATTTATCAGCAGTGTAAGCCTCGTATTTTTTTTTTCTTTTATTTTCACATAAATTACAAGTTTTATCAATTACATATTAAATATTTCTTTTTCATTGATGCCATAATTAAGTTGAGCCACTTTTTGTAAAACATCTTTTAATTACATTTATGATTCATACGTAGATTACAATTTTCTTAGGTTTTCAGGATTTAAATTTCTTTGGTTTTTAAATTTTCTTTAGTAATACATAATGTGCTCCATTTTTTGATTAATTTAATTTACGTTAATATTTTTTAATCAACACAAATTTGTTGAAGTGGTAAATAATTTGATAATTAGACAACATTGATAAATATTTTGACAAAATTGACCAAGTATTATAATGCCACGGCAATAGATAGAAAGGCTAAAAGATAGTTTAGTGCCAGTGCTTAGATCGTGAAAGAAGAAAACGTTGACCATGGGAGATGTTGACGATTTTCAAGCACTGGTGAGAGATTTTAAATTGCGCACTTTGACCACTGTCGCTGATTGAAGATTAACTGAATATATATTTTTTTCAATGTATGTGCTTATTTTTTTCCAATACTTGTATTCCAAATTCATTAAAGACTAAATATGTTATAGTATTTTAAATATATTAGTTTAATTTTTGGCACACCCTGTTTTAATGTTATTAATAAATATATATATTTTTTAAATTTGTAATAGATGATTTTCAATGCCAATTTATCGGTATTCATATATTTATTAATATTTTTTTTATATATTAAAAATATTCATTTTAGATTATAATTGATATTAATATTAGTTTACATATAATATGATAAAATAGTATGTTACTAGTATATGTTCCATAATAATTTTTGAGGAGAAATGCTTGGATAGGACTCTGATCAATTCTTTTTCATTGTCTTCTTAAAATGCGGTCTGGAATCGTTTTGGTGCTTTGCCGAGGACAAAGTGCGTTGGGAAGTGGCCGTTCAATTTAATGTTGGTGCGGTCAGTCACATCGTTAGCGTATGGTCCTAAGGATCGTTTCTTTTTCGATACCATATATCGTTTTGTTCCAACTATAAAGAAGAAATGGAATATGGTTATTTTATTTTAATTCTAATGGTAGGTGATGCGATCATTCTTTATAAAGGTGTACAGCTGTGATGATGTATAAATTCTTATGTTGAGGAGTTGCGAAAATGTTAAAATCAAGGGAAAATTTTTATCGGCACTAAAATGATAAACTTTAGATCGAATACCAAGAAGGGCTTCATATTGGATAATTAAATTCATTATTATTATTACTAACTTTATTATGTCGGTGGTACGATAAGTTGTACTATAATCTTAACCATGTGTAGTGTTTAATGGTGGGCTGTAAAGCACATACTCTTACAGCGATGGTCTGCTGCCTCAGCAAGCTATAAGAGAATCGAGCTCAGCTGGATCGGCCTTGCCTGGCCACGCATATGCGTGTTGGCAGCTAGCTCTTGTTGTGTCGTACGGCGGGTTCTTTCCTTCTTCCTTCTAGCTTGGTTTTTGTTGCAGCTCTGAACAAAAGTTACCAGCTTCATGTTGGCTACACTTTTACAACTGGGAACAGGAAGCCAATTTATCTCTCTCTCTTGCAAACTGTGTGTCCAATGAAGTAGAATGGTTCCACGAGCTCCTAATCATTATATCAAGTCATTGATAAATAATATACACGTTCATTAGTTCAGTTAGTAAACAACAATTGTGTTTAACTTCGCAACCACGACATATTTGGCGACGAGGATTACGGAGAAATCAAGTAATTTGAAAACTATACCAACAAAATAGACGAATGCACGAAACAAATGTTGGACTCCATCACATAAATGCTCAGATCTCACGGCGTCCTAATAAGATCATTGGCAAGCAACATAAGCCCTGAGAGACGAGTTGTGAATAAGCACAATGATGATGTTCAGTAAATACATAGCCTCGCAAACCGGATTGTGAAATTTCACTTCAACTAAGAAGACGGAAAATATTTTCACACACTTGTTCAAGATGGACGGTGAAAGTTTAGATGAAGGAACAAAAAGAAAGCTTCTACTACGGAAATTGCACACTTTAAATCATGACAAGCATGTAAACTTTATATTACCCAAGAAAACTCGTGATTTTTCATTTGAGGAAACGGTTGCGAAGTTGAAGGGCATGTTTGGATCAAAGAAATCGCTTTTTAACATGCGCTTTGAATGTCTACAGCAACAAAAAAGAGGTTTGGAGGATTTTGTTGCATATAAATGCCGTAATTTTGATCTAAATATTAATTTGACAGCTGATCAATTCAAGTGTTTGTCATTTACAAGTGGCTTACGATCATCAGGCGATGCTTACATCCAGACCAGACTGTTATCCAAAATTGACGCAGATCCATCAATGACACTGGAAAAACTAATCACAGAAGCTCATCAAATAACGAACCTCAAAGAAGACACAAAGATGAGTGAGAGTCATGACGCACATCATCACCAAGAGGCTTCAACCGTCAACGCCAGTTTTGCCGGCACAAATGTAAGCGAATATTTTCATTAAGAGTACAATGATACAGAAGTGCAGCACAAAAAACACCAACGGTCACAATCAACACCCCAGGAAGCCGAATCTGAATCACCACACAGTAAAACACAAATCAGCGCCCCGAAAGCCATGCTGGCAGCACGGTAGCACGCACTTCGTAGCCGTCTGCACATAAAAACAGCATCGGTGCAGGGTATGCAACAAGGTGGGGCACAAGGAAGAGTACAGCGGCTGCAGTAGTGCCCCGTACAGCAAACAGGGAAATATCCATCATAATAGCAGACATTTGCCGCACTCAAAAGGTATTTTTTCAGTAAGCGGCGAGATAGTATCAAAGCGGAAATTCATCAATGTGAAAGTGAACAAAATTCCGGTGAAAATGCAGGTGGACACAGCCTCGAATATCACGATAATACACAGATCAGTTTGAATGCAGATCGGCAAACCTTCATTAACTCACACGAAGCAATCAGCAACAAGTGCATCTGGGCATTAGCTTATATTAGTAGCCGAATTTCAATGCAAGATGGAATTCAATTCCACTGTCTTATCAGGGAAATGTTTTGTAGCAAATCATAACAATCTGAATCTATTTGGAATATGTTGGATCGACAAATTTCACATTTGGGATCTGCCACTCAGTTCCATATGTAGCCGCGCGTCCATCAACAGCATCAGTACAGAGCAAAGGCTGACAACATTTGTTGCAACCTTTCCAGAAGTCTTAAAAGATAGTCTTAGACTATGCACGAAAATGCAAGTCACCTTGCATATCATATCTAATAAAAAGCTAGTGTTCAGAGCGAAATCACCAGTAGCGTGTGCAGCACTCAACCAAATAATGACGAAGTGGACCGTCTCGTAAATCACGGTATCATTACACCTGTGGATTTTCGAAACTGGGCCGAATCGATTGTCTGTGTAAGGAAAAGCAGTGGTCAAATACGAATATGTGCAGACTACTCAACAGGCCTTAATGACGCTCAGGTCATTTTGGAGGGACATGCAATCATCAATGCATGTAATCACTTTAAAAACATTAAGATCATCAGCATAAAGAAGACGTGGGGCATCTATTAAAGAGGGCAAGTCGTAAATGTATATGAGGAATAAAAGCGGCCCCAGGATGGATCCTTGAGGGACTCCAGTCTGTGGATAGAAGGAGTGAGATAACACTCCAAAGAGACATACTCTACATGAACGATTGTTTGCGTATGAGACAAGCCAAGAGAGCAAACAACCAGAAATACTATGTTGTGTTAGCTTTTTATACAGCCCGTTATGATTTACTTTATTAAACGCCTTGGTGAAATCAGTATAAACGACGTCAACCTGAAAGTGCTTCACCAACAATGTGAGTAAACTCATGTAGGTTCGTAGTCGTCGACCGACCTGGAAGAAAGCCATGTTGAGCAGGAGATATCGAGGAATATGTAAGTTCATAAATGTGATTATGAACTAAATGGTCTAGGATCTTCGGGAAACACGATAGAAGTAAGATTGGACGGTAGTTGGAGACACAAGAAAGAGGACCAGATTTATGAATTGTTGGCTGCGAGGAAAAACTCAGGAGGACAAGCTGGCGTTAAAGATAAAACTGAGAGGAACACTTAATGAAGAGGACAGAAATTTGATGAACACATTTGGAATTCCGTCAAGTCCAGAACCAATGCTTGTGTCAAGAGTATTAATTATGGACTCGATATCTACAAGGCTAACTGCAGGAGCACTATCAGCCAGAGGGAAATGAAGAGGGAAATCATAAGAAGAATCAGATGCTGAAAAGGAAGTTATAGTGGAAAAGAAGTCCGCAAACAAGTTGGAAATGGATTCCAGTGTTGAACAGTGCTTATCATTCCAATATATGGTGCTATGAAAATGCGAGGAGGACTTTAGATGATTAATATATGACCAGAATGATTTTGACTGGTTGGAATGAAGTGACTGCTCTATGTGCGTAAAGTAATTTTTCCTTGAACTTTTAATAAATAATTTCGCGGAGGCACGGGATCTAGAGTCTTCATTATAAGAGTCAGAATGACCAATCAATATACGCTTTTGGTGAAGTTTATTCTTAATCTTTAAACCTTCTAAGATGTTACGGTTGAGCCAAAGTGGCTCCGAGCCGTTTTAGACCTACATAGTGATGTAAATTGGCAGATAAGCGAGTCGAGGTGCGAATAAAAGTTAGTAAGAGCTGGTAGCGTCGACACCGATATATACATGGATCCACCTGAACTCTTGGAAAAGATGCTCGAATCGATAGTCGTCAGAGAAAAGGACCAAGAACTCGTTGAGAAGACCAATTAAAAAATGGCGATAAAATCTACAAACTTAAGAAGGTTCTTAATGGTTTGCGCCAGTCTGGTAAACAATGGCTACAAAACTCAGCGAAACTATCCAAGACCTCACCTGCGCATCCATAAATGCAGACCCATGTATATACGTCGACAAACAAAAATAAATATTCATTCTTGTTTACGTCGATGACATGATTATCGCCTCCAAAAATGACACTGAAGTTCACAAAATCATAGACAGACTGGAAGGAGAATTTAAGATCAAGAACCTTGGAGAGGCAACATATTGTATCGGCATCGAAATTAATCGCCAAAACGACAACATATTTATCGCAATCTGGCTATATTCGAAATATTTTCCATCATTTTAGGATGACTAATTGCAAACCCGCGCGTACCCCACTCGCAACTGGAACTAACTTTCGACGATGAAAATGTGAACACAGGAGAAGCAGTCCCTTTTCGCGAACTTATCGGTGCGCTCATGTACCTTGCCATGGGAACTCATCCTGGTATTTAATGTGCAGTAAGCAATTTGAGCCAATATACGAACTGTCATAAGAAAGTCCAATGGACCGCCGGCAAAAGTATTCTAAGATATCTCGCTGAAACAACGAATCACGGCTTATGTTTTAAAAGGACTAACCAAGAGCTCATCGGTCACGTGAACTTTGACTGGGGAGGATGCACAAAAGACAGGTGCTCATACAGTGTTCATCCTTGTTGGATCGTCTATTTCTTGGGAATCGCGAAAGCAACGGACAGTTGCGCTATAATCCACATAAGCTGAGTACATGGGACTTACAGATGTAGCAAAGGAAGCAGTTCACCACATCGGGTTGTTAAAAGAACTTGGGTTCAGCGAACTCTCCGATGTAATCATGTACAACGAAAAATAAGGTGCCGGGAAACTTGCCCTCAACCCAGAATTCCATGCTCGATTCAAGTACATAGATATCCAATATCACTTCATCCGGCAGGCTCTACAAGAACATCCAATCGAAGTCCGTTACACCTAGGGAATTTAATCCCGGGATCCCGGATTTCTGGGATCCCGACCATTTTACAGGCTTAAAAATTTCGGGATTTTATTCAGTTAATCCCGAGATTTACGGGATTGATTAATCATTTTTGAACTTTTTATAAATACGCTGCTTAAAATGAGCTCCTCCGCTTTCACCTACAATTTGTCCACTCTTTTGTTTTTGGTTGTTTTACTTGTTTAGTTTTTCCCAGTCAATTCAATTAGTTTTGAGCGCGGTGACGATTAAGCATATTCACGATGTCCAAACAGATTCGACTAGTTTATGTGTTGCCTGACAATCGAGCAGATTAAGTGGAAAAGTACAAAAAGGAAGTTTCTTTTAAACGTTGACATTGTTCTTGGTAGGAATTCTTTCCAAATACGATTTTTTCCGCTATTTTGCATTTCCTGTTAATTTCCCCAGTTGATTCGATTAGTTTTTGAGTGCAGTGGAATGTGGATTCAAATGATGATCACGAAGATTTTAGATCTTAGTTTAATTTATCGAATCAAGCCATTTTTGGGATTTGACGATCGACCACAATATTAAAAACGTGGTTAAAAAACTTCTTCGAACAGCTGTTCTGTTCAAAATATCACCTATGAAGAATGATACAATTCTTCGAATATATGTACAGCAAGAACATAGAAAAGAGCTAATCTTGTTGCTTGACTGTAAGACGAGATGGAACAGCCTCTTCATAATGCTTGAATGCTTTATTCTTTTAAAGAATAGCGTTCAAAAAGCTCTTATAGACCTGAATAATCCAGAGATTTTCGATGAATCTGATTTAGATATCATAAATGAAATAATCAATGTCTTGGCGCCAGTTAAGCTATCCGTAGAAGCATTTTGTCGTTCTGACGCAAATTCGTGCACGGCTGATGCAACTTTAAAGTTTCTTTTTAAACACTTGAGTAGCAATGAGTCAATTATTGCGACTAGATTGAAGTCACATTTGTTAAAACGCTTACAGCATCGCCGACGCAATGAATAAAGTGGCGTGTTAAATTATTTACAAAATCGTCACAATGAGAGTAGTTGTTTAGATGATGATGTAAAATATTTATTTTCATGTCCAAGCAAAGTCCAAATTAAAAAACAGATAATTTCATTATTTGAAAGGTTGAATACTACTTTTTGTGTAAGTAGTGAAGAAAATTATCCTAAGACGCCAATGGAATCGACATCTTACAGTACGGCGACTTTAACATTGAAAGATAAGATTTAGCTAGAAATCAACAATAGTATGAAAACATTAACTCCTGAGGGCATCAAAAAAACAGACTTTTCAAAATTGATGAAGCAAAAAATGGCTGTTTTTGAAGCAACTAAAACTTTAGGTCACAATTTGGAACAATTTTATAATTATTTGTTGACAATACCTCCGACTACATCGAGGCGGAACACGCTTTCTCAGCGTCTGCTTGTATGTGCAATAAATTGAGAACTAGGCTTGGGGACGAAACATTGGATGCGTTAGTTTTTCTAAGATTTTATTTCCGCAATGCAAATAAGATGTAAAAGGTTAATACCTTAAATTTACCTCGTTAATTTAATAATATTAACCGTGATATCTGGAACACATTTTTTTTTTATATTACAGATGAAAATTCAATAAGTTGATTTTAGAATGTCAAACATTAATGTGCTTATGAGAGTAATTGACTAACTTAAGTTGAAACCGAATTTTGTGAAATTAAGTGACAAAGTATTACATCTGAAAACTTTATGTAATGATAACAGTTGATATAAGTAGAAAAATAATGCATTTACTAAGGACATCTAAGATTCGACAGGAATACTCCTGGAGGCTAGCATTCTTTGGGGAGTTCCGCCCCCCCACGTACCGAGGAAATTCCTCCAGTACGTTCGAAGTTCACACCATTGGGTTGGTGGTGTACGTTCGGGTGAGACGGACTCCCGATTAGCGCTGGTCTGGCTCTGAGCACTTGTCCCCATAAGGGCTTGTGCCAACCCTCGCATGGCCTCCCTGCTCTGCAAAGATAACCATGGGACCAAAAAGGCGACTACACAAACGAACGGAGATAGCGGCTCCGAGGGGGACCCAATAAAACTGGAGCAACCAAAAACATATAAAAAAAAAACCAAAAAAGAAATAAAAAATTATGACGGCGACGCAACCAGCAGTTGCAGCCACGATGTTAACAGTACATCGAGAGCGGTACTAACCATGAAAAAAACGACGAATAATACAATTACAGTGAAGATGGACGAAAAACGGAGATTAGCATACAGTTTGGTTCAGACTGAGATTCCTGCAGCGTTCGGGCTCAGCAAAAAAATTATGCGAACGCCAGAGCGTCCTATTAAGGAAAAGCGGGATACTCTGCAGGACGCTTCAGGTGTTCGAGCGGTGGAAGATCATATAAAGAGCATCGAAAACCTGATGGTCACTGTTGCGATCGTTACTGAAGCGACCGATGCAAGGGTTGCAAATCCCGACATAGTAAAGAAACATCCTGAAGCCAGTGAGATTACGGCATGAAATGCAACGAGTGACCAGACAAATAAAGCGACGTTGTGTGATTGCACCGCCAACGTCGAAAATGTAACGGAAGTATTGCATTCGGAAACGGAAAGCGATAACCTCTCCCAAGGATGGTTGCAAAGTACAATTACCGCCCAGCGATACGAAGAAGAAAGGCTATTCCGAAAAGCGGGAGATGTTCTGAAAAGAATACAATCTGCATGCGACTCCCCAAAAATCAGCAAAGCAGTAAAGGTTGGGCTCCTTGAACTAGAGGGGCTCCTTGATCGCATAGGGCACTATCGGAGGAGCTGGTTAAGGAACGAAGACAAGCAGAAGGCTAAAGAGGGATTGGGGGCGAAATCTAAAGGCGACATGCATATAGCTCCACCATTCAAAATCAATAAAAGAATGGCGTCTAGCCCAATCGAAGGAGATCAGGATAAAAGAAGGAAGGAAGAGGCACTTGATGGGCGTGGAGCACCAGATCACAGGTTCCAGATAGTGCTTACAAAAGGAGCGAAGAAAGCCGCAAAGAAACTCCTTCAAAAAGAGCCAGAAAGTAAAGTTCGTACTGACGCCAAATCAGAAAAAGGACCTGATGTAAGACCCCGGCAGCAGGCACTGCTCGTAAAGCCCCAAGATGGCCGATCCTACGCGGAGGTACTGCGGGACATTAAGGGAAACGTAAGGCCCGAAGACACCAACACTATAATTAAAGTAGTACGACCAAAGCGGTCGGGCCATATACTGGTCAAATTCAGAGCAGAGGCCGGCAATAAGGAAGCATTCTACAACGCAGTAAACAAAGTCCTCGGCAAAAGCACAACTATAGCCTCGCTTGAACCGATGGCAACGATCGAGATAAGAGACATTGACTACGTGACGGATCTGGCCGAGATAGAAGAGGCCATCAAAAGGGAGTTCCCTAGCGTATGAAGGATCAAAGGGAGACTGACACCAGAAAACAACAGGGAGCAACGCATGGCCATAGTTGACTTGACTGAAAAGGACGCCGAACAATTCTTGAACAAGGGCAAAGTAAGAGTAGGGTGTGTTGTCTGTAGGATACGGCGAAGAGCAACGCCTCTTCAATGTTTCAAATGCCTTGGCTATGGTCACACCGCACAAGTATGCAAAGGACCCGATGCGAGTTCCCTATGTTACAAATGCGGTGAAATGGGACATAAAAGAAAAGAGTGTACGGAGGAGGCACACTGTATTCTTTGCAAGGATGCTGATCCAAGACCTGATTTTGGACACGACTTGGGATTAGGAAAATGTTGGGTATTTCAGGACGCCCTAGCCAAGGCAAAATCAGAACTTCGATGACCCGCATCCTGCAGCTAAACCTACACCGCAGTTGAACCGCCCAAAATCTGCTTGAGAAGTTTGCCAGGGACATGAAAGCCGACTTCTTGCTGCTGAGTGAGCAACACCATGATAAAAGTTCTGCATTATGGTATTCTGACGAAACTGGTACTGCCGCCTGCTGGATTCGGAACAGTGACTTCCAAGCGGAGAGTTGTGGACGGGGGGAAGGTTTCGTGTGGGTTCGGTGCTCAGGGACCATCTTCTTCAGTGTGTAGGTAACGACGAACGAATCGATATCATCTTTCCAAGCCAAACTTAATGCTCGGGAGGGCTGTCTCGAACGCAGAGGGCAAAGTGCTTGTTGGGGGAGACTTCAACGCTAAAGCAATCGACTGGGGCATGCCTCAAACGGATCCGCGGGGAAAACGAATCCTAGAAATAGCGGCTAGGATGGCCTCGTCGTACTAAACTCCGGAAATACGCCGACTTTCCGCCGTATTGGCATTCGCCTCGGAGTCCTTAGTACCGAGGATACACAATTGGAAAGTATTGGAGGACTACTCAGCCAGTGATCATCAGTGCATTCTGCTT
Organism: Odontomyia ornata; assembly: GCA_963969285.1. Classification (NCBI taxonomy): domain Eukaryota; kingdom Metazoa; phylum Arthropoda; class Insecta; order Diptera; family Stratiomyidae; genus Odontomyia; species Odontomyia ornata. The sequence goes on along the minus strand of OZ017740.1, from coordinate 17,590,617 downwards.
GAGATATGCGATGTTGTCTCCCGACATCCGTACTGTCGGCTTTCTACAGCTGGATGGAACATCGGAAGAAGTCGAGAGGTTCGTCAAGGTATTCACAGCAGGGGAGCCACTGCAGGGAGCTTCGGAGGGGACGGAAGAACTGGCAGCTCAAGAGGTGGTGAACTCTACTATGAGCATCATTACGATTGCTTGCTGCGCTTCTATGCCCCGTGGAAGACCCCGGCACGCCAAGCCATCATTGTACTGGTGGTCTACTGAAATCACTGAAAAGCGAAGGGAGTGTCACAAGCTTCGACGTGAGGATCAACGGGTGCGGAACCGTGACGAGGCATGCAACTGGTTGGCAGCATATATGTCGTTCAGGAAATACCTGCGCAAATTGATCAACAATAGCAAGGCTCGCTGCTGGCAAGACCTAGTGGACAATGTGAACAAGGATGGCGACAAGCTAGTTATGCGGAGGCTTGGTGCCCTACGGAAGCCTTGTATACATGACGCGGAAAAGATGGACGCGATAATGCGGGGACTCTTCCCTGCCCATCGCATCCGTGTTGATGCTGTCCATAGTGAGACAGCAGTCGAGTGTCCACTCTTTACACATCCGGAACTGGAGGAGGCAGTTCTCTCATTGAAAGTGAGGAAGGCTCCAGATCCAGATGGTGTTCTGGCTGGGGTGTTGCAGCTCGTCTATCACCATTGTCCTGACTTACTGCTCAGCGCATTCAACGATCGCCTACGGGACGGGGGTTTCTCGGTATGATGGAAAGTGGCGAGGCTCGTGCTGGTTAGCAAGGGGAAGTGAAATCCCGAACCACCGTCTGCATACCGCCCGTTATGCATGCTAGACACGGCTGGGAAAGTGCTAGAGAAACTCATCAAGGGAAGGCTCATTGAAGCAATTCATGCTGCTGGGGACCTATCTCCTCGGCAGTACGGCTTTAGAGCAGGACGTTCTACCTGCAGAGGTGGTGAATGCGGTCCGAAAGGCAGAGGCATATAGTTGCACCAAGCGATGGATCGTCCTGTTGGTGACACTTGACGTCAGGAACGCGTTCAACTCCGCTAGATGGGTGGATATTCTGGATACGATGGAAAACTCTCTTCAAGTTCCAGAATATCTACTGCGGTTTTTGAGGAACTGCCTAAAGGACCGAAGCCTGCTCTACGGCACGACACAGACCAACAAAGGATGGAAATTACATCGGGTGTTGTCCAGGCATCTATCCTTGGTCTGGATCTGTGGAACGTGTCTTACGACGGGCTACTGAGACTTGAGAGGACAGATGAGTCACGCTTGGTCGACTATGCGGATGATGGTCGCTGGACGCGCTGTTGAACAGGCGCAACTTAGCTAGGTATGCTAATGCGCCAAGTGAGGGACTGGATGACTGCTAAAGGGATCAGTTTAGCACTGGAGAAAACTGAAGTGGTCATCTTGACAAAAAAGAGAATCCCTAGAGTAAGGATGATCAGTATCGGAGATATACGAATCGAATCAAAGCCAGCGGTGAAGTACCTGGGGCTACTGATCGACTCGAAGATCAGTTTCTCTGAGCAAATCAGGGCAACAGCTGAGAAGGCTGCTTCGGGAATATCGGCTCTGAGTCATAGGAGGACCCAGCCCGTCAATAAGACACCTCTTGATGAGTGCTGTAGGCTCAGTGCTACTGTACGGAGCAGAGGTATGGGCGATGCTCTTAGTAAGGAGGTATACCGAAAACGTTTGGCACAGGTACAGAGAAGAGGAGCACTGAGAATTGCATCTTCATATCCGACATTCTCTGATCCGGCGGTGAGAGTTATTGCAGGCGTGATACCTTTCGCCCTCCTTGCTAGAGAGTGCCGCGCTATTTACCTGCGCCGAAACGAGGATGCGAGGGAGATGGTTGTCCGCGCGGAGAGACAGCACTCGCTCAACGATTGGCAGCAGCCTTGGGTGAGTTGCACGAAGGGAAACCGTGGCTTAATCGAAGGCATGGTGTGACTGACTTCTATCTGACCCAGCTTTTCTGCGGGCATGGGTGTTTTCAGTCTTACCTGCACAAGATAGGTAAGTCACGGTCTACCGATTGTCGGTTTTGCCCAGGAGAGGAGGACAATGCCTGCCACATATTTTTCGAGTGTACAAAATGGGTCGGGTTGTGAAGGGAACTCTACAGGGAGACGGGTAGCTCACCCCGGATATTATAGTTGCGCTGATGCTCGAATCAGTTAACAAATGGAACCAGGTGGCATATTTCGGGCAGTCCTAAAATATAAAAGGGACTTACAGCAGCCTGGGGCGCTGGGGCTGGGGGATCGCTTTTCTGGCACTTCCTCTTCCCCTCTCCCCTCCCGCTAGAAGAGGGATTCTCCAGCTTGAAGGCGCCTCACGGCGCAGCAAAACGCGACCTGGCCCAAAGTAATGTGTCAAACGGTTCCAGGCTGGGTTCTCAGGTTGACAGGGGAGGTGTTTAGTGGGAAGTCCAGTCGCCTTCTTGCGAGCATGGGAGTCCCACACTCTTTGCAAAAATGGCATTCACCTCCCTACCACAAAAAAGGACATCTAAGATTAGTTGAATTGTTTTTTCATTGCGAGCTTCAAGGTTTTATGTAAATAATTTGTTCGTCTATTGTAAGAGATTTATGTTGATCTGTTTTGTATTGAATTTTCCTGCATTTGTGTTGATTATGTAAACATAAGATAATGAAAAAAGTTGATTATCCCGGGATCCCGGGACCATCTAGATACAATCCCGAAATCCCAGGTATGGAAAAAGGATCGGGATTGAATTCCCTAGTTACACCCCAACCAACGAGATTATAGCTGGCATCTTTACAAAATCTTCAGCGCCATCGGAGCATCCAAAATACATTTTGGGACTCGGAGTTGCTGACATGACACTCGATCGGAGTTCGACTAGGATATATGTTATAATATATATTCAACTCTTTCACTCCGCTCTCATCTTTTTATTCACACACACACAAATCTTTTGTTATATTAATTTTTCACTGTAGTAAGCCTGAATTTAAACGCATCTGACGTGTATAATTTAACTTCGCTAATTTTTTGGCTTGAGTCGGTATTCCTCGCCTTAATTTTTTTGGGCTCCTGCGTTAACAGGTTGTAACGTAAATGCGTGGTTGCACCGCTGTCTACATACCAAGTATAAACATGCAAAATGTTGTTGTAGGTACGTGAATAATGTTAGCTTTCGTATTAGTCCTTTTGGCATATGGATCTTACACTGCGTTTTCCATGCCGCATGTGAGGTCTTGCATTTCTTGACATGCCCAATTAGCAAAGCAGTGATATTTATGATGGTAGTCGCCAAAGCCTTATCGTCTTTTACTTTCCATGTCGCAGTGCCTGCTTCTTTTTCATTGAGCTGTTTCACTGCACCTGATGCGTCATCTTACAGCTCTTGGTGAGCAAGCACACTTTTTACTTGTATGCTCCACGAGTCGTGAATTCTCAATATTGAAAAGAGAACTCATCCTTTTCAATTTAATTTATTAAATGCGTCACATACGTTTCAATTAAAACTTGGTTTTCAGGCTTTCAAATTTCTGGGCCCATAACCTGTTGGAACTTCTTATTCAGAATAGCAAAGAATTTAATTTTAAATTAAAGAAGTTTTATTACAACTATATTAACTCATTGAAGTTCAGAAAACAAAGAGTACGAAAAATTGACAGGGACGACGGATGCGCATAATACAGCCTTTTCGCTATATTTTATAAAATATTAAATCAAAGCAAAACACAAAAGAAAACCGTTCCATTTATAAAGGGATAAATATATACGAAACAGAAAGGAATATATGAGTTGCTCCAGGGCTGCAATTTAACAAATATGTACAAAATGAAAAAAATATTTTTAACTCGTCCATTACGATGTGGATGCTCAAAAAGCTAGCGAATTATCGTAAAATTTGTTCGGAATTTCACTGATTATAAAATTTTAAAGATTTTATACACATCTTAAGATTACACACCACTTATTCTTTTAAACATCTGTCTACACTTCGAGTGGTTCACCAATATAAAAAGCTCTTAATAGTAAGCAACTTACATCTTTGTGATGGTTTTGGTGGCTTCACGATGTCGTACAATGGAATGGAGTCCAAGTTGTAAGGAGATGAAACAAAGTTCGAAGGATCAGCAAACAGTTCCTCATTTTCATCATCAAGCATGGGTGAGTTATATGGGCCCATATACTGTCTTGGGTAATCTCCGTAGTTATCTTCGTTCTCATTTTCAAATCTTGATCGCTCTCCGGCTTCAACCAATGCCACCAGTGCTAACATATCAGCCGGCGTCAGTTTGGAATCACGTTTCGGCCTGAAATAATAAAATTCGTAGATATTATTCTTTAATTTCCTGATTATTATTATACGAGTATCTAAAATAATTTTAAAGCAAGCAAGGAAAAGGCACGAAGCTTGTCTATTGTGTCTGAAGTTATATTCTAAAAACTACAACGATTTGCAGGAGAATGGTTACGATGCATCCTGATGACCAGACTGTATTTTCATGTCTTCCTCAGCATAAGATTTTTCCATTCTTTTGTTATTTGCACAGAAACGGACTTTAAAAATTCTCTCACGTAAGCTTTTAGATTCACAGATTTTCCTTTGAAACCGCACCGCCATAAAGGAAGAAAATAATTCTACCAATGCAATCCTAACTAGAACATATTGTCCTTACATACAAGTATAACCGCGACAAGTATAAACATCTCTGGAGAGTATTTACAGCGTCTGTTAATTTCACGAATGGCTTCATAACATTATGAACAGTAATCTCGGCTGAGTTATGGCCTTTGAATGATAGTCCTCCATTACAACCACTCAAGAGACCACAAGAAAATATATAATTCTTTCACACTACGTACACCCTGAACGCAGTCCTTACGCTGGTATTTTATAGTTTCCAAGTGGGAAATATCAATTACAATGAAAATTCCATTGCGCTATATTAGAAAATACGACTTGGCTTATATTTTCATAAGAAATTTAATCTTTATTCTATTTAATTTCATTATTCTGATTAATGTTCAAAGATATATTAGAAAAATTGTTATACGGGTTCAATGTTCGTTGCTTGGAATCTTCACCTATTAGGATATTCACGGAGAGAGAGAATTTCCTAGAAGGAAATTTGATTTTCGTCATTTTTTTCGTGATGCGAAAATATTCTTTTTTATGAGTATGATTGTTGTCAAGTACAGGATGTCATCAAAAGATGATACCATTGTATTGGGTCTTAGTTGTTCTCGGAATTGTTGCTTTTATGTCGCGTCTCAGGGGTTAATGGATGTAATTTAGCACGAGTTCCATAAAAAATTGTTGAAAGAAAGGTAATAAGGTTAGTTTCTGGGGAAATATTGATTATAAATGAAAAATAGATTATATTGTCCTTGCTGGTGGAAGTGCTAAATTGTTCAAATGGCAAATGTGCAGTTGAAAGAAAACGTTTTAAAACTACGAGTACTAGTTAGGCGCATTAAAATGGAAAGCAAATAACAGGATTATATAAATTATTATATATATTGTATATAACAGATATTTTAAATTGATTGATTACTCGAAACATGCAATATAAAATCAAGATGTGTAGTAATCGAGCAGTCATACAAGCAAACTGCTCGAAAGCCTTTCTATCTCCTATCCAACATTTTAATGGCGGATTTCGAAAAAATGTGTAATTATTTCCCTTGTAATCGTAATTTGTAGAATAATTTTTCTTCTTCATATTATTATTAAATGTAATTTTATATTAATTTTCTTTATATTAAATGTAACTTTATATCAATTTTCCTCTCTAGTAAATTTTAAACGTTAACTTTAATTATAGTCTTCATAAGATTTAACTTTCATTACCATCTAGATTTTTCATTTTTCTCTACTTAATCGATTTTCTTGAAAAAATTTAAATCTGCTCATTAAAATTTAGGATATGGGACCACTGATTTAGTGCAGTCCAACGGTGTATTACATCACGGAATGCATTCGAGTTCGGCTGAGTGGGCAGCTGATTGGATTTTTACCAGTAGCGACACGGGAGAAAGGGAAAGAAAGAAAAAATTTGGACGGATGGGGAGTCTGGGATGGACCTTCACGGTGGTCACGTCACGACGCGAGTATAAAAAAGGAGTCGACGGGAGATCTGGGAAACCGCAAGCACGGCGGCCGGGGATGTCACCATGGCAAGTTGTACTGTTCGTCGAATTTAAGCGGTACTTGAATCCATTGGAAATTTAAACTAACGCTGGAGTGTATAGATTATCTTAAAACGATATTGTGCAAATTGTAAACACTTTGCTAGTAGTGTGGGTCAATAAAAAGTGGAATAAAATTCAAATGTTCCATGAAAATGTATGATCCTTGTGTTTTCGCTTGGGTATGCAAAGGTTTCTCCCTCCCTTAAACCATCTGTCGAAAAGTTATTTTTTGGTCCCAGATATAATCAAGTCCTCAGCGGATTTTTTCAAACCCTACCCTCGCGACGGCATACTTACCCTGCACCTCATTTCCCGCTGAAAAGCAGAACTATTGGAAAGGAAAGTCTATCTTTTTCGTTAGTAATTCATTTTGTTATTTAAATATCCATGAATAAATTTGAATACATAAATCTTATTACACTTTTTCTTTCGATAATATGTGCAAAATATTTAGGTGGCGTGATCCTAGAGGTATAAGACATATAAAGTGTGTATCCGTGTGTGTTCCAACTTTTTCTCACTGTTTGTAAAGTGTAAAAGCTGTGTCAACTTGAACATTCGAATTATTTATAATGCTGTCAAATAGAAGTAATGAAGACATGGTTTTCAGAAACAAAAGTTTACTTTCAAGTGTAGTCATAAATTCGGAAAAACAAATAGTCTACAATAATTGTCTATACCTTAAAATCGCTCCGAAAATTATTAAAATACTATCGTTTGAATGATAGCCAATATAAGCAATGAATCCTGAACATAAAGCATTTCTAGACAAAGTTCAAGAATTAATGATTCACTACTATAGTAAATTGATGCATGGATGAATTTGCTATTTATTCATGAGTTTCGGACACGGTTGATGCGCATGGGCCTCTATTTTATCTTATACCTCCATGGGCGTGATCGATAAGTTATCAATTAACGCTAAATGAAATTGAAAAATTATATACGATGACATTTCAGTTTCTTTTTACACTCTTAACTTTGCAATAATTTAAGGATCTTTAGCACTAAATTTGTACAATATCATTCTGTTAGTTACGGTGTGGGACCTTATTAAAATATTTCTCCAAATTAACGATAAAACACAATAATCGCTTGAAAACAAGAATTCCGTCAATTGCGCACATTCCAATCGCCAATCTGAGCTAGTCAAAAACCCGATTTAATAAAAATTCACGTTTCTATTAAAATTTGTATACAAAATCATAAAGTTTATACAAGTGCGACTGAAATATGCTTCGTACGCACAAAGTTGGTGTTGTGTATTAAATAAAAAGGCACGCATTTTGATACTCATGTTCAATCACAAAAATTAGTCTTTATTAAGGAACGACTAAATTCAGCTGTCACTTGCACAAGAAGAAGATTGAAATAGAATACATGGAATGGAATGTCAGATTTAACTAGGGTTGCCAGAACCATTATAATTAATACATTACAGTCTCCCACGCTTAATGGAGTTAATGGTCGCTTAGATGAGCAGGTAATCTCCTAATCCTGTTAGATCTTCTTAAGCTGGATTCTTGGTTCTCTACTGCTTGGGGTGTCAACTGTGGTTCAAAAACTGTTTCATCTCTTTGGTTGGCAACACTTCGCTCTATGAGTACCTCTTCTAGTCTTGGATTTTCATGAACAGGTTCCTCTTGAAACGTTACGGTCTTCTTTGGTAGTTCTACTCCCGATTTGTGCAGTTGGTTTATGTGGCGCTTTAATTCGTATCCATTGTCAAGCTTTATTTGATAATGAAGTTGGCCAAATTTTGCTTTTACTACACCAAACTTCCAAGTAGGCTTATTACGCTCGTACCATCGCACTTGTACTCTGTCACCTACACTTATCTGACGAATTATAGGTTAAATTGAAGCTGAAGTTCGTTCTTGATGCGGGCGGATAGCATCTAGTTTAATACGGATATCACGGCCAAGGTATAATTGTGATGGACTCCGACCACATGCTAGTGGTGTAGCACGATAACGTAAAATTATTTGCTGCACTTTGATGTTCAGTGGTAATTTATCTTCTTCCATCGCGTCTAATTTAGTTTTCAAGATTTGCACATACCTTCCGCTAAGCCATTTGTAGCTGGATGTCCGGGGGCTATAAATTTTTGAATAATTCCATTTTCTAAACAATAATTTTTGAACATTGTGCTCTGAAGAATTGTGGCGTTGTCTGAGACGATGACTTGCGGTAGACCATGAGTAACAAATATATCTTGAAGTAATTCTATGGTTTTTTCACTTGTTGGGGCACTTCTAATGATGCGTATTTCCGGCCATTTCGATTTAGCATCTACCAGTACCAGGAAATAATGGTCTTGAAATGGTCCAGCATAGTCAATGTGCACTCTTTGAAAATTTTGATCCGGTTCTTCCCAGTGATGTGTTGAAATCTTTGGAGGGTCTTTTCTTACTTTTGCACAGCTTGAACACGATTTTACTAACTGCTCTATATCCGAATCGATGCCTCTCCAAAAGCAATACTTTCTTGCCAGCTGCTTCATTTTGACAATGCCGATATGTGTGTGTGATGGAGTTCTTTTAAAATTTTGAAACGAAGACTCATTGGAATAACAACACGATTTCCTCTAAAAATTACACCATCTTGAACAGTGTACTCGAAATCAGTTTTCCTACCTTCAATCAAGTCTCGTTTAAATACTGAAAGTTCAGGGTCACGCTCTGTTTCTTTTGATATGGTTGTAGCCGTAATTGAAAATGTTGATATTTCGTTTATTGTTTGATCTTGAATATTTTGAATTTCCTCATCTAAAAAATGTTTAAAATTTGATTTATCGTTAATTGGTGCTCTCGATAGACAGTCTACATTGACGTTATTTTCGGCATTACGATGTTGTATCTGATAATTAAACCCTTGCAAAAATGATGCATATCTGAGAAGTCTAGCTGAAGTCATAGCTGGTGTTTTTGCATTTTGATGGAAAATTCTAGATAATGGGCGATTATCTGTCAACAAGGTAAATTCTCTTCCATACAAATACATAAAGAGTTTGTCAACAGCGAAAATTATTGCTAAAGCTTCTCTGTCTAATTGACTGTAATTTTGTTCTGCTTTTGTCAACGCTCTTGAAACAAATGCAACAGGACGTGCATTTCCATCAACAATGTGGGACATTACTGCTGCTATTCCTGTTGGGCTTGCATCGCAGGCCAACGTAACCGGTAAGTTTGGATCGTACGGAACCAAAACTCTATCTTCCTGTATTTCTGATTTCAGTTTTTGAAAAGCTTGTTCACATCTCGGTGTCCATATAAATTTTTTATTTTTTTCTAGAAGCTGACGTAAAGGAAAAGTTTTTGTTGAAAGGTCTGGAAGAAATTTCGCGTAATATGTTATCATCCCGAGGAACCTTCATGTGTCTTCCATGTTTTATGGACGCGGTAGGTCTACTATGGCACGTATTTTATCTGGACATTTTAATATTTTGTTGTAACTGATGACATAACCTAGATATTTGATCTGTTGTTTGAAATATTCGCACTTGTTCTTATTTACATGTAAATTATATTTGCTTAATCTTTGAAAACATTTTATTAACCGATGCTCACATTCCGCTAGAGTTGATCCATAGATGACAATATCATCGAAATAGGAAATTGTTCCTTCAAGGCCTTGTAGAATTTGGTCCAAAATACGATTGAATTCATTTGATGCAGTCTTGATACCAAAAGATAACCTATTAAATTGATACGTTCCTCGGTGTGTGGAAATGGTTTGTATTTCTTTGCTCTGCTCATCAACCATTACATGTAAATACGCCTTGTATAAATCGAGCTTACAAAAATATTTTGCGCTTTTTAATTTGTTAAAAATTTCGTCGATTCTACGAATTGGATAGTGCGCTGCCTCTAGTTGAGGATTTACAGCCACCTTATAGTCGACGCAAAGTCGAACATTGCCATCGGCTTTGGGTATTACAACCAATGGTGAACCCCAGTTGCTTGTATTTACTTTTGTTATTATACCGTCTTTTTCTAAATTATCTAACTCACGTTCAACTTTTTCCCGTAGAGCGAAAGGTACTTGTCTTTCTTTCAAAAATATTGGTGCTGCTCCGTCTTTTAACTTTAAACTACAAACTAAATTCGGAATACATCCCACATTTTCTTCAAAAATATCAGAAAATTGTTGTTTTATTTTTGATATTGAATTGATCTTATCAACAGCATGTTGATCGATTTCTATTTGGTCGATTTCTGATAAATTAATTTTCAAGTGGCGAATCCATACACGTCCTAAAAGTGCTGAACGATCTGCGGCTACAACGTACAAATCTTCTTTAGAGGTTTCGCCCTTACATTTCACATTTACACTCACTACACCCAATGGCATAAAAACGTCATCCGTGTATGATCGAAATGCTATGTTAGTTCTTCGTATAGGAGTATTTAGCTTTAATTTCTCAAAGTCATTTTGTGGTATTAACGTATACCCGGCACCTGAGTCAACTTCAAACTCTTGCTCCTTTCCTTCAATGTAAACGTTTGTATAAAATTTTTGCAAATCTGTTATTGGAACAGCTATTTTGTTATAGATGTCGAAAATTTGGTTTACACCAAATTTATTATCGGCTGTAATCGAAAATGACTCGATAGCATTTGAGTTGTTGTTGACTTTACTTGTTCTTTCTCTTGATTTACTTCGCCGCACTCTATCTTTGATACAGACCTTTTGTACATGCCGAGCTTTTCCACACGAAAAACATTTTAATTTATTTTTGTTAGTTTTGCACTCGGTTGATAGGTGATTATTGCGGCCACATCTAAGACAAAACCCTTCTATGCCCAAATCGCTGTAGTTTACTCGTTTTGATGAATTTGATGTCCTGCTTCTTGACATGTTGCGATTACGATTGTTAGCAACACGACGATTGTCAACATGTTGACGTACTTGAAAAACATTACTTGTTGAACATGTTGCGCTGTTTTCAATCATTTTGTTGTTAATTTTGGCTGCTTCCAAAGTTGTTGCCTTATTGACGATTTGCGAAAAAGAAAATTCTGGGTCTTGAAGAAGTTGCTCCCTGATGTACCCGTCGCTAAGTCCTCTGATGAATTGTGATCTCAGAAAAATATTTGAAACTAATTTACCACATTCACACTTAAAATCGCATTCTGTTGCACGGTTTTGTAATGCTGCTACAAAATCTGATATAGATTGTTCACTGTCCTGTACTTCGGAAAGAAATTTGTGTTGCTCCACTAAAATGTTCTTCCTTGGACAGAAATGCGTTTCCAATAACTCTATTATTTCGTTGTATTTAAGTTCATTAACATTTTTCGGCGCTGCTAATGTTGTTAAAATGGCGTACGTCGTCGATCCAATATATTCTAGAAGTAATTTTGTGCATAATTCTTTGTTGTCAAAGACCTTTTTGATTTGAAGATGAATTTCGAGACGCTCTTTATACATTCGAAATGATTCTTTTTTAGGGTCGAATGAGTCGAAGTTTGTTATTATGTTGATGCTGGTGCTGCTCGCTTGTTGATTTTGCTGCTGCTGTTGTTGTTGCATTGCTGTAGTCATGGCGTTTATTGCTTGTAGCAATTGCTGTACTTGAGCCTCCATGTTGATTTGAGGTTAAACACGATCACGACCACCTGTTTTTAATGCAATGCACGCACTTTATAAATTTGAAGGCGTTATTGTTATTATGCACTTATTTCAATTAGTTTACGATTTAAAATCCTCGTCACCATTCAATTGTTGTGTATTAAATAAAAAGGCACGCATTTTGATACTCGTGTTCAATCACAAAAATTAGTCTTTATTAAGGAACGACTAAATTCAGCTGTCACTTGCACAAGAAGAAGATTGAAATAGAATACATGGAATGGAATGTCAGATTTAACTAGGGTTGCCAGAACCATTATAATTAATACATTACAGTTGGGAAAACTATTTCTGGGTATTACTACGCAAATTGTCTCTCGGTCTTTTTTCGTTTAGACACTACCGCAATTGACAAAGTGCCGAGAAAGATTTTATTCCCTTAAATATTTTTTTTTTCTTCACGATAAATTAGTTACTTAGCACTATGCTTACATTTATATTTAGAACAACATAAATATGAATAATGTGATTGCTAACTAAAGGTTTATCTAATTATTTGCTTTTAACTTATAGACATTATTCAAGACTTTGCGCTTACGATATTTTTATAATTTAGTTTTTACTCTTACTCTCTCGCGGCTTAATTCGTTCCACTAAATTATACAACTACTATACGAAGAACTACAGCAGTATATCTCTACTTTCCGTCATTTATGTATACATTTTCTGCTCGAAACTAAATGCAAAACAATCTGCTTAGTTTTCTCAATAATCCTAACGAAGATTTAATACATAATATTCTCTGCTAACCATATTAAATGAATATCAATAAATGTATTTTGTGCTTAAAAATAAATAAAAGAAAACGATAACTCGTGGCAGTTTGTTTTGGCAGGGTATTAAAGAATTTAAGGACTGTAGGGATTTGAACTCAATTGCTACTATTTTGTCAGAGACCATTCTATCGGAATGTTTAACGTTAGAGAACTCACAATGTAATCTCTGATGTGGAGCTCTTGCGTTGAATTAATGAATTTATGTGAATAAAGTTACACGCTTTGTACTCAGTTGGTCCCTAAGTTTCAAAGAGAGTCGAAAATCCTAAAAGCCTGCGTATTTCATGACAGAACGAGTCTAAAGGAGAACACGTTCGAAAAATGGATATTGAAATTGAAGAGATTACTGTCCTTTCGCTCCAGCAACTATTCTGCGGGATATTGTTTTGTTTCGATAAAATAAATCGCCAAGTTTATGATTAAATTCTGCAGTCCCCGAATATAGAATATATAGCAAATTAAAATAAATACATTTCAACAATGGAATTGATAACAAATAAAAACGTTGCACTAATTACAACTTATGAAACAGAACGGTCGTCGTTGCTGCCCTTCATTTTACCTTCATTTGACCAGTCCCAGTCTTTTCCTTTTGGGCGAAATTTCAATGATTTGTGCTGAATTGGACTCCCCGATTGATGACGCCCGTCTTCTTCTCGTTGATCGCCACCATATCCATAGTCATCGTAGTCGTACTCCCATGTTCGGTCTCGGAACTTTTTCTTGTAGTGATTTTCGGATGATTGTCGCTGATACCTGATTGGAATCCTCAGATCATTGGGCTGTGTTTGAGATATGTTGGGGCAGGAAGAGGAGAGCAGCAGCGAACTCGCAGTATTTGAGACAATTGGCAATAAAGGAGGAGTTGCTGGTGATGGGGACGGAGTTCTGGGTAAACCTGCTTCAGACAATGGCGGGCTATCTAAAGGATCAGACAGAGAGGTTTTTATTATCGGCACCGTGTCAATGCATTTTGTGCTGTCGCTTCTTCGATCGCTTAAACTGCTGCTTCGTCCAGTGGTGGAAACGACTGGTCCAACTGCGATGTCCAATTGCGACGAAGATGAGGATGATGAAAGAAGCGTTCGCGTATTGCTGTTGCTTCCGTGTGTGATTCCCGAGTCTGGAGATGTATTACAGCTGATCGAAGGGGCCGTGTCGTTTTCTATTGATCGTCTTGTTTTGTCCAGTTCGGTGGAAGCCAAGGCAAATAGGCGATCAAATTCAGAGCTTATACGATCCTGCCAATGCGTCTCATCCTCCGGTAAAACATCATCTCCTTTCGTTTATCAATAAAATTATTTTCTCCCGGATATACGAGTATGTGGGTGGTTAAGGCTCAAACTACCATTAAATACATGTATCGAATCTAATGATAAGTGGATTCTAATATAATTTCGCCTGTTTGTTTCTCGCAGGTGGTACGTGTCTTCGACAACTTTTCTTATTTTATTAACTCATATCTATTGACTTTGGAGTCCCTAGAAGTCTCTACGTTTCTTTCTTTATTGTTTTTTTTTCTACGAGTATAATCAAAAGATTCAATAATTTTAAACGCTCCTTACTAACCTCTAAAACTATGTCGCAGAAATTCTACATCGAACTGGCCATTTTTTCCATCCTCATTGCAATCGTGGCCGACATGTGTCGAGCGTATGAATTTCCTATGACGGACCGGCGAAAGCATCACATCTCCATCGCCTTCCGATACACGACCACCCGCAAATTGGCTAAGCATTAGCGGCGCACTGATTTAATCGGCCTAGCGAGAATTAAGAACTAAGTTACATCACCAGTTAACCTCGTCCAAAAGCATATTTACCTGACGTGCACACGTTTGGGTTCAGGCTGCAACACAAAATCCTCACTCCATCCACAAAACTCACAATAGAATTTTTCACCCCAAAATTCCGCTGCGATCAATGTAATCGCTCTCGATGGCACTCACTACCCTAACCACACACTCTGCCACCATGTGGCTGTCAAAATTCTGTTGGCATCCCACGATAAAATGAACGTGGGATGTGCACTGGTCGCAACCAACGTAAAATGACAAGCCACCTAGCAGCAAAGTGTGTTGGTAGTGGTCACCAGCGGCGTCGCATGATTCATTACAGATACCACCACAAATGCGACAGATATTTGGGAATTTAGCCTTTCCTCTTTGGGTCCTGTCATATTTTCATTTGGAAAGAAATATTTTTATCGAACTGCTTGCACGTCCCATCGATGGAAACGAAGTAAAGCCACGTTTATTTCTATGTAGTCTAGGTTCAGAAACTCAACTACAATACTTATTGAAAGAAGCGTGCACGCAGAGGTGAATCGTAAACAAATACAAACAAAATAGCACCTTTCATAGAGGTATATAGAACACTTTCATGGAATACATTCTGTGTTTGCATGGTGCATCCTCGTACTTGGGTAAAATGAATTGAGGAAGGATCAGAGCGCAAGAACTGCTGTTAGAATGCAAAAATGGGATAATGTTGATCGTGAAGTTCCAAGAACGTCTTATCACGCGTGAAAATATCCGACAGCGGACTAGTGATTTCAATAAAGCGACTGCAAGTCCCTCAACAAGATTGTGCCGAAGATCCACATAAAGAAGCCTTCTGGAGTGGTGTTGCTTACCAGGAGTGTAATTAAGGACGTTGTGTACAATGCAAAGGAGAATAATATTACGAATTGCGACCTTCGTTGTGGTAAGGTTGATTATTGTCTTGACTCTTTGACGGAAGAAGTAGTTTATGAAGCTCTTTAACGGATGAAGTATTTTATGAAGCCCCGATAAATATGATTTGGATTTGATAGCAGTTATAGACCCTACGCATGATGAAATAGTTGATTTAAACAACGTTTTCTTCATAATTTCGTACCATAAAGTTTTGAATGAATATCATTTATTCGAACAAAAGTCAAAGTACCAATATTCGTGACATTTTTATTTAGTCGACTGGTTGGCTATTTTTGTTGATTTTTTTTTTCTTAAATTAATAGTGATCGATCGTTAATTTTTCTTCTATCAAATGAAAACGGATGTGTTAGTAAGTTTCGAATTCAACCCAAGCTAACCAACATTGGTCAACTCTGCACGCAACATAAAAAAGGGGAGTTATAAATTTTATTCGTGAATAAAATTTTTTAAGAATCAATCGAATCGTCGTAAGATTACAATCTCCCAAATTTTAAGAAATTTTTAAGTGAACAATTACAAATATTTATTTTTATCATGCGCAATATTGTTTGTCTGTGGAATCGTTTATTTAAAAGTCTCTATATAAAAGTAGTATTAACTTAATATTCATGCTGTAATAATTAACGGAAAAATACAATGGATTGTTAAGCTATACCCTCTGTCTTTTCGTTCCGTTATACCTGACCGGGTATAGGACCCGCTTCGATGGCAGGCTTCTTCGCTCAAATGGGCTAGCCATCGGGCGCGCGCCTCCGTTTTTCGTCGCTTAACAGGGATTCTTGCTGGGTAGAGTGGCCTTCCGCTCGCGTGTACTTTTATGGTATAGAGTTATGCGGTTCGATCACATAAATTGGTCGCGTCTATATTTCTCATTTGATGGGAAAGTTCATGCAAACTATGTTTGTATGAGTTTTCCACTCAAATGAGAAATATATGGCCACGTTTACGTTTGGATCTTGATCCGGTTGGGAGGGTGTGAGGGGGCACCACCTCCATCTGGATGCCCCACTCTTATTTGTGGGCCATAAAAATCGTCGGTAACGACGAAGCCTTCACCAGTCCGTCCGTTTTTGCTCGGCCCAATTTGTTCTTCGAACAAACTTAGCAACCCTTGGTAGGTTACCTCGGCCTCGACACCAGTCGATCGGCATTCGACCCTTTTCAATTCGTGAATGCGAAATATTTTTGTAGTGGGTCCTTGTGCTTGGTGGGAAAGAACCCGCCTCACGACACCACTACGCTAGCCTGCCAGCGCATCCACGCGTCCCCAGACAAGGCCAATCTCGGCGGATCTTAACATTCTCTTCCGCTAAGGGAGCAGAACATCGCTGCAGTCCTTCACGGACATTCACTTATACCTTCTTTCACTACAGACGACTTGGCAACACTTCAAACGAAGCCAGTTCTCGTTTATGGAGAAAATGCAGTAGCGATGATTGAGTAAAGAAGTTTTTGCTCACTCATTAAAAGATCACACATGGTATAAAGCATGGTGTAAAGACTTACAAGGTATGCTCTCTCCCAAAAGCTTGGTCGCCATGTTAAGCTTTTGTGATGTAGTTTGTGACAGCGAGTCGACCAAGATTAATATCATGGTTGATATCATATGTGACTGCACAGTGCACATTGAGCTGTTGGTCTTGTGGGACTATCAATCGAATCATTGATTTTGTGCGATTATTGACCGTATCTTACTATGGATCTTGCATTATTATTGGTCGTTTATTAATATTAGCCTTTTGTTATTATTGCTCATGTCTCATTATTGATCTTGTATAGTACATTTATTGGTTTTGTGTGAATATTGATTTGATGTGATTGTTTGTCTTGGATGATTTTTGAGATTGTGCGTTTAAAATTATACATTAACGATGGTGCATTGCGGCGTTAGTGGTTGCAAAAATAATAACGTGTGATCTAAAATTAAATTTTCTGGATAATTCCATAGATACCCAGAATCTGATTTACAAAAAGAATGGATTGTTGTATGTAATACGAATATTTCTAGTTTAAAAAAAGCAAGAATTTGCTCGATGTACTTTGACAAAAACAGTTATACCTTAAAGAGCACACTTCTTAATAAGATTTCACACAAAAAATAAATAAACCCTTTTTCTACCGGTTGTTACAAAATATAAATTAAACCCCGGAACCATTCCTAGAAGGGAAGGATTCCTTGCACTCCAACATTTTAGTCGGAATATTACCAAGGAACCACTCCACGGGCTGAAGTACTGGTGAGAAGGACTAAAGTAATGTTAGGATAACCAATGTAAATTATTAGCGTTAAGTAAATTTGCACATTAATTGCGCGTCCTGTTCAAGCACATAATTTAAGTGAAACCCACAAAAATTCGAACCAATGTAAATCATTAGCGTTAAGTAATGTTAGGTATTAATTATGAAGCGAAAAAAACAAAAAAGAAGCAACTCCTCTTCGCCATCGAACTTCAACTCCGCTCTCACGACGAGGAATGGTAGCCAATTCGTGGAATTCTTGGCACATCCGATTATGTCGCTCCTGAAGTACTATAATATGAACCATCATTATTGCAAACTGAACTATAATATGAACCATCATCATTGCAAACTGAATGTACAGCAGTTGGTCGCGACACAAAACAGAAGACATTTTCTTCCTCCAAAAGTTCACATCCTTCCGTTTCATCTGAATTGTTAGGATAGTCTTCTTCATCTGGAGCATACGAGTGGTGTTTGCTTTAAGCGAAATAAGTCGAGCATGTATTGCTATTTGTACTTGCTGTGGTAGCTTGTTTGCATTATGGCAAACGTGTATATTTGTTGCAAAATATTCAATAGAAAGACAAAAGCTGTTTCATAAAATTGTGAGTGAAGACTTTCAATGAAGCTTCAGGTAAACGTTGAGCAACGTAACATTAATTGTCTTTGATTGGTCGTGTGGTTGCGCATGCTTCAAATAGGACAAACACCAACCCAAAAACGACAAACAGAATGTGTACTTAAGATCACACAACATTATTACTAGAAATAGTATGAAATTTATCTTACACCGGCTGCAACGCGCCAATGTCTTTTTGAACAACAGAGAATTTATGCTTTTTACCGACTAGACCCCATATGACGGCGCAATTTTCAATTGCCACATTTCATTGGTATCGTACACACTGCACAAAGCACGCATGCTATAAACTTGATAAATCCGCGTCGATACAATTAGAATGATTTGATAATACAAAATACG
The DNA here is from genome assembly GCA_963969285.1 of Odontomyia ornata. Taxonomy (NCBI): domain Eukaryota; kingdom Metazoa; phylum Arthropoda; class Insecta; order Diptera; family Stratiomyidae; genus Odontomyia; species Odontomyia ornata. The sequence goes on along the minus strand of OZ017740.1, from coordinate 17,572,078 downwards.
TTCACGTAAATATTTACGGTGCCAATAAAAGCGCATACAAAGTCCATTAGATTCGGACAAGGGATTGGTTAGAGCCCGGCAAAAATGATATTGGAAGTGGGTAATGGCATTGTTACCCACGAATAAACACTTATACCTAATAGGAGTTTGTACTCTAGAGGGATCAGTTTCGAATGCACCACAGGCAGGATGCCTTGAAGCCAGCGTTGTTGCAGGAAGTTGAGAAAAGTGAATGGTGACTTCTCATACATTTCACCTTCGATGAAATTAAAAGTGTACCCTTGGCTGAATGGCCGCACTCCAAAGAAACCATTCTGGCATTAAACATGTTCGTTCCTTGCAATTCTCTTCATCCGAATGATCGAAATAATCGTTGTGACCGTTGCATTGATATGTGGCATCAATGCAGTTATCATTTTTACATTGAAATTCATCTTCACGACAAACATTCATACTAAAAGCTTGCGACACTGAAGAATTGCTAAAAAACAAGAGTATTTGGTGAATTAAGATGTACTTACGAGATTACGGGCTGATCGCCCGGCACATCCCTTTGCGGACACAATTACGGCGAACACAATTACTTTAAAACATTTCGCGATGAACGTAAACATACGCGCACGTAGTCACAAGCATCAACACATTAATTGAGACTTCAACCAAAGCAAATCGATAAAGCTGTTATCGATAATGCAGGACTGTGCGCGAAAGGAAGATGGTCACCAAGAAACTGGGTTTGCGTCCGAGGTAAACGCTGCAAGGTTGAGCAGCTATGGTGACTGTTGTGTCCGTAAACTTGGGTTCTTCAACTCAAGTTAAAGAGCCGTTGGGTCAAGTTGATAAAAGAGCCAGCGACGATGGAGACGGGCTCTCTTTTACGGATAGTTGGCCAGCGAAGAACATCAGAACGACGGAGCATCTTGGAGCGAACAAGTGCAAATTACCAGAAGGAAGGACGGAACATTTTGCTAGTCAACAAGTGAAGAACATCAGGAGGAAGGAGCGTCGAAGAAGGGAAAATTGCTCAAGACAACCAGCGAAGGAAACCGATTCAGGCTGCGGCGAGTTGAAGTGCGAGGATTTCATCATCGACAAGGCCCCCAACGCAGGAAATAAGGATGTTGTGTAAGTGTCAACACTTGAATTTTATGAATAATAATTTCGCATTAAACCGAAATCACATTGATTTATAGTTTGATCTTCTATATGAAATTTTCGTGTTGGGTGAAGTGTTTCAGCCAGTGTGAAGTCGCAGATTTGGCCTGGATTGCGTAAGGATCCTTCACGTGGGGGTATCAATCTGCGCAGACATTCTCTTTAGTGGAGGTTGTTTTTTTCCTTGGTGGCAGTTTGTTTTCTTTCATGGGATTTAGTGTTATTAGTGGAAGTTAGTGAAAGTGGTGATAGGCGGCTCGACGAGCCAAGTAAAGGTCACCAGTGGTTATTCTGGTGGAAGAAACATTCCGGGGAGCCTCAAGCTCGCACACTGGCGCCTGGGGGCGATTCTAAGGTTGGCAAGTGGCGCTTATCTACCCTGTCTCCACGGGCTAGTCGGGACCTCAAGGCCCCCAACCGGAATCGCTTGTTGTGATGTATCGTTAACGTTTTTCACGTAACACGGTTTCAAAGGTAATAATAAAAGATTCAAAACATGCGAGCAAAGCAAGTCGTTCGAAATGGTATGAGGTCTCCTAACTGGTTCAGGTCTGGGTGGCGTTGGCGGTGTTTCTCCTGCTGCTTCTTCCGACGGTATTTCTGTAGGGTCTACGCTTGGTCGTGGAAACGGGCTTTCTTCTCCAGTGAGACGCTGACCCAAACTAAACGCAGCATCTCCCGCCGCAATTTTGTCTGCTGACCTCCTCTACGTGGCTTCGAGGGGAGTACTGGGGAAGTTTGTGGCTTTTGCTGTTGTTTCCACTGCTGTTGAGCCCTTTTCTCTTCCATCGTGATGGGTGGGGGGTCTATAGGGTATTCGTAATAAGAATAACGTCTAAGGGAGGCCTGATGGTTGTTGGCTGTGCAACTGTAGCTTGGCGGTATTCTGGGTAGGATGGTATAGCGTAGGGAATTTCGGGCTGCTCCTTTGTTCGCTTTTGGCTGACGGGAGCCTGCGAATAAACTGAGTGGTTAGCAAGAAGAATCGAGGGCCTCCAGGATTGAGGGAGATGGGCTAGTGGAGCCGCTTCCATCGACCAGGCCTGGGGATTGCAAACGAGCCGATGCAACGAGAGGATACCATAGCCCAGGCGTAAGTCGAGTAGTCCTATTTGATAGTGGAGATGGTGGCAAACAGCGACTGATGAGGTCCGGCCAGATATGAGCCGAGGAGCCGAAGTATTGATGGGATGCCTAGGACCAGGCGTAAGCAAAAGAGTCCTATTCAATGGTGGGGCCGGCGGTGAACGGCGACTGATGAGGCCCGGCCAGTCGTAAGTCGAGGAGCTGAAGTATTCATACGATGCAACAACACAGCAGAAGAACAGAAACGGAAGCCACTAACATCTCCTAAGAAAGGTCGCAAAATACAATTGCCGCCCAGCGACATGAAGAAGAAAGGCTAATCCGAGAAGCGGGTGATGTTTTAAAAAGAATACAATCTGCATGCGACTCGCCAAAAATCAACAAAGCAGTAAAGATTGGGCTCCTTGAGCTAAAGGAGCTCCTAGACTTCATAAAGTATTTCCGGAGGAGCAGGTTAAAGCCTGAAGAAGAGCAGTAGGCCGAAGAAGAGCAGAAGGCTTAAAAAAGGGCACGCGCAGGTAGCTCCACCATCAAACATCAATAAAAGAATGAACTCTAGCCCAATCGCAGGAGATCAGGTTAAAAGAAGGAAGGAAGAGGCACTTGATGGGCATGAAATGCCAGATCAGAAAATAAAGTTCGCATGGACACCCAACAACATAAAAAACCTGACGCGAAACAGGAGAGAAAAAACTACGGAAGACCCCGATTCTACGCGGATATGCTGAGGGATATCAAGGGAAATGTAAGGCCCGAAGACATCAACACTGCCATTAAAGCAGTATGACTAACGCAATCGGGCCACATACTGGTCGAATTTAAAGCAGAGGTCGACAATAGGGAAGCATTCTGCGACGCAGTAAAGAAAGTCCTCGGCAAAAGCACAACTATGGCCTTGCTCGAGCCTATGACAACGATCAAAATAAGGGACATTGACTGCGTCACGGATCTGGCCGAGGTAGAAGAAGCCATCTAAAGAGAGTTCCCAACGTGGGTAAGATCCAAGCGAGGCTGACACCAGAAAACCAAAGGGGATAACGCATGACCATCATTGACTTGACCGAAAAGGCCGCTGAACAATTTCAAAATAAGGGCAAAGTAAGAAGAGGGTGAGTTGTCCGCAGGATACGGCGGAGAGCAGCACCTCTTCAATGTTTCAAATACCTTGGCTGTGGTTACACCGCACAAGTATCAAAAGGACTCGAGAAGAGTTCTTTATGCTACAAATGCGGTGAAATAGGGCACAAAAGAAAAGAGTGTACAAAAGAGGCACACCGTATTCTTTGGAAGGATCCTGATCTAAGACCGGATTTTGAGCACGTCTTGGGATTAGGAAATGCCAAGTTTTCCAGAGCTTCCATGACTTACATCCTGCACCTAAACCTACACCGCAGTTCGAACGCCCAAAATCTGCTTGAGGAGTTTGCAAGGGACATGAAAGCCGACGTTTGCTGCTGACTGAGCAACACCATGATAAAAGTACGGTATCATGTTATCCTGATGAAACTGGTACCGAACAGTGATTTACGGGTGGATAGCTGTGGACGGGGTGATGGTTTCGTGTGGGCTTGGTGCTCAGGGACCACCTTCTTTAGTGTGTAACTAACGCCTAACGAATCGATATCATCTTTCCAAGCCAAATGTAATGCTTTGGAGATCGTTGTCTCGTACGCGACTTCAACGCTAAAGCAATGGTATGGGGCATGGTTTTGACAGATCAGTGGGGAAAACGAGTCCTAGAACTGGTGGCCAGGATGGCGCTCGTCATACTCAACACCAGACATACATCAACTTTCCACCGTATTGGCTGCGAAGGCACCATACATGACGTGACATTCACCCCGGAGTCCTTATTACGGAGGATACACAATTGGAAAGTATTAGGGTGCATTCTACTTGAGATCAGCGATTTTGTCTCCCGACGTCCGTGCTCTTGGCTTTCTACAATTGGATGGATCATCCGAAGGATTGACGTCGAGCAGGTGGCTCGCTGCAGAGAGATTCGCAGGGGACGGAAGAACTGGCAGTTCAAGACGTGGTGAACTCAACTTTTAGCATCATCACGACTGCTTGCAATGCTTCTATGTCAGAGATCCCGGAATGGCAAGCCACCAGTGTACTGGTGGTCGATTGAAATCGTTGAAAAACTAAGGAAGTGCCACAAGCTTCGGCGCGAGGCTCAACGGAAACGGAACCGTGACGAGGCATACAACCGAGTAGCAGCATATAAGTTGGGCAGGAAATGCCTTCGCAAATTGATTAATAACAGCAAGGCTCGCTGCTGGAAAGATCTAGTGGACAATGTGAACAAGGATCCGTGGGGCCTTGCCTACAAGCTTTTTATGCGGATCCTTGGTGCCCTACGGAAACCTTGTATACATGATGCGGAAAAGATGTACGAGTGTTCACTCTTCACACAGCCAGAACTAGAAGAGGCAGTCCTTTCACTGAAAGCAAGGAAGGCTCCAGGTCCAGATGGTGTTCCAGCTGAGATGTTGCAAGTTGTCTATCACCATTGTCCTGACTTGCTGCTGAGCACATTCAACGCTTGCCTACGGGAGGGGGTTTACCTGGTACGATGAAAGGTGGCAAGGCACCAAGCGACGGATCGTACAGTTAGTGGCACTCGCTATTAGGAACGTTTCAACACCGCTAGATGGCTGCATATTCTGGATACGCTGGAAAATCCCTTTCAAGTTCCAGAATATCTAATGCAGCTTCTGAGGGACTACCTGAAGAACCGAAGCCTGCTTTACAACACGACACAGGGCCGTCGAATGATGGAAGTTACATCGGGTGTTGGCCAGGGATCTATCATGGGCCAGTCCTGTGAAACGTATCTTACGATGAGCTACTGAGACTGGAGATGCTAGATGAGTCGCGCTAGATCGGCTATGCGGGTGATGATGCGACTCTGGCCGCTGGATGTACCGTTGAACAAGCACAATTTAGGCTAGGTATTCGAATGCGCCGAGTGAGGGACTGGATGACTCCTCGCGGGCACACTTCAGCATTGGAGAAAACCGAAGTGGTCATCTTGAGAAAAAAGAGAATCTCTAGAGTAAGGATGATCAGTATTGGAGACATACTAATCGAATCAAAGCCAGCGGTTATATACCTGGGGCTACTGATCGACTCGAAGATGAGTTTTTCTGCTTTGGAAGTACTACTGGGAGACGGAATAGCTCACTCCAGATAATATAGTCACGGTATATATCGAGTCATTTACAGATATCTGACCACTCTGAAACTATCGAGATGAGTTGTTATTATGATACATTTATTACAGGTAGAACCATCTATTAAAAATAAATTCAATTAGTTTATGCTTTCAATAATCAGAATTATATCATCTAAACTAGAAATTTTATCCGACTTTCTTTTATTTATTAAAAATACAACAAAAAATCTTCTTCAATAATTGAAGCAATCAAAGCGTTAATAAGAATATTATTGACCTCATTACAACTGTTCAACGCAATAAACGAATTGAAAACCTTCAAACATCTCGTAATCCATTTATAAAGTCCTGTCGCACAATATCAATCACTTTTATTTCCCCGGTGACAAGTTCACTCCAAGAGTTCCGGTCTACGTCAATAGACATGAAATCGGATGTGTAAAAAAAAACGAATGGTAACTTTAAAGATACACACTCTCAAAGATACCATTCAATAGCTGTTACAAATGTCGTCTCTCTTCTTGTCACCACCACCATCATCATCGACAAACTTTTCTATTAATTCAGAAAACGATTCGACTTGAAAGCTTGTTGTTGTCAACATAATGTTTTGTATGAAAGATTGAATCGATCAATTTTCCTGTCAATAAAACGAACTGATAAAATTTAAATCCTTAAGATGAACAATTCACTCACCCTTGTTTAGGAAAGGATTACAAAGTGTGTGTGTTGTGCTTAAAGCGAGATATTGTAGAGAGGGAGAAATGCATACATTCTCATAACGGGAATGGCGTCATGGATTTTATATTACTTCCACACACACATACTACTGGCTAAGAGATGGATTCTTTGTATATCCTGATATAATAACGATGCTTGACTCAATTGTCACTGGGGCGGGTGATAATGAGAAAGACTTCAATTTAATCTGTTTACGCATCGCTTAAGCTCTAATTTGTATGTTGATTGAAATTTACATACTTGTTGAAATCTTGGAAAAAGGATAAAGCTACAATCACGGAAAATACTTGTTGATGGGTGGGTGGAATATTGTTGTGAAATGATGCGTAGAAATATTACATTGATTTCGAGGTTTTATGACGGGTTAAACGCTTGTAATATGTTTTATACATTAGCAAGAGAAATAATTTTAAAGTTTATGTTGTACAATATGAAATGTGAGTTAACTTTCAGAAAATAGGTACGTACCATTTACCGAAATGTAGCTAACCTATTCATATTCCAACAAAAAATCAAGCGGGTTATGACCATAAGCGGGTTATGACCATAAGCAGAAAAACATCTAAATATTCATTAATGTTTGAAGTACCGGGAATTTTATACAAGCGATTGGTTAGTACATTTGTTAATATAGATTTTAACTCATATTTTTGTAGGGAAGAATTCAGCATTAGAAGATGCTTTAAGTGTCAAAAATTTGGCCACTCTACAATAAATTGCAGAAGTAGCATAGAGGTTTGTGCCAAATGTGCCGAGCATCACGACACAAGAAGCTGCAATTCCCAATCTAGTAAATGCTCTAATTGCCTGTCAGCAAAAAATAATCAAGTTTCTCATCCAGCATCTCATAAAGAGATACTTAGATGATATCAATCAAAGTCACGAAAATTTGACGGTCATAGCTGATGTGAATATCGATACACTTCATAGCAACAGCATTAGTATGAACTATTTAAATATGTTAAATATGAATGGAGCACGGATGATTAACTATCAACCTACAAGAATAACGGATAACTGCTCTACACTTCTCGATCATATCGTTACTAACTTGAATACATATTCAGTAAACTTCTTGGTTAAATATGAGGGTTGGCCGGACTTAGACCATAGCGTCTTATTTGTTACTGTTGAGGGAGTTAGAAAAGTGTTGATACCCATGGCAAAAAAAAAATGTTTACAGCTTAGATAGAGAAAAATTTTTTGAACTAGTAGATAGTAAATTTAAAAACTGCAAACATTGGTTACACATTTCGGAAATTATTAAAACCATCCAAAGCGCGAAAGAGTCAGCTACTACCGTCAAAATGATACGTACTAGAAGTAACACTTGGATTACTAGGGAAATAATTAGAGAAATTAGGAAGAAGCATACTCTATTTAAACGTATGAAGAATAATCCAAATATAGATAACCATATTTTGAACTACAAGAAGCAGAAAAATAGGGTTAACTCATTGATAAGAGCTGCCAAAAGAGAGTCTCTTGCTAAGCGAATTGCTTCTGCTGATGGAAATGCTAGAAAAGTATGGCAGACGCTTAATAATGAAATTTTGTCATCAGGTGGGGAAAGCAAACAAAATACTGATATTAGTGCTGAAACCCTTGGGGTTGATTTCAGCTCTATAGGGAAAAGATTAGCCGATGAACTTGACCAAAAATTTAAGTTAATGAATTTTAATCGATATCAGATTCCGCTTAACGTCAAATCAATTTTCCTCGACCCTACATTCGATAATGAAGTTATATCAATTATAGCTTCGCTAAAGAATTCATCTTCAGGCAGTGATGGTATTTCTGCTAGGGAACTTAAATTGATAAGAGAAATAATCGCCCCACACTTAGTCCTCGAGTTCAATGAATTTATGGCATGTGGTGAGTTCCCATCGGAATTTAGGGATGCAATAGTGATTCCTGCTTTCAAATCAGGATGTGTAAAGGAACCTTCAAATTATAGGCCTATTAGCCTCACGAACACTTTGAGCAAAGTATTTGAAAAAATAATTAATATTCGGATCACTCGATTTATTAATGACTCATTAGGGTTTGATTTGAACCAGTATGGGTTTATTGAAAAAAGTAGCACAATATCTGCTACTACGGATGCCTTACAATTCATCAATAACGAACTGGATGACGGGAAATATGTTGCCGCAATATTTGTAGATCTAGCTAAAGCCTTCGATACGGTCGACCATGACATTTTGCTTTTGTGCCTAGGTGAATTGGGCATCAGAGGCCCTCCGTTGAATTTGATAGGCAACTTCCTGAGTAATAGAACTATTTCAGTTTGTGTTAACAAAGAAATTAGTTCTAAGTATAAGATTAACATAGGTGTCCCTCAATGTTCGATACTTGGGCCAACCCTTTTCCTTTTATACATACACAACATCTATTTTTCTGGTTTGAAAGGGAAATACATTGTATACGCTGATGATACACTGCTTCCTTATTCAGATTCATCTGCGGATGCTCTTGAACAAAGAATTAATGCTGATCTTATATCTTACGGTACTTGGTTATTAGGGAATAAACTTACTATTAATACGAGTAAAACTAAACTTATGATATTTAAACAAAAAAATAAGGTGGACATCAATTTAAATGTTAAAATCTATGAAGACAAAATTGAACGGGTTTCCTCGATCAAGTATTTAGGTGTTGAGGTAGATGAAAAGTTATCTTGGTCAAAGCATATTAGTAATTTAAAATCAAAATTAGTCTTCTGGATAAGAGTGTTCAGGAGTAGAAGCTATTTAAATATTGGTCTCAAAAGATTAATTTATAATGCACATGTTTTGCCTCAGGTAACTTATGGCATATTGAATTGGTGCCATGCGTCGGAATCGAACATTGACTCAATTCATAGAATGCTGAATAAGATTGTCAAGGCAATGCATGGTCTGGATAGGTTGACACCCAGTAATAGTCTTTATTTATTGACTAGAAAATTTAGTATTAGACAGTTGATTTTTATGGAAAAGGCTAAATTTATATTTAAAATCAGTACTAATAGTTTGAAATCAGGTATAAAACTCATCAAAAACAGAGATGTCCACTCTTACAATACGAGAAATAATGACTACCTTAAATTATCACTTGCGCGGACAAATAGAAGACTCCATGATCCAGTAAGGCTGGCCATGGAATCTTATAACTCATTACCAACTGAGTTGAAGAATGTCAAATCATTTCCCATGTTTAAAAAAGAAAAGAATACACTGCTAAGGTTTGGATGGTTTGAGCTTGCGTTTCTTTATTATATTTAGTTGAATTTCTTTACTTCTGTTTTAATTATTCAGTTCTTTAATTAGTCATCGTAGTTATTATTAACAATTTAATATCTTCCCTTATACCAGCAGCGTTTTGTTGCTGACTGGGAAGTGGGATATATGTGTAAATGATTTTCAAAAATAGAATTTGAACTGGTTTAACTGGATAATTCAAATATGAGCTTCTTCTTCTTCTTTTATGTTTAACAACTAATAATCTTTATAACAAGCTTTATGTCAAGTCCTTCTATCCCATATAAGTAGTTGTACAAGTCTTTTATTAGTAAATGTAAAAAAAAGCTAACAAATAAAAAAAAAAAAAATATTTATATATATACTAATAATTTGTGATATTGTTAGTGTGGATTTGGAAAACCTTTCCTTAATCCTTTGTCCTGTCGGGAAGTGATGAACAAAGGAGGTGCTAATTGCTAGATGGTACCGGTGTTTCGCTGGTACTACATGAAGAAGCTCACTATCCATATATCTGATCCCATTGTCCATAGTAAAAAAAAAAAAAAAGACATGGACTGACGATCCAGTATAGAGAAATTGCGCTTGAAGTGTGAAAGAGACAGCAATAAATGGGTGACTCTTCGTTCTCTGTTTTTTTTTTTTAGATGCGGATGACTCAAAAATGACAACACTGTTTCCGGTGACAGCCAATGTCAAGCTTCTTAGTTGTTTTGAGGTTAAATCTATGACGATTCATAATAAATCGACTCACGTCACAGCAACGTTTGCAAATTGTTCAAATTAATTTTGAAAAATACGGTTCATTTCGTTGTCAAATTGTGTTCAGTGATGAAGCACACTTTTGGTTGAATAACTACGTTAACAAACAAAATCACTTCATTTGGAAACACCATTACATCCAGAAAAAGTCAACGATTAGTACAGTTTCTCGCCACTGGCCCAATTGGTCCATATGTCTTCAAAAATGACGGTCACAACTTACAGTTAATTGTGAGTGGCGCAAAGACATGATAACTAACTTTCTGTTGCCACAATCGGAAGACATTAATGTTCCTGACCTGTGAATTCTGCAGGATAGCACCACAGACAAGTATCACAGCGCTAAAATACACATTTGACGAACGATTCATTTCACAAAACGGCCATGATAGTTGACCACCGCACCGCGTTCGTGGGACTTGAAACCGTTAGATTACTTTTTTTGGAGGTATGGTAAGTCGAATATCTATGCCGATAAACCAGAAACAATTAAGCATTTGGAGCCATTCGATGTGTTATTGCCAATAAACAGCTTACTTTGCTACGAATAGTGTCTAGATTACACCATGTACGTGCTAGCCACGGTGGTCACATGACCAAATTCGTCATGAAATATTAATGACATTATTTGATTTAAAATCCTTTGCCTCTAAACAAGCAGCATTTATATTGTCTGTTCTAGAGTCAGCAATCCAAAAAATCTCTATATCTGCCCAGAAAATGGAACAATGAAAAATATTGTAAACCCACAGGTATTGTGAAATAAATATACTAGAAACATGTGTAACATGTGTGATTTCTAAACCATTAAATATCATATCTTTGTTCTCATGATATAAAATTTTAATATCATGATTAAATTCGTGACCACTTTCATTCAGGTGGATGGCTTAATTAGAGGTATCCGAATTGTATTTCATCATCATTTATGGCCCAACAGCCCAGCCCGGCCTTGGGCCTCCAGGATTAATTTCCTCCAATTATCACGGTTCCCCGGTCTTGTCCACTAGTTGTTTACTCCCAACAAAGATATGTTGTCATCTACCCGTCAATGTTCTTTTGAGTAGCCGGTTTTCTTCCATTCTTTCAACATGGCCCGCCCATTGCAATTCGCGTAACTTTACTCAAGAGGAAACAGTTCATAAAACTAAATTCTGTAACGTATTCGCAGCAAGGCTTCCACCCTATTGTAGTTTTCTATGTGAAACTACAATCCGGCGCCTCTAAACTGGTAAAAGTCCTTCTGCCGAAAGCAGTAACTGAAATTTACAGCGTTAGTTCTACCTGCCATCTCATCGGCCATGTCGAATCAATGAAATCACATAACGGGCAGGCTATGTGTCATAACTACCAACAATTCGGCCACTCATCGAGCAACTGCCACGCTCATGCTCGCTGTTAAAAATGCGATGACCTTTATCACTTAACACACTTTAGACGAGAATACCCCGCTAACTACGGAGGAAATCCCAAAAACCCGAAAAATGTCAGGAAAACTTTTGCTCAAAGTGCCGCCCAAAACAAACAACAAACCAGTTTGAACAACAACAAATGCAGTCACAGATGCTACTAATGATGCAAAAATGATGACAACAATGGTACAGGGCTTCTTTACGCCATAAAACCTAAATAAAAACATCCCATGAATCACATTTCCATACTCACGTGGAATCTAATCTCCCTGCAACAAAGGACTGGTGAGTTTAGGCAGTTTATAGTTGACCATAAACTCTGGTCCAGGAAACCTTTTTGAAGCCGGGAACCTATCTTCACTTCCCTAACTATTATCTATACTGAAATGACAGACAGGAAGGCGAGGCAGAACGGCCATTCTTGTGAGAAGAAATGTGAATCGTTGCCTGATTGAAACCCCACTACTACAACGCGAAGAGGCGACAGTAATAAAAATAAAAATTTGTAGTCATGTCACTGTACAACTCCCCTCAAAGTGAGAGTTCCTTTCGAGATTTATGCTCCCTCTTCGAGCTGGATGGCCCACTTCTGGTGACAGGTGATTTCATGGCCTATCATAACACCTGGGGTGCTGTGAGAAGCAATAGAGCTAGGGCTGAGCTCAACAGATTCATAACAGCCAAAAATGGAAGGCTACATATGCCAAGTGAACCAACGCACTATGACCGAGCATCTGGTAACATCCTAGACTTCGAAATCTCACGAGATTTTCACCATAATATCCGTACAACGGTACTCGATAATCTCTCTAGAGGAAATCTTCATAGATGAACCTCTAAAAGTAAAGAGTAGTAAAATTTGGCAAGCTTTCAGGGATACTCTGGCCTCAGAAAGCCTCACCCAGCTGTTAAATTCATGAAAGCATAGAACAACTTACCAGAAAAAAACCTCCTTACCAAGGGAAATAATACAGCCCAAACTTAAGTAAGGGAACACACCCTCTATGAACTTCCCAAGATATAAGGTTCCTGATACAGAAGAGGAATCAACTACGGGGACGAGCTAGTAATTCGGGTGATCCTAGGTTAAAACCAAAGCTAACCGGTTAACCAACAAAATACGTGTTCAGATTCACGAATTCCGCAACATCATTTGGGAAGGATTTTTGCAAAGCCTCGAACCTGGTGAAAATAACTTTTAGAGCCTCTGAAAATATTTCAGGTTGAAAAACAAACTAAATATCCACCCCATTCACGGATCAAGTTGCCTTAAATACGACAGCAGAGGAAAAGCTGAAGTCTTTGCAGACACTCTTGGACTGCAATTCCATGAGAATAATTTCCCTGAGGAGAGCCTTGAATCTAAAGATGAGATTGAGTCCTCTGTGCAAAAACTGCTAGCTTCCCAGACAACAGACACTAATGAAATTCGTCCACTAGACTTACCGGAATTGAAAGACATGATAAGCACGCTAAATAAACGGAAAACCCTAGGCCCTGATTCTTTGACGAACACCATGCTGAAATGGCTACCAGACAACATACTGCAACCCTGACGGACATCATCAACACCATCTTTGCCTACGCAAATTCCCCAAGTCGTGCAAAACGGCAATTATAATCGTCATCCCAAAACTAGACAAGGATCTTACTTTCCCGCAAAATTAGCGGCCAAAAAGTCTACTGTCTTCTCTCTGTAAACTCATAGAAAAGGCACTTTTGGCTCGGTTGTCCAAATATATTGAGATCAATGAAACTTTACCAGATGAACAATATGGCTTTCGAGCTGGACACTCCTCCAAACTCCAGCTAACAAGGGTGGTCCAACATATTAGAAATGAGTTGAATCGCAGGCCTAGTTATGTTCGACATAGCAATAGCCTTTGACAAAGTCTGGCATGCAGGTCTAATTTTTAAAATGCATGTATATTGTCTTTCAATTATCAATTCTTTCCCGCAGATCAGACCTTTTCGAGTAAAAATTGATAACATACTATTCAACATGTAAGCAATTCAAGCTAGAGCTCCACAAGGATCACCAATCTCCCCAGTACTGAACACCCTATACACTGCGGACCTTCCACGGCTGCCTAACAATATTCGAATTTTCCTATGTTCTGACGATACTTGCATATATTACACTTCGCGACAAGCAGAAGCCATATCCTCAAGTCTGCAACGATCCGCCGAAATTCTTTTGGGATACTTTCAAAGGTGGAAGATAAAAATTAACGCTGACAAAACACAAGCCGTTTTCCTCACAAGAAGACGACGATAACAACCTCCTGAACTACTAATCGACTCAAACTCAGTACCTTGGAATATAACAGCAAAATACCTAGGACTGAAATTTGACAATAGACTTACATGGACTGACCACATACGTGACAAGAGACAACACTGTTTAGGTATCTTATCCTCCTTGCACCCCATCTTAAGATCAGGAAAACTGAACGTGAAAAATAAAATCTTCATCTATAAATAAGTTATAAGACCCTCTCTTCTCTATGGCTGCATAGCCTTCTGTCAGTCCTCAAAATCCAACAAAAGCGTACTTCAATCCCCGCAAAACAAGGCCCTTAGAAGAATCTTTAGAACCCCCAGGTATATTAGGAACATTGACATTCACAAAGACCTCAAACTAGACACTCTTGACAAGTTTATACTAGACCGCGCACTAAAACTGTTCGACAGGATAGATGAACACTCTAATAGTAACCTGAATCCCCAAGACCAACCAATAACGATCAGAGGCTCACCTTCCCTAGTCGCAGGTCAATAACATTGTGATGTAGGACTGACAGAATCTAATTGAATAGTTTGCTATAGGCCAGTTGGTTAAAAAGATACTCACAGATGGAAATAGAGCAAATGTGCTAAATCGCACTAGCTTCACGTAACCCCACACACCAAGGACGGGCCCTGAGACGAATAATTGTAGTGAAGAAGGTAATTTCAAAGTCCGTGAAGGACTGCAGCGATGGTCTGCTGCCTCGGCAGAAGAAGGTGTCAGTATCTGCCGATAATTCACTTGTCTGGGGACGCGTAAATGCGCTGGCAGGCTAGCATTGCGGTGTCGTGGGGCGGGTTCATTCCCCCAGCACAAAGACCCACTACAAAGAATTTCGCATTCACGAATTTCTAGGGTCGAGAAAAGCAAGGCGACCGAGGTCGCAAAAATCGTAGGCAACTGCACCAGGGCAACTGACTTGTTCATGGAACAAGAGAAACAAGTAAAAAGAAATGGAAGCAGGGTGACCTCGTCCTTACCCGGAGAGGCTCATGGTCCACAAATGAGAGAGGGGCAACCGGGTGGTGATGGAGCCCCCGCGCACCCACCCAACCGGATTCAAATCCATAATTGTTGCAGTGGCTAGGTATTCTTCTTCTGAGTGGAAAACTCATACAACTTAACTTGCATAAGCCTTCCCATCAGAAGAGAAGTACCCCGGTGACCAATTTATGCCATAGAATCATGCCATTCGATTACATAAACATATGTCATAAAGAGGCACCTTGCTCGGGCCACTCAACCCGCGAAGTCATATTTGATGGTGTGAGCCTGCCACCGTACCGGGTCCTATACCCGGTCTGGCAAATCAAAATGGAAAGACCGAAGGGTTAGTTTTAATGCAACATTGTTTTTTTATTTACTATCATTTACTTCTGATGATGATTAAGACATTTGCGGAAGAGCTCACAACCTACTTTTACAGTTTTAATTTCACTTTTCTCTATTCTAGTGGATGCGACCAATTTTCAGCAATAACATTTACAAATTTTTTTTTTTTTTTTTTTTTAAGAAGGGTTCCCTATTTACTTCTGATTTGAAAATTCTATATAGGTAATAAAATTTCCCAGCGAATTGGGAATGTGAATTAGCAGGCCTGCAATCACATTTGATGATTGATTCTTTCAGATTAACAGAGATTAATGTAAGTTAGCAAATAGTTTCGAGTGTAACAAAACATCATCGTTATTACTGTTCATAAAATCTGCTGAATTAATAGGCAACCGCTAAAAAATCCGCTACAAAAATTGGTAACTGCTCTATGTTATGAATTATAAGCAAGTAATTAAGAAATGGTAGCACCCAGCACCGATAATTTCTGGACAAATATGAAACAGCAAATGAGTCTCTAATTCAGCTGGTAGAGGTTTTTGTAAGTGAACAATGTTGTTTCAAGTCATTTCTCCATTTGCTTAATTAATTACTTGAACTCTCACTTGGACCAATATAATTTTTTTTTTTACACAATTCTGATCTCAGTTTAGTCTTTTTTTAAAGTCTTATTGAAAGAACAATTTAAATTTACTTTGGTAACTCACTCAATAAAACGTCTACTCGAGTATGATTGATTTCTCGAT
This sequence comes from Odontomyia ornata, assembly GCA_963969285.1. Taxonomy (NCBI): domain Eukaryota; kingdom Metazoa; phylum Arthropoda; class Insecta; order Diptera; family Stratiomyidae; genus Odontomyia; species Odontomyia ornata. The sequence goes on along the minus strand of OZ017740.1, from coordinate 17,556,128 downwards.
ACAAATTCATTACAAACGGAACACGACTAATTTCTTTCTTTTCTGTTTGTCCTCCTTCTATGCTTTTGTTTTCTGAATACTCCTTTGATTATAAATAATCCGCTAGTAACTTTCCGTGCCTTGCCCTCGATGCTTAAACAATCCGCTCGCACAACAATCGTCTACTAAATCCCAACATTGCTTCACATCCTTGATTACTAAGTAAATAACCGATATGTTGCGCTCATTGACATGATAGGTTACAAGTGGCAACTGGAGATTGATTTTTTCAATTCTATTACACGGCCCCTTTGAATGCGTCCCGTTTTCCGCATAATATCCCGCTGCTCCGACCTTCCTCTGCCCAGCCCCACGCCATTCACAACATCCCCCTATTCTAAACATACCATTTCCAGCTAAATTGTACAGCTGTCCAAGCCGATAGGGAAGTTATACGTTCCAAAATTAGTTAGCGGCACTTTACCATTGAAAGATGAGCATGATTTAGTCATCACGGGTGCACAATCATAATCTCCTATTGATCACACTCATCCACGCACGAGCAAGAGACGGAATTTGACCACTTTCTAGGCCACACTAATACCAAGTCGATCACGATACAATTTACAATCAAGTATCTATTTAGAATCCCCGCTAAAACAAGCCGCAGAACAACGGAAAAATCGGGAGAAAAGATATCTGTACTGCACTTCACACTAATATCGGGCTTAACGCCGAATCTCTAATTTCCTCTCTAACTAGTATCAGAACCGCAAAACTGTATTCTGAGGTTATATGTACTAATCATCACCCCGAACCGCCGCGGCGTCAACGCTGGTGCGCAATCTCGAGCAGACTCCCGTTCACGAGCTGCACACAATTCCCGTCCCGATGAGCGGAATCGAGAATCTGTAATTTCCATGCTTTCTAGTCATAACCGGATTTTCTATATCGAAATGATTTCTGGTTGGGTAGTGAATAAGTTGATTTGGGATATATTATGCATGAATTTCTTTTAACCCTTTGCCGGCGCCGAATTCTAATCGAGCAGTTTTAGTTATGCTGAATATACAAAAAATATAAAATCTATAAATTGACATAAATAAAATTTAAATTCTACATGAAATTATCAAATAATTTAAAGTAATAAAATAGTAAATTTAACTAACTGCTCGATTACTACATAATCGGAGCGAAGCTAGACAGTGAACAATGGCGAATTCGATAGAACTATGAGCTGTATGAAATTTTTGACAAGCCGGAGGTCTTAACGCTTGTAAGACTGTGGAAGCTGCAATGGGCTGGCCACATGAATCGTATAGACGAACAACAGATACCCGAAAAGGTCGTTGAGAGAACTGAATGCTGAAGACCAGTGGGGAAACTTAGAAAACGCTGGTTTGAAAAGCTTAATATAAAGCTAAAGGCATTTGTTGGTGTCATTTGTCAATTTCACTAAAAACGCGATTTTTTTGTATTACTTTTATCTAAATGCAATTGCATAAAGTTTTTAAGATCTTACAGGTATACCAATAAATTAAATACGAATCAACAACAAATTTTGAAGAATCCCATATCTATTATTTGCTTGACATTAGACTGTATATTAGTTATAAAGTGAAATTTCATAGCCGGATTCATGTTCATTTGTTGAATAACAATAAATACCAATTGCCTTAAATTCTCTCTCGCTCTTTTATACTCAACCCTTTTCATCACAATCCAATATTCTTTGCCAATGCTTTGCGTTCTTGCATGTGGCTCAAATTTAAAATGATGATATCCATACTAAATACCGTCAAGAAAAAAGAATGAGAAAAATATACAAAATTGAATCAAAGCCCGAATCAAAAAAGGATCAAATTCTCAGAAAGGATTTTATTTTGGGTTTCTTATTGATCGGTTTTATTCGATTTGATAAATGATATGTAGAATCACGTTCAAACTTTTTTAATATTTATAAATTTTCCAGTTTGGCTGCAGGCTTTTAGCTACATTACCAACGCCTTCGAGAATTTTCCTCAGAATTACACGTTCCAAGGATAATAATGAATATCAGATGGTTGAATGGTATATTTGTATGGTCAGGATACAGATTCATGTTGGCGGTTATGGGAAATTGAACGTGAGTCAAAGACTATTTGTTTTTTGAGGACACCTGTAATAGGTTGTGGATGAAAATATATTTTCTTCGGAAAAACTTTGAATTGATATAGATAAATTTCTTGAGATGCGAACAAGGAAGTTTTTCAAGTAGTTCTAGGAAATATAGATTTGCTTTTCATAGATTAAGTACTTAAGCGACACATGAAGATATATTTATGGCATGCGATTTTCCTTTTTTGTGATTTTTGAATGGAAATTATGTGTCTTGTAGCTTTGAGGGATTTGTAGGTTTCATGGAAATAATTATTAATGTATTAAGGATATATTCGATCTATTGAGAATATTTTCACTTGAATTTTTTATTAAAATATGCCAGCGTAGGATTCGAAATCTAACTTTTGAGAGCAAGCAAAATAAAAAGTGTTGTGAAAAATTGACAGTGATCAACTGCCACTTAAGTATTGGTAATTTGAATCAATTGTGGGTAATCAACTAATTCAACTCTTTTATAACGACTACGTCAAATTACATATGGCAGCAATAAGTACCTGTGTAAACGGGTCATGGAGCGCAGTTACACTGGGGCGTATGGTCACCTGAACCATTTGATATTTAAGCTCTGACACAAAAGGTTGTGTAAAACAAAATCGAAGCAAGTAAAGTAACTGACTTTTCAATAGTGGTGGATTTGAGTGAAATGCAAAAGTTGCCTATCCGGTGTGTTTATTCAGTAGGAAAACGTCAAATGTTGGTGATAAAAATCAATCAAAAAAATTTTTAATTTGCATTGAAAGATGTTCGATCCAAATTCTATCATTGTTGTGAACGCTCTGTCATTAATTTTAAAAATTAATTAATTTTTCACACAAAAGTCAGTTGAAAATAATTTTTTTAATTGAAAACCATCAGCGTCGAATTATTCGAACATTTATCGAATACCTGAAATTCATTTCCTGCAGAAGTATCAAAAGTGGAAATACCTTCTAGGGAAGTCCCGGTTTAAGAATATTCCCTCTAGTCTCGCTGCAAAAGCATCGAGATGGTGAAGCCCGATGGCTTCAGCCATTAACCAGAACGATCGTGTCCATCGCCTACGATGACGGGCGAAAAAAGCTCAAACGCAGATACGATAATAACGAAGAAAAACCGCAAATTTTATCGGTCATCGAGATCGAGCAGTTAATTAAAGATAAGGAGAAAGTTGACAAGGTTGAGAAAGAAAATGAGGAGCTCAAACTTCGAACAAAATCAATAGAAGCACTCGTTGGAACATTGACGTTCAACAAAGCTCAAGAAAGCAAGAAAGGAAAAGAAGCAAATTCAAAAATTACTGAAGATAAGAAAACTAAGAAATCGAAACAAGAACCTGATCAAGAGGATGTCTTCAGTGCAGGCGAAGCAAACGACAGCAGGAATTATTGTGCAGCGCTAGCTGGACTAGAAGATACGGTGAGTATTGAAGAGGATCCAGGTAAAACTTCTGATTATTGTTCTGCTAATCTAGATAATGGCTTTATAGAATACTTAAAAGATAAAAATAGGGAGAAAAAACCAAAAGGTTTGTCTGCTTGTCCGTCCGTCAAGATTAATCGAAAGAAAGAAAAAGTCCCACTAATCAATGTATTTGGGCAAACGGGCAAAGATATGGCTAGGCTTTTGGCAGCCGAAAATAAGCTAAATGATTTTGAGATCAAAAGAGTCAATGCCGATAAACTAACAATTAGAACTAAGTCGCTGGTTGATTTCCAGGCAACTGAAAGTGCGTTAAATTCTGGAGATGTTCCGCATTTTAAATACACCCCCAAAAGCGAAAGAAACCGGACCTTTTTATTGAAGGTTCTGGACTGAGGAGAGGACACAGTAGATCTCCTTCAATGACTTCAAGAAGTTGCACCAGAAATATAACTTATTTCCGTTAAAGACTGCAACAAGGAGATCGATTGTCGACCGTAAAAACTTGCCTTATTATTTAGTCCAGATTTTCAGCAAACGCACCGTGTGGTGAGGTGAGAACGCCTCCAGAAAAGCGAGGTAAACCAGTGCAACAGGTGCCAAAGATTCGGGCATTCGGCTGCCAATTGCGCCATGAAATATAAGTGTGTTAAATGCAAAGATATCCATGCTCCCGGCAAGTGCAAATTGGCTCAGGCGCTGCCAAAAGAAAAATTATAGTGTGTGATCTGCGGTGTCTTTGGTCATCCAGCATCATATCGAGGATGCTCCCAGTATCAAGATGCAAAGGTAAAATTCACCCCAAAACAAAGTCAAGCACACCGCAGTGTGATACCTACTATCTTCGTCAAGCCCGGGCTGGCTTTTGCACTTGCTGCGAGAGGACAAGCGGGCAATGTAAATAAAATAAATAATGTAAGTGGCAATAATGAGCTGCTTCTTAAAATTTATCAGCAATTAAATTCCTTATCGGAGCGAATCGATAAACAAGATTCGAAAATTAACATTGTTTTTCAGCGTTTAGGGCTTTCAAATGCCTCACAATAAGTTGTCATCCAGTCACATTCCCGTGGATAGGATTCGTCTCATCTCGATCAACGTCAACAATAATCGAAGAGGTGTATTCCTGAGATCGTGGATAACAGAGAATCAAATTGAACACAGGTTCCCAACATGTCCTACCACAAATTCATATTTGGAACTCTTCATTGCTGACACAAGACTTGAATTCAGCTTTAATAATCCTAAATGGAAACTGCAGGAGCTTCCTTATGACAGTGACCATAACGCAATCGTAATGGAAATCAATCATCAAACGGATGATTTTTTCCTCATTCGAGTTCAACACGAAAATCATCGCTTGAACTTCAAAAAAACAGACTTGGGAAAGTTTCAAAAGAAGTTTAATCAGGAGTACCGGAAGCAATGTTCCCATTCTGATGATGGCAACTCTTGCTCAATGGTTCCTAATGACAGGAATCTCACTAACGATGAAATAGATGTCTATTTGTCGAAGTTGGAGAAGCTGACGTTAGAAACGATTGAGAAAGTAATTGTAAAGATTAAACATCGAAACAATATGGAAGGATATGAAACATCAACCATTGCAAGGTTGAAAAGATTGAAAAGCCTTCTTCTCACACGTGTCAACAATATTTATCGGCGATTTTTGGGCTACAACCATCCGTCGTTGGCTTTGTTGAAATTACACATTAAGATTGTCCGGAACTTAATCCGTTCATACTTCAGGAGTGAGGTCAGGAATCAATGGGCGGAAAAATTGAGGAGTATTTGCCCACAGGACCTCGACGGCGTGTTCGCGAAAGTGAATGGCATATTCCGCAAGAAGTCTCGAGTGAAGGTATCGAATCTTGAAGTCACTAGTGACGAGATAAGTCTTCTCGATAGGGCTGGTATCGAAATTGATAGTACGACTCCGGATAGAAATGGAAACAGGATTCTATGTGAGGGATGGCTATTAGGAATTATTGCATATTGTTCAACAACTGTTCAGCAATTCATATTTCCCAAATATGTGGAAAAAGGCTAAGGTATTTCCAATCTTGAAGGAAGGAAAAGAATCTTCATGCCCCAAAAGCTATCGCCCAATCAGCTTGCTGTCTAACATCAGCAAAGTGTTTGAAGTGATACTCAACAAAGCATTAAACGCCCACATTGAGGAAGGTGGGTTGATGCCAAATTGCCAATTTGGTTTTCGTGTCAGGCATTCGACCACACATGCAATAACGAAAGTAACCTCAGACATCTATTGGAAACTAAATTATAGAGAATGTGTTGGAGCGTATCTGATTGATATGGAGAAAGCATTCGATACGGTGTGGTTAAATGGACTAGTTTTTAAACTTCTCCATAACAGGTTCCCCCGAAATCTTGCCGTTATGATGTGCAATATGTTATACGGGAATTCGCTTGTTGTAACTGAAGGAAATCTGACAACAATGCGCGAGTTCAAGGTCTTGAATGGTCTACAGCAGGGAACAGTTACTGCGCCTCTGCTCTTCTCAACATTCATTCGCAAGCTATTGAACAGCTTTGATTTTAACGTCTCGCCAACGCGATCATTGGTAGCGCTTGCTGAAGATCTGATCATCTATACGGCAGATCGAAAAGCTACAACAGTTCAGAGCAATCTTCAAAAAATGTTCAATGATGTGCAGCTGTACACAGACAATTGGCGAATGAAAATCAATGCGCAGAAGTGTGAAACAATTTTGTTTCGGACAATGATGCAGGGGTTCAGTCAAGACCTGAAACGTAACTAGAAGGATTTCCACATCATGGCTGGCGAGGGTAGTTCAGTACGAGTTCCACATAAATCCTGTGTTCGATACCTCGGTGTTCACCTCGAAACTATACTGAGCATGTCAAATTCATGCTCAGTAAGACAAAAAATTAGTCATGGCCCTTCGAAGACTCTTTCATTCCAAATACATTGATCAAAAGGTCAAAATTATCTGTCACAAGACCCTGGTTAGACCAGTTTTGACAGATGGATGTCAGATGTAGTACAACCAGAGTGCTAGTACTATGGAAAAATTAAGAGTTTTCAAAAGGAAGGTTTTCGTGGATGTATCGCAAGATATGTAACTGTGAGTGAAAACCCTTGGATTCCCCAGCCGTTCCACCCTACAGACGGGTATATTGCGACTTGCCTCGCTACTGGCTTCGTTCCTCCAGAAGCACATAAATCGATATGTTTTTGATTCTGATGGCGTCCCAGTCATAGAGTATATCATATATATCGACGGGCCACCGACAAGAAGATAAAATATCCTCCGAATTTGAGTTCACGAGACCAACAATTTCAATGGAGATACTCATTTGCTAGATTCGTTGAACTGATCGAGCTGAGGTGGGGCAATCTGGGTATTGGTAGCTGAATGACAATGTCTAAATTATTCGTGTTTATTTTCGGTTTTGGTGTTTTTCGTTACTTATTTTTTGAGTTTCAGCTCATTATTGCTAAATTTAGTGTTGTTGTTTGTTGGTGTTAAAAATAAGGGATAGGTTAGATATATGTTATGTTTATTTTATTAGGTTAGAGATAAGATTAAACGCGTAGGTTGGGAATATTGTGATAGAATTGTTTAGTATAAGATAAAGCTTTTGATTGAATTTTATTAGAATTAGGTTATGACATATTAGGTGTAGGAAAAATGTTCACTGTTGTGTTTGAATTATAAATAATTTTTGAATAGTTTAGGTTGGTTTTTTCTCCAATCAAGTCATAAAATATGGTATAATCTTTATTAATTTGAATTTGCTATAGTTTTTTTGCTAAAGTGTGTTTAACTGATAGAGTATAAATTTAGATAGCCATTTGGGCCATTAAGTTTTTGTATTGTTATTGTTTGGAACTTGCTTTATATTCTTTGAAAATTTACACCGATTAGTATTGAATAAACCGCTTTTGACTTTGGCTTTGACTGTTTGATTTGACATTTCCAGGAAAGGGAAATATTTTTGAATCAATTCAATGGCTACTTATTTACGTGGAAGTGGAAAAGTATTTTCGATTATATTCGAAAATATATATTAAGTCCGGAAAAGGAGAAGTATTTCCAAATGTGCTCAGAGACTAGACTAAAACGGAAAAACGGAAATCAATATAAATAGCGGTTCACCAGTGGTAGAGAAACTTCTAACGCAAAACTTTTTTTAAACGGCTTTGATTCAATTTTGTGTATTTTTCTCATTCTTTTTTCTTGACGGTTTGGAAGTAAAAATTCTGGTCTTAAGCTTTTACTCTTTGGAAATGACAGAATTTATTACTACCTTTTGTTTACGACGAGGTAGGTGGCTACAACGATAAAGATGATGTCTTTGTTGTTGATGATGATGATGTTGGTGGATATGATGATGCTTTTGCTACTGATGATGATAATGCTGACTACGAACCAGTAGGAAGTTTGCCTAGGTTCTCTCATGCATGTAAATTCGTGAGAAGCGACAAGAGCGGCTCAAGCAAATTTCCCTTTTTCTTGAGGGAATTGCTTGCACCGCTGATATGTGGAATCGGCTGGCAGGCGAAGATTTTTCGTGGAAGGAGAGTCTGTTTGCGCGGTGAAGCGTGCGCTGACGTTGGGACGTTCTGAGTCGCCACAGTCATTCCCTCCCCAATGACCTTCGCATGCGTCGAAGGGAGTGTAAACGTGACTCTCTTCTTGGATGGCTGGAGTGGTTGTTCCGGCAAAATTTGCACCAGTTGAGCCGTTTCCGAGGGCAGCAGAGGTGGTGTTGTAGGCGTCTATGGTGGTGTTGAGTATGGCTGCTGTGTCGCTTTATGGGCATCCGATTGCTCTAGGTAGGGTGGTTTGAGTTGTTCAGTGGAGAGGATTTTTGTGACGCCGTTTACGTCCATGACGTAGGTGTTGGCGTTGATCCTACTGGTGACTCGATGAGGTTCGGAGTATGGCTGATCGAGCATCTTCTTTACAGCATCGATGCGGCAAAATACGTACTCACAGCTGGCTAGATCTTTGGTGAACCGAGTGCCTGGCTAACGGGACAGGACGAATCGATTTGAAGAGGCACCGTAAGTCGGTGACAAAATCTTGTGGGCTGCCAGTTGGTGTGTTTTGAGGCATGATGAGCTCACCCGGGACCCGAAGTGATGTGCCGAAAACCATTTTTGCAGGAGAAGCTTGCAGGTCCTCCTTGAATGTAGTTCGTGGACCCAGCAAGATTGGTGCAAGTGCCTGTAACCATAGTGTCTCCGGAACGCATTTTAACGCTACTTTGAGGGTGCGGTGCATCCGTTCGACCATGCCATTGGCTCGAGGGTGGCATGGAGTGGTATGGACGTGGTTGGTTCCCAAGAGGCGACCGAGCTGATTCAGGAGGTCGGCTTCAAACTGGCGTCCTTGGTCCGATGTGATCTCCAGCGGCGGGCCAAATATTGATATCCAGTGGTCGAATAGTGCCCTGGCGAAGGTGCTGGCTCTGATGTCACACACTCGGACTGCTTGAGGCCACCGTGTATAGCGGTCGATAAAGGTGAGGTAGTTCTCGTAGCCTTCACGCAGTGGCAGCTTGATCAAGTCGACATGGATGTGGTCGAAGTGCCCATCCGGCGCGGTTGTGGTGGTGGACCTTCGACAGTTGACAAAGTACGCATTGCTTGGCCCACTGGGATTGGTCTTTCCACAGACTCGGCCAGAAGTATTTAAGCGCTACGCGCTTCGAGATGGATGATGTCAAAAGTCTAACGGCGGAGCGCAACTGGCAGGTAAGGCTTAATGGTGCCATTAAACTCCCCATAGTACGCTGAGTAGCCATCCAAGACCAGCTGATGCAAATTAAGTCGGGGGCTCGCCAGGAGGTGGGGCAACTGGTCGTCTGTGTTCTGTGCTTCACTGATGACTTGAGCTGTGATTGTGGCGGGTATCGTGACCGTTTCTACACGTGAAAGTGCATCAGTGACGATATTGGCATCCCCTGGTATGTATTCCACTCGCGAAGCGAATTGGGCAATAAAGTCCAGTTGTCTGTTTCAGCGGGGTGAGGCTTTGTCCGAGCGTTGCGTCAGAGCAATTATAAGTACCCGGTGGTCGGTATAGATGATAAAGTGCCTTCCTTCCAAGATGCGCTGAAAGAACTTGATGGCAGCAAATATCGCAAGGAGCTCGTGGTCGTGGGTTGAGTAGCGTTGCTCGGTGTCAGAGAGCTTCCTCGAGAAGAAATCCAACGGTAGCCAAGTGCCATCGCCCCGTTGTTGGTCCAAGGTCGCGCCAATGGCAGTCTTTGGACGCGTCTGTCCGGAACGCCAATGGGTGCGAAGGCGAAAGAAAAGCTGCCGTATCTGCCTCGGGTATCCAGGTAAGTAGAGCTTTCCTTTTTGTACAACCTTTTAGCAGTTCCAATAGTGGCATTTGGGACTCAGCAGCGTATGGTATGCCTCAGCTGGGATGAGTCGGCCAGTTTGAGAAAAGATATGAGGGGTTCTGTTTTGCGGGCTGGTGGTCGAAATCCAGTTTCGCAGACGTGGTATCCAGCAAAGACGACCTCAGGCCGACTGACTAGCCATTTATCCCAGTTGGTGTGGAGATTCGCCCCCTGCAGCATGGAGAGAAGTTGCTCGAGGTGGCGCTAGTGATGGTCGTGGCTGGCCGAGAAAACTAGGATATCGTCCTGATAGACCCCGATGAAGTCCAACTTTTCTCAGCAGATGGTTTATAGTCCTCTGCATCGTTTGAGCTGCGTTGCGTAGACCCAAAGGCATCCCCAGGAATTCATACAGTCCAAAAAGCGTGGTGACTGACTCTTATATACGCCTTCAGGAGCAACCGGAATTTGGTAGAAAGTACGCTGGAGGTCGATTACTGAGAAAACAGTACCGCTGGCCTCCTGAATCAAATCCTCGATGATGGGCAGTGGGGAACGGTCCAGTCAAGTTTCAGTTGAGTTGACGACAATCCCCAGTAGCTCGTCAATGGCCACTGTCCTTAAGCACCATGTGGGTACCATGAGTGTCGAATTATGCCTCGTTCCAGCAAGAAAGTGAACTCGGCTTTGGCTGTGGTGAGGCGTTCTCCTGCGAGGCGACGTGGTCTCGTGAAAGCCCATGAGCCATTGGTGGCTTTCTGGTGGTGGACGGGTAGGTCAGTGACCGAGGCTAATTTCCCGGGTTGTGCCTGTGCATCAGCATATTTGGCAATTATCCCTTTGTACCGGTCTCTAATGGTGTTCTTTAGTGATGGCGTTAATACTGTGTATAGCTGGAGCTGGCATGTGGGTGCAGGTTGTGAAGAGGTTAGTGCTCGCCATCCTTGTCGTTTCATCCGACTACCATTATTGTTGCGATTTGGGGTCACAACTTTGGAATTAAAAATTCTGGTCTTTAGTTTTTACTCTATATGTATATTTTGCTCCTTGGAAATGACAAAATTTATTAATCCCTTTTGTTTACGACGAGGTAGGTGGCTACGACGATGAAGATGATGAATGATGATGTCATCTTTTATGAAACGTTAAAAGATACATCGAAACTTTTATTTTATTTTTTATTTTCGTAGCACTATAGCCCCTTTCGGGCCTTCGCTTAGAGATAGTTAGAGTATCTCATTGTCATGATCGAATGTATCAGCACTCTACAAGGTGATATTATCATTACCATGCTCTGGCCGTGTGTCCGCCCTCCCTGCTGCGATACGTTCTGCTTTTAAACCAGTACGTATCATAACTGAATAGGCTTATAGTCTGTCCGAAGAATCATTTGAACTAAATCTCGTTGACACCAGCGAAACTCGAACCAGAGACCTTCGGCTTACGGGCTTTGTGCTCTAACCACTAGACCACGCGGAAATTATTATTTAGTACTTATAAAATAAAAAAAAAATGCATAAAAACAAAGCTAGTCTTGAATTCAGGTATTTTCCAAACAGCATTTACGGGTACATTCCCATTTATTCCTACTCAGATATATAGGAAGTATTTGCCGTGTTAGTAGATCCTTCATACTACTCTACAGCTAAGCAGAAAAGCATTCAAATTGGCTCAATCAAACTCATAAAGTTATTTTGTTCGACTTAAGCAACCCACACATGTCCTTAAAACTTCTCATAAATGGAATATAATCTAGAAAACTTTTCTATCCAATGAAATACATCCCAAAATCTCCATAACAATTTATTCACTTGTATTTCATAAAAATCCTTCCAAGGACATCTAAAATTTTCTTTTCTCTCTTTTGATCCATTCCTTGCATTGCAACAGTTCTCCCAAGAAAAAAGTTTAAATTAAATTTTCCCCGAAGAAAGCAAAAGTGAAGCATCGCCATTTCTAAATATTCTAATGATATGAAGCCACTTATTATTCTCGAGAGAGATTTTTACGCTTCTTACGTTTTAATTGCCTATAAAAATCCACGCATGAAATCCCCACAAAAACAGCATCCTGCAACCTTGAATAGCATTTTGTACGCATTATCAACATCAGGCTGTCAAGGGATCAAGAGAATCCACTTCAACAAGTTGTTGGAGAACACATAAAAAATAAAATTGTGTGTATTCTGATTGCATGCTATTTCGTCAATCAAAATTCACATGATGCGCGCTGGTGTGATGAAACCCAGGGCAGCAGGGTTGGAAAATGTAATGTAAATTTTGTTACGCCAGTTTGTGGAAGAACAAATCCAAAGTTTCGGTTGGGTGTTTGCGTGAGTGTAAGAGTATTTGTATTCCCTGGGTTTTAATAAGAATCTATCAATAATACAAAATACGAAAAAATTCCCAGGAATGTGTTAAGTATTCAGGAGATGTTTAGTGTATTGTTGCCTTGGGTGAAATGGAATTTATTATTGGGCGGTTTTCTCGTGCTGACAGTTGAGAATGGATTAAAAGAAAACATTCTCGTTGAGAAAAGGCTTGGATGGTGTGTGGTGTCTAATTTTTATTCGTTTCAGTGCAATTCTGATAGTCTATTTTGAATATTAAACCTCCTTTGATTTTCTGAAAAAGTGGTCTCTCAGCTACTGTTAGTTGTAACCTGGACGTGCTATCACTATTCAGTTTAGGTTTGGGAGATGGTAATTATATATATGTATATATATATATATATATATATATATATATATATATATATATATATATATATATATATATCTATATATATATATATATATATATATATATATGTATATATATATATATATATATGTATGTATTGTGGATATATATATATATATATATATATATATATATATATATATATATATATATATATATATATAATCATCTGCAGCTTGTTCAACCAAATATACTGATATGTATTATGGTGTAGCCTCCCTTACGTATTGATTCCTCATTTCTTTGCAGTCGTCTCTATTTTGTGCTATCCTTGTCCAGGTGACACCCGCTAGTTTTCTGATGTCATGATCCCACCGTATTTTTGGTCTTCCTCGTGGTCTTTTCATCCCTCTTGGGTACCATTATGTGATTTTGGCAATCCATCTGTTGTCAGTTAGCCTTGCTATGTGTCCTGTTCATTGCCATTTAAGTGATCTAATTCTATGGACTACATCTGTCACTTTGGTTCCTCCTCTTACCCAAGTCAATTTCTTACGGTCTCTTTTAGTGATGCCTAGCATGCACCTTTCCATTGCGCTTTGTGCCACTTGTAATTTCCATGTGCCTCCTGTTGTTAACGTCCATGTCTCACAGCTGTATGTCATGACAGGTAGGATACATTGGTCAAACGTTTTCTTTTTGAAGTGGAGTTTCATTCTAGATTTTAATATGATGGAGTTTCTCTCGAATGCGCTCCATGCTAGCTTGATTCGCCTATTAATTTCAGGTGTTATATCTCCAGATTTATGTACTAGCTGGCCTAGGTAGATATATTCTTCTACTGTTTCTAGCCTTGTGCTGTTCAGTGCTATTTCAGCCTGACCTCGTAGATGTTCATTGAGCATAATCTTAGTTTTGCTTAGGTTCATTCTTAAGCCGACTTTTTCGCTGGCTTCACTAAGCTCATTTAGGAGTTGTTGTTCTTCTTGGCTCTGAGCAATTATGACTATATCGTCACCAAATCTTAAGTGATTGATGCGTTCTCCATCGATTTGTAGGCCCTTCTCTTCCCATTTTAGCTCTCGAAAGATATTTGGCGTTCCTGTAGATGTTTGAGAGCGTTTCCACTTTTTTTATCCATACTTTGATTGTATAGTGCTCTTATAATCGCCTCTGGGTATATTGAGTCAAAGGCTTTTTCAAAGCCTATGAACGCCAGTGCTAGGGGCAGTTCGTACTCTTTAGCCCTGCTCATGATTTCTCTCAAGGTGTGGATGTGGTCTATTGTACTGAATCTACTTCTAAATCCAGCTTGTTCCCGTGGCTGTTCAGCGTCAAGGGCTGCTTGTATTAGATTGCTAATTATTTTGGTGAATACCTTATAGAATACAGGTAGCAGACTTATTGGCCTGTCATTCTTGGTATCTTCTTTATCGCCCTTTCGTGGATTAGTAAAATGTTTGCGCTGTTCCAGTCTTCAGGTATGTGTCTGGGTCTGAGAGAATTGCTGTATATTTCGGCTAGTGTTTTCCAGATTCCTATGCCAGCGTATGTCAACAGTTTCGTGGTTATGCTGTCAGTGCCTGCTGTTTTGCCTGTTTTCATCGAATTGATAGCATATTCTACTTCATCTGTGTTGACTTCAGGGAAAGGTTCGTCTACTGTCTCAGATGCTGTTGTTATACAGCTGGGAGTTACTTCTGGGGACTTGTATAGATCGCTGTAGAAGTCCGTTACGATTTTTATTATTCCTATCCTATCTGTCACGCTGGTGTTTCCTTGTTTTATTGCTATCAACTGTTTTTTCCCAATTATAAGTGCTTGCTTCGCCTTCTTTATGCTGTTGTTATTCTCAATGGCATTTTCTACTAATTTTTCGTTATACTTGGTAAAGTCGTCCGTTATCTTCCTCCTAATTATTTTACAAACTTCTGTATACTCCAACCTCTGGATGTTTGAAGTTGAGTTCAATTCTCGTCTTTTCTTTAGTCGCGCCTTAGTTTCGCTAGATAGTTTGTGATATCTAGTTGCTGTTCTTGGCCCACCTTGTTCCTTAGCGCATTTTACGATGGCATTTGCGAGGGGTGATGCGTCCCTGTTTTTCATTTCCTCTTCTAGCATTAACTGATATTGACCAATGTTATTCTTGATGTTGTCGTCGTTGAAGACTGGTCTTATTGGCTTCCTAACTAGTTTTGCTCGTTCGGATCTTAGGTTTAGGGTTAGTTTCGCTCTGACGAGGCGGTGGTGACTACCTGTCCTGAATTTTTTAAGCACAGAGACGTCATTGATCGCTGTTATGTTTTCATTAGGATCAGGTCGATCTCGTTCATTGTAACCCTATTGGGGGCTTGCCAAGTCCATTTTCTGCTTGGTTGTTTCTTGAAGAATGAGTTCGCTATGTATAGGTTGTATTCGTGGGTGAATTCGACCAGTCTCTCTCCTCTGTCGTTTCTCTGGCTTAATCCGAATTTCCCTACTAGTAACTCCTGTTCTTCTCTGTTTCCTACTATGGCGTTGAAGTCTCCGACGAGGAATTTGAAATGGCTATTATTGCTGTCCCAAGCTTGAGTTGTTCCGTTGTAGAAATCTTCGATTTCGTTGTCTGAGTGACTAGATGTTGGTGCATAAACTTGGATTATTTGCATTGTGTATCTTTGTGAGAGCTTGAGAGTCAACCTGACCACTCGATCTGATGTGCTTGAGACACTAATTATTTTGTCTTTCCATTTCTAGTTAATCAAGAATCCTACCCCGTTAGTTCTACCCGATTGGGTTCCCTGATGGTATAGGATAGAAGCGAGTGTTAGCAGGTTTTCGTCTTTGCGCCTAGTTTCACTCAACCCAATGGTGTCTCACCTAATTTAATGTATATTGTCGCGTGCTATGGTTCGCGGCCAATAATTTTAATGTTACCGGAAAGTGAAAGCACACTGTCTTTTAAATTAAGTTAAAAGAGTTTATTTAATAAGAATGCACAATCATTCACTATTTAGCAAATCGCATTTTAATTTAATTTTCACTGTCTATCGATTTATATTCTAACTATCTGTATCACGAAAATCACTTCACTATCAATCAATATCGCCTTTAATTCGCGCTCCACTCATCGCAATTTTTACTATTACATCCTCCTCCCCAATAATTCAACTCGGCTTTATATAGGGTCTCTACTCATTCAATCCATTTCTCGTATATTGGCGAATGTTCTGACGAGAACTACCTGGAATATTCGAGCGATTCGAAATACCCGCAGTTCTAAGCTAAGCTCCATCGAATAAAGTTCTTTAAAAGAAAAAATTACTTGCGTATTATTTTTTTGAACAATTGCTTAGGCTCTTACTTAGCTGGCGCAATCGGCCTTCGTATCGTGAAACTATTTAAAACAGTATTTTAACACGCTCAATTCGTGCCGCGAAAAGTGAAATCGACGAACAGAAAAGCTGCCTTTGAAAGTATAACAGGCCGAAATTGTTATATTTTGTGAGCTGCATGGAGTTGGCAAACAAATACTAAAGGAAAGCTAGCTAATGCTAGCGGAATCAGCGACTCCAACTGCCAACCGACTCAAAATGCATCTACATCACCCAATAAAAAATTCGAGAATCTAGCCTCATCTTTAAACCAGCCAAGTGACCAAGAGAAAATGTCACAGCTTTTAGCCAAACTCGATTATATTGAAAAAAAGTGCAGAAACAAACTGGGAGGGCAACAAAAATTCAAAAAGAACAACGTGAAACTAATAACGTGCCGCAGAACCCCTGTTCAATTGACACACAGCCTAGTGTCTACCACTATCAAGTTCACAAACTCCAAAATACATCTGCAAACTTTGGAAACTTCTGGTCAGCTGAAGAGTGGAATAATCGTATAAAAAGACTTGCGGATTCAAACTTCTGTATTTTGTTTTTAAAGGGAAACAGGAAGATTTATAATGAAGTTAAAGTTTGGAAAACGATTAAAGGTGACCTTCTCATCAGTGGATGCAAAGTTGATGAGCAACCCTTCTGCAACCAGTGAAGACGTGGATTCAAGGTATTCATTCCAACTCGATATTCCTGGCTTTTCAAGAATTTCAAGAAGAAGAACGGTGTTGGTTCAAAGAGCGGTATGACTTTCAAGCAATGGATTGATAAAATTGTGAGCTCTAGATTCAAGGACAGCAGGAAAATAAATAGCTTTAAGAATGTATGTAAATCTGTTGTCATTACTAAGAATCCACTCTTTGCTACTAACATTAATCCCAAACCGCAATCCCTATTTTCTTCTTCTAAACTATTGAATGACTGTAGCACTTTGTTAGTCGGCCCAAAACTATACTCTGTGTGCAATAGTGGTAGTTCGCTGGAACCAGTCCTAGACTCAGATTCATCTTCTGCACAAAAACTGAAAGCAGAATCCTGCTTAAACTCTAAGTTTTCTTCTATACAGGATACTCGTAGTGGTTTCGGGCTTAAGGAAGACTTAATTCCGATTTCATCTGGATCAATTTTACAGCCCATAACATACCCCAAACAATACCCACAAATCCTTTTTAGACCCACTGTTGCCACCTACAGTCAAGGCCACTATAGCTTTGGGTGCTGACCTGGATAAAAGATATCAAAGGTCTCGACTCAGAGATAACAAAATTTACGGATCCGTTTGGCTTTACCTATCATATATGCACAAGGCATCAGATACAACTTGCATAGATGGGAAAATGAAAAAAAGCTTCAAAATCATGTTTCAAAGAGAAGTTCTTCCAATCAATCTTGAGGCTCTTATGCTTGTGTATCTCTCCTACCATGAAGAGCTTGGTATCACCCTTCTTCTTCTTAGCACTAAAGCCCCATTTGGGCCTTCGCTTCCTGTAAATAACGCCTCCAACTGTCTCGGTCCATTGACCGCATCCTCCAAATTTGAAATCCGAGCAGCGATGAACTGTCTTCGTCGAACGAGTCAGACCAGCGTTTCCTCGGCTTCACCACTGGTCTCCGGTCTTCAGTTCTCCCAACGAATACCTTTTTGGGTGTCCATTGTTCGTCCATACGATTCATGCGGCTAGCCCATTGCAGCTCCCGCAGTCTTATAATCGTTGAGACCTTCGGCTCGTCAAAAATTTCATACAGCTCATGGTTGTATCGAGTTCGCCATTTTTTTGAGTTTGTGATTGCTTTTTATTGGGTTGAACAGTATTTTATGATTAAACCTTATACGTGAGCTAGAAAATAGACTATTTTGTTATGATCTACATACATTTGCTTTAAATTAGCTAATTATTATTTGTCAGCATGATGGAATTATGAAGGAACCAAAAATTTTTATTTTTAAGTAGCATCATTTTTGCTCTGTAATATCAAATACAATAACTATTATATTATTTTAAACTATTCACATTAAGGCTCAATACTTTTTAGAATATCCAATATTTTGTAAAAGGCTCAATGAAGTACAACTACTACTGAACGCACATGTCACAGAATGGTGATCCCTATTGAAAGTTCTCACGCAACTAAAAAATCATCCTATATCTTGATATGATAAAATCCATATTGGGAAAACCACTGGTTTACATTAAATAATTATAAACTAAAAATTAGATGTCTATCATTTATTGGTAATATATTTCTATCTCGAAAACGATTGGCCAAAACATCAAAACCGTGCGTTGAACTGTATTTGACAATCGTACTCATAAGTTCTTTTTTTTCTCTCTCTCTCTCACTTCGAACATAAATGAATCCTTTAGAGATTTTAATGAAAGCATTAATAATGCTCACATTACTCCGGAGAATTTGTTTTACGAACAGCATCGGCAACCGAACGAATTATTATACTTGTATGAATATAATAACAAATTGGTGTCATGACGCCATTCTCGTAAGCTATCCTTAAACAGAGTGCTTTTGAGCTTAAATTCCCCAGAAATGGGCAAACGGTCAATTGGACTTAATCAATATTCGCGAGTGACTTGTAGACCAATTAGTGCTGTAAGTGATGCGGAATATATTATTGGGATTAAGAGAGAGAGAGAGAGAGAAACAGAGATAGGTTCAATAGATGATTTGATTAGTAAGAATTGAGTCCAAGCAAGAATGAGACCTGAACCGTTTTAGGTGTTTCATAGAATTATTACGGAATTGACAGTAGGATTTTGAGATGGTGGTAAATAGGAAAGATTTGTTGACTGTAAGTGGGGGTATGTATTTGAGTGAAAAAAGAAAAAATAACATTAATTAATTCATTAGGTAAAAGAAGTTATCAAATTAATGAGATCAATGCCTGATGTGGGCTATCATCACAACGATGATGATTGTTGAAATACTTTCATCAATTCTGAACTATAGAAAATTAAAACCAAACGGTCAACACTTGTGGTTGCTCTTTTGTGTTCACGCCTTAGTGCTAATTGATTTGGGTCATGTTCGGTTCGTTGAAGGATATGAGAACAAAACTGTATTTATTGATGCTATCCTTTTAATAACTGAACGCTCTTTATTAAAAAATGTTTTGCCGTGTTTGCTATCTAAAGAAAGCATTTAATCCAAATTCGGATGCCGTATATAGCATAAAGCATTGATGCAATTTGCTTTCATGATGAAAAACAGTCTTTTTCATCAAAACAGTTTACATTGTCAAATTCACTACAGTGCATTCTCGTCTTTTTTATAAACATTCAACACGGAAAAATTATTCGAGATTTATTTGAGAAATTCCTAATAAAATTATGTAAGGAACTATAATCTAAAATAAAAATCGAAAAAGGTAGTTCGAAATATAAGTGAGACAACACAACTAATTCTGGATTTGATCCTGCATCTTTTTGCATAAAATTCGTCAAACAATTCTCCTTTTGTGATAGCCGCGTGGTGTAGTGAAGTGAGATACTCTAACTATCTCTAAGCGAAGGCCCGAAAGGGGCTTCAGTGCTACGGAAAAAAAGTGCAGTTGTGTGTGTCTACCATCAAACGGCTTCACTCATATATCAACTTCGCATTTCTTGTCTATATAATCTAAGATTCCGACTGACCAATTTCGTTAAAGAGTTCGAGTCGAGCATTTGTCGAGGCAGCACAGATCACGCAGCAAAAGCTTTCCGGAGGATTTTTTATGAATATGGAAATTTAGAAGAAATTGGTATTTTCGGGAATTACGAATTTCGGAGGAATTCGGGACGAAAAGTTTATTATTAAGGCTTTTTAAAGTGTTATTATTTTTGTTTATAATATAATTTTTTTGTTTTCTAGTCTTTTAATTACTAGATAATAAGGGATTCAGTTTGTACGTTCTTTTATTTTCCCGCGCCAGTATTCCAAGTTCTGTCTTGGAATTTGTGGGTATGGGGGAAAGTAATGAATATGGGGAGCTCTCCGCCGCTAAATCTAGCTTCACGTAGAAGGCGAACAAAACTTGCAGTGTTTCTGCGAGAAATTCGGGGGGGACATCAAGGAGAAGTTTATTCTGGACTTGCTTGCTAGTTGAAAGATGCAAGTACCGGAAATCTCCAGTGACATGGAGATGGACGTGGGTGGAAGTTCCACGGACAGTGGTGATGAGAAGGAGGCGATCGTAAAGCCTCCACCCTAAAATGGCTGAGGAGCACACCAGCTTTTTTAACTTTCTGAAGTGTACGAAAGTGGCTTGCTACACCTACACTCTTCCAGGAGAGAGAAAATTGATTGTCCTTCTTAAAGGCGTGCACAGCTCAAATGACGAGAACGCTGTCGTGGCTGAGCTGATGGAACATCTCGCAGAAGATATTCTGCATCGTGAAGGTACAGCGTCCTCATACGGGCTAGGGTATGTGCCACAATTACCAACAATTTGGACATTCTTCTAGGAACTGTCATGCACAATCTCTATGCTTTAAATGCGATTTGCTTCACTATTTCTCGGAATGTCCAAAGAAAATTGAAAAAAAGTCAATATGTGTTAACCGTGGTGGAGGACATCCAGCAAGCTACGAGGATTGTCCCAGGAAACGTGAGAAGATCGTTCGCTCAGGTTACTGCAGTCCAACCCACACAACCAGCACAAAAACAAACAACCACGACACAGGCGCCCCCATACATACAAACTAATGACCCAATGTTTGCCAAAATACGGACACAATTCCAAAACATGATGCAAGATATGATGGCAAACATGATTCAAACCATGTTCGCTGCATCTCAAAATGTCATCAACACTAAACACTAATGAGTTTAATGAACCACGTTTCGATTCTGACGTCGAGTGCGAATGCCTTGCTGCGGCATAATGGTGAACTACAACAATTTACATATATTTAATCATAAATTCGATATCACTGCGATTCTAGAAACCTTTCTGAAGCCTTGAAGACGATTCCGCATCCCTAACTACATTATGTACAAAAATGACAAAATGACGGGTAGAGGAGGCGAAATTGTCATTCTCGTGAGACGAAACGTGAGTCATTATCTCATTAACACACCCACATTTCAAAAACTAGAGGCCATAGCAATCAAGGTGTAAACTGATTTTCTAGAGTTTATTGTGATTTGTGCTTACAATTCTCTAGGAAATAGAAGTCTCTGAAATGATCTGAGAGCACTTGCTACATTTGAAGGCCCTATCTTAATTGCAGGAGATATAAATGCCACACACCACTTTTGGGGAGCTGTGAGAAGCAATAAAGTTGGGGCCGTGCTCAAAACATTCATCACAGCCAATCACTTCAGCCTAGATATCCTGGCTTTGCACTGGACATTGGAATATCGTGAGATTTCACACAAAATGTTCGGTTAAATGTCCTCGACGAACTGTCTTCCCACCAAAACTGTCCTATTCCTCATAGAAAACATCTTCATTGATGTTCCTATGCAAGAATAAAAAATCCCCGTTGGCAGCACCAGCCGGAAAGGTAAATTTCTCGTATGTTGCGTAAAGTTTCGGAAAAGAATTTGGCTTGCCTACTACTTAACTTCTTACTGCAATTTTTGTAGCACTACATGGGTTTTTATTAACAAAAAGGATCTGCCGCCTTTCGTATTGGGAGACACTTCATAGAGGCGCAAATATTTTGCTAATTAAATTGAGTTACACACGTATGGATCACATATTGAAAATCGGCGGGTAATAAATTGTTATAAACATATTTATACTCGTTTCGCCCTTCTCACATTTGCTGTTTATACATTTCACAGTGGTTACCACACAAAGGTGATAATTTGTCGGCTTAAATAGATCAAATAGTTAATTTCAAAAGATTTCCATGAAAGTTTAATCAGCATTTGCATTGCCATTAATATATACATTTTCGATTCTTTTCTGAACTACCAGGGGCCGTCATTTTGAATTTTTATTGAAAACGGCTGCTAAAAATATTAAGATGTCAATTTACGAATTTTTTATTTGTCACCCGATTTGCATAGTTAAATTAAATTAACTTTTGTTTTGTCAGAATCTGTTGTGAAACTTGGCTGCTAGAGGGCTTCAGAAATAAAAAAAAATTTAAGTCGCTCCCCTGTATGGGGAGGCCCCCCTTAAACACTTAAAATATTTTCTTACACAGCAAATTTCAAGGGGCACCACTTTTGACCTACGTAGAAAATTTTCTCATTCTAGCTTATGTGGTTTGCGAGAAAACTTGTTGTGAGGCACGAACAAACGGACGGACAGCCAGACGAGTCGCGATTTTATAATTTTTAAGGGGATTGTTGAAAATATTTTACAATATTTTAAAAATAGTCTGATTAATAAATACTTTCAAGATAAGTCATTTAAAACGTTTCCATGAAAAAAAAATCATTATTTCAGTTGCTACTAAAAAAACGAATTGCGCTTGCCTTCTGACCTTAAGGGGCCGCCATTTCGAATGCATGCATTTGATTTTGGACTATTTTAAATTTTTGGTGGCTAGGACCTCATCAATGAATGTGCCAAATCTCGTTCAAATCGGAGTTTAACGCTAGAAAGGGCAAAATAATTCAATTTTTATTGAAAATTGCAGCTAAAAATATTGGGTTTTAAATTTTCGACTTTTTATTTTTCAAGAATATATAACAGAGATCCATAATCTCAAGTTTCATCAAAATCCGCTGGAAAATGTGACCGCTAGAGCGCCACAAAAACCTGAAAAAACCGCCGCCATTTTGGAATTTGCACATGCATGATCACCGAAATATCTAAGTCTGTAGATCTAAGTAATGTCTATCTCGAAACCAAGTTTGATATACGTTGAATCAAAATTGCGACTTTTAGAAGCCTTTGAAGTTTTGAGTTTCAACTGGCCGCCATTTTGTTTTTTGTGACCTGACCTCCAGTTTTTTCACGTGATTCTTTAGATATTTATGATTTCTATCTAACTACCGAATTTCATGAAAATTTGTTGAAAGCTTTGACCACTATTACAACAACAAAATTTTGCACGTTTTTCGACCTTTGAGTGGCCGCCATTTTGTTTCTACCGTACCGACTTTGGATTTTTTATTGTGAGATTCATCACATATATCAGGGAATCTTTGTACCAAATTTCATCCAAATCGGAACTATACTTTGGTCAGAACAGAAATCACGATTTTTCGTCTAAAATAGCCGCCATTTTGTTTTTGCCCGGTCGATATAGCTGGTTCACAAACTTAACCGAGATATTAAACCAAAGCACCTTTCCTGAAAATTTGGTGAAAATCGGTCGCAAATTTCGTTACATCCCATATATATATATATATATATATATATATATATATATATATATATATATATATATATATATATATATATATATATATACACATATATATATATATATATATATATATATATATATATATATATATATATATATATATATATATATGATGCTCTCCGCAATAGGTAAATTTCTCTCGAGAAATTTACCTAAAAACTACAAACTGGAAAGCGTTTGAAGCCGTATTGGCCAATGAAACTAATTTACAATCACATGAAATGGTCGAGGATATCAACATCATCATTGAAAATAAAACTAGAAAATTTGACAGGCAAAAGAGGACCATACAGTCATAACCCCGGGAAGGGAAACGAATGCCTATGAACATGAAGCAACTGATAAGGAGAAGGAATCAAGTTTGGAGGAGAGCTAGGTTTACAGGTGACCCTACGCTACGCATAAACGCTACTCGGATGACAAATAAAATCCGTGTCCGAAACGAGCAATGGGAGAGCTTTTTGCAGAGTCTTGAGCCTGGGTGTGGTTTCTGGAGAAAGTTCAAATACTTTCAGATAAACAATAAAATTGTAATACCACCAATTCATGGTCCATATGGGATGCAATTCTACGATGCAGGTAAGGCGGAAATATCTGCAGGTTCTCTAGAAATGCAATTCCATGAAAATTTTTCAGACGAGGAGGACTTTGAAACTGAGGAAAAATATATGTCAATAGACTCCATTCAACATGAAAACAGGATTGAATCAATGGACTTAGATGAAATCAAAAACATTATACAGAGACTCGACAAATATAAAGCACCTAGATGTGACACTATTACAAACACAATGATTTCTTGGCTACGAGACAATATTTTACAAACATTTATTGACATTATTAATGCAATATTCAGTTTGCGAAAGTATCCCAAAATATGGAAATCAGCGGTCATTATTGTTTTCCCGAAACCTCAAAAAGACGACCCACAATTTCCACAAAACTGGAAACCCATCTTTCTCCTCTCATTGCTGTCGAAAATTTCGGAAGGGGTGATTCTGCATCAACTTAATGAGGTTGTATCCGACAAAGATATTATATCAAAAGGACAATATGGCTTCAAAGCTAAACACTCTACTGAATTCCAGTTAGTTAGAGTGGTCCAACACATCAGAACAGGCTTAAATCGCAAGGAATTCAATAAGCCTAGTTATGTTTGACATAGCTAAGCCCTTTGATAAAGACTGGCATGCAGGACTTATTTTCGAAATGCATTAATCCAGTATGCTACTGCAGGTCACTCAAATTATTGGCTCCTTCTTGGAAGACAGAACATTCCTTGTCAGAATTGACAAACAACTCTGAGACCAATCACCGGTTCTATACTATATATTTACTGTAGACTTTCCCGTTCTGTCTCCAAAAGTAAACCTGTCACTCTACGCTGATGATACCTGTCATCAATTCATCAATTCAAACTTGCAACGATCAATAAACATTTTAATGGAATACTTTCGTAAATGGAAAATTAAGATTAATTCTGATAAAACACAGGCCCTATTCATCACAAGGAAACGACTACAGACTCCACAGAGACTTATCGCTGATAAAAAGACAGTTGACTGGACACCGGCTAAATACCTTGGGCTTACATTAGACTGAAGCCTCACATGGAAACAACACATACAAAATAAACGGGGACACTTTATTGCACTTCTTTCCTCTCTATACCCGCTCATTAAATCCAAGAAACAGCCTTAAAAATCTATTCCCCATATATAAAGAAATTATATGACCGACGCTACTATACGGTAGTTCTGCTTTCAATCAGATGACAAAGCCCAACAAAGAAGCACTCCAGTCCTTCCAAAATAGAATTATTAGAAAGATCTTAAGAATTCCATAGTACATTAGAAACACTGACATATACAAGGACCTAAGACTTAAGACGGTTGAAAAATAAGTATGTGACAAAGCACTGAAACTTTTTGACACAATCGACAACCAAACTCATAGTACCCTGGCATTCCTTCGAACTGTACGGAACGGGGATGTATTACGGTTCCCAACTATTCGCCAAATAACTCTTTAAAAATTTATTTCTAAAATCATAAAATGACTGCAACTGGCTCAAGAAGGTAGATGGGTATTGAAGTACTCACAGATATGAGGGAGTTAAGGTGCGAAATCGCACTAACTCTACATGTTTATGTTATCCAAAACATGTTTATGTTATTGATTTTATTTGAAAATTTTAAGAAGATCGTATCAAAACTGCAGTGTATGATTCGATGGAAAGTTCAAAAATACCAAAATCGTGTGTTATTGCTGTTGTAATTGAAGAAACTTCAAATAGCTAGAACTTCTGTGTATATCATGCGATTTCCATCAAACTTACAAAATATTAGGACCTTTTGCAAGACTACTTCAATACCTATGCGATTTTATTGGGGAAAATGTGAAATTCAAAGATTATACTATTATTAACAAAGTTGAGCGAACTTTGACTTATAGGGTATTTGTTGTTGCTGTGCTCATAAACACCTACCTCCATAATTTTTTTAAGATTTTTCAAATCACAGGTGTCCAATCGCGAGGAGGGGACACAAATTTTTCGTATATTTCCCCTCTCTGTGCGCTCCTCGAAGCAAAAATTGTCAGATTGTCATCTGTTTTCAAAAGTTCTCATCAAGGCCTTCCATTTAATATCTGTATTGGATACATTTGTTGAAATTTTTTTGGGGGAGACACCCCTTAAATACCTTATAAAATTTTTTTGTAGTTGAACTTTCAAGAGAGCGCCACTTTAGACCTACATACAAAATTTGATGTTTCTAGCCTAAGTATTTTACGAGAAAAAGTACTGTTATACACGTACGGACGGACGGACGGACAGACAGGTCACGATTCCAGTAGAGTTTTGTAAAATTATTTCACAAAACCCTAAAAAGCGCCAAATGAAATTTTAAAATATTATTGGATATTCTAAAAAGTATTGAGCCTTTTTTGTCACTAGATAGTGTTCGTTGTCATATCTCGGGCAGTAATAATCAGATTGAGTTTAACTGACACGCGTTTGAAACCTGATATATCAGTCTACAATTTTCATATGGACAGTTTTGCATTTCGTCATTCGTGTAAAAAGTTGTATTCATTTAAAAACGAGTGAACTTTCTGGAAAATTTCGTTATATTTTACAATATCACTACGATCAAAGTGCGAATGCATCGCAGGCTCGTGAAAAAATTGGTGGTGTCTACGGTCAAGATACTTTATCAAAAGCCACAGCCAAGAGTTGTTCCACTTGCTTTCGTTCTGGAAATTTTGATGTCAAAGATGCACCTCGCTCGGGTCGACCAATCACTGAAAAAGTCGATGAAATCTTACAAAAAATTGAAGAAGACCGACACATAAGCAGCCATGGCATTGCTATGGAACTGAATATCCATCATCAAACAGTTTTGAACCATTTGCGTAAGTCTGAATACACAAAGACGCTTGATGTTTGGGTGTCACATGAATTAACACAAAAAAATTTGATCGACCGAGTTTCCATTTGCGAAATCCTAATAAAACGCAACTAAATCGAGCCATTTTTGAAGCAAATCATTACGGGCGATGAAAAATGGGTAAGACATGAGAATGTCGTTCAAAAGATCATGGCCAAAAAAAGGTGAATCATCACAAACGAGATCAAAGCCAGGATTGACACCAAATAAGGCTATGCTGTGTGTATGGTGGGATTAGAAGGGAATTGTTTATTATGAGGTACTACTACCTGGCCAAACACTCAATTTGGCTCTGTAATGTCAGCAATTAACCAGATCGCAGCAAGCAATTCAAAAAAAACCGGCCAAAATTGATCAATAGTAAGGACGTTGTCTTCCATCATAATAATGCCAGACCACACACATCTTTGATGGCCCGGCAAAAATTGACAGAGCTTGGCTGGGAAGTTTTGATGCATCCACCGTATAGTCCAGACCTTGCACCATCAGACTACCATTTGTTTCGGTCTCTGCAAAACTACCTTAATGAAAAGAAATAAATCATTTGGCCAAGCTTTTCTCCGATAAACTACAGAAGTCTACACAGATGGAATAATGGCTCTACCCAAAAAATGGCAAAAGGTCATAGATAATAATGGACAATATGTACTTTAATAAATCGATTTTAAATAAAAGAAATAATTAATCGAAAAATGACAAAAAAAAAAAACGCTCAAAACCCTTTAGACTTACCAATATATTATAAAATAAATATTAAGTTTCAATCAGCAGCAACTTCATTTTGAATGAATGTGCCGACTACTGATGAGTGTCCAATGCTACTTTTTGCGATTCAAATTACAATATTACATATAGTTAATTTTGCACTTTGATTACTTTTCGGGCCTTTAACTATCCAATTATGTAGAGCTTCCCATTCAGGCTTATATTTGTGAAGTCAATTTTGCGCACATATTTTACGCTTGTTGGGCGCATGTACTAGCGTACTGGTGGCTGAAGCTTCTTCACTATCACTGTTCATTTTTTAAATTTCCCTTTAACATTCAAAGAAAACACAGTTCACGTTAACACTTTTTAATATCCCCTTTGAAAAATAGGGAACACTAATTACTTTCAATTAAAACTTATGCTAAATACAGTTAATGCGAAATGTTTCTCCTAAAGCTAAAGTACCGGAAAAAGAAAAACTGAATGAGATGTGAGAGGAAACTATGAAAACCTTTGGGCTTTAGGCATTTATAAACATTGACAGTAAATCACAAATTGGGAGACTTGTTTTTAATTTCAGTTTCGTCAAAGAAAATAGTAGAGATACGAAGGGTGAAAAATGCTTCAAAACAAATCAAGCATTTTACCACCTTCATATGATTGCAGAAGAGAAAGCTTAAAAATAGAGCCTCGTTGCATTTTACCCCACTCTGGCCTATTCCCATAATTTATATCTAGCAGCAGTTGTTTATATTTCGTTCTATGCCTTTTTTTTACTTTTGCGAGACAAAATTTTTTTTATACACAATATATATTGTTACATGTACAAATAATTCTGCAAGCTACTGTCGCAATTGTTTTCACCACCATTAAGAACATCAACAAAATGAATTTACTCGAAACCACGAGAACCCACCAAGCATGATCAACATTTGGAAGTGAGTCACTGCTCCATTCATTAATTTGCTCGAATATACCAGATACCTCTCGGCAGAACATTCGCCAATGTACGAGAAATGCATTGAACGGATGGAGACCCTATATAAAGGCGAGCTTAATGAATGGGGGGATCATTCATTACAACCACGATAGAAAAACTGCGATATAGCGGAACGCGAAGTAAAGGCGATTGATTGTTTGAGTGCGAAGTGATTTTAAGTGGACAGTTGAATTACAAAATTTATAGACAAGGTGAAAATTAAAATTGTGAAGTAGTAAAATAAGTGATTGTGCATTTTTAATTAATTAAATAAACATATTTCTTCAACAGTAGTTCAATTCTACGACGGGCCCTTGAATGCCTTCGTGTGAGCCCATCAAAAAAGTCTGGACTGCTGTAATGTGACGCCTGCGCCCAGGAATCGAAGTGATTCCGATCCCGAACCCTTGTAACCTGCCAGATGGATATGTCCTCGAAGTGCCAGCGGACTTCATCTGTTGTGCGGATATCGTGTGCAGAAAATATTTTTTTTCTGTCCAAATATTTAGATCCGTGGATATAAATATTCGAAATATAGAATTAATCCAACCCCGGCACATTTCGAGACATAGCCATCTGGAAATGCCCCTCCACCGTGGCCATCGAGAAAACTATGCCACTGGCGACATCTGAAGAAGCACATTTCCGCCATATGAGGTGCCATTCCACGCACATATGTTTTGTCCGAGGTGACAACCGGGACTTTTGACAGCACATGGAGGCGCTAAACGTCATCGCAAAGTTCTTCGTGATAATATCCAAGGTATTACAAAACCAGCTATACGTCGTTTGGCGCGACGTGGTGGAGTGAAACGTATTCCCTGTTTAATCTGTGAAGAAACGCGTGGTGTGCTTAAAGAGTTTTTGGAAAACTTTATTCGTGAGGCAGTGACATTCACCGGAGCAGACACATTGGGAAAGAGGTTAGTTTAGTTAATAACTAATTAGAAAATTTAGCAATATTTTGTCTAGTCTGCAGCGGAAGGCAGTGTGAACTGCGGACTAAGTGGGAATATACCTTCGATAAAACAATTTCTCTTAATGAATCCAGTAGGAGAATAATTCAACACCAAAATGATTTGACACTTCTTCATGCGGAAATTCGAAGTAACGCTTGCTACCTTGTTCAGATTGATCAATTGGCGTATCGCTTGCAATCCGCAGTACAGACTGCAGCCTTCGATTCAGCAACGTACATTGTACGGTATAAACATAGGTAATTAAAAGGGATCAACCTTGTTCGCGGGTATGCTTCTCACGTTATCAAAAATGCGGCGCTAATATTGAAAGTTGATCGCGACAAACAACTGATTGTTTGGGATGAATGCATTGAGAACATCTCGATAGCTGAGCTCCAAGAACTTTTACCGGGTCATCAGCCACGTTATATTGTTTACACGTATCGTATGGTTCATGACGATGGTCGAGTTTCATACCCGATGTGCTTCATTTTTATACACCAAGAGACAGTCATATGAGTCTTCAAATGATGTATGCCGGTACTAAATCAGCGGTGAAAAACTGAAGTAAATAAACCATACCAATGTTGCCTCAGAAGAGAGCAAACTACGCCAATACTCGACGAGCATAACATGAAACAGGATGCTATGTAATAGCAAATAACCAGTTAGTGAACATAAAAGAAAACTGGATTTCAGAATTTCAACTTCTCACTACAAGCTCGGAGCCAATGTGATTGAAAAGTTCATATCACATCAGAGCGCAGCAACACAATATCCTTTTCATAAAATCTGTGGCTCATGCAAATCAACTACGGGGTAAAATGAATACATCCAACGAGATTTGCTGCTGTTGTACTTGGCCATGAACAGTTGGTGCTTTTGCAGAATACGGCACTATCATAACACTAACTGGTACTCAGCTCATAGCATTAAACCGGTCTAATTTTAATCGAGCGACTAATGCAACTCGAAGCGATCGGTTCCAAAATTGTTCAGAACGGGGTTCA
Organism: Odontomyia ornata; assembly: GCA_963969285.1. Taxonomy (NCBI): domain Eukaryota; kingdom Metazoa; phylum Arthropoda; class Insecta; order Diptera; family Stratiomyidae; genus Odontomyia; species Odontomyia ornata. The sequence continues at coordinate 17,525,770 of OZ017740.1, read as the reverse complement.
ACGTTAGAAGGTCATCACAACAAACAACAAATTTATTTTCAATTTTGGTTTCATACTTTTGCATGTGAACAAGGAAATTCGATAAACTTAACTTGAAAAGTGTAATGTTTGAGTGCATTAAAGATGACGTGCCGTACTATTAAGTTGCCATGATTCGTAGAGTGATAAAGTATTGAGCTTTAACTGCTACAGCAGCTGGAACAAGATTAAGTTTACATGCCAACGATTACGATATATGTAGATTCATTGGGAGTTGTTCGTTTGGGAAAAGCAGCAATCACCGTATGGAATATTGGACTAACATCAAAATCAACTATTCTATCGTCAATGGGATGAGGACAACATATGGGTGCTTTGGACTATCTTCTACCTCCAGAATTCGTTAAAACAATGAAAGTACTTCACAGTGATGCTCCAAGTATTCCAGTCGAAGATTTATATAAAGTGGTAAAGCAAGATTTAAAGAAAAGCGCAGACGAGTTATTCGATAGCTTTGACCCAGAATCGTTTGGTACTGCTTCATTGGCTCAAGTGCATAAGGCGAGCCTAAAATCGGGTGAAACAGTGGCTGTAAAAGTACAACATCCATATGTTCTTGGCAGTTCACTAGTTGATATGAAGACAATGGAATATCTAGGAAAGGTGATTTAAATATGAAATTAATTTTTACAAATGGTAATTGTCTGTGTCTACTTGCCCTATTTTAAAGAAAGATTTACATTCTAACGTAAATATTTATAGATTTTTTTTAAATGGAAAATTCTTTGGATAGCCAAGCCTATTCCTTTTTTTTTTGCAAATGGTAATTGTTTGTGCTTGCTTGCCTGTTTAACGTCGTGTATATTTGCTTAAGTTTGCAAGCTTACGCGAATTAACGTTCCTAGTTTTGTTTGATTCCGATATAAAATAGTTGGGGCGCTCTTTACAGATCGAATTTATAGTACTCTTCGTTTTCCTATGGAAATAATTTTAAATTATCATGAGTTTGAAAGCAACTAATCAACGGCTCAGTTTGAAAGTCTGAATACGTACAATTCGGCCAATTGGAATTCGTCGGAGAAGATTCTTTTTCTTGTTTTTTTTTTCTGAGAAATTTGAGATCAACTTTTGGTTGAGAGCCCCTTACAAACAATTATTTTACATCGGTACCAAGAAGTATACAAGAAAAAATAATGAAATTTAATCGTATGCTGTCGGTTCAGCAAACAGTAAATATTTAAATAAATTATACAAGAAAGGGAAACGATAAACTCTATACCTGAGTCGGGTCCCTACCATGAGATTATCATCGACGCTACAAACCAATCCAATACATAAAATTTATATCCAATTTGAACTTAGATAAAGTTTATTTGAAGCGAATGAAGTAAAAAAAAAAAAAAAAAAAAAATCTTAATTAATTTCAAAATGCATAGAGATGATTACCGTGGAAAAATATTCAATGTATGTGTCATAAATTTAAATTAATTCGATTTAAGTAAGCATGCAATTGAAAGATTTAAGAAAAAAAAACGGAAAAGCAGCCTATACTTCCTTTGAAAGGTCTAAATTGTGCAAATGTTAGTTTTTGAAACTTAATCAGTTTAACTCTTCTTTAGTGATAAATCGCTCTTATTTCTTGAACACGATACATGTGAACGTTTTAGAAATTCCAAACCATTTCTAGCCCTCGAATCCTTTCCCCTTGAGAAATAAGCTCGATATGACTAAATTTACAACAAACAAGCAACCAGCAAATTTGTTTAATGTTTAGAATATACGAAAATCCTTAGTGATATTTTTTTTTTAAAAGCAAAAGTTAAAATCCAAAACATAGATAAAAGATAGTTCGTGTTTTCTCAAAGTAAGCTTAAAATAAGAAAAAGTAGAATACTAAAATCATGTCAGATAAGGAGAAGTATCTAGGATAAATATTTGCACGATTTTTTTTTGTTACAGATTTGTAGGTTAGAGAATTTTCTCGTGTGTAAATGGAGGATACTAATATTTATAATCGAAATCCTAATTTGATTGAATTTAATAATATAATGAATTGCTAAGTTAAACCACGACTTTCCTTTTCAGTAACTCGTTCTATTTCAGGGGGAACAGAGAGTGTAGGGTAAGTATGCCGTCGCGAGGGTAGGGTTTCGCCAAATCCGCTGAAGTCGGTTTCGCGTCGCGCGCGGTACGCGGTACCTTTGTTTGTTTCGTCACTTCTTTAGAGTAGTTTTCTTCGGGTTAAGTTCGAGTAGTATATTTTTCGGTACCGCGTCGGTGAATCGGTAACGCGCCTGTGGATTTTTGTAGCTTTTGATTTGAGATCTGTGGATAGATCCCATCCAGAACTAACGTAATGTAGGTTTCTCGTTCTGGATGAGTAATTGTTGACGCGTTTAGAAAACGGGCAATTTCAGGTGACTGAAATATTGTAATTGAGCGTAATCCATTCGGAGACCCGCGACCGAAATCCTCTCCGAACTAGCTGGCCGACAAGCAGTCACCGCGTGAATGGATTACGGTGCACGGATCGGTTGACCTGTCGGTACCATCCGTTGGCACTACTCAGACTTAACGTCTAGAACCGATGAGAGGTCGGTTCCGCGTTCGAGTTGAAGGTAGAAAATCATTACAAATGGCCCCACGTTGGGCGCCATTTGTAATGATTTTCTACCTTCAACTCGAACGCGGAACCGACCTCTCATCGGTTCTAGACGTTAAGTCTGAGTAGTGCCAACGGATGGTACCGACAGGTCAACCGATCCGTGCACCGTAATCCATTCACGCGGTGACTGCTTGTCGGCCAGCTAGTTCGGAGAGGATTTCGGTCGCGGGTCTCCGAATGGATTACGCTCAATTACAATATTTCAGTCACCTGAAATTGCCCGTTTTCTAAACGCGTCAACAATTACTCATCCAGAACGAGAAACCTACATTACGTTAGTTCTGGATGGGATCTATCCACAGATCTCAAATCAAAAGCTACAAAAATCCACAGGCGCGTTACCGATTCACCGACGCGGTACCGAAAAATATACTACTCGAACTTAACCCGAAGAAAACTACTCTAAAGAAGTGACGAAACAAACAAAGGTACCGCGTACCGCGCGCGACGCGAAACCGACTTCAGCGGATTTGGCGAAACCCTACCCTCGCGACGGCATACTTACCACGCACTCTCTTTTCCCAGTGAAGGAGTCGACTACTGGAAGGGAAAGTGACTGTCAAATATTTTTTTTTCTCCACTTATCATTAGCTCGCCACTATCGGCTACTAACGTATTTTTAGGTTTTCTATATATATATTAGGTTTATTAGGTTTATAGTAGAAATAAGTGTATTTTATATTTATTTTTCTTCTCAATATTAGCAACCACACGATAATGGCAACGAAGCGGACCCCAGAAAAGCGATGGACACGGTCCAAAACGGTCCAACCCGCGAACTGTGGAATCTGTTTCGAGGACGTAGTGGAGGGCGTACACAGCGTGCGATTGGATTGTGGACATTTATTCCATCGTGCCTGTGTACAACAGCTCCTCCTCACGTCAGAACTGTGTCCCTTATGCCGGCGACCCATAGATCGGTCTGCCCTAGACGTCCCCCTCGGAACGCCCCTACCAACGCGTGGAGCAGTGGCGAAAGGAGCTCCAGAAGCCGAACCGTCACACCCACTCTTAGACCTGCAAGGAGCAGTAGGCGGTGAAGTTCCGGCTGCAAGTGTCGTGTCCGAGGTGACAACCATGCCTTCCGCCCACTCCATTGACACCCTCGTGGCGTTGATGAGGGATATGTCGGAGAGGATTGGCAACCTGGAGGGAAAGATCCAGAATCTCCCGTTGAGCCAACCACCCAGCCGCGTGAGAACTCCGCTTGGCTGGGAGCCAAATCCCAGTGTGGCGATGCCCCACTCCCGACAATCCGAGCAATGGGTCCCACCTCCAAGGAACTCGGGAATGGATCCCAGAGCTCCCGAATACAGACCGCGGCACAGTACCGGACCTCCGTTGGTACCTCCAGCCCCCGAGGCAGTTCAGTACAACAGGTCAGTAGAGGATGTGATTCCCCCCGGGAACGCATTGACACTTTTCCGAGACCCGACGCCTCGTATCATGGAGAGTTGGCGCCTGAACTTTACAGGGTTCAACGATATGATATCGGCGGACCGGTTCCTTTTCCGGATTCAGGCGTTGATATCCAGCACCCTGGGAGGGGATTCCTCGGCCTTCCTCCGGCATGCACATCTTTTGTTCAGCGGCGACGCTGCCGACTGGTACTGGAGCTTTAAAGAGTCAACGCCACGTCCCACTTGGCACTCTTTCAGTGCAGCCTTCCGCAATCGATTTGAGGATGGCTTCACTGAGAGAGAGCTAAGAGAGCAAATAAAGAAACGGAAACAAGGCGCTCACGAACCGTTCGACCAGTACTACACCAGTATTGTGAGATTGAGCACTCGCCTGCGAAATACCATGCCCGAGGACGAATTAGTAGAAATTATCAGAGAGAACATGCGCTGGGATCTCCAGAACAGCCTGCTACATTTTCCCATCAACACCATACAGGGATTGCGCCTCCATGCGCGTAGACAAGAACACTTGGATGAGCGACGAGGTACCTTCCGCCCACAACCTCGCATAACGGGACCGAATCCCCGAAATCATCACACCGCGGAGTTGATGGCAGCAGACCACCTGCTTGCTGATCCAGTACCAGTACCGAGGAGCGGAGCACCACCGGAGCTTGAGGACCCAGCATTGATTGATCGACCCTCCCTTGAAGCAATTACAAGCCCGACGGTATGTTGGAACTGCCGACAACCGGGACATCGGTTCTACGCATGTCCAGCGGAGCCAACGCTTTTCTGCTACCGATGCGGGAAGGCCGACACATACGCACCTGACTGTGCAAATTGCAAAGGGCGAAAAAACTTGCCACCGAGTGCCGCGACCACCCGTCGGCACTCCTAGACCCCGGACGAACCAATCCAGACCCCATCACTAGCTACGACCCAGCTCCCAACATGACTCCAACTCTGCTGACTCGCACCGCTAAACACAGTTCTCCCGAAGTTCCACAACCGACGCCGTCCTCCGCCGAGGCCAACGCGCAGGGAAATGATAGCGAGACGAAAGTTCCTTGGCATGTAAAACCTTTTCATGTCAGGCTGCGGAATTATTTGGCTACTCGACAGCGCATCTTCCATGAGGAATTGGCCACAACTGTCCCACCGCGAAGCAAGCGAGCCACGCGTCGGATGCGGAGCTTCTGGAGAAAAGTCAGGCAGTCGAGGAAAGTGTTGAAGGACATATACTTAGACGAATTATTGAGGGATGATGTTCGGCCATATGCGTCAGTACACCTCCTGCAAAAACGAGTATCAGGCTTAGTCGATACGGGAGCCAGTGTGAATTGCATCTCTGCCGAGTTTGCAGGGGAGGTACTGGCCAAGCACGCGGACCAAATCCGTCATTTCACCTCCTGGTTAAGCACGGCGGACGGAACTCGTCACTCTGTAGTGGGAAAAATTATGACGGATGTCACCTTTAAAGGGGTAACTAAACCTATGGAATTTTTCATCATACCTCAGTTAACCCAGAATCTTTATTTAGGAGTGGATTTCGTTCGAAAATTTAACTTGGCCCCGGCACTATTTTCCGGTTCGACCCTGGAGTCCGTCACCACCGTTCCTGACCAATCTCAACCCACTAACTTATTACGGCATACACTGGATGTAACTCAGCAACTGCGTCTCGACTCGGCTATATCGGCTTTTCCCTCGCACGAGAAGGAAGGTCTCGGGCGGACTGCCCTGGTGTTCCACACTATAGATGTGGGGGATGCTAAACCCATAAAACAGAGACATTTCGCCATATCTCCGGCGAAGGAAAAATCGTTATATGCCGAAGTGGATCGAATGCTATCATTAGGCGTAATCGAAGAATCACAGAGCGCGTGGGCTTCCCCAGTCACCTTAGTTGTCAAGCCGAACAAGGTCCGGTTATGCTTAGATGCCAGACGCTTGAACGCCGTCACAGTCAAGGACGCATATCCTCTACCGTTGATAGAAGGCATTTTGAGTCGATTGCCTAAAGCCCATTTCATCACGAGCTTAGACCTCAAGGACGCCTTCTGGCAAATTCCTTTAGACCCCGGTTCAAAGGAGAAAACAGCCTTCACAGTCCCAGGCCGGCCCTTATATCAATTCGTGACCATGCCATTCGGATTGTGTAATGCCCCCCAAACAATGACGCGCCTTATGGATAAGGTGATACCACCTCATTTGCGGCACCAAGTTTTCGTTTACTTGGACGATCTGCTGCTTATAACCGAGACCTTCGATGAACACATCGACCTGCTTCAGGAGGTGGCTCTACACATCCGGAGGGCAAGATTAACCATCAACATAAGGAAGAGCCAGTTCGTGATGACGGAGGTGAAGTATTTAGGTCACATCATTGGGCATGGGCATATCAAGACCGATCCGGAAAAGACTCAAGCGATTGACGTTTTTCCACTACCCAAGACCACCAAACAGTTACGCCGATTCCTAGGCTTATGCGGATGGTACCAGCGTTTTGTACGTGACTATGCCACCATTACCACTCCTTTGACCGACATGTTGCGTAAGGGACGTAAATTCGTCTGGGAAGAGCCCAGCTTGCGAGCCTTTGAAGAGCTAAAGAAGAGTCTGACTACGGCCCCCGTACTGCACAGCCCGGACTTTGACAAACCGTTCTCAATCCATTGTGACGCGAGTCAACATGGGGTGGGAGCAGTCTTAGTCCAGGTTGCACAAGACGGCGAGGAGAGACCTATAGCCTTCATGTCTCGCAAGCTGAACCCAGCCCAGCGAAATTACACGGTCTCCGAGCAAGAATGTTTAGCCGCGGTGTTGGCAGTGAAACGCTTCCGAGCCTATGTGGAGGGACACACCTTTGAAATCGTTACGGATCACGCTTCTCTGAAATGGCTAATGAGCCAGACTGATCTCAACGGCAGATTGGCCAGGTGGGCACGGAAACTCCAGGCATTTGACTTCACAATTCGCCACCGAAAAGGAAGCCAGCATGTAGTCCCCGACACCCTATCCAGAATGTTCGCCCCTGAAGGAGCCGAGTTGGTCCAAGAGGACGACAGCCCCCAATTGATCGATCTGGACCATCCTGCCTTCAAGTCAGCCAGCTACACCCAACTGATTCACACTATCCAGAACCAACAGCCCCAGCTTCCTGAACTGCGGTTGACGGATGGATTCATTTACAAACGGATGGGACACGCATCCGGAGACCCCATACAAGAAGAAGAACAGTGGAAGTTGTGGGTGCCCGAAGAATTAACCACTGATCTTATCAGGCGGGCTCATGACCACCCATCAAGTGCGCACGGCGGATACGGTCGTACACTTAGGCGGTTGAAAACCTGTTTCTTTTGGCCTAAGATGGCACAACAGATAAAAGCGTACGTAGCCTCCTGTGAGCTATGCAAGTGCACTAAAGCGCCCAACACCATTCTTCGGCCACCCATGGGTAAGGTTGAGGTCCCCGAACGCGTGTTCCAGCGCTTGTACATTGATCTTATCGGTCCTTACCCTCGATCTGCTTCTGGCCACACGGGAGCTGTCGTGGTCCTGGACCAGCTCTCCAAATTCCCTATCATAGAGCCACTACGTAACATGCACACTGGACCAATAATCAGCTTTTTGGAGAACCGAGTCTTTCACATGTTTGGAGTTCCGGAGAAACTTGTCTCCGACAATGGGGTCCAGTTCACCTCCAGCAAGTTCCGAGACCTAATGTCCAAATACGGCATCATCCACCAACGAACTGCCGTCTATTCACCACAAGCCAACGCATCCGAACGACTGAATCGTACGCTCATAGCGGCCATTCGCGCCTATGTCCACCCGAATCAGAGGGACTGGGATCGCAAATTGTCCGCCATCACTAGTGCACTGCGCTCGTCGTACCACGCCACGACCGGCATTTCGCCGTATTTTGCAGTGTTCGGCCAGTACATGATCGGTCATGGGAGCGCTTACCGGCTATTGCGGCAGCTGAAATCGCTAGAGGACCCAATCGTGGTTCTAGAACCGCACGAAAAGCTCCAACTTCTGCGAGATCAACTGCGGGAGAAGATTGAAGAAAGTAGACGGATGGGAGAGGAGCGGTACAACTTGCGATCTCATCCTTCTGGCTTTAAGGCCGGCGACGAAATATATCGTCGAAACTTCCGACAGAGCGATGCCACCCGCCATTACAATGCCAAACTAGACAAGAAATTCGTGAAGTGTCGAGTCATACAAGTCATAAGCCCCACCCGATACCTCATCGCGGACATGACTGGTAAGACCCTGGGAATTTACCACGCAAAAGACCTTAGACGATGAAGTGCAACTAATTCCCACGAGAAACCTTGGCTTATCCCAAATCTCTGCCTAGACGAAGGCCTCCGAATAACACCTGACTTCCTACTATATAGTCACTGCCGAGTCTTCACGAACAGGGTTGTATCCTATCCTTCGAAACGGATCTTCGACCCGCCACGTCCCTAACCAAGACCTGTTACCAAGGAGACGGGATCGTAATTACTTCGATTTTGGGGGGGGGAATGTGTAATGTGACGCCTGCGCCCAGGAATCGAAGTGATTCCGATCCCGAACCCTTGTAACCTGCCAGATGGATATGTCCTCGAAGTGCCAGCGGACTTCATCTGTTGTGCGGATATCGTGTGCAGAAAATATTTTTTTTCTGTCCAAATATTTAGATCCGTGGATATAAATATTCGAAATATAGAATTAATCCAACCCCGGCACATTTCGAGACATAGCCATCTGGAAATGCCCCTCCACCGTGGCCATCGAGAAAACTATGCCACTGGCGACATCTGAAGAAGCACATTTCCGCCATATGAGGTGCCATTCCACGCACATATGTTTTGTCCGAGGTGACAACCGGGACTTTTGACAGCACATGGAGGCGCTAAACGTCATCGCAAAGTTCTTCGTGATAATATCCAAGGTATTACAAAACCAGCTATACGTCGTTTGGCGCGACGTGGTGGAGTGAAACGTATTCCCTGTTTAATCTGTGAAGAAACGCGTGGTGTGCTTAAAGAGTTTTTGGAAAACTTTATTCGTGAGGCAGTGACATTCACCGGAGCAGACACATTGGGAAAGAGGTTAGTTTAGTTAATAACTAATTAGAAAATTTAGCAATATTTTGTCTAGTCTGCAGCGGAAGGCAGTGTGAACTGCGGACTAAGTGGGAATATACCTTCGATAAAACAATTTCTCTTAATGAATCCAGTAGGAGAATAATTCAACACCAAAATGATTTGACACTTCTTCATGCGGAAATTCGAAGTAACGCTTGCTACCTTGTTCAGATTGATCAATTGGCGTATCGCTTGCAATCCGCAGTACAGACTGCAGCCTTCGATTCAGCAACGTACATTGTACGGTATAAACATAGGTAATTAAAAGGGATCAACCTTGTTCGCGGGTATGCTTCTCACGTTATCAAAAATGCGGCGCTAATATTGAAAGTTGATCGCGACAAACAACTGATTGTTTGGGATGAATGCATTGAGAACATCTCGATAGCTGAGCTCCAAGAACTTTTACCGGGTCATCAGCCACGTTATATTGTTTACACGTATCGTATGGTTCATGACGATGGTCGAGTTTCATACCCGATGTGCTTCATTTTTATACACCAAGAGACAGTCATATGAGTCTTCAAATGATGTATGCCGGTACTAAATCAGCGGTGAAAAACTGAAGTAAATAAACCATACCAATGTTGCCTCAGAAGAGAGCAAACTACGCCAATACTCGACGAGCATAACATGAAACAGGATGCTATGTAATAGCAAATAACCAGTTAGTGAACATAAAAGAAAACTGGATTTCAGAATTTCAACTTCTCACTACAAGCTCGGAGCCAATGTGATTGAAAAGTTCATATCACATCAGAGCGCAGCAACACAATATCCTTTTCATAAAATCTGTGGCTCATGCAAATCAACTACGGGGTAAAATGAATACATCCAACGAGATTTGCTGCTGTTGTACTTGGCCATGAACAGTTGGTGCTTTTGCAGAATACGGCACTATCATAACACTAACTGGTACTCAGCTCATAGCATTAAACCGGTCTAATTTTAATCGAGCGACTAATGCAACTCGAAGCGATCGGTTCCAAAATTGTTCAGAACGGGGTTCAACGTTAGAAGGTCATCACAACAAACAACAAATTTATTTTCAATTTTGGTTTCATACTTTTGCATGTGAACAAGGAAATTCGATAAACTTAACTTGAAAAGTGTAATGTTTGAGTGCATTAAAGATGACGTGCCGTACTATTAAGTTGCCATGATTCGTAGAGTGATAAAGTATTGAGCTTTAACTGCTACAGCAGCTGGAACAAGATTAAGTTTACATGCCAACGATTACGATATATGTAGATTCATTGGGAGTTGTTCGTTTGGGAAAAGCAGCAATCACCGTATGGAATATTGGACTAACATCAAAATCAACTATTCTATCGTCAATGGGATGAGGACAACATATGGGTGCTTTGGACTATCTTCTACCTCCAGAATTCGTTAAAACAATGAAAGTACTTCACAGTGATGCTCCAAGTATTCCAGTCGAAGATTTATATAAAGTGGTAAAGCAAGATTTAAAGAAAAGCGCAGACGAGTTATTCGATAGCTTTGACCCAGAATCGTTTGGTACTGCTTCATTGGCTCAAGTGCATAAGGCGAGCCTAAAATCGGGTGAAACAGTGGCTGTAAAAGTACAACATCCATATGTTCTTGGCAGTTCACTAGTTGATATGAAGACAATGGAATATCTAGGAAAGGTGATTTAAATATGAAATTAATTTTTACAAATGGTAATTGTCTGTGTCTACTTGCCCTATTTTAAAGAAAGATTTACATTCTAACGTAAATATTTATAGATTTGTTTTAAATGGAAAATTCTTTGGATAGCCAAGCCTATTCCTTTTTTTTTTGCAAATGGTAATTGTTTGTGCTTGCTTGCCTGTTTAACGTCGTGTATATTTGCTTAAGTTTGCAAGCTTACGCGAATTAACGTTCCTAGTTTTGTTTGATTCCGATATAAAATAGTTGGGGCGCTCTTTACAGATCGAATTTATAGTACTCTTCGTTTTCCTATGGAAATAATTTTAAATTATCATGAGTTTGAAAGCAACTAATCAACGGCTCAGTTTGAAAGTCTGAATACGTACAATTCGGCCAATTGGAATTCGTCGGAGAAGATTCTTTTTCTTGTTTTTTTTTTCTGAGAAATTTGAGATCAACTTTTGGTTGAGAGCCCCTTACAAACAATTATTTTACATCGGTACCAAGAAGTATACAAGAAAAAATAATGAAATTTAATCGTATGCTGTCGGTTCAGCAAACAGTAAATATTTAAATAAATTATACAAGAAAGGGAAACGATAAACTCTATACCTGAGTCGGGTCCCTACCATGAGATTATCATCGACGCTACAAACCAATCCAATACATAAAATTTATATCCAATTTGAACTTAGATAAAGTTTATTTGAAGCGAATGAAGTAAAAAAAAAAAAAAAAAAAAAATCTTAATTAATTTCAAAATGCATAGAGATGATTACCGTGGAAAAATATTCAATGTATGTGTCATAAATTTAAATTAATTCGATTTAAGTAAGCATGCAATTGAAAGATTTAAGAAAAAAAAACGGAAAAGCAGCCTATACTTCCTTTGAAAGGTCTAAATTGTGCAAATGTTAGTTTTTGAAACTTAATCAGTTTAACTCTTCTTTAGTGATAAATCGCTCTTATTTCTTGAACACGATACATGTGAACGTTTTAGAAATTCCAAACCATTTCTAGCCCTCGAATCCTTTCCCCTTGAGAAATAAGCTCGATATGACTAAATTTACAACAAACAAGCAACCAGCAAATTTGTTTAATGTTTAGAATATACGAAAATCCTTAGTGATATTTTTTTTTTAAAAGCAAAAGTTAAAATCCAAAACATAGATAAAAGATAGTTCGTGTTTTCTCAAAGTAAGCTTAAAATAAGAAAAAGTAGAATACTAAAATCATGTCAGATAAGGAGAAGTATCTAGGATAAATATTTGCACGATTTTTTTTTGTTACAGATTTGTAGGTTAGAGAATTTTCTCGTGTGTAAATGGAGGATACTAATATTTATAATCGAAATCCTAATTTGATTGAATTTAATAATATAATGAATTGCTAAGTTAAACCACGACTTTCCTTTTCAGTAACTCGTTCTATTTCAGGGGGAACAGAGAGTGTAGGGTAAGTATGCCGTCGCGAGGGTAGGGTTTCGCCAAATCCGCTGAAGTCGGTTTCGCGTCGCGCGCGGTACGCGGTACCTTTGTTTGTTTCGTCACTTCTTTAGAGTAGTTTTCTTCGGGTTAAGTTCGAGTAGTATATTTTTCGGTACCGCGTCGGTGAATCGGTAACGCGCCTGTGGATTTTTGTAGCTTTTGATTTGAGATCTGTGGATAGATCCCATCCAGAACTAACGTAATGTAGGTTTCTCGTTCTGGATGAGTAATTGTTGACGCGTTTAGAAAACGGGCAATTTCAGGTGACTGAAATATTGTAATTGAGCGTAATCCATTCGGAGACCCGCGACCGAAATCCTCTCCGAACTAGCTGGCCGACAAGCAGTCACCGCGTGAATGGATTACGGTGCACGGATCGGTTGACCTGTCGGTACCATCCGTTGGCACTACTCAGACTTAACGTCTAGAACCGATGAGAGGTCGGTTCCGCGTTCGAGTTGAAGGTAGAAAATCATTACACTGCCCTGCTACTAAACGTACTTACATCAGGAATGAAGACAGTTATAGTATCCAGACAAGCTTTAATGACATTTAATATATTATAATCCTTCTCAACATCATCAGTGTGATATCCAAAGATGCACTGTGTCCTCAAAATCCTTTATATGAATCTATAACGTAGCAGCAGTCACCACTTACCCCCAACTTATTCTTTTTCGGTACACGTATTCATCGTTAATCGGACAACGCATTGATTCCAACCACAATCCACTGCTCCTATATAATGTTTTCTTATGTCTTTAATAAATTCTGTTGAAAACAACCCAAACAACAGGTAAACAGATATGTGAGCCTTAACCGAAATGTGTTTGTACAAGGATGCATATGAGATTGTAAGCACGGTGAGAGGATTATCCAACACAATAAGCTAAATCACTTTTGCTTCCCTGGCCTTCTTTGCATATCACACACTTTCACACACCTTTCTACAGCACAACAACGCAACTGTTATCTTATCGGCTATAAAAAGATTTAATATCGTTTTATTATCCCTTTGTGAAATATTTGATGGATTTCTAGTCTAGGCGTAGGCGCGCTATCAGACAAGCTGCTGCTATTTTCCTATCAGAATGGGGGAAATTCCTCCCTCATCATCACCACTTCCACCACAATAGTCAGATCGAGGTGGTTGTTTGTTATTTGTTTGTTATGTTGGCGGTAGATTTGAATCGGAAACATGTCCCGACCATTCTGGCACCTACTGAAAACTTGTGTTTTGAGTAGCACTTGAACGATTTAAGGACAATTTATCACACTTGATTTCATAAATTTGACATTTTAATTAAAAATTCGTTCTACTTTCAATACAGTGATGAGTGCCATAAGAGCCATATTGGTTGATATGCATGAAGATATTTGATAGGTCTTGAATTGATGTTATCATTTCGAGAATAGCGTATGTCATGTGCATATGCTTAGAAGGATGGATGGAAGCAGAAGAGGGTTGGGTGATGAAGTGTTGGATGGTGTGGTGATAGGACGATTTGTTTTAATAAATCACTTTGCCTTTCATTAAAGCGAATTAAACGCATTACTTCTTCATGTCTCGGGGAGTAAATTAGAAGTACCTCACACATTTACTTATGTATATTGACTCTTAAGGCTCTAATGATTTATCAAGGTCGGATTTATAGCAAAATTATATCATGAAAAATGATGTTTATTCCAATCATGAGTGGGTAAAATGTCACCCAAAAGTTCACTACCACTCTCTGTTATGCTGTGTTCGTTTATTTTGGACTTAATTTCACTTGAATAATGTCACAATGAAAAGCCAAAAAAAATCTTATGTGCGAGTACATGTCCTCCTTTTGGATGGGGATAGGTAGAAGTGTGCTGTTTGGACTAAACTGTTTAGTTTACTATCTATCAGGTCCTATTTAATCATCAAAGAAATTGAGAATCTGAGAGTCATCTAGCGCAGTGGCGTAACTATACCATCTCGGGCCCGTGGCAAATTCTTTTGATGAGGGCCTATCAGTAAAATTCGTCACGTTGTACTTAGTTTAATTTTAATAAGCCAACACTAATAACAATTTTATTTTCAAGAGCATGGGTTTACACCAAAGACATATAAAGTAATGGACGCGAAATGAGCTTATTTTCATCCATACGTGAGTGAAGTACTTTTACTACATACATTCCTTCCTCTCGCATGCGAATTGAAATCCCCCTGCCTTTCACGCAGCTAGCGAATCCACTCACTCAAGTGGCTCTCTAGTTGCTCTCACGAAAATCCCACTCCTCTTATACCTTAACCCCCGAACTGTCAACAAAATATCAACCATATGATTTGTGAAAATCCGAAAATGATGAGAAACGTCTAATCAAGTTGAATTTCAAATTGTACACAAAACAATTTTTTTAATATAAACCGTGTTGAATGTAGTGCAAAAGCGTTGCAAAAGTGTTAATTAATTAAATTGAAAAGTTTTCCAGGCATCGCGAGTGATTTTGTTTCGGGAAACGAAAAATGTAGTGATTTATGTGGATTGTAAAAACAGCTATAGGAAGCATGTCAAAGACGTATATCGTTCAAGTTAGAATACCGGCACGGAAAATTGATTAAGTTCAAGATGCGAGATCAACAGCTGGTAACGCGCCAATTCACGCCGCATCATAAAGTGCTTCAATTCTCACGATGCATTTCGTAACCATTCTCTCGGATATCTATGGTTTATACACCTACATTTATTCACATTTACCAGCCTATATACGTCCCACTGCTGGGCATAGGCCCCTGTCTTAAGGGAGAAGGAATGGGCTATAGTCCCCACGCTAGTTCAATGCGGGTTGGAGACTTCACATTCATCTTCCATTCGCTAGCTTTTCGGTGAAGGAACAACATCGTGAGGAAACCTGATACATTTACAATGAAATAAAAATAATAATTTTATCTAAATAAGATATTTATTAAGAAAAATCTTTTCTTAGAGCTTTCTGTTCCGCAAATGTGTCTATAACATCATCAAAGTTTAAAGATCGGGCCATAGAATTTTCAATAGACAGAATAGCCAAGTTACATAACCTGTCTTGTCCCATAGAGTTTCTAAAATAGGTCTTTATTAATTTTAGTTTTGAATATCGTTCAGCACTAGTTGTAGTCACATGAATTGTATCAAATAACATTAATGCAGTGCATACTTCAGGAAAGCTTTTTGCGAATTCCGGCGTACCGACATTTTCCCATTCGCAACTTCGAATTGCCGCCGTAACATCTCCTCCTTCTTTTGGGCTCATATACCCATTTCCTCAGTAAACTTATTTATTTTTATAAGCATTTAATAAATTCCCTTTAATTTTTACTTCCCCATCATCTCAATCCTACCCTTTTCCCTTATTTTCAATTACAAAAAAATAGTAATATAATAATAATTTTAATTTTCCCACTAACAACACTCCATTCATCAATTCCCATTAACAAAATTTCATTCGATACATTTTCCCTAACAAAACCTAATTCCTTCCTTCATACTGACTAATTTTATTCATTATCTCCCTCTTCTTCTTTTTAGCACTACAGCCCCTCTCGGGCCTTCGCTTAAGGATAGTTAGAGTATCGTATTTTCATGACTGTATTGATTTTTTTTCGGAAGCTGGTTTGGTCAGTACCATGCTCCCGTGTGTCTGCTCAGCTATGATATGATCTGATTAAATCGGTGCATATCACCACTGAGTGAACACTCGTAGTCTGTCCAAAAACTCCCCTGAACTAAATCACGTTGTTCACCAACGAGATTTGAACCTGGGACCTTCAGCTTATCTCCTGTAACAAATTTTATTTTTCATACTAACAAAAATTCATTCACGTTCCCCTACTAACAAATTTCATCTCAATGCCCACTAAGAAAGTAGCATAGTTGAAGTTGCTAATTCGATGAATGGGAAATCAACAGAAGGTGGCTCTGTTGGTAGCGTCGTGGATTCTCGACCGGGGGTCCGCTGGGAGCGCATGAAAGCACTCTTTTTGGAATATCGGCAAAAGCAATTGTTTCCGTGTATATATAACCATTTGCATCCAACCAAACGCTTTCATGGTTATGCAAATCACCATATATGTAAAATGGAAATTGTTGCGGTTGTCGTTATGGAGAAGATGTGTGGGTAGCGGAATCGAAGTGTAAGGATCTTCAATTACGTTACCTAGATGCGGCAGCGGGAATTGAGAATGAAAGGATTGCGGGATGGAGGAGTGAAATTCTGGATTTGGTAAGGCAGTCAGTATTTGACTTTGAAAATTAGAGGGAGTGCTTTAGGTGGTGCGTTAATTTTTGGATTCTGTTTTCATTTTTGAAAGTTCTTTGGCGTTGTGAAGAGAATTTTTTAATTTAGAAACTAGAAGTGAATTTTAACTTGGATTTTGGGGAAAAGATTTTTAATTTGGGTGTTAGTGGATAAAGTTTCAGTGGACAAAAGTTAAGTTACGATTTTAATTTTAACTTGAAGGCACAATCATAATTCGAATTGTGTCGGGAGAAGATTTCGGCTTCGATGTGAATACCAAGGCGTAAAAGCTAGTCTAAAGGGAAGAGGAATGAAGGTACAGTGCCGGATAATTAAAGTGTGAAGTTCAACAGTTTAGACAAGCCAGTGCCGAAGTTACAAAAGTGAAAAAAAAAACGAAAGAAACGGATAGACAGCGGATGGCGCTTATGAAAGTGGCCGTTTTACATTCTTCTTTTGATTTTTTTTACGTTACAGACATTTTCATCTTAATTTACTGTGGCCCCACGCTTCTTTTTTTGTCTTTCACCGAGTGCTTGGAGTTCTGCAAGAAAGGGAGTGAGAATAAATTTGGCCTTTTCTCTATTTTATTTTTTGCATCATATCAAATTACGTTATTTTCATTCATATTGTATATTTAGTTAACCTTCATTTAGTTCATATTTCTTTATATTAGATTTTGAAGGGGGCGGATTTGCTTTTGGTGTTTATATTAATTTCTTTGGTAAAATTTGCGATTTTTTTTATAAATTTTCTTTTTTTGTTAAATAAAACGGCCATGTCTATGTAGGGAAAAGTCATTTTTCTTTTCTTAAAATTACCTCCCCCTTTCCCGTCCTTATCCCCTCATGTTAGTTTTTATGTGTAGGGTGGCTCAGCACGAGCAGAGAGTGTCCCGGAAGACCCGCGACACTACGTATACCACCCCGGGTTGCTCACCTCTCTGTTGAAAGATAATGCCTGCAACTGCGGTGACTTCCGCAGTCCAACAAGAACCTAAAATGTTTCCTTATTATTAATAAATCAGCAAGATCTCTAATACACGAAGATTTTTCTGTTTCGTCAGTGAAAGGTGACCGAAAACTGAGAATTTTCCTGGCAAATGATTCAGAAATGTCTTTTTTATATATATCAACAAATACTATCGCTTTTTTTAACAGATCAGTGTCATTAAAACTTGCAAAGTTGAAGACTGCAATATGCTGAAATTTGAAACATTTTCATTCATCGGAAGGAAACGCGATTTTAGTTGATTAATAATGATGTCCAATACTCGATAAAATATGTTCTCTCTGAACAAACTTTTCGGATCTTAAAGATGCTCACCTTTGCAAAGCTCATCAAAATGACGTGTTACCTTCCTCTGAGGAGTTTTAGAAAATTCAGGGGTGATGGACCATTTTCCTGCTACATGTCGATACCTTTCCAATTCTTCTAGACAAATTTTCAATCGTTTTAAGGCATTTGAAAGATCGGTGGCCTTAGACTGAAGGGCTTTAGAGGCTGCATCGGTAGTTTGTAGAATTTTGCAATGGAAAACCAATAATATAATAAAATTGGAGTTTTCTATCTTCTTCTTGAGTGAATCAGCTTTATTTCTTTCATCTGATATGCAATTTAACAGAATAGTTTTCATTAGCGCGTTTTAGACTTGGACAAACCAAACTTTTAAAGCAAAAACAACATCATAACGTCCTGCCCATCTAGTAGGGTTTAATGTTTTTAATGTTATTGAAGTTGAAGACTCATTTTCTTTATTAGATATAAAACTTGATAAAATATTCCATCTTTTGATACTAGGCTCAACAAAATTATAAATTCGTTGAACTGTATCAAAAAAATTTTGCATATCAATAATCTCTCGCTCTGCATCATTGAGTACTAGATTTAAGTTATGAGCAGCACAGTGAGCATATACGGCATTTGGCTCGACATCTTTTATGAGTTTTTGAACTCCACCATGAGTCCCTTTCATTGTGTTAGCACTATAATATCCTCGGCACTTATTTAGAGGAATATTTTTGCCATTTATGGATTTAATAATTTCTTGGACATTGCTAAGGCAGTTTGATCCTTAACTTCATGAAATCCTAAAAATGTCTCTTTAATGACAAATGCCTTTGGGATCCCATTACCATCCTTTTCGATCATATAATAACGGTAAAGTTCATACATTTGATCAATTTTTGAAATATCTTAAGTTGTATCGAACATGATAGAGTAGAATGGTGCAGCATTTATTTCATTTATGAGTGTATTTTCTACTTTCAGAACCAGGACTGAAATGAGCTCATTTCGTATTTTTGGACTTAAGTATTTTATCTGGTCCTTTGGTTTCCTTAACAATTCTTGTCAAATCGCGTCTTTATTCCCCAATAACTTAAGATTACTTAAAAAGTTTTCTTTGGAGCTTGAATCACTGCTATCTGCGTTTTCTATGTGGCCACGAAAAGCTAAATTACACGTTGAAAGTGTCAGAGTAACATCAAGGAACCTAGAAAGTATTTGGCACCAAAAATAATTTTATTTTTTGGTCATGGACTCTTGCTCTTCATCGAATGTTCCATGTAGCCGCCACTGCTATTACGTAAGACAAGAATCCAGATGAATTTTCGATGTCTGGTGTCTTTCTATAGCATTTACAATATTATGTATTTTTTAAATGCCCGATTTGCGAATAACCAACACGGATCACAATACACCTTCTGAAGTATTGAAGAATAAATGGTGGTCCAACCACAATGCACGATGTTAGTTGTGAGTCACGCCTTAACATCAAGTTTTTCGCCCAACTTAATTTGACATTTCTTTGTTTCAGTGCTGACAAATGCAACCATGGATAGGTAAGCAATTGAGTAGCGCGTTAAAGTTGTTGAAACCTTTTAAAGAAATGGCCGTTCAAATCAAAATGCATTTCTTGCACTTTTTTTGGTCAGCCTAATCGACTAAATGTGTTAACAATCGGGAGAATTGTGCGCAAATTTCAGTAAACCGGGTCTGTAGGAAATGTGAAATCAAAACATTGCTGTTGCTCGCGATAGTGTGGCAGAAGAGCCGTCAACCCCGACTCGTCGTCGTGCCCAACAATTGAACATCTCACGAACATCACTGATGCGAATTTTGAATAAATATTTGAATTTACTCGCTCACAAGGTCCAATTGACTCAAGAGCTGAAATCTACTGACCATTTCAAGTGTCGGCAATACGCCGAATGGTTGGTTGAACAGACAGAAGGGAATGGTGACTTTACAAAGAAAATCATCTTCAGCGACGAGGCACATTTTCACCTCAATGGATTCGTTAACAAGCAGAATTGCCGCATTTGGGCAAATGAGAATCCACGATGCATCCACAAAGAGTGACTGTTTGTTGCGGTTTATGGGCTGGCGGCGTCATCGGGCCGTACGTCTTCGAAAATGAGGACGGCCAGGCAGTCACCGTAAATGGTGTTATTACGAGATGATAACGGATGATATGTGGTTCCAACAGGATGGTGCCACATGCCATACCGCACACGAAGCAATGGCTCTTTTGTGCGAGAAATTCAATGGCCGTTTTATCTCACGTTGTGGCGATGTTAATTGGCCACCACGATCATATGATTTGATACCGTTGGACTTCTTTCTCTGGGGATATTTAAAAGAAAAAGTGTACGTCAATAAGACAAGAACAATTCAGGAGCTAAAGGATAATTCAGCGCATTAACGGCATTGAACTTCAATTATGTCTCAAAGTCAGTGAAAATATGGACCATCGGATAGAAATATGCCACCGTAGCCGTGCCGAGCATTTGGGCAATATTTTATTTTACACATAATTGTCATAGATCCTTTTATTATAATAAAAAATATTAACATAATTCTCTGATAACTTTTTGTTTTATTTACAATTAACATTGTGCGTTTTGGTTGGACCACCCTTTAGGATAGTCATGTACGATCAAGTTTTATGCTTTACTTGGAAACAATATAATAGGCGTACCGGTTAATTCATGCGGTTACAGATGGCGGAACTTGATTTTTTCTCCAGTGATTCACCTTTCCAAATATGTGTTGGAAAGCTACTGTCATATAGTTTAAGAATCATTTAGCTGAAGCGTAAACAGCAATACTTTTTTTAACTCTGAAAATGTCAAATTTTGTGCTGAATAAAGTGTTTTTGCGGTGAGTACTTTTTCATTGAAGAAAAAAGTTGCCGAAAGACATTGTATTTTCGTGGAAGTGTAGGTGTGCATGCTCTAGCTGAGCGTACGTGCCAGAAGTGGTTTGCACGGTTTAAAAGTGGCAATTTGACTTGGAGGACAATGAACAGCCAAAAAAGTTTGAAGATCACGAATTGGAGACATTGCTCGACCAAGATCCATCCCAAATGCAAGAAAAACTTGCAAAATTACTTAGTGCCGCTCAACAAACCATTTCCGATCGTCTAAAAGCAATTTTTCACAATGTAGCTTCAATTTTCCGCACGAATTAAATGGTACCTCTATTAGTAATGTTTTTCTAGAAAAGATCTATTGTCACTTTCTTTTAAGAAGGGGGCCTTAGGTTTATAATGTCCATTTTCAATCACGAACCTTTTCACTTGATCAGTTAGTTTTTTAAAATTACCCTAATTAATAACATATGGCGAAGATATTGTACAATGTTGTTTTCGCTGAAATATAATTCGCTTTGATTTTTGCTAGTACCTTGTTGTGGTTGTTCTGGATCTAGATAAACACTGGTGTTGGGTGCTGCATCTGAAAATTCTGGTATACTTTTCTTCTTC
This sequence comes from Odontomyia ornata, assembly GCA_963969285.1. Taxonomy (NCBI): domain Eukaryota; kingdom Metazoa; phylum Arthropoda; class Insecta; order Diptera; family Stratiomyidae; genus Odontomyia; species Odontomyia ornata. Next base: position 17,504,423 of record OZ017740.1, on the reverse strand, counting down.
TTCTTCTTAGCACTGCAGCCCCTTTCAGGCCTTCGCTTCCTGCAAATAGCGCCTCCAACTGTCTCGGTCCGTTGACCGCGTCTTCCAATTCCGAAATCCGAGCAGCGATGAGCTGTCTTCGTCGACCGAGTCAGACCAGCGTTTCCTTGGTTTCCCCACTGGTTTTCGGCCTTCAGTTCTCCCAACGAATACCTTTTTGGGTATCCGTTGTTCGTCCATACGATTCATGTGTTCAGCCCATTGCAGCTTCCGCAGTCTTACAATCCTTGAGACCTCCGGTTCGTCAAAAATTTCATACAGCTCATGGTTGTATCGAATTCACCATTGGTCCCCGTCTAGCTTCACTCTGATTATTTGCCTCAGAACCCGTCGCTCAAAGGCGTTCAACATATTTGTGAATGCTTCAGTTAGGGTCCATGTTTCACACCCATAGCATAACACAGGTCTTATAACAGATTTGTATACTTGGAGGTTTGTTTTCCTGTGTATGCAGCTGGTCTTCAAGATGGTCAAAACTGAAAAAAATATTTTATTTGCGAGCTGTATTCTACGGCATATTTCGTCTCTTTCATTGCCCGTTTTCATTATTCTGTTGCCTAAATACACAAATTTGCTAACATTTTCGATACTGTCTTCGCCAAGTGTGATATTTTGTGTATTTGAGGTATTTTACCTCGACTGTGTCATGAGCTTTGTTTTTTTTTTTTCGTTGATTTGTAGCCCTACTAGTTTTGCTTCTCTGTCAAGTTTCAGGAAGAGTTCTTTGGCAGTTGTTAATGACCGTGACAGAATGTTGATGTCGTCCGCATAGGCCACTACTTGGCTCGACTTGTATAGTAATGTACCTCGCGTTTCGACAGGTAGCTTCCGTATGACGTACTCCAGAGCCAAATTGAATGAATAGCCCGATATTTGTGTCAAAATCGGTGAGTTGGTTATTGATGCGGACTTGGGAGGTCGTCGACGTCATTGTTATTTTGGTAAGACGGACTAATTTGGGTGGGATGCCAAAACCAAGCATTATTTGATACAGTACGTTACAATCAATACTGTCGTATGCTTGCTTGAAGTCAACGAAAATTTGGTGTACGTCTATGTTGAACTCCCAGCATTTTTCAAGTAACTGCTTGACTGTGAACAATTGGTCTACTGTTGATCTACCTGCCCTAACACCACCTTGATACTCCCTAAGAATACTGTTGGCGTATGATCCGATTTCATTTTCTAAGATTTTAGAAAATATTTTGTACGTCGTACAAAGTAGTGATATACCTCTATAATTTTCGCAATCTAGCTTGTCACCTCTTTTGCGGATAGGGAATATAATTGATTGGCTCCACTCTTTCGGCATATGTTCTTGTTGCCAAATGTACTGGATGACTTTGTGAATAGCTTGATGAACACTACTGCCACGATATTTGATGAGCTCCACTGGAATCTCATCAGTGCCCGGCGCTTTATTATTCTTTTGGGCTTTGATGATGGAACAAACTTCATCCAGAGTTGGTGGTGCCAATGGAAGCTCTCCGCAGACATCTATAGGCTCCGATGTTCTGGAGCTGTGCGGAGGATTAAGGAGGTACTTTGTATGCTTGTCTTGTGTTGTTGCTCGCTAAACTTACACCTATACTTCTCAATTGGTCGTCATAGTATTTTTTTTTCTTAATCCTAATTATCTTATTCGCTACTCTTCTGAGATTTTCATAGTGTTCTCTCTTCGTCCTGGTTTTCCTACCTACGTATTCTTTGTACACCTGATTCTTTTTATCTGACGCATTCTGGCACTCATCAGCGAACCAATCATTCCTCTTGCGCCGGGCTTGATGTCCAATCGTCTATTCTGCCACAGTCCTGAAAGCCATCCAGAGCTCGTTGCTCGTCTTTAACGATGCGCCTGATAAGATAGGAGCCAGCTGGTTGTCGAGGGTCTCCGTGAAATTTTCGGCCACAAACGCCGTTTGGAGTCTTTCGATGTCAAATTTTTGTAACGGGCTGGTCTTCGCTGAATATGCCTTTGACATACGACATCGATAGTTTAATTTGATCAAGTAATGATCTGAGTTACAATTGGCTCCTCGATATGTACGGACGTCAAGTATGCTCGAGGGCCAACGTTGTTGGATCAGAACATGATCGATACTTTTAGTAAGGTCCAATTCTTCACTTTTGGAGCACTGTTCACTCGAGTTTTCATTACTAAAGTCATCATTCTTCAAGTACTGACCAATTTTAGATAGCTTTTTATTTTGTTATTCAGTCTTCCCCTTTCTCTTTCGTTTTTCGCTCCCACTTAAATATTTTCTGGAACTAGACATTTTAACATCTTACTTTCACAATCGACTTTACTTTGCCACCATTTGCAGATTCCATAAAACAACAAATACGAAAAATCAAAGATACAAATGACCAATTGTCAAAACAATCACACAAAGAATACGCACTCAATAGAGCCCTCATAAAAATATGGCAAATCTGGGATTCCCCTATCATAGTGTTGCTAGCTCGCCCTAGCGGCAGCGGCACGAAAAAAATACTTTTTTGGCTAACAAAATGAGGGAATTCCCCGATCGTCAATGCTCACCCGCGCTGCCAACGTACCGCGACAAAAAATGTAGAAACCGATGGATGCGTTCTAAAATTGATCAACATCTTTTTGTTTAGGATGTGTTGAAACGCTCAACGATTAACTTGAAATTGTATTATGGTCTTTAGTTGTCTCACTTTAATGGATTTTAAGCAGAACTTAAAAAAAAATGAAAAATATATTTTTCAGTAAAATCAAATACTCAGGTACAATGTTAAAAAATTATTTCTGAGCTCACGGCCTCTTGGGCTGGGGCCCTCTTGAGTCGGGGGCCCGTGGCATTTGGCCAGCCCTGCCACCCTGTAGTTACGCCACTGAAGACACTTATTAGGGCATGGTTAAATGTCAAAAGATTGTAAAGCGTAGAGCCTTAGAGACTCTTCATTTGCATATCGAGAAAGGATATATAGAAAATGGAGTAAACAGTTTTAGTAGTTGTTGAAATACATTTATACTTAACAGCAAAAATATTTGTGCATAATTGCAACCAAATGTACATTATACGTGTATTTACATGAGAGATCATCGAAACTTAAATAAAAAAACATGAATTGCTGAATGCAATCCTATCTTTCCTTCGAGTAGGGTAGGCAATTTCAAGATTTGTTCAAACAATGGGTAAGTTATGCTCCAAAAAAAGAGGTTTGGCCCATGGATTTTTCGTCGCTCGGGTAGAGTTTGCGGTGCCCGTTTTGGATTTTTTTCATTTTTATTAGTACAGTTTATGTCGATTTGAGTTAAAGTAGATTATGTCCTGGCAGGTATATAGATTGGCAATGCGTGAGATCAGCTTTTTGTATGTTGTCGGGAGTTTTCGAATAGAAGTATAGAATCAGTAGAGTAAAGTAAAGTGTCATGAAGAATTTTAAACATGTTTTAATCGGGCAAATTTGATAGTGGCTGAAAAGGGCATTCGAGCGGCTGTTCTACTCACAGTATAACCCACGAGCAAACTCCTCTCCGAACTACCGACGACTTACGACTGAAGTCTTTGAATTGTAAAGAGGTCGATTCAGACTTCCTTCGAGAAATCTTCGAACGAACAAAAGAAAAATCATTCCAATAGCTAAACCAAACTTTTTACTTCAGAAGGTGCTCCTTCTCTTTTCTCTTTTCCTCCATTTTGTTTGTGCTTTTTCTGTGTAGAGTGGCCTACTACGAGCATGGGGTAAATCAGAAAGTCCCACGATAAAAATTAGCGGTAACTGGTCTCAATATGCCACCCCGGATCAAGCATTACTCTGCCAACTTTCAGACCTTTTTGAGCCTTCGGGTAGAGACGGTTAGAGTATCTCATTGTCATGATCTAATGTGTTGGCACTCCACAAGGTGATATGGTCACGCTTTGGTTGTGTGTCCGTCCATCCAGCTGCGATACATTCTGACACATATCATAACTAAACGCGCTTATAGTCCATCCAAAGAATCACTCGAATTAAACCTCGTTGCCACCAACGAAAATTGAACCAGGTACCTTCAGCTTACAGAAGAAGTCCTCTAGCCACTACACCAGGCGGACTACGCGCACTACTAACAACCTTCAATAAAAATAATTACGTTACTGGTTGCATGGAGTCACAATACTAAAGAGAAGAGACATCTGCTTTCACGTTAACCTCCTCATTGGGGCTGATTTAAGGTTGTAGGGGGTAATTAGCTATTAACGACACAGAAACGTTGCACTGGATATTATTACTTTTATTTAATTTGCTGCGTGACCCCGTGTGACTAATTATTGGATAAAGCTTTACAAAGCCACGTTATTACGCTTTCTTATTTGGAATATTCAGAAAGAATAGCGAAAAAATGATCAAAGGATGAAGAAATATTTGTACTTGACATTAAACGCATTTGTTTTTTACAGTAAAGTTCCTCCGTAGTCCACAAAGTGCAGTGTTTAGAGTGCTCGCTTCATCAGTCGAAGATTCCCAGTTCGAATCTCATTGATGTCAACGCGACTTATTTCGAGCGATTCATCAGACGGACTATAAGCCGAGTGATTTTTCGAACAGACTATAAGTCCGTTCAGTTATGATATGTACTGGTTACAAATAAGAACATATCGCAGCTGGGTGACACATGAATGCGTATGGCGTACCATATTACCTTCTCGAGTGCCAATATGTACATTCAATCAAGATAATAAGATACTCTAACCATGTCTAAGTCAAGACCCAAAGGTGGCTGCAAAATAAAAAAAAAACTCTCCAAAGAATATTGTGATACGACTTAAATACCTATCAGAATACTGATATCTATCAAAAGAATGTAGATTTGTGTGTAGACGATACAATTGAATACCCATGCTTGGACATGATTTGCCTTTAGGTGCAAATCATTTTGTTATAGAATTCTATAAACATGTGAAAGAGAGTTTCAATGCACACTTTTCAAAAGATGAGCCTTAACAATACTTATCGCTCCATAAGCAATTGTAAGCCTTTGAAGGATGAGGTTGGATTGCTTAAAACCTCTAAAGAATTTTGCATTTCAATGCCGAAATGACGCAAAACTTCACGTGTCCCTAACAATTGTATCTAAAGCCCTAACAATTGTTATATAAGCTGGGAAGCTTAGTGTATCTTTTCAATACAAACTACCATTTTTCCTTGTACCAAGCAAGTTAGTTCGGTTACGAGTGTATCCTTTCACACGCAGACATGAATTGCACATAAAACTTCGTTCCAAGAAAAACTCCAACTTAATATCACCTTCTGCCATTCAACGAAGTAAGTATAAAAACAACTGCAAAAGGCTACAAAAAAGCGTTGAAAGATTTGATTTAAGCCATAACACAATAAAAAACTCTATTTTCTCGAGAAATAATACTGATTAGGACGAAATCACGTTTCCATCTCATTTCCTTGCACGTTGGAGCCTTTCTCACTGTTTCGTTGCGTTCCATTTGAAGCTTGAATTGTCACGTAGTTGATTTAGAGCGACGGCGATACCATTTTCTCGGGATACCTTGTCAGATTTATCCTTTACCAAGATGATGACTGTTATTAAGGAGCTGGGTAGAGAAATCGAGGGGCGGAGAGGAGGAGCAATGGTTGCCAAGAAATGGAATTGTCTTGTGCTGTCGCATTTGATTTGATGGAAGTAAAATATAAAAAAGTATGTTCATACTCGTATATTGCAATTCTCTATTACTCATTAAGAAAATAATTGTTTTGCTTCGTAGAACTCGTTAGAAAAGGATTATTGCACGTAGGATGTGGGTTGAAGTAAATCACTGTCGGATTCTGTCCGGGTAAGGATCTAGAGATATATTGGATGTCAAGTTATTTAGCTAGTTTACCACCGGCGCGCCCCTTATGACAAATGTCCTTTCAGTGGAAGAAAATCTGTTGCTGTGTGGGCTGAAACATTAAGGAAGACATTAGTGTCGCAATACACCAGGGATTTCTTCCAGTAATGGCCGCTGGGATGCCGTTAGTGACCTAACAATAAGAAAATTCATATCTTTTGATATATAATTCCATTTCACTTGAATTCCTCCGACATTTCTCGACCCAGTTCATTTCCAATGCAACCCACACTCAGTGTGCGAAGGATATCAAACAGAAGAATTTTCGAACCGTGAAATAAAGACTGTGGGTTTTTTTGAACGATGTGATAACCCAATAAGGATACTCAGTTATTTCCATTTGACAAAATGAAGCTTAACGAAAAGTTGCTCATACAATATTAATTAAGGCTATATTTACTTTGTCCTTTGATTTTGACTTCTTTACAATGCAAGGATGTGTGTTTCATTGGGTTAGAAACTTTTGTGCTTTCGGTATTTTATTAACCTTTTTAATTGTGCTAAGACTAATAAAAAATTTGCTCAGTAAGTTTTCTATGATTGGTGCTTAGCATTTTTTGGGTTTTCCAGGATATAAAGTCTATACATAAATTTCAGTTTATTCAAATCAGCAATTAAATTTTTCGTTATTTAGAAATCTGCAAATCAGCTTATGCATGAATTATTCAATTTCGAAATGCTAGATTAGATTCATCTCATTACCCGACGATTAAAATTCATCGGAAATATTCCTATCTGTGTGCTCGTTTTCCACATACAAATCAATGGCATTTAATTATTAAAATCCACTTACCTCGCATCCAAAGGTTTTATATTGGATCTTTTTCTCCTATCACCGTAGTAACGATAAGGATATTGAAGAGGCATTGCAATTGGCTCGGAATTCAGTATTTCTCGGATGTTATCATACGGTTTAACATTGTAGGTGCCTGGAAGAGATTTATTGATCAATTCACATCAATAATGGGAAGATATCCTTAAAACAATCGTTTCTCGTCTGAAGAAGTTGAAATATTAATATTTTTATAAATGTCCTGGGAAAGGGAAGGGTAGCGGCCTGAAATATTTATTTATTTTCCACTGAACATGAGGAAAAGGTTATTCTTTATGTTTGGGTGGTCAACTTGGGATGAAAACGTGACCAAATGAAATTTGCCAAGGGTTGATAGCATTCCTTCAAGGAATTGTTTGTTTAAAACAAATAAAAGAATAGAACGGTCGAATTGTGAAATTAACTTCTTGCGTGGGCTGAATAACTCTTGTAGGTTTCTTTTTGATTGTGTTTGGAAAGTCTGGCAATAACGAAAACATTTTCTTTTCATGAAAATATTGTTGTGACCTTATTAACCACCAGCATTTTACAAAAAGAGACTAGGCCAGATTTTGAATTGAGCTCAAGTGTCAGAAAAGAAAAGATGAGCACGTTGTAGTCGCCCCGGGCTGACATTGAAAAAATGGCGGCCGCAATTTTATTATTGAAATGGAAATAGAAATATATTGTCAAATTTATGACCTCTAAAATCTGTAGCATAATTGTTGGTAAGCGAGCGAATTTTCGAAATTCTGTTTTCCGATCAATTTGGAAAACTATGACTACTAGGAAGAAGTGTTTCAAGCAAAAAAAGGTGCGCAATAAACACAACTTTGGATTAAATTCGTGCATTTACCCTCCCTGTGCGCCCCCTGATGTAAAAATGTCAGTTTAAGACTTTTTTTGAAAAGTCTTCATCAAGACCTTTCATTTGATACCCATATCGACCACCTCTGATGAAATTTTTTTTTTCGGGGACCCCCCCATAAATACCTTATAAAATTATTTTGTAGCTGAAGAGAGCACCACTTTACACCTACATACAAAATTTGATGTATCTAGCTTAACTAGTTTGCGAGAAAACGGACGGATAGACTGGTCCCGATTTTTTTAGGGTTTTGTAAAATTATTTTACAAAACCTTTAAAAATGGTCCTTAACCCCTTTTTCTCGCAAAACTAAACCCTGCTATGCTTTGCTCGAAACTGCCACAGGTAAGTCGACGTACAGTCAGCACATACCTAAAGTTTGAATTTGAGTCAGGCGTCTATTTATTTACGCTATTTTACAGATCCAATTACAAAAACAAAGTAATCAACTTGAAATATGAAAAAAACAAGAATATAAAATATTAATAAACTATCAGAAGCTAAGGAGAATATTATGTAATATGCTCTTAAAAGCGTTTAAGTAATGTCGCAGGAGACCCAGCTGGAGCTCATTGGAACGACGTGATACGCGTACTAAAAATGATTAAAAATAAATATCGGTACGAGCAAAGGGCACAATCAATATGTCAGTTGACCGCGTTCTTGAGGTGGGGCGTATACAGAGCCGTTCCCGAAGGCAACACAGGTCTAAGAAATCTCTCCTTTTTTTGAGTGATGGAATGTTGAGGATCTGTAAGCGCTCATCGTAGGAACTGTAAGGGAGGTTAAATTTGTAGAATAGAGAACGTGTGCATTTACGTTATACAGTTTCAACAGCATCCAATAGATTGGAATAGTGAGGAGACCATATTTAGGAGGCATACTCAAGGATTGACCGGGCCAGGGGTACAAATAGATGGACGCTGGTTAAGATGTTAAAGGACTTGCAAGAGGATTGTAAAATAAAACCAGCGATACGTGAAGCTCTAGTGGTAATGCATGAAATATGGATGTTAAATTTCAAGCCTGGGTCAAATACTACCCCCAAATCTTTCAATTTGTCCACAAGTGAGAGCAGCGATTCATCAATCTGGTATTCATATAACACTGGATGAATTTGGTTCGTGAATCTCATGTGACAACATTTTGAAATGCTAAGAAGAAGTAAGTTACCTTGACAGCAGTTTTGGAGATTGTCAAGTTCATTTTGAAGGTATGAGCAGTCTTTGCTGGAGTTAATGGAACGATAATTTTTTAAATCATCAGCGTAAAGAAGACAATTAGAGCACAGGTATTGGGGAAGATCATTAATGAAAATGTTAAAAAGCAAAGGTCCTAAAATTGATCCTTGAGGAACACCAAAATTTGGACTAAATGAGGTCGATGAAAAAAAAATTATTCCATGCAACGGTACAGGAGCAATGGGACAAGAAGGATAAGACCCAAGAGAGGATTGAGTCAAAAACGCGGAAAGATCGGAGTTTATTAGCCAGAAGGCCATGATCAACATTGTCAACTTATTGGCTCTTGTCAAAAGCAATAGAGATGGTATTCATAAGTTCTAACAAAATAGTTATTGTCAAACGACCTTTAATGAAGCCATGTTGTTCGTTTGCAAACAGGATACTGATGGCATCGTACATTCTGTTATGCACAATTCATTCAAGGAGCTTGCCAAAACAAGACAGCAAAGAAATCGGACGATAGTTTGAGATTTCACTACGATCACCAGACTTATGGATCGGAAAGATGTTAGCATGCTTCCAGACGTTTGGAAAGTAGGAGGAATAAAGGCTAATATAGAAAATAATTGATAGTGTTGTAGATTATGAAGAAGATAATGACTTCACAAACAAGTTTGATTTTCCATCAGGACCCGAACCACCATTAACGTGAAAAGTGAGCAGTACATTTTCAATTTCTGATGGAGAAGTCACGATAGAATACACAATAGGGGAAGGAGAAGGGCCCGATGGGATATGGAGGGGTTTAAAACCTTAAATGTGGAGGAAAAAACTGAGCAAAAAGGTCACAGATAGCTTGTCCTTCAGAAACTTGGCAGTTATGCCATGAGAAGATATTAGGGTTATGGGATATTGTTTTCAGAGCACGGATATATGTCCAAAAGGGCTTAGGACTAGTGATGTTTTAATCACATAATAATATAATCGCATTGCGTTCTTAACCCCTTTTTTGACTTCTCTACGAAGCAGTCGGTAGTTGGCGAGATGAGTGACAGAGTTGGAATACAGAAATTTTTTACGCGCCTTGTCCTAGTGGAAAAATTTCACTGCTGACGATATCATTAGTCAGCCAGGTTTCTGTTAAACAGATGAAATCATCGCCGGAGATGGAAGGGACAATTTTAATAGCCTCCAGCTTGGTTTGCGTGCCATGTAAATTTTGATAGTAAAGATTGAAGATATGAGAAGTGTTTCGGGTTTCAAAATTTAAATTACTATTTGAAAAAAATAATAAATAAAAGCTCACCACATGACGAACATTTCTTCTTTTGGATGCCTCGAAAGGTTTAATTAATGTTCCAGGAGGCCAGTATTCTGGGTGAAGAACTATGCTGCAGTTTGATGGTATAATACGCTTAAGGGAAGCTATAACCCTTCCCCGAATGTTATCCTTTGTCAGTTTGGGACAGCTGATGATCTTTACCGAACGTCAAAATTTCGTTGAGATGTAATCATAGATGTCATTCGTCGATGTCTCATAAGCCAGATGAGATATAAATATTTGCTTCCGCGGAGCTACAACATGAAGAGATGGAGCTATTCGTAGTGCTGGCAGAATTTCAGCGGAATTAGAAACATCCGTTACTGACGTTGGTTGAATATTTGAAATTTTCGTTACTAGAGTGTTGGATGATGGAGCCCCATTTTTCGATTATAGCACCTCGACGAAAAGATGAGGGCCCAGATTATGATTGAAATAAATCCTCAGAATCGTTGCTGGCCAACAGTTTAGCGCTGTTTTTTGTTGCAGATTTAGCTTGCGACTTTCTTCTCGTTATTATTGCAGAAGTTGTATCCAATGTGATTTTAGTATTCTCTCCCAATGGAAGAGGATCTGGTACCGGAGGCTGCAATGCATCGCGAGTATCCAGGCTCGTCTCAGTTAAAAGATGTGCAGATATAATGTCAACAAGCTGGAGCAAGGGAGCAATCTCATCAGATAAAGATTTGACCATTCAGCTAGCCATGTGGACGTGGTGTCATCATAAATTCCTATTTCACTCCCTCTTACCTATTTTATTGACTAGCATGTGGCTCGATCGCATTATATTTTCGGATTAGTCGTTTGTTACCTTAACTCTTATTTATTTATTTATTAACCAAACAAGGTGTTCACAAAAAAAAAATACAGATACATTTCCTTATGAATAAAATATAACATATGTCAAATATATAGAACTTCATTAATAATTGAAAATTATAACATGTATCATAATATCACATTTTTATTACTTTAAAGTTAGGAAAATAGACTGGAAAGAGTAGGAGTTCAGACGAAATGAGCTTCGAAACGGCTAGTTTTAATCTTGCTTGCTCATTCAAGATTATCCTGTCGGCGAGGTAAGGAACTTTAATATTACCTCTGAGGACGTCAAAAGCAAAGCAAGAGCTTATCCTAGTCCTACGGCAAGCAAGTGATTCCATATTGAGAATAGATAGCTGATTTTTATATGATGGCAAATTATGGATATTTTGTGGGTCATACAGGGATCTTAAAGCAAATAGCAACAACTGGTTTTGAATGGACTCCAACCTGACGTATTCGAAAATCAGGCGCACTAGTGATGTATATAAAGTTTTTACCACCCACCGATTTTTAAAGCTTTAGCACGCCATTTTATAAAGCCTAGGACTTTATAAGCCCTGCTAAGAACTTCATCGCAGTGTAAATTAAAGCGGAGTTTCTTATCTAAGAGAATACCAAGATCAACTATGCTATTAACTCTGGAAAGCTTTATATTGTTGAGGTGATTATAACTGAGCAGAATTATATTTTTCCGAGAAAAACTAATTACGTGGCATTTCGCAAGGTTCAGATATAGACAGTTATTATCACACCACTCTAGTAGGGAATTCATTTTATCTTGTAAGAACAGTGAATCACTTTGGGATGATATAACGTGGTATAACTTTAGATCATCCGCATAAAAGAAATGCGGTACGTCAGACAACCCTTCAGGCATGCCCGATAAAAATATATTAAAAAGAAGCGGTCCAAGATGATTGCCTTGAGGTACACCAGAATAGACATGAATTTCAGTTTGACTGATAAAATCGTATGATTGACACGGTCAAACGCTTGACTAAAGTCAGTGTAAATTGCGTTGACTTGGTGCCCATTTTCCATTGCACAGAGGATATTAGAGAACATAATTATGAGGTTTGTAATTGTGGATCGATTTTATCTGAGCCCATGTTGTTGGTCATTGAGACGTTGCTCTTACATGGGGGATATTTTAGAACACACTAGATTCAAATAACTTTGGGGCTGCTGATAATTTGGCAATTCCTCTGCCCGTATATTTTTGTTTTTATAGATTGGGGTCAAATGAGAAGATTTCCAGTATGCTGGAAACACGCCGCTCGAGAGTGAATTATTAAAAATTACATGGAGAGGTGAAGCTACATGATCTCTACACTGAAATAGAAATGATGGTGGAACTAAATCAGGGCCAGCCCCATGGTTCAAGTCAAGTGTTTCAATTGCGTTAAATATATCTTCTTCTGAAACTGGAACTTCTAGACGCACTGTTGTAAAATTTGGTTCTAAGTCATCTAGATAACCTGGAGTGCTCGGCAAAGTGCAAAGTGGAACAGCAGTCATTTCCTTGGGATAGCCGTAAGCTTCGCGCTTTACATTCACAAAACCAAAAAATTTTTTAGGGTTGGCTGTCCAGCCAAGGCTGGATTTACTATCCAGCCAAGGCTCAGATACAAGTACTTTGTCCTTTTTTTCCTTTTAGGTACCTGGCTTTCAACGGCGTCAAGAATAATTTGGTAAAATTAATTAACTGCATCACCTACATCTACCGCTGAAAGCCCCAATCAAAATTTCTGCATTTGGAGGCTTGAGTCAGCTCGATGCAAGTGTTTTAATTCTTCACCCTCCTCCTGAGCGCTCACCAAATCCATTGTTGTAGCAAAAAGCGGCATAGTAACATAATTTATTCGAGATAAACCATCTGCTGTTTCATTCTCATTTGCAGCAATATGGACAATGTAAGTTGTGAATCGCCCAATAAAGTCCTACTATCTTAATTGTTGCGGAGACGCTTTGTCTGGCTTTTGATTAAATGCATATGTGAGCGGCTTATGATCGGTTTTTAAGATAATAATGCGTCTTTCAATCATATGCCGAAGAATTTTATCACACTGTATATTGCTTTCAGTTCACGATCGTACGTGCTATATTTGCACTGTGTTTCGTTGAATTTTTTTGAAAAGAGTCCAAAGGGTTCCCAACCGTTGTTAAATGCTCAAGAACTGCTCTCATTGCTGCATCAGCTTTGATCGCAAGTGCTGCATTCTTAATTAGATATCACAGTAATGCTGCATTAGCAATTTGATGTTTGCAGTCTTTGCATGCTTTCTCTGCCCGTGCATTCCATGTGATTCCTCGTTTGTCTTTCTTTTTCGCACCGATTGAAAATTCATGGAGTAGAGCTTGAATAGCTGCAGCATTTCTTAACGATTTTCAATAAAAATTAACAGCACTCAGAAATCTACGTAATCCCGTTAATGTCGTTGGTTTTTTTTGAATTTGAGAATTGTTTCAACCTTTTTTTGCAAGGGGTCTCATGCCTGTTTTCTCAATGTGGTAACCTAAATACTCGATCGTGGATTTTTCAAATGTGCATTTTGCTATGTTGATTGACAGTCCATAGCTGACACTATAGGGGACAATGCATGGCCGTGATTGACTTGACCGAAAAAGACGCCGAACAATTGCTGAACAACGGTATAGTAAGAATAGGTTGGGTTGTCTGCAAGATACGGTGAAGAGCAGTGACTCTTTAATGTTTCAAATGCCTTGACTACGGTCACACCACACAAGTATACAAAGGACTGTGATAACCTCGCTCTTGGTGCACTATGCCACTGACGCGACCACCAGGTCCCTGCACCTTACGCCACTGACGCTGATCAGCCGATTCATAAACCCTACGCCACTGACGTTGGTGAGCGACTTTAAAACTAATTGCTGCCACTGAACCGAAACTTGACGTTTGTCGGGAAAAACTTGTGGTAAAGCAAGAGGGACGCGCCATACTGTTAAGATTCTCGATGTAGGCATCAAAGTGTGAATTTCAAGTGGAGCTATTAAACAATGTAAAACATTAAAAGAAAAGTGTATAAACTAAATCATTGAAATAAACTGTTTTCGAGTTCGACCGGGCAACGCCTTTTGTCAGGTATTGTTTGTTTTGAAAAGTGAGGTTCATAGTTCTGTTTCGTCGACTTTGTACCCTGCATTATAAAAAGGGATATAGGCTTTAGAGGGGGAAATAGCCATCTGGAGGAGCGCTACCAGCTTTGCGTACGTGGAAAAAAAGGTATAGTTTATTTATGGTGCCACGAGGATCTGCGCGTATCTAACCTCAATTTGATGTCTTTGTTCAGGAGGATTGGGGAGCGAGAACCCCAGCGCAACTTTTGGTGCCAAGCCGGATCAACTTGAAAACAACTAACAGTCAGGAATCGGATATAAGTGAGGAATTCCAGCTTTAATGCATTCCAATTGATAGGTCGTCCTGAAGCCAACCGATTATAAACATATCCGATTGGAAAGAGTGCAGAACGAATATGACTTGTGGAGCAGCGGGCTGAAATTTGAAAAACGCAGAAAATGATTATACACTATTTCATTAAAGGTGCTCCAGAAATTCTGAATGGCAATACCATCGAAATCGCCCAGTCAGTATCGTCACTTGGTTCCAGCTCAAATACCCCGCCAATTCATATGGTTCCTATTCAGGTAAGGTACATGCTGCATTCCTCGAATAAACGAGATTTAGAGAAGGTTACCGATGACATAAATGGCGGTCGGCTACAGTGTTCGGTCGGCCTGATTACTTTAGTCATATCAAGAAAAGTCCGGTTAGGAGAACATGTCACTCAACCATATGTGTATCTTAATTGCGGGCATGCACAATGTCATCGCGATCGGAGCCAAGATAAATAAATCCACTGGGGCGAGAAGATGTCCTATGTGCTTAAGTTTAGGACTAGTAGTTACATTATGCAGGGATATTGAACCTTCATTTCACGTTGATTCTGCACTCTCAACTTACGCATTTAATCCTTGTGGACATATACAGGGTTATCCATTTCGTGGTAGGAAAGTATAACCCTGCCATTTGACATCTGTCAGAATGAAATGTCATCTAAAGCGTATTTTTTTTAGTTGAAGGTTTGCCATTTAGAAATATGGATCGCTTAGTAGTCAAAGAACGCGTTAAAATTATTAAATTTTATTACAAAAATGGTCATTCTGCTGTATTAACATTTAAGGGCTTTAAGAGCCGATTACGGTCGACATAATCGACCTACACAGCAAACTGTGAGAAAATTTGAAGAGACTGTATCGGTTATTGATATTGCAAGGCCTGTGTATCATCGCAACATTCGTTCTGCTGAAAATATCGCTGTCGTTGCTCAAAGTGTGGAGGAAGACCCGAATTTGTCGATTCCTCGACGTGCTCAACATTTGGGCTTGTCTTACGGCTCATTGTGGCGGATTTTGCATTTGGATTTGCATCTCCATCCGTACAAAATCCAACTTGCTCAAGAACCTAAGCCTCAAGACCATACACAACGCATAATGTATGCGAATTGGGTGATTGAACAACAAGCCGTTGATACCGATTTTTCGAACAAAATTTTCTTTAGTGATGAGGCTCATTTTTCGCTCAGTGGTTATGTAAATAAATAGAACTGCCGCATATGGGGCTCTTAAAATCCTCAGGTGAGGCCACACAATACAGGCTAATCGAACACTTTTGCAAGAGAATGTCAATTGGCCGGCAAGATCCTGCGACCTAGCACCTTTGGATTTCTTTTTGTGAGGCTATGCAAAAGATCGTGTTTACGCGAGCAATCCTCAAAATGTTGAGCAATTCAAAACCAATATTCGTGAAGTTATGGCCGAGATATTGCCGGAAATGTGCCCAAAAGTCCTTGAAAATTACCCCAAAAGGATTGAGGCCTGTAAGAGGTCCCGTGGAAGACATTTGAATGATGTTGTGTTTCACGTATAATGGCAAGGTTCAATCTTTATATTAAATAAAAAATTTTGTTTCCATCTGAATATTTTATGTGTTTTCTGTAGCTTTACTTTTGCAAACGTAAAATGGATAACCCTATATCTACTGAGAAAGCAGTCGAATTTTGGGCCAACGGAGACATTTTTCTCAGTATTTATGGGCAGTTTGTCCCTTCTGTCCAACACCCCTATATGAGCAGCCCTATGGTGATCAGGAATAGTTGCTCCTGAAGAGATAAGGTGGTCACCCCGTCGAAACTGCCTAGTTTGTTGTTTTATAAGATTAAAATTAACTACATCCGTAAAGTTTCCATCCTTTAGGCAGAGATGAGTGGTATTCCACGTTTACATCTTTTTTGACATTCCTTTTGTAATGCAACGACCTTCTTCGGAGAAAGTAACGGTTGCTTTTTGTACAATGTTTGCGTTTGCCTCAAGCCACCGTTCCGCTAACTTTAAGGAGACAAAAAAATTTAATTACTGTAGAGTATTTAGCTTCTTCTTCCTTGTAGCCCTACAGCCCCTTTCGGGCCTTCGCTTAGAGATAGTTAGAGTATCTCATTGTCATAACCGAATGTATCGGCACTCCACAAGGTGATATGATAATTATCACGCTTTGGCCGTGTGTCCATCCAAGTGCGATACGTTCTGATTTTAAACTAGCACGTATCATAACTGAGCAGGCTTATAGTCCGTCCGAAGAGCCACTCGAACTAAATCTCGTTGATGGCAACGAGACTTGAACCAGAGACCTTCGGCTGACGGACTTAGTGCTCTTACCACAAAGCCACGCGGACTACGAGTATTTAGCTTAATTGGCACATAAAAGAACACTTCTAAAGATAATAAAAATTGATCGGTACGCCTCGTAGAGTAGAGTACGCGTGATAAATATTTTGTAGTGTACCGACAAGAACCCACCTCATATTATCCTGCAAATAGCTAGTCTTGTTATAGCTCACTGACACTAGTGCCATGCAATCGACACCCGTGTCCTACACGGATTTTTAGAAAAAAAAAATTCACTACAGGACCCAATAGGAGCTCCCTATGTTACAAATGCAGTGAAATGACACATAAAACACACACTGTATTCTTTGCAAGGATGCTGATCCAAGACCGGATTTTGGGCACGTCTTGGGATCAGGAAAATTCTGGATTTTCCAGGAAGCCCTAACCAAGGCAAGATCAGAACCCTGATGACTCGTATCCTGAAATCAAACCTACATCGCAGTTCAACCACCCAAAATATGCTCGAGCAGTTGGCGAGGGACATGAAAGCCGATTTTATGCTGCTGAGTGAGCAACACCATGATAAAAGTTCGGCATCATATTGTAGTATCCTGATGATACTGGGACTGCCGCCATCTGGGCTCGAAATAGTGGTTTCCAGGCGGAGAGCTGTGGACGTGGGGATGGTTTTGTGTCGGTTTGGTACTCAGGGACTACCTTTTTTAGTGTGTACGTAATGCCGAACGAGTCGATATAATCTTTCCAAGCCAAGTTTAATGCTTTGGAAGCCGCTGTCTCGAACGCAGGTGGCAACGTGCTCGTTGGGGGAGACTTCAACGCTAAAGCCATCGAATGAGGCATGCCTCAAACAGATCCGTGGGGAAAACGAATCCTAGAAATGGCGGCCAGGACGGCACTCGACGTACTAAACACCGGCACTATGCCAACTTTCCGTCGTATTGGCTGTAAAGGAACCATACCGGACGTGATATTTGCCTCGGAGTCCTTAGTACGGAGGATACACAATTGGAGAGTATTAGAAAACTACTCAGCCAGTGATCTTCAGTCCATTCTGCTTGAGATCAGTGAGTCGTCCGTGCTCTTGACTTTCTACAATTGGATGCAACATCCGAAGGGTGGACGTCGCGAGATTCGTCGAGGTACTCACAGCAGGTGTCCTGCTGCAGGGAGACTCGCAGGGGACAGAAAAGCTGGCAGCTCAAGACGTGGTGAACTCAACTATGAGCGCCATTATGACTGCTTGCAACCCCAGCACGGTAAGCCCCCAGTGTACTGGTGGTCAACTGAAATCGCTGAAAACGACGGGAGCGTCACACGCTTCGGCGCAAGGCTCAACGGGCACGGAGCCGTGACGAGGAATACAACCGGGCAGCAGCATATAAATTGGCCAGGGAATGCCTTCGCAAATTGATTAACAACAGCAAGACTCGCTGCTGGCAAGATCTAGTGGACAATGTGAACAAGAATTCGTGGGACCTTGGCTACTAGCTAGTTATGCGGAAGGTTGGTGCCCTACGGAAACCTTGCATACATGATGCGAAAAAGATAGGCGAGATAGTGCGGGTACTCTTCCCCGCCCATCTAATCCATGTTGACGCTGCCCATAATGAAACAGCAGTCGAGTGTCCACTCTTCACACAACCTAGAAGCGACAGACCTTTCACCGAAAGCGAGGAAGGCTCCAAGTCCAGATGGTGTTCCAGCTAAGGTGTTGTAGGTTGTATATCACCATTGCCATTTCCGGCTCAACACATTCCATGCTTGCCTACGGATTGGCGTTTTCCCAGTACGATGGAAGGTGGCGAGACTCGTGCTGATCAGCAAGGGGAAAGGAAATCCTGGATCGCTATCTGCATACCGCCCGTTATGCATGCTAGACACCACTGGCAAAGTGCTAGAGAAACTCATCAAGGGAAGACTCACTGACGCGATTCGCTAGGGACCTATCACCTCGGCAATACGGCTTTAGAGCAAGATCTTCTCCCATTGATGCAATCGCAGAGGCATATAGTCGCGCCAACCGACGGATCGTCTTGTTGGTGACACTTAACATCAGAAACGCCTTCAACGTCTTCAACTAGATAGATATTCTGGATACGCTTTACAAGTTCCAGAATATCTAATGCGGCTTTTGAGGGACTAACTGAAGGACCGAAGCCTGCTCTGAGACACGACACAGGGCCAACGAAGGATGGAAGTTACATCGGGTGTTGCCCAAGGATCTATCCTTGGTCCTTGATCGGCTATGCGGATGATGTTGCATCGTTGAACAAACGCAACTCAGGCTAGGTATGTTAATGTGCAGAGTGAAAGACTAGATGACTGCTCGAGGGATCAGTTTAGTACTGGAGAAAGCGGTCTTCTTGACAAAAAGAGAATCACTAGAGGAAGGATGATTAGTATTGAAGACATACCAATCAAATCGAAGCGATCGGTGAAGTATCTGGGGCAACTGAGTTTCTCTGCGAAAATCAGAGCAACTGTTGAGAAGGCTGCTTCGAGAGTATCGGCTCTGAATCGACTTATGGCTAACGTAGGGGGCGCCTAGCCCATCAAGAAGTCATCTCTTGATGAGTGTTGTAGGGTCAGTGCTACTGTACGGAGCAGAAATATGGGGCGACGCTCTCAATAAAGAGGGATACCGAAAACGCTTGGTACAGATACAGAGAAGAGGAGCATCGAGAATTACATCTTGGTGTTCGACAGTCTCTGATTCAGTGGTGAGAGTTATTGCAGGCGTGATACATGCTGCCCTCCTTGCTAGAGAGCGCCGCGCTATTTACCTGAGTCGACGTGAGGGAGGAGGCTGCCCGTGAGGAGAGACAGCGCTCACTCAATGATTGGCGCAGTCTTGGATCAATTGCACGAAGGTAAGGTGGACTGCGCACCTTATACCTGATGTGAGACCGTGGCTAAATCGAAGGCATGGTGAGACTGACTTCTATCTGGCCCAGCTTTTGAGCGGGCATGGGTGTTTTCAGTCTTACCTGCACAAGATTGGTAAGTCACGGTCACCCGATTGCCGGTTTTGCCCAGGAGAGGAAGACAATGCCTGCCACACATTTTTTGCGCGCATAAAATGGGACAGGTTGCAAAGGAACCTCTACAAAGAGGTCACCGCGGATACTATAGTCGCGTTGATGCTCGAATCGGTTGACAAATGGAACCAGGTGGCACATAGAGACTTACAGCAGCCATGGACGTTAAGGCCGGGGATCGCTTGTCTAGCACTTCCTCTTCCCTTCTCCCCTCCCGCAAGAAGAGGGATCCCCCAGCTTGAAGGCACTTCAATGTGTCAAAGGGTTCCAGGCTAGGTTCTCAGGCTGACAGTGGAGGTGTTCAGTCCAGTCACCTTATTGCGAGCATGGGACTCCCATACTCTGTGCGTAAATGGCCATTCGCCTCCCAACCACAAAAAGAAAAGAAAAAAAAAAGGATACGATTCGTTGGCACGCCTCTACGTTTAGACCAATGTCTTCAAATCGTTGTGAGGTCGATTTAGATTTCCATCGAAAAATCGCCGGACAAAAGAACGAGTTGAAATCATTACAGATTCAATCTAGGTAGTTTTAAATTAGATCATACACCATAGCCTTTAGAATGTGATTCACTTGAAGTTGAAACATTCTTCTTGGAAATTGTTGAATCAAATATCAAAGAATAAGTTTTATCTTTGGGGAAAGTTTAAAATGCCGAGCAAACAACTAGTTGGTGCTAAAAAAAATCGACTCCCTGGTCACAAAAAACTGAAACTAACATTTTCTAACTAGACTCTTCACCTCAATCTGAAGGAATTGACCTCACCCCATCATCAACTCCATTTTTAGGAACAGACTACAATAAAATATTTTTCCGCAACGTCATTTGCCCTCACGAATTCGACTCAGAAAATACTCCCATCCGCAACACGTTTCTAACTTAAATTATTTTATTGCTACCATTGACACCCCTGGGTCGAGGCTTAATTCGCCACAATATAATTTCACGGCAAACATAAAAACAAATCTGAAATTTCATCAATCTCTTGTATCTACCCACGCACACGTATAAGTATATGAGTTGATTCAAACATACTCGCCTCATCAAAAAGAAGAAGTTCTATCAGCTTAATCAAAAAGCCAATGAAATCATTATTGTCAAACCTACCTCTCTGGTAATCTTCGAAATCTTGAATATCAGGATACACGACGGCCGGATCCAATTCATCCGCCCAGACGCCATTCCGTGCAGGATTACCAATTGGTGCCGCAGGCACTGTATTAAATATATCACCGTACATTAATTGCGAATTGACGCCTCGTTTTTGCGGAGCGGATTTCGTTTCAGTGTAGCCGGCATTCGCTCGATTATTGCTGCTGCTGCCGCCTAAGGATATTTCGGATTTTCCAGCGATTGGCGAGATTTCCACGTCACTTTTATGATTTGATAACGAATCTGATGCGGAGGATAATGATGCGACTGATGAGCTGGATGCTGACTCTGTGTTGACTGACGATGAACGTTTGACTGTAATGAGAAAGGAGATGGGAAATATTTACATTGCGGAAGGTATTGTACAGTTCCTATTAAATTTCAAGGAATCGAAATATTTTATACGGAAATACGCCCACGTTGAGCGCTAGAATGAATGCTAATTTTCCTAAATGTTCCGCGAACTAGGTGCATTAGATAATTTATTCGCTTTTCAGTGTTGTGTGGAAGTGGATCAAATATCAATTACTGAGTGTAAATCACTAAATCATTTTTAAATTACACTTAGCCAACATCAGGTCCTTGCTCGTGGTGGATTGTGTGTCGGCACGCACACCTAAACTGTGAAGGTGGTGTTGTATCCACATTTGACTTTCCTTTGGCTTTTTTATTCCTTTACATCCGATACTATGGAAATTCTCAAAGCAAAACACTTGATCTAATATTCATGCAGGCAAAGCGTTTCCACGAAAAGATCCTGAAATAGATTGTGCAGAGGAGGGTGTTGGTTTAGGGCGGTGCACCCTTGTTCCTGTCAGACCCCGTATTTAACCTCTCAAACATTTACTTTCTGGTGAGTGTAGGCGGTGTGTATGCTTCGATGGTATATTTGCTTCGGTATCACATTATTCCTTGTTTTTTTACAAAGTGTTGGAGGCTCCTCATCAAAATATCTGAATAATCTTTTAATATGGAAATTTCCCGAAATTTCTCTTCTTTCAGCAGAGCGGCGTTTAAATATTGAATATTGCGTATTTGGGGAGTTTTACCAATATCAATATTATTGACTATGAAAATAAAATGTTTCTGATACTCAACCAGAATTTTTCCGCATTCCACTCCATTAAATATGTAACATATCTCTAATTCACTTATCCACCAAATAAGCGTATCAACGCGACACATTGATGATGTGGATAACCTTAAACCTTATTACCTAAGCGTGCAAATGACAAAATAACATTTTCTCGGTCTACTTAAGGTTTTAGCGTAGTCATTTCCTCTCCTAATATCAAAGACTACTGTTGATTTATGGTTGCCCACCAACATTATCCTATCATTACTACAATTTCAGACACAGCCAGAAGATCTGGCTCCCACCATGGAGCTTTTCATTAGAGTATCTTTTGTTATCGTTAAGCATTAGACTCACATTCATATGTCGACATGTGAAATAGGACGCTTGCATATAGACAAGTTTTGGAAGAAATACAACGAACTGTACGATGAAAAGGATAATAATTTGACCCACAGGCGACGTAGATGATAGACTGTCGACCACAAGCCAAGTATCTAATTTGTGGCCATCGATTTTTGGTTAAGTTAATTTTTTCCACATCTGTTAGTCAAACGTACATACATGACATTGTTGGATTAATACTCGTAGATGATGGGATGATTGAAGTAGGATTGAATAGAGAGTTCACTTTTGGCTTTTGGAAGCTTTAATTAAATGTACTGAGTAACACATCGTATGTCAGAGTATTGGAAACTTGAGATGTTCCTTTAAGAATTAAATAAGAAACTTGCTTTTATCTAAAATGGAGTTGGAGGAATTTAGATCCAATGTACGAAATTCCTCAACATTTCTATATGAAACTTAGATCAATTTCTGCTCGAAATAGTTTTAAGCTGTATAAATTAAATGTTTCGGTAGCGGTAGGAGAAGCATGCACAACCTCATTCAACCTCTGCATCTCAGTTCAATTGAAGGCTATCTAAAGTCTCCCCCAATTACAATTTTCAAGTGCTCTTCTTCTACTTCTTCTGCTTCTTATTGGCATCGTTGACGGATATCAATGAATGAAAAATCCTCAACTTTTGCTTCTCATTTTCTTTTATTTTTCTTCTTCTTCGTAGCACTACAGCCTCTCTCGGGCCTTCGCTTCCTGCAAATAGCGCCTCCCACTGTCTCGGATCATTGACCGTGTCCTCCAATTTCGAAATCCGAGCAGCGATGAACTGTCTTCATCGACCGAGTCAGACCAGCGTTTCCTCGGTTTCCCTACCGGTCTCCGGCCTTCAGTTCTCCCAACGAATACCTTTTTAGGTATCTGTTGTTCATCTATACGATTCATGTGTCCAGCCCATTGCAGCTTCCCCAGTCTTATAATCGTTGAGACCTCCGGCTCGTCAAAAATTTCATACAACTCATGGTTGTATCAGATTCGCCATAGGTCCCCGTCTAGCAATATATTTGTGAATGCTTCGGTTAGGGTCCATGTCTGACACCCATAGCATAACACGGGTCTTATCACAAATTTGTTTACTTGGAGCTATTTCTTCAAGATCGTCAAAACTGAATAAAATATTTTATTTGCGAGCTGTATTCTTCGGCATATTTCGCCTCTTTCATTACCCGTCTTCGTTATTTTGGCGCCTGAATACATAAATTCACTCACATTTTCGATTCGATACAGTATTCGCCAAGTGTGATATTTTGTGTATTTGATGTATTCTTCCTTGACTGCGTCATAAGCTTTATTTTATTTTCATTGATTTATAGCCCTACTAGTTTTGCTTCTCTGTCAAGTTTCAGGAAGAGTTTTTTGGCAGTTGTTAATGCCCGTGACAAAACGTTGATGTCGTCCGCATAGGCTGCTACTTGGTTGGACTTATATAGCAATGTACCTCGTGCATCGACAGGTAGCTTCTTTATGACGTGTTGTAGAGCCAAATTGAATAGCAATGGGGCCAGGCCATCTCCTTGCTTTAGTCCGATATTTTTGTCAAAGGCATCGGTGAGTTGGTTATTGATGCGGACTTGGGAGCTCGTCAAGGTCATTGTCATTTAGGTAAGACGGACCAATTTCGCTGGGATGCCAAAGCAAATCATTATTTTGTACAGTACGATCAATACTGTCGTATGCTTGCTTGAAGTCAACGAAAATTTGATGTTCGTCTATGTTGAACTCCCTGCATTTTTCAAGTACTTGCTTGACTGCGAACAATTGGTCTACTGTCGATCTACCTGCCCTAAAACAACCTTGATACTCCCCAATAATGCCGTTGGCGTATGACCCGATCTTAATTTCTGAGGTTTCTGAAAATATTTTATACGCCGTACAAAGTAGTGATATGCCTCTATAATTTTCGCACTGTAACTTGTCACTTTTTTTGTGGATAGGGAATATAATTGATTGGCTCCACCCTTTCGGCATATGTTCTTATTGCCAAATGTACTAGATGACTTTGTGGACACTGCTTTCACCATATATGATGAGCTCCACTGGAATCTCATCTATGTTCGGCGTTTTATTATTCTTTTGGGGTTTGATGATGGAACAAACTTCATCCAGAGTTGGTGGGACCAATGGAAGTTATCCGCGAACATCTTCAGGCTCTGGAGCTGTGTGGAGGATTAAGGAGGTTCTTGTAATATGATGCCCATCTTTCCTTAATCTTGGTTTCATCAGCGATTATATTGCCGATGTCATCACGACAGAGCGTGGTTTTGGGCTGATAAGCATGTTTCAGGCTTTTCACTACTTTGTATGCTTGTCTTGTGATGTTGCTCGCTAGACTTACATCTATATGTACTTCTCAATTGGTCGTCATTGTATTTTCATTTCTTAGTTCTAATTAGATACTCTTCTGAGATTCTCATAGTGCTCTCTCTTCGTTCTGGTTTTCCTACCTACGTAATCTTTGTACCCCTGATTCTTTTTTGTCTAACGCATTCTGACAGTCATCATCGAACCAATCATTTCTATTGCACCGGGCTTGATGTCCGATCGTCTGTTCTGCCACGGACTTCATAGCCGCTTCCACTTCCATCTAGAGCTCGTTGCTTGTCTTTAACGATGTGCATGATAAGATGGGAGCCAGCTGGTTGTCGAGGGTCTCCGTGAAATTTTTGCCACAGACGCTATTTGAAGCCTTTTGATGTCAAATTTTTGTAGCGGGCTGGTCTTCGCCGAATATGCCTTTCACATACGATATCGATAGGTTAGTTTGAACAAGTAATGATTCGACTTGCAATTGGCTCCTCGATATGTACGGACGCAGTGGCGGCGCAAGGCATGGGCGACCGCCTGCGGGCTCATGGTATAGGGGCCTCGCACTTGAGAGCCTTTTCTAATCCAATAAACGTTTGAAAAGTCAGAGAAAGCTGTGAATGATTTTACTCAAAGCTAAACAATAAAACCATTCGAATTGCTAGCATTTGGTAGTATAGTATACTGAAATAGTGACAGTAAAGCATTTAGGATGGATGAGACCATAGGCGGCGATCATCTTGGCTTACAGTATTCTTTCGCAACCGCCGTCAAAGTTGTCTCTCACATCACAATTGCACTCCTATCTTCTCTGTGATATCTAAAATTCTAGTGTAACTTATAATTAAATTGTTCTTATTGGGTTCCTTGACTCTTTCGTAGAATGTCAGTACACTTCCGCAAAGCTCGAAAGAGGTATCCAATGGCATTTACTAACATATGTATACCTCACTAAATGTTTGGGCTGCGAAATTTGCATAATCGGCAAGCAAATCACTCCGATAATCAATATCAACCTTAAAACGATATAAAGAATGAGTTTTCTTTACTGTGGGAACATCTTTATATCTTGACACATATAATGAATCCGCCATCACAAGTCCCAGTGTATCCTAGTCAACACTTAACAACGGACTACAGAAACCGGTCTAAGTAAGACATACGTGATGCGCGGTCTAATTTGATCCAAGGACCATGGTAAATGTCCCAAAACAGGTTAGAATCGGCAATAAGGTTATTTCCATCCCCCGCTACTTCTGAGAAAGAATCGTGAGTATTTATTCATGTGCGAGGCCTAATACTACATGCGTTGAACATGGCAACGGCTATCACGGGAGTTCCGTACCAGCAAAGATTCTGACTTCGGTTGATTCGTGTCTACCTCCACTCTTTCTCCATAGCTCA
Source organism: Odontomyia ornata (assembly GCA_963969285.1). NCBI lineage: Eukaryota > Metazoa > Arthropoda > Insecta > Diptera > Stratiomyidae > Odontomyia > Odontomyia ornata. The sequence goes on along the minus strand of OZ017740.1, from coordinate 17,478,440 downwards.
CGAAACAAAGCAGAGTACCGTAAGCATTTCTATTATTTTATTGTGAGTGAGAATGAGTAATATTGTGTTGAAAGTTTGATAATAATAACTTTTAAATTAATACGTAGTGATTATTGATCAGCTTGATTTATTCAAATAGAATTTCAGTGAGCTACTTAAGGCAATTTTTCATAAACTACATGTAGACATGTGGAGTGACTGTAGGTATGTACGTAAAAACAAAATTATTATTGTTAATGGCTTCAATATACGTCAATCGACGTTCACCATATCACGCACAGGTCCCCAGAGTGATCGAGATGTTTGGAGGAAATGGGAATCTGGGTCCGCAGCAGACAAAAAAGGCTGAAAGGGTACTATCAGGTCAAGCTTCAGGTTCAGGATTGATGAATTACCTCAAAAAACATCTCATAGCATGAAAAAATCAGATGAATTGATTTCTTTGACATCGGATATTGCAACAGCCCATACTTCATTCAATTTGGGATGTACTTCAGATGTATTGAGTAGTAAGCTACAGTCGGAAGTAGAATTAGCATCAAACTCCACCCGATCAGAATCTTAGGAGGAGAGCGGTATTCCTGAACAACAAATAAGTTCTCGGCCAGTTAACGGTGATGAAAGCGACATTTTCAAAGTAACGTTTATACGTTCTGATCCAGGAATGTGATCGTTTTCCCTAACCGATTCTCAGCGTCATGAGATTGTTCAAAGTGGTACAATGCAGCCATCAAATAACAGCGATGATGGTTATCCCGAAGATGATGATCGTAGACACCTTTCTCTTTTTTTATATTTTAAGAAGACTCAGTTATCTCTAGTTATCAAATCAAAGTTCACTGTTTTCCTTGTCGACCTTTTTAGCAGATGGTTCAGGGAGGATGCTGTGACTGGAAACACTTAACAAACATTTTAAAAAGACATGAGAGTACCAGAGAACATATGCCATTTTTGTTTCAATAGCTAACATTTGAGAAGCGAATTAAGCCCGGGAAAACAATAGATAAAGAATACGAAAGGCTAGTTTATGAATCTCAAAAACATTGGTATAATTTATTTGAAAGATTAATTGACATCATTAAATTCTTGACCTCAGATAATCTGGCATTCAGAGGGCATAGAGAATCTCTTAAAATAGACTATAGTAAAAATTCCGCCAACTTCATAGACTTATTCAAATTGCTTTTTAAATATGATCCCACAATTCGAGAACATATTATCTAAGCCACGATTTACAAAATGAGTTGATAAGGCTGATGGCGAAAAGAGTGACCGGCGAAATATTATTCTATTTTGCTTGACTGCACAAGAGACTATAATCGAGTTGAACAAATATCTGTCGTATTACGATTTTGCAACATAACAACCGGTAAAATTGAAGAACATTTTATTGGGATTCTTGTTGTCGCTGAGTCAACTGGGGACTGCCTAACTAGTGCAATACTTGAAGAAATAGGAAAAAATGTATTAGATATTCATAATTGTCGCGGCCAAGGGTACGACAATAGTACGAATATGGTAGGCGTTAAAAACGGAGCTAAAACTCAAATTTTAAATATTAATCCGCGGGCATTTTTTACATCTTGCAGTTATCATAGTTGGAAAATGCCGTTAATTCTTCAGTGGGAGCAAGAAACGTTTTTTGGTTTTATTTAAAAAATTTATTTGTTATTTGCAAGGTCAAGCAACTGCTGGGAGTTTATCAAAAGCAAACTAAAACTCACTTTAGAACCTCCATCAGACACAAGATGGGAAACCAGGATCGAAGCTATTAAAGCCATATTATTCCAATTTGATGATGTTTTTGAATATATCGAGAGCTCAAAAAACCACACAGAAAAATCAGATAAACTGTGATTCAGCTCTAAATGAAATTCTCAACTTAGAGTTCATTATATCCTTACGTTTATGGTGTACAATATTACCGCGAGTGAATATCATAAGCAAATTATGGCAATTCACAGAATTCCATTTAAGCATTGCCGTTGATTATATCCATACGTTCTGTGACTGGATTAAAGAATATCATCAAATTGGATTCAAATAATGCTTATCTGACGCTCATCGATTTATTGAAAAAAGTAATTATGACTTGCCAAAATAAAAGGTTAGGATGTTGGCTTATGAAAGTAGTGATGAACCCATACCGTCTCCCAAAATTTGGTTCGAAACAGGGTTCTTTTATACTATGATTGATTCCATAATGAGCAGTATGGATACAAGATTTAAATCTTTGAATCAACATTTTGCAGATTTCGGTTTCCTCCATGATTTAAGCAAACTCAAAAATATTCGGAAAGAGTATTTATTAAAACATTGTCAAGACTTAGACATAGTCCTACGAGTGGGTGAGAGCAGTGATATCCAATCTTATGAATTGTATGAAAAACTGCAAGCAATTATGCCAAATTGGCCCACCTGCATCGGAAACGTAAAACAGCTGCTTCAATACATAACCGAGAATAACTTAAAATTTTATTAACAATACCTTCAAGAACAGCTTCAGCTGAAACGAGCTTTTCTAAATTAAAACTTTTTAAGAAACACAATGGATCAGCAATGACTTTTACTGTTAGGAGTTTTATCCATTGAGGCTGATATAGCATCTAAGTTGGGCAAAGATGCAATTATTAAGGAGTTAATAAAGCGGGAATTAGAAAATTCCTGTTTATTTTATTTTCACTGTTAAAATCTAGTCAGCAAGTGGTATCATCTTGAAAGAGTAGGAATGGAATAGTCAGATAATAGAATTCCGTTTACCGATTTATAAAAGTAGTATACAGTGTCCATCTAATGATTTTTCAATTTTAACTCACATTTAGGAAGCACTTGCTGACGAGACTTTGATTTATTTATATTAAAGTTAATATGTGTGCTTTTGTACGAATAAAAAAAGCTGTTCAAATTGTTTGATTTCCATGATATTCTTCCAGTTGTGTCATTGCAGGGCCTCGCGGAGCTTATCTTGCCGACATAAATTTTTGGCCTTGTGCCGCCGCTGTATGGACATCAAGTATGCTCAACGCCCTACATTGTTGGATTAGAACATGGTCGATCTGGTTTTGTGTGTTGCCATCCGGTGATACCCAGGTCATGTTATGAATGCGTCGATTTGGGAAGCAAGTCGAATGGATAACTCGATTTCTGCTACGTGCAAAGTCAACCAAGCGCTGGCCATTATAATTTGTTTCATCATGGAGGCTATATCCTACAGTTGTTTTCAAGTACTCACAATCTCCTTAATCAGGGAAAGAAGCATCAAGAGAGACTTTTTCATATCGACAAACAGCTAACAACCTAGGGTATCTAATGATGGGAACCTAACCGGACCTGTCGTTAGTGTTGGTTTTTTTATTATTTTTTTAACTTAACCTTTCATTTGATATCTCATATAATAAAGGCCATCTTCATAAACTCTTAAAACTGTTTAACTTTCATAAAGCTGAGTGGGGTGCGGTTGCACCCCTAACCCCCGTTTTTAGGGATATTTACTAAAATAAATTATTTGACTTAATTACCTCTCAGCTATGTTTCTAAAATATATTTTCAATGTGGTATAAAAAAGCTTTAATTAATTGCTATTTATTGTAACAATCTATAGTGAATTTTGTTCCTTGGGGTCCAGGTGCCTCCTGCTCGGTATGTAAAGAAAGTTATATGTTTATTTCCCATACGTTGAAAACCAGCTGGGGTACATAAGAAGCCCAAATCACTCAAACAATGGGGATTCCCCATTTCTTGGCCTCCACGTCACGTGCTTATCTTATTAAAATTTTAGTGTGTTTAGTTACGTTTGACGAGAACCTACACGCTTGTAAAAATGAGTAAACCACGGAAGTTTCGAAATGATAATAAGCTAACTGACGAAAAACTATTGTCGTTATTGAAACAGAAGATTACCATAGTTATAATGGTTTGGCACTAGAGGATGGTTCAAGTGATATAGAAGAGACTGAGATAGTGACCGAAACAGAAGAGGTAGATGATGTTTTGCAAGGTTATGTTAGTGATAGTGAAAATGAGCTGAAAGATTCTACAGACATAGTAGGCCCATCAGTAAAATTGTATACTGATAATCTAACTTATACGTCTAAACATGGTAGTGTGTGGGCAAAATTTCCAACTACTACGAAGACAAAGAGAAGAAAATCCAATATTCAAAAAATTTCAGCAGATTTGGCTAGATATAGTTCCTAATTTTCCACCATAAAAGAAGCTTTCAAACTATATTTTTCACAAGATATAATGGATATATATTTATTAGAGACGAATAGAAAAGGAGAATCATACTATGCAAGATCTGAGAAAACCTTTTCTCCTTTTGTACGAGAAGAACTGGAAGCATTTATTGGTTTGCTAATTATTTTTGGAGCCTGGCACACTACTAAAGAGCCAATATTTGTACTATGAAGCCAAGATCCAACTTTATGTCGACCTCTAGTATCGTTTGCATTGTCTCGCAACAGATTATGTGCTTTCTAAGATTCGACAATTTTGAAACAAGAGAGGAAAGGAACCGCACTGATAAATTTGTCCAATCAGAGATGTTTTTGATAGTTTTGTATCAAACTGCAAGAAATCTTTAAATCTATTTAAACACTTGTGCGTGAGCAGTTAGTCCCATTTCGAGGCAAGGCTTCTTTTACGGCTTACATGAAAAGTCAGCCGGACAAGTACGGCTTAAAATTTGGGCCTTGGCTGATTCTAGTTTGGCGTATACAGCGAATATGCAAATTTATTTAGGTAATTTATTTCATGAAAAAATGCAGATATTTTATTACCGAATAATTTTAGGCAAAGAAGGAAACAAACCAGAGATAGGTCAAGGTAAAAGAGAAGTGATGGACCTGGTGAACCATTTATCTACAGGATATGGAATAAATTTTGGTGACTTTTTCACCAGTATTGAGTTATCCAATAAGCTTTTAGATAAAAACATTACCTTGTGCGGTACACTGCGTAAAAATGAACCTTATATTCCTAAAGAACTACTTCCAGCAAGATATAAGAAGGACTTTTGAATCATGTTTGGTTTTATGGAGAATAGCGCATTAGTTTCTTACGTACCAAAGAAAATGCAGCAGTTATTCTTTTGTCGACAGAATATAACGATGACAAAATAAGTAGAGAGGAAACTGATTACAAACCAGATGTTATCTTTCACTACAATAAAATAAAGGGTGCAATGGATACAACAGATATGTGAAATTAGCAAAGGAATTCACTGCATAAAGAAAAAGTAATCGGTGGCCGATGGCAATCTTTTTTCGTCTGCTAGACATTGGTCGCATCAACGCCTATGAACTTTGTGTGTTGAAAAATCCAGATTGGAAGCAAAATCGTTTGGATAGAAGAAGAATGTTTTTGTTGGAGTTGGGCCAAGAATTGATTAGAAAAAATATAATTCGTAGGTACCAAAATGATAAGTCATTACACTTCAATATAAAACAATCTATGTTAACCATTTTGCCAGAGTTAAACGTATGGAACGAGCAACATGTCCCATTATTGGAAGACTAACGAAGTTTCTTATACGATAGAAGTAAAGGTAGGAAATCTCTGCCAGGGTTAAACGTAAGGAACAAGCCTATTCCCGTTATTGGAAGACAGCAGGGATGTTTCTTATACAACAGAAGTAAAGATAGGGAGTCTTGAAAGTTTTGTTCTCGATGCAATCAGTACGTTAAACGAAAAAAATGTTGGGGTACCTTTGCACCCCACTTGGTATTTAAAATAAGTTTTTGACCACGGGTTTATGAAGGTTAATATTCTTTTACAGCCGAACTGTTAAAAGGGTACCAATTTGTTACATGTGACCTTCAATCCACAGATCACTCTAAAGACTATGGGCATTGTTTGCATCTGGAGAGCTCGAAATGATTGACTTAGTGTGGCTTGTCAACCGTTATCTGATCATCGATAATGAATCACCGGCGACAACCAACGGTTGGCATTTGCTTTATTTTGTGGTAGTATGCAATGAGAAATCCTTGCGGGATTTTCTTAATCTTCAAAAAGTTCTGATACCACACCCAAAACAATCTGAAGTCAAAGTAGTACGTAATATTACGACCACCCATTCTTAAGTATAAAAATTTCGCGAACTCTAAACTGAACTCAATTTTAATAAGAGCATCAGCGAACTCATATTTAATAGTCCGAAAGATTCTTGTCTACAATGTTTGGTTCAGAAATATAAAATACTGGGCAATCTAAAAAGTATTGAGCCTTTTTTGTCACTAGATGGTGTTCGTTGTTATATATCGGGCAATACTAATCAGATTGAGTCAAACTGATATGCGTTTGAAACGTGTGTGTCTACGGTCAAAAAACCCTTTCAAAAGCCATAGCCAAGAGATAGTTTACTCGCCTTTGTTCTGGAAATTTTGATGTAAAAGATACACCTCGCTCAGGTCGACCAATCACTGAAAAAGAGGATGAAATTTGACAAAAAATTTAAGAAGACCGACACATAAGCAGCCATAACATTGCTAGGGAACTGAATATCCATCACCAAACAGTTTTGAACCATTTGCGTAAGGCTGGATCCACAAAAAAGCTCGACGTTTGGGTGCCGCATGAATTAACACAAAAAAAAAAATTGTTCGACCGAATTTCCATTTGCGAAATGCAAATGTCCCGTCGCAGTTGCCAAATTGATGTGTTACCAGATCCAAAATCTTTTGAGCGAAAACGCAACCTACGAAATGATATTCACTCATTGCTCAAATTTTGGTAATTAGATCTAATAACAATCATTAAAATTAGAAAACTTTACGGCCAACCCATTATGAAACTCACAGAAAGAATATCATAATATTAAACAAATTTCATGAATTAAGGATACTCCTGCTTAAAAGAAAGTCAACATCCAAGGAAATTCTTACACTTGTACCTTTCAGAATCTCAAAATTACCCAACAATTATATTATTCTAGTATGTGCACTGTTCCTTTTTGTTTTAATCATATTAACTGACAATAAATTCAGTATCCTTATCATCAAGTCCTTCTAAGGCGTTTTCCATGTTAACATTTTCAGTAGTTATTATTAAATAAAACTGTTTTATCGATAAAACCAGATATGTGACAAGTATACATACATGGATAGAAAGTGCTCGTAATAAATTTGATTAGATTTGTATATGTTGTTATCTTTACTGAACAGGGAATTCCACAGCTGCTTAAAAGATTAGATTGTTTATGGCTTTGTAATAAAATATTTTTGTTAGGCAACACTAAAATATGTATGTACGTCCACAAATGCCTCTGAGCACTTGAAATTCTACGCATGGAATGTTAAAATGCTAGCAATTACATGTTAACACGCTTTGGGTATGCTTAACATGTAAAGGGTGTAGGATTCCATGCACGTGGACTTCAATCAACCATGCAACCATTTTCAGCCGTTTAACTGCCATTTAATCATACAAATCTCTTAAAAGAGTAAGCATTCTCTCTTAGTTTATAGTGTGAAGTTAATCACTGCAATGAAATTTTCCTGAATTGGGAGAAACGTCCTTCAGCTGAGTTGGACGAACTTCAATCATTTGAAAACATTCTTGAGAAAGAGTGTTGATGAGTATTTTAACCGTTTCCTCAATATATTTTCAGACAGTGTTCTAAAAAGCTAACGAGCTTTTCCTTATCATTACATAGAGTTAGAATCAAATATGGATTTTAAATACGATTCAGTTACCAAAGTATTTTAGTTAGTGCATGATCAACTGTAAAAGCTGTTTTTCTTAGAAAAGAAGTTTTATCATATCCTTTTCAAAAGTTTCTTTAATGTGAAGTGATTGCTCTTGACAGTTCATATATACAGCTGAGTTGAGCAACTTTACCAACCATCCATTTGAGTGAAACTAAACCAACTGAGTGAAACTCGCTGTAAAGGAATCAATAAGGAATTTCTTTCACAAATACATTCTTCAAGAAATTGAATGTAAAACATAAATTTACCACGATTACAAAAAAAGCAGGCTATTCATGGTTAGCGTCTTTTTTGGAAAAGAATAAAGACATTTCATTGAGACAATCTGAAGGACTTTCTCGTTCCCAATCCCAAGATCAGTCGATGGATTTTTTGAAATACTTCAGAAAGTTTCGACAGAAAACAATTTAATGGACAAACCTGGAAACATATCTAATATTGAGAAAAGCGGTTTACAACTGAATAATAAACCCGGAAAGGTGTTGACGCAAAAAGGTGTTAAAGACGTCCATGTGGTTACTGATAAGGAGAAGGAAGAAAATGTTACCTTTGTAGCTTGTTGCAACGCGGAGGGTAACTTCTTGCCACCTGTTCTGGTAATGAAAGGAGTAAACAAAAAAGCAGAATTCGTCGATGGGTTCCCAAGTGGCTCTGAGGTTTATATGAGCAGAAAATCATCCTACATCAATGCTGAACTGTTTTTTAAATGGTTAAAAGAATATTTTACGCCACGGAAAGCTGTAGGCAAGACACTTTTAATTTTGAATGGTCACACTTCTCACAGTAATGCTTTCGAGATGCTGGAATTTTCTGAAAACAACGACATCATTTTACTTTGCCTACCAAGTCACACTACCCAAACGTTGCAACCTTTGGACTGAAGTTTATTCAAGCCATTAAAATCATATTTCCATAACGAAAGCAAGGTTTGGATGAATCATCATAAAAACAGAAACTTGACAAGATATCAAGCCGGGCACTTAATTGGGAATGCATGAGAAAAAGCAGCGTCCATTGGAAATGGAGCTTCAGGATTCAGGGCCTCAGGAATCTACCCCTTTAATCCTCAAGCTATCCCAGACCGCTTTTTCACCATATCAGACTCATCTCAAATTGAAGTTCAACAATCAACTGCTCTCCCGTCTGAAACTACCGTTTCATGTCCTGAAACAATCTTGGAACCGACAATTCCAACTACCGTTTCGTGTCCTGAAATAATCTTGGAACCGGTAATTCCAACCACCAGCAATAGATCGCATACCAGCGATCATTCCGAAAATGAAACACACACTTCATCATGTTTCGAAAACCCAACTTCAAGTAATTTCACCACTACCAAAAATGCCAGTGCCGATTTTTTCAAGACGTAGGCAGTTAGCAGAGGTTTTAACTTCTCCCGGTTCCATTGAGAAAAAGGAAAACTCCAAGTGTCCTAAAGAAAAAAAAGAGTATTGGCATCGTGGTAAAATGTCTCTTCAGGGTCTCAAAAGCCATTTGACAGTCTTCATCCCAACGGAAAACTCTTGTTTCTTCTGTGAGTCGAGTTAACGACCTGCCAATATCCGCAAACTTCCTTATGAACCTTCCACAGTACGTGCATAGTCCAAGGAAACTCCTGATATGTTCGTCGGTTAGTTGTGGCCATTGTTGAACAAAAGCAGTTTTCTGTGTATCTGCTTCCTATATGACCCAGGTAGTTAACTCGGTTTTGGAATAACGGACATTTCTTTGGGTTTAGCGCGAGCTGAGTAGCTTGAAATCATATGAAAACTTCTTCTAAATTCTGCAAGTGTCTCTAAAATGTCTTTCCTAGCGCTACGATGTTGTCCAAATAGACCATGCATGTCTTCAAAGATAACCCTCTCAAGGCATTTTCCGTCAGTCTTTCAAATGTCGCGAGCACATTACAGAGTCCGGAGGATATGACGTTTAAATGTCATAATCTGGTTCCAGTGGTAAACGCTGTTTTACCTTTGCCTTCTTAGTCCATCTCCACTTGCCAATAACCAGACTTCAAGTCCAACGTGGAAAACAGTTTGCTGCTGACAAATGTATCCAGCGTATCATCAATTTGAGGCAGAGGATAACTTTCTTTCTTTGTAACGTTGTTCAGCTGGCAATAGTCCATACAGAATCTCATATTTTCATCTTTTTCTTGACGAACACAACGGGGGATGGGCTGATAGACGTTTCTATCACTTTCTTCACTTCCATTCCCAAATTATTCTTTCAGCCTTTTCTCTCTGTGCTCGTGGTAGTGTTCGAACTGATTGTCTGATTAGCTTAACATCACCAGCATCGATTTTGTATTTGACGGCTGATGTTCTGTATTTCCTCCCTTCTTTTGGTACAAATATGTCCAGGAGAAATTCCTTCATTTTTCTTTTCTCAGCTCGATACAAGGATTGATCAGCTACTAACACAATCTGTTCGAATCGGTCATTAGAATTGTCAGTTGTCGCTGTTTGACGAGCTATGGATGTGACTGATATGCAAGATTCAATCTTGGTTGCCTTCTTGATTCTAATTGGATATTCGTTCATATTTATGACATGTACTTGGATTTCTTTTGATAACATAACTAATGCTTTTCCAATCAGTATTCCTCTGCCAATCTCTTCGTTAAAGTTCAATGGCTCCATCATAGCCGGTGTACCTTCTTCCATAACTTCCTGTAGTTACGCTATTATCATGGTTTTGCTTCGTGCAGGTAGAACGGCATCTTACCTTATAGCTGCTAACACTGTACTGCCTCCATATGGATGGAAGAACACCTCTTCGGAACCTACTCTAATGCTTTTGTTTCTAAACTCTAACTGGAAACTATGAAGATTCGTGATGTATCCGTTTCCAGAATTACTCTTCTTCAATGTGAGCTACGATTACCGTATTCGTGAACTTTTCTGCACCCGTTTCCAATCAGATCTGCGTCCCTCCGTAAATGTTGGCATTCTCACCTATGGCAATCGATAGTCGCAGCCTCGTTGGAAGAAGCTTCTTCTTAGAATTTATTATCTCTGGCCGTATAATGGTTCTACTTGCTCCAATATCTACCAGCAGTATATACTTCTTGCCATTCACCTCACCATCTGTGCATACGCTATCATAATGCTATCAGTTAAGGGGGTTTGTGGAACGATTTTGAGTCTGTGCTGCTTCCTCTTAATGGACCCGTTCAAGTTTCCCAGTGGATGGGATTCTTGGTCTGCCGGAGGCCTGGAATGCTCACATGAACAGCGTACATGCCCTAGTTTGCCACAATTCCAGCATCTGATCTTGTTTGGATTTTTGTCCACCATGACTATCTGGTCAAGTCTGTCTCCATCACATTCTTCTTGAATGGTTCGTTGTACCCAAAGGCCTTCGTGGCTGCTTCATATTCGAGAGCAAGAGTCAATACATCGGTCAATGTTTTGAAATATACTTAATGAAACATCCTCTGCATATCGGGGTCACGCAATCCCTCAATAAAGACCTTGATGCTCAAACATTCCATCATGTTCTCCGGTGCTAACGGATAGGTGAATCCATCTCGTATTCTTGAAGGGTTTCGTCACGCTTCTGTTTTCGGTTTTTCAGCTCGAAAGTATAAGTGATTTAGATGTTCGTGACCCTATTGCATGTTTAACCTTTTCATCACTATTGAAAGTGATCAGTTTCTTCAAGAGTATCATCTGAAGGATGTCTAATGCGTCTCCCCGAAACGCTATGGTAAGTTCACTTATTGAACCACTTATTCGGTCATGCGGCTGCTTAAAACTGTTTTACGTAATTGTTTCACGAAGTCTTTCTGTCAAACGTTGCGGCCTTGACTGGCGTAAAACTGCAAATATTTTCGACCTTGGGGAGCATTTCTGGTTTAAAGTGTTTTATTTGCTCAGTTCCTATGATAGCTTCGCTCTTGGCGCCCTACGCCACTGACGCGACCAGCAGATCCCTACACCCCTACTAAACTTGAACCGCGACTTGAAGTTTGTCGGAAACAAAAGAAAGTGAAGCTGAACTAAGTGGCAGAAGTTTTTATTTTTGTATAAACCAATGCGAAAAGGCTTTAGAGTTAGGAAAATAGCCACCTGAAGAAGCGCTGCACCAGCTTTGCGTACGTGAAAAAAAGGAGGAAAGGAAAGTTTTTGAGGGCGAAGTTTTCGATGTGTTTCCCCCAAAGCAGGAAGCGTACGAGTGAGTTCAATAAAAGTACGTCACGTATTCAGTTTTTTCATCATTTTATAATTGTACGAGATGTCGAAAAAGCTGAGAATTTTGGCAGTGGTCGATTACGCCCCCACAAAATTCCATTTGGCTCGTGACCACGCTGATTCAGCGAAAAGCAGTTTCGATTGCAGTCCATCCAGAGCTATAGCTGTAATCTTGCTTTTAGGCAGATCTCAAGCGTGTTAAGCCGCGCTAAAAAGAACACTGAAATTCGTACAGAAGTCCGACGTTCGCTAGGTTGCATGTATAGCGTGTGCATGCAACAATTTGGCATTCATGATGGAAAGGTATCGGAACGTTATCGCATCGGACGATATGAAAAATTCGTAAACCAAACATTTGACGACTCGCATCTGTGATTTCGGGACGATAAATCCAGCGCCACCATCTTGCTGCTGTACAATAGATTTCTTGACGACGACTCAATTGAACTAAAACGACCGCAAAACCGTTCGCAAGGAGGGAGTAATTTGTGCGAGCAAGGATATAGGCGGACGTTCAGGGCACCTTGCCCTAGCGGGAGTGCAGTTCAAGATCCGGCAATAAATCACTGCATATGAATTTCAATGGCAGCTAGCAAAATGCAGTGTAGTGATCTAGCTAGCTAGCCAGCAGCCACCTCGGAGTAGACTAGACTGATGGGTACAGTCCGTTGTTACGTTCCGAGACTTCATATCTAGAACTGATGAGAGGTCGGCTTAGATTTCCCGCGGGAAATCTGAAACGTACCAAACGTACTAAATCATTACATTCACTTTCAGGTCACTTAGTCTCTAAGTCATTTTTACGGGTTTGTTTATTTATATGTCCCCACACGTGACACCAATGTACAGTTTTTTAAATTTATTTTCACTATCTCTTTTATTTATTTTAACAGTTGGGACAATTTATAACACAATGTATATCTCAGAATATTTCCACGCTACACTATTTACAGCTGCAATGTCTCTCATTTATTTTACAACACTATTACAATTTATGTCCACTCGCGCAATTGATTGTTTCTCCTCCGCCGTCCGTCTACTGTCCAAACTTCCGCCGGCTATCGGATTTCTGTTATCTTTATTTCTCGAGTATTCTATTTGAGAAGAAATAGATACTCAGCAATGTACAATTTTCTAGAATCATAGATAGGCCAACTTCTAAAATGTTGAGGAACACAAAGCAGAGTTTCGTAACAATACATATTTCAAATTGACGCAGGCGCTTTTATTTTCTTTGGATTTCCATGAAAATTTAAGGAATTGTGTTTGATTTGAATATGTTCAATTGGTTGAGCATTCAGTAAAATTATTTAAACTGGAACAAAATAGCGGCTGCTATGTGTTTATGAAAGAAACCCATCATCTTTTGCATAAATTTAAATGATTTCTTTAACAAATATTGAATGAATAATTCAAGTCATCGATTTATGCTATCAGAAAATTTTTTTCAAGCCCCAGGACGTTACAAAGCCCTTCTGGTAGGAGCACTCTCCTGCATACTTAACGTGTTTCAATTAATCACAGTGTATACTAATAATAATACACTCACAGGCACTGTGGTGGACCAGCCACTCGACTGCCACAAACGCAACCAATACTCAGCAACGCCTCATCGACGGACCGACAGACATCCAGCCCCCGACTGCCACGCACGCATCGCCCATTTGGGTTGTATGAATGCTCAACCGAGCATCAGATAGCAATCGTCAGCATGTGGATGCTTGCCCGCAATTCAAGCGCGTGCATGAGGAAATGTGCACGGTAAGCAGTCTGGCTGGTGGATTAGCGTCCAACAAGTGGACGTCTTATGAAAGCGAAGCATATTCAAGATATGGAGTGGTGACCACCGTGGATTGGAGTAGACGACGATGTCAGCACAAAACTACTATTTAACCAGCATGCGAGTTCAACTCGTCCTCCTGTTGGTTTTGTAGTTTATACGTGTCACGACGACGTGTCGACACGCGACAATTTATTTGAACGATTATTAAATGAATTTATTTGTAGGTTATCAAGTCTTTTAATAATTCCTACAGTGGCGATCCTGCGAGTCGAACAGCGCTCAACAACGCGATCAAGGACACATCCGACCACCACCAGGAGCACCTTGGGACATTGCCCAGAAATTCACCCGACGTTTGCACCTGACGCAGTTCAAAGCCACGATGTCGAATTTATTGGAACCAGTCCCACCAACTGTCGCCCCAGCTCGATCCACGCCACACGAGGGGATCCCCGACACGAACCGAACAGCAGCCACACCGATGATCAAACTCCCACCAGTTTGGCATGACGATTTGGACCTGTGGCTGGCCCGCGTCAACGCGACGCTTGCAACGAACGGCGTCACGCAGGATGATGCCAAATTCAATTGGTTGGTGGCAAGCCTCGACAAGAAGGCACTACGACAAGTGCGTCAGGCAGTCACCAACCCGCCGCCTAAGGACAAGTATGGCAGCCTCACCAACGCACTGCTGGCCGCCCACGACATCCAACGCAGTCGACCTACACTCCCAGTCAACGCCGCGACAAGCGGTAGCCCGCACCCCGATAACACGCGTTCCATTGCCAACATCTCAACGCTAATCGAGTCGACGGACCGACCGAGTCGGACTGACGAATTCCGCAATCTCGCCAACAGGGTCTCCAACCTCGAGGACGCCGTTGCGGTGTTATCGACTCAATATGAACGAGATGATCGATCGTCGGAGGATGATGAGGTCGCCACGCTCCGCCCTCGGCCGTGTTGGTTCCACCAGCATTACGGGCCGCAGGCCAGGAAATGCCGGCCCCCGTGCAAGTACTAGCAATTCCGACACGATCGACGCCAGCCGGGTGGATCTCCAAACCCCGCGCTATGAAGCGCACCGTGATATTCACCCTGGCACTCAACAATCGACACATGCTAATACAGCATACCCGCACCGCAACAACCACCCAACGAACGCAACGATGCGCATCGCGACATTCACACCTAGCGCCCAAAACGACCGACACCCTCGACACACGCCAGTATGATGTCCAAACCCCGCGCCAGGAGGCGCACCGTGACATTCACACTGGCACCCAACGACCAACGCCCCAAACGACCGACACACGCCAGCGCAACGCCAACATGGCACAACTGGAAGGCAACAACTAATACACTCAACTCACGCTAGGACGATGTCCAAACCCCGCGCAAGGATGCGCATCGCGACATTTACACCTAGGGCCCAAACACCGACCCACAATGACCGAAACCCTCGACACACGCCAGGACGTTATCGTGACCCCGGCCCAGGAGGCGCACCGTGACAACCACACCTGGATCATAATGCACTCCACCGCTCAATATCGTGGCTCCGCCACTGCAGGGGGAGTACTGTGGTGGACCAGCCACTCGACTGCCACAAACGCAACCAATACTCAGCAACGCCTCATCGACGGACCGACAGACATCCAGCCCCCGACTGCCACGCACGCATCGCCCATTTGGGTTGTATGAATGCTCAACCGAGCATCAGATAGCAATCGTCAGCATGTGGATGCTTGCCCGCAATTCAAGCGCGTGCATGAGGAAATGTGCTCGGTAAGCAGTCTGGCTGGTGGATTAGCGTCCAACAAGTGGACGTCTTATGCAAGCGAAGCATATTCAAGATATGGAGTGGTGACCACCGTGGATTGGAGCAGACGACGATGTCAGCACAAAACTACTATTTAACCAGCATGCGAGTTCAACTCGTCCTCCTGTTGGTTTTGTAGTTTATGCGTGTCACGACGACGTGTCGACACGCGACAATTTATTTGAACGATTATTAAATGAATTTATTTGTAGGTTATCAAGTCTTTTAATAATTCCTACAGGCACAATTAACCGCCCACTCTGTAATTCTTATAGTTTTCAAAAACTATCAAAATTTACACAAATTTGTTGAATAATATTTCAAAAGCAACTTTCGATACATCAAAACAAATGACAAAATTGAAAAGAATTTATTTAATAAAATATTCCTCCACAAAATCGATTTTCTCCAAGATTTCTTTCAACTGATTATTTTTGTTTAGTTCAAGAAAAAGCTGTGTTACCAACTTGGGCTCTAATGACTTCCTGAAGCTTGTTCGGAAGACCATCGATGACATCCTGAATGTCCTACTGCGGGATATTTTCCCACTCCTTTAAAACTGCGGTCTTGAGCTCTCCGAGGGTAAAAGGCACTGGTACTCTCACCCGCACACATCTTTTAAGGTTGTTCCAAATGTGTTCAATAGGATTCAGATCGGGACTACGCGCTGGCCATGACAAAGTTTGAATTCCGACTTCATTAACGTATTGTCTTATAGATCTAGCGATATGGCAACATGCATTATCATACATTAGCCTAAAACGTTCTCCAATAAATGGAGCAAACGGTACGACATGGTCTTGGAGAATTTCTTTCACGTATTTCTGAGCGTTCACACTGCCCCGATCAAAGACGACAAGGTCGGTACGGTCCTCATAATAGATGCCTCCCTAAATCATTATTGATCCGCTCTGATAAGCCACTGTTTCGGCTATACACGGTGAGCAAACCTCTCATTTTTACGTCTGTAGACACGCTGACACCCATCTGAATCACATAAGGCTATTCTGCTTTTATCTGAAAACAGTACATTCTTCCACTGGTCCATAGTTCAAACATAATATTCTCGTGTAAAACCAAGTCTAGCTCTACGGTGCTGTGGGAGAAGTTGTGGGGCGTGAGCTGCACGAAAAGCCCTTAAATCACTTTCACTCAGTCTTCTTCTAATCATACGTTCACTTACACTAATATTTCTGAACTCGAAGAGACACGTACGAACTTCAGTAGCAGTGCAAACGGGATTTCTCAACACGTTACTGACAATAAAACGTTCGTCTCGGGTGGAAATGAAACAATGTCTGCCTTGACCTGGCCTCCGGATATATGACCCAGTCTCTCGATACCATCTATTGGCATCCCCTATCGTGTTTCGAGGTACACCGAGCATTCGAGCGATGTGACGCTGACTGCATACAGCACCAGCTAAAGCGGCAGCCCTAGCTGTACAGATCGCATCTAACGGCATTTTTATTATTTCAAACACTAAGCACATTCTTAAAGAAACAAATCAAACAACTTTTACACTTTCAGTTAAAATAGAACAAGAACTGTTATCTCGGCAACATCACCATCAAAAAACGACTTATTCGTACAAAATCTACTGCGACACAAATTTTAAAACCAACTCAAGAGTCTAACTGTTTATTCTTCTTCCCAACTATCCACTCGACATAAAACAAAGCCTAAGATAAGCCATACTTAATGTAAGCAAGCAGGGTGACAAAAAGTGTAAGCTGGCGGTTAATACTAGTCTACATATGTATGTACATTCACCTCAAACTCGAAACAAATCAGCATCCATACCCACAGATTTTTTTCCATCAGATTAACTTCCAATTAAATAGTACTAATTGAAAAGCAAATCCGATCCCCATCATTCTCACCACCTGTTGACCATATTTAATCTATTTTTCTTCTTTTTTTTCTTTCAGTCTCAAAAGTCTATGCCTTATGGACAGCTGAACTACACAATTTGAATGGAATTTCTTTAGAACCAACAACGTTAATAACTCATTAAGAAGACAATATTAAAATTCAGCTCAGAATCATCATTAATTTGTTTCCTTGACAAATAAATTACTACCTTTCCTACTCTTATCCCTTTTTCTTGCACCTTTTGCAATCAACCCGGTTGGCATCAAAAACAGAAATTAGCAACAGCTCAACTTTGGAAAATGTCGAGGAAAACTTTAGTAGAAAATCATGTCGTTTCTCATAATTTTACCATACCCGTACAGTTATTGCTGTGTTGTAGATGCTACTGTGGATATATCTGTACTATAATTATTGTGGCTGCCAGCACGAATGTTGAAATTTAATCACAAATCAAGGAAGACACGAAGGCAAAGCAGAGAAAAGCAATTACATTTGGAACAATGGTAATAAACGATTTTCATTTTTAAATGATATCCCAAAACAATAAAGTGGATTTGATGAAAAGCTAGGAAAGTTCGTGAAATGGAAATTAGTAAATTTAGATGTTTCTAGAAATTTTTTGAGAATGTCCGAGGTTAGGGTCAGTTGTGTTTATTATGATTTGTGAACTAATTAATTGAATTGAGTGGCAAAACGTGGCCTTTTCCGCTTTTTGCCCTGTATGAGGGGTGTAACATCTGGCTCGTCGGAGCGTCGCATTCGTAATATAATGGTCCTATTAACAGCTGATTCGACATAATAACGACGTCATCAGGTTTTTTGCTTTATTTTGATCAGCCGAGTGCAGTAACATTTCCTCCCATCGCGAGCTTTTCGACTTGTACCTTGCCGTCGGGGAGCAAAGCTCTAAGTTATTCGTTAGTGATGACAATATGTTTCACAAGCATACATTTTGCGGCACAACATTTTTAAACTTTCGAACTTATGGCACCAACTTTAGTGAATGATTTCGCATGTTTTAATGCATGTAGATTAGTGAACACACTTGTTTTCATTACACTCACCGAAATTTAACAATTCAAATTGCACGATTTTCACTTGTAAAACCATTTTTAAAATTTCTATACTAACTTCGAAGCGTGTTTGAGTCGAAGAAATGTCACTTATTGACGAAAGCAAAAGTGTACAGCTGATATATTGCTTCCATGTTGTACACATATAATACCTCATTGATTTTACGAGCTCGGCCATTATATTACAAAGGCGACGGTCGTGCTCATTGACTTTTTAAAGAATGCATCCAATAGATGTTCCACAATAAATTAGTAACAGTCTGGTCAGCGTCAAATTACTGCTATCGATGTGGCAGTGTAAGTTCAATTTCAAGCTTTCAATCACCAACAACTGGAGATGTGAAAATATTCAAGTAGTGCCGTTTAAAATAATTTAGAAATAAATAAAATCAGAGCCCTACAAAATAAACATCTCTAAACTCATCCCGGGAGATAACGATGTCATGTTCCCAGATCCACGATGCAGGACAGTTACCAACAGTTCAACGAATAGTTGAATAGTTTCAGTAACAGGAATCATTCGAGTATGATGCCGCCAGAACATATTCGAGTCATTGTTCTATGCGCAAAAGCGTCAACTACACACAATACTAGCAGTATAGATAAAATCCAAATCAACCTTATCAAATGGAAATCTTTACAATGTACCATACGTAGCATGAGAATTTAATCATAGTCGCGAAAATATCAGTCTCAAAATAAGGTATCCTAAATTAATGACGCAAACTATCACGGGACTAAACCAAATCAAGTCTGGTATTCGTTGGGGTGAAAACTGGCAAATTGGCTGCATCTATTATTTCCCTTGGTTATGCCTGAAATTCTGGTTTGACGTGAGCCTATATGAACGACATTGATCATCTGGTCTGTTATAGTGATCTTTCCCAATCCATGAATTCAAAAGTTAAGCCTTTTTTTAACTATCACAAACGTTTGTAAGGTCACAATAGTTGTCAACACGCTCCATGTACGACGAAACTTTTTCATTTGTGGCGTCATAGCTTTCAGAAGGTGTCACTTGTATTGCTGGTGCGATTTGCTGACTTCCAAGAGTAGATGTCAAACCTGACAAGAACCTTTAAAACTGTTCTGACTTCATTTTTTTCCGATTTGCCATTGCTCGACAACTCTGAGCAGGCCCAAAATGCATAAATTATCTCAGAACTAATGTAAAAATGCCAAAATAGCATTTAGTTGGCGAAAACAGTAAAATGGGAGTAGAAAATAACTTTAAAGCGGCTACTGGAACTGTTGGAACAGATGCCACTTGGAAACTTGACGGAACTTAAAAAACTGACAAACTGGGCAAGATATCATCCGGCTAATCTTAATCATTTAGTTTTCACAGTTTTGCAGCTTTTTTTTCATCCTCGTCGACAACTTGTTGTGACAAGGGTCCAAATAATCTGCTACATTTGATATAAGCTACACATAATACTCTTTATTGGGACAATAATCACATGCTATTTACATAGAGATATGGCCCAAACACACGCGGCTCTGCACTCACTACTCGACCGACTGAACGAGACAGTCCTTCACTATAGTTTAGATTGAACACACTGTAATCTACACAATGATACACTCTAGGTCGCATATGCTCGCACGCTTCTCTATAAAGGTCCTTCTCATTCCTTAGATGAAGATGTTTTACGTAGAATTTGCAAAATCTCCTCAAGAAATAATAAATTACCAAAATTGGTACAAGGTGTAGTAATTTAGCAGTCGCTTAAGCCACCTACCCGAAAACCGGCATAACACTGTTCCGAATTTTCAATGGCAGATTCGAAAAATTAAATTATTTCAATTTATAGTTATAAATCATAAAATATTTTTTATTTTATTTTATCGAATATAAATTTTATATCATTTTTTTCTATATTAAATTTAAACTTTTCTTTTTAATTATATTCTTTATGATATTTATCTTTTTATTATTATTTAAAAATTTTTTTCATTTTAACTTCTATTAATTTAAAAATTCAATTCTGCAATTGAAAATACTGGCATGAGACCACTGCTATAATGTATTGCATTGCCTAGTGCAATCTTACTTGGTAGAGCTGGAGGCGCGTCTGAATTTACCGTTGCAACATCCAAAAGTGGACGACGGACAAAAAAAAAGTGGTTGCGTTTGGTGAACAGGACTCGTGTGAATTTGCTTCACTGTTCGTTCTTTAAATATTTCGCATAACATTTATTTGAGAATTGATTGTATTTAGTAGATGTCGAAAGCAATTCATTTCTGTAATGGCCCCTATTTTTTTTTCGTTCAAACATTATAATTAAAATTAATGAAAACGTACTTATATGTGGCTTTAGATTGTGAATCGATGATAGGGAAGCGATGCGTGAAGTGGCGGGCAGAAAATGTGGTTGTGTTTTGTGTATATCCCATAAAATAATCAATTAATATGAAGTTACAGTTTTACGAAAAAAAATTAAATAAATTCTCAACAACTGTCCTTTCGCAGTAGCAGCAGTGACTGAGTGATTCTCCGCGCATACATTCACGTACATATCGATTTACATATTAATAAATTCGACGCTACTCGCCCTAATACATCCTCGCTTCAATTTCAGGTTCCGTATGCACGTACTAATACCTTCTTCCACTCTCCCTTTCTACGCTTACCTCGTATGCACAACCAGCAAAGTCTTCGTCCTCTACCACAGTCTGTTGGTGTATTCAAAACTTCAATCAAAAATCAAATTTATAAATACTTCTATAAGTCTTAATTTTTGATATCGTATTGTGATCTTTTTTCTTTAATTTCTCCCATATTTTGAACTCGTATATTTGTATTTATCTACATATTAATTGACTTGTAATTGGACTACTGATTTGATTTTTTGAAATAAATAAATAAATATTTAATTTCTGCTATTGTTTGAATTTATTTATTCATCTTATCAACATAAGAAAGGATTTTAGACGATCGACAGATTGTTGGACTCGTTTGAGCATTTGCTATTTGCCATCGCGAAGATCGTTCGGGATCTTGCATTTCGGGGAGAAGGAATGAAAGAATGTGTCGTGTTGTCGAATTCTGTATCGTTGTCATGTTGAGCCGCGAATAAGAAGAAATTGCAGTTTCTTGAGCTGCGGCTCCATTCACTTCTTACAATCTTACCTCAAACTTAGTTTCGGATACCGGATATGTGTGCTAAAATCACGTGGTACCACCTGCTGTCTTTGGGTTTAATTCCCGGTTGATAAACGGTTGTTCAAGCGTACAGGCAACCTCTAGCCGGCTGCCGCAAATCTTGCCTGGCTTCAGGTGCAACGAAAAGCAAAATCAATCGATTCGAGTTGTGCAGACTTATCGGTTTCTGGCATAGTTGGTCGGACTGCAAAATGTTCCGACTTGCATGCAGTTATTTGCGATTGGGGTTAAATCCCGGGATCGAAAAAGCATTGCTGAAGATGGCCTGCAACGTATTTCAATTGAGTATGCGGCCTTCACGTGCATTCAGCAACGTGAAATGTGTTAAAACATTGTGACGATCGAATGTTACGATAGTGAAATTCCGATGTCGAAGCTTATTTCCGAAGAATGAAGAAAAATCGAATTTGGCGAGCAAACCGCATGAAAAGCGCCATGAATACGAATCTCGTAAGATGATAATATAGATCGCTCGAACATAGTGGATTATGCACGGCAGGTTGTTATCGACAGTAAATCAACAGACGTGATATCTGTTATTAAAGGAAAAGTCGAGGGCGTGAAAATGTTAGATGGGATTGAGAAGTTGATACAATATCTGAATGAATGAGATACTGTTTATGTTACGAATCAATGTTGGATACGGTGGTTTCACAAGAGATAAGTGGTTGAAGGGAAACGGGATGATGTTTCCAGATAGTGGAATTTCGTTCATAATTGCTATTAAAGATCGTTAATATAAGGATGGAAAAGAATTAATTCACGGAGCGTTGCTTAGAGTTTTGATATGAGTGTTATTCGAAACTTAAACTTTAATATTATAAATTCGAACATGGCAGCCCTTTTATTTTGTACCACACCATTCCATTATTATAATAATAAAATAAAGTCAGTCCATAGCTGACTGTGTGCGCAAACGGTGTCTCTTTATTATTTTACTTCCACGCAACAGGTTATGCTCCCAGACACCCAGCCACCCAGACACAGAAGGTCAGTGCATTAAAGTGTTTTATTTTATAGTCGTGAAAAATGAAAATATGGCATGGCATAGTCGATCCGTATAACGAAACTTAACAACACGAATTACCAAACTTGGGAATTCAAATTGGAGCTACTTCTAAAACGGGATGAGCTCTGGGCGGTTGTGAGGGATCCGAAGCCCGATACAGTTACCGGCGCATGGACTTCAAAAGACGATGAAGCACGAGCGGACATCGTTTTTTCCGTCGAGGCTGACCAGCTCACTCACATAAAACGGAAAGAAACAGCATTTGAAATGTGGAATGCGCTGAAAGCCTTCCATGAGAAAGCGACGTTGTCAAATAAAGTACAACTTCTTCGTAAATTGTGATGGTGACATGCTGCTTCATTTAAACTCTTTCTTCTTCAAGAAAGTTGAACTCATAGTATAAAAACAGAATGCAGGAAGTATTTGAAGAGGGAAAAAAGTTGGAGAAGTCCCAAACAAGTCGGATTGTGATAATTGTAGTCTGGTGTGTGTCAACCCTCTTGTTAGCTGTTCAACCAGCAGCGAATGGATTATTGATAGTGGTACCTCAGCACATATGTATGATAATAAAGAATACTTTCACGAATTGAATGAGACCATAGATGTCAGAGATAATGGATCCGAAATGCATCGAGAGAATTGAAGCACCTTAGCATGTAGCGTGAAGTTGGCGCGTTATTGGCTGTTGATTCGAATTTCAAATGAATTTGACGTGAGGTCTCCCACTAATTTTCGCATCTTGAACTTAATCAATTTTCCGTGCGGGTATTCTAACATGAACGATATAAAAGATTGCACATGACTTACCCTACGAAGGATACGTCCCTGATACGCCTCCTAGAGCTGTTTTAACAATCCCGCACACGTCACTACATTTTTCATTTTTCGACACAAAAACACTCGCGATCCGTAACAAACTTTTCAGTTTGATTAATTATCACATTTGCAACACTTTTCCACTAGATTCAATACGGTTTGTCTTAAAAAATTGTTTTGTGTACAATTTCAAATTCAACTTGATTAGACGTTTCCCATCAATGTTGAATTTTCACAAATCATATGTTTTCAATCAAATGGTTGATATTTTGTTGACAATTCGGGGATTAAGGTAAAAGAGGAGCGGGATTTTCGTGAGAGCAACTAGAGAGCCACTTGAATGTGTGGATTCTATAGCGGTGTGAAAGGCAGGGGGATTTCAATTCGAATGCGAGAGGAAGGCATATATGTAGTAAAAGTACTTCACTCACGTATGGATGAAAATAAGCTCATTTTGCGTCCATTATTTTATATGTCTTTGAATGAGACCGATAAATGAACAGTTATGTTAGCTGATGGTCGCGCATTACCTCTGAATGGAATAGGCATTGTTAGGATCAGAGGTAAACAAAGTGAAATGAGCAAAACAATAAAACTGAATGACGTTTATTTTGTGCCGGACTTAAATTGCAACTTAGTTTCGGTGAATAAACTGATCAGCAAAGGATGTGAAGTTTATTTGAGTGAATCCTTTTGTAAAATTTCACTGCCTATAATAACATTTACAGACTCTCAGTGGATCATAAAATCGCGGATTCGCTACAGTCGAACAATTCGAAATGTGTACATGAATGACATAAAATATTAGGACACCGCAACTTAAATGGCGTTCGGAATGTGAATCATTTGGCCGATAACGTAGCGTTTAAAGAATGTAAGCATAATAATGTTTGTGAAATTTGTTTAATGAAGAAATTCACACGTGATCATTTTCCTAATGAGTCTAGGACTAGAACGAGTGAAATTCTTGAAATAACACATTCGGATGTCTGTGGTCCTCTGCGTACTACACCAAGGGGCAATAATTACGTTCTTAGTTTGATCGATGATTTTAGTGGGTATAAGTGTATATACCTAATGAAACGAAAAGACGAAGTGTCCCACATCATAAGGAATTTTATTAAAATGATGGAAACTCAACTGAATAAAACGCCTAAATGTATCCGATCAGATCGGATACATTTAGGCTTTAAACAAAAGAGTATGAAAACTCAATTAACTGTACCCAAGACACCTCAACAAAATGGCAAAACTGAGCGGAAGAACTGCACGTTGATTGAAGTGACGCGTTGCATGCTTTATAGTTCAAAATTACCTAATTTTTTCTGGGGTGAAGCAATAACAACAGCGAATCACATATTAAATCGTGTTCCTGTGAAAAATGCCGTTATAACTCCGTACGAAATATTTAAAAATAAAAAGCCAGTACTAAGTTATTTTCGTGAATTTGGTCAAAAGGTATATGTGCATATCCCAAAGGATCAACGTGGTAAATTAGAATCGACCGCTTACAAATTAGTTTTTGTAGGCTACGAATTGGGCACCAAAGGTTACAGACTATTAAATGTAAAAACTGACAAAGTCAAAACCTCTAGGGATGTTCGATTCCCAGACGCAGATCCATCACCTAATTATAACGATGCGGGAATTGAATTTGAAAGGGGAATGAAATCAGGGAATAAAGATACTGAAAATAGACTTGATGGTATCGAAGATTATTGAGAGGTACAGGTACCTAGATAGTCAACCCATAGTAATAAAGGCATCCCACCTCAACGTTATAAAGAAATATACAAGGTTACATCTGACAAAATTAAAACCGTAGCAACTATATTTGAGAAAGCAATCGGCAGTTTTGATAAACTAAATTGGATTAAGGCTAAGGATGATGAGGAAAACTCACTAAAGCAGCCTGGTACCTGGGAAATAGTAACATTGCCTCATGGTAGTGTCACAATCGGTAGCAAATGGATATATAAAACGAAGATTGACAACACGGTTATGAAGTAAAACATAAAGCACGTTTTGTAGCACAGGGATTTTCGCAAAAGTTTGGACGTGATTATGATGACATTTTTTCTCCTGTTGTTAATCATATAACTCTTAAAATTCTTCTTAGTGTGGCGGGAGAAAAGAATATGTTTGTACACCATTTCGATGTAGAGACAGCTTACTTGAATGATAGACTTTCTCATGAAGTCTACATGCATCAACCAAAAGGATATCATATTGGAGGACCCGATAAAGTATGCAAGTTAGTACGAAATCTATATAGGCTTAAACAAGGTGCTAAAGAATGGTATCATAAATTTAATAAGTTATCGCCTCTTCAAAATTGCAATTCATCAACGACTTCAAGATACATTTGGACAAACATTTCAAAATAAAAGACAGGTAATATAAAATATTATTTGGGCATTCAATTGGAACGAGACATAAGCGGTATATTCACGATGTATCAAACGAATTATATTGAAAACGAATTAAGGAAATTTAAATTATCTGACGCTGTAGAATCAAAGATTCCTATGGAACCAAGTTACTTGTCTGAATTAGAAAGCGAATCGTTCGAAAATAAGGATGTTTACAGAAGTGCAATTGATTCGTTACTTTATTTTTCAAGAAACACATGACCGGATATAGCTATAGCAACATCAGTTTTGATACGAAAAGTAAACAACCCAAGCATTAAAGATTGGAACGAAGCTAAACGTGTTTTTCGATATCTTAAAGAAACTAAGTATTTTAAACTCAAACTAGGTAGTTACATGAACAATCAAGGATTAATATATTTCGTCGACGCTGACTGGACCGGAGATCGAATTGATTGAAAATCAAATACTGGTTACGTTTTATTCTATTCAGGTTCACCAATTAGTTGGACAAGTCGTAAACAATCAACAGTAACATTGTCATCCATCGAAGATGAGTATGTCGCATTCAGCGAAGCCCCTCGTGAATTGATGTGGGTAATAAAACTACTCAAAGACTTCAATCAACATATAGCAACACCTCTTAAAGTATTTGAAGATAACCAAAGCTGCATCTACGGATTATACAACAAAAGAATTTGTTCGAGAACAAGTATCTAACAATATCATCGAAGCAGTTTATTGTCCAACTAAAATAATGACGGCTGATATTTTGACAAAGCCATTAAAAGCAGAGATTTACTGAATTAGTCAAAAATTTAAATCTAGTTAATATTAATTGTAAAATTGAGAAAGGGTGTTAGATTTGCAATTTCAAGTTGATCAGAATTTATCGATTTAAGCTTAAAGTATAATATTATGAATTCTAACATGGCAAATGAAGTCAGTCTATAGCTGACCGTGTGCGCAAACAGTGCCTCTTTATTATTTTACTTCCACGCAATATAATTCATAATCTTAAGCACAAGGAAGAATTGAGGGGAAGCTTATCTTTACTATTTATCTATGTAAATATATTTGCCAAAAATGTAAAATTACCAGAATACTTGCACAGAACCGAATAAAAAGAAATTTTTAATTAAAACTTGAAGATTCGGTCTTTGCTTTCAGTTTTTGAATCTGACCGGGTATGAGACCCGCCACGTTGGATGGCCCCTCCGCTATAATGAGCTAGCCATCGGCCGAGCTCACCTCTTTTTATGCGTTTCAGGTGCTCTTGCCCGGGTAAGGTGGCCTTCCGCTCGCGTGCCTATTTATGGCATAGTGTTATGTGATTCCCTCACATAATACTTGGACATAACTTTGCCACGTTTATATTTTTCATTTAAAGAAAAAATTCATTCGAATTATGGTTGCATGAGTTTTTCACTTAAATGGAAAGTATGGCAACGCTTACATTTGGATCTTGATCCGGTTGGGAGGATGCCAGGAGGCACCGCTTCCACCTGGGTGCCCCACTCTTATTTGTGGGTCATAAGTATCGTCGGTAACGACGAAGTCCTCTTAAGTTCGTCTGTTTCTCCAGGCCCGGTTTTCCTCTAAGTCAGCAATTTATGACCCTTGGTAGGTTACCTCATTTTCGACTTCGGTCCCACCGCAAGTTATTTTAGCCTTTTTAGGGTATTTTTAAGTGGTTTTCCTTTTTTTTCAAGTTTTTATTGTTAGAGGTCGGTAAAACATATTTTATTTCATTCAAAACAGATTTCATTCGGCCACACGATCGATAAAGGTCGCTCCCCTACGGTACTCAAACCATATAAAATTTTCAAAAACAAATTATTTTATTTTCAATCCATTTTTGTCAAAAAATCAAAAAGTTTTAGAGAACTACTTACAAAAATTATAGGTATAGATAGTAGAAAAATTATAAAATTGAATAAATTTGCTGAAAATTTACTCTCAAATGTTTGAAATATTTATTACAACTCCTTCATACATAAAATAATTTTATTAACAGGTTATTAAAAAATAATGAAGATTTGAATCCTATTCAATCGCACTGCAGAAGAAAAATTTAATGTACATATATACTCGTAAGCCCTGAAGTTTGTTAATAACTATTTCATCAGAACACTTTCATATTGCATCGTCAAATTTATACAAGACGCTATTCAAAATACTCATTTAACATTCTCAACGACTAACGTCATCAATCCATTATCCATGATTCCCTCCACCCCCTTCAGAAATTCTGACGACAACCCTGATTACCTAACCATTTCAAAGGAGCACAAACGCCTGGATACCATGCGACAACAACCTGTTGCCATCCTTCCATCCCATCCATTCATCTCCGCAGTGAAATTGAAATGACGACCTTCATTCGCTTGTCGACTCCTTCGTCCTTACTTCAACGAACAGATACTCTGCTCAAGAGGCTGAGCCAGATGATACTTGTTGGACTAGGTCCTCTTGGCCAAGGTAAATTAATGTGTGCAAATATACTGACAAAATGTGATAAAATCGATTTTTCGTCGGAAAGTGTTTATCCAAGGGAAGCAAAAGTATACAGAATTGGCCTTAAGTAAACACTGGAGATGTAGAAAAGTAATTTTCTCGCAAATTTCTTATTCTCCTCCCTTATTCCCTCAACTCATCCGGCTCCTGCCTCACATATGGATCTTCTTCTTCGTGCCAATCCCACGTGGAAATTCCACAATGGATGTAGCAAAGCGAATTTGCTTTTCATTACCTTGATCCATAAATCAGCTTTTCACTTCTCGACAAGTTGATATACTCGTACATATGTATCCTTTTTTCAGCGCCTCCGACTGACTCGTGTCAGTTGCTACGTAAATAGCCTTTAGTCACTTACAAAGCTCATCAAGACGATGACACATCCACAATGCCAAGGCGAATAAGCGGATATTCAAAGAGAAGTCTAAAGCCTGAAAGGACTGTATCAAATGACAATAGCACCCACACTTATTTCGCATTAGCTTATCACATATCTGCTTATATCTGGCGCACGGAAGTGAGATCAGACTGCTCATCGCATCAAGTCGAAAACGCCCGCAGGATAAGCATCTTTAGAAAATTCGAAAATATCTCGCCCCGGCTGACCTCGCAGGAAGGCTTCGTCACCAGCCAGCTTTGACCTTTTTCTACTCCAGATTTCTCACCTTGTGACAATATCCTATTTCCATTCATCCTCTCTCAAATTTCAATGAAAACCAAATTCAATTTTCCACACAAACATGCCGCGCCATTCTCGCTACGCCCTTCAGCCGCTACTTCTCCACCACCCTTCCTACTCCACGCCAAATTGCACTTACCTTTCGGGTTATTCAATTTTGAATCCTTGCTGCCAGCCAAAACAGATGTTGGCACGCAATTGGCCGCTCCTAGGAAAACGGCAAGCAATAGTACCAGGGTACCGTTTGCTCGTATGTATTTACGCATGGTGAGCAAAAATTGGATTTCCTTGATGCGATTGAACTTCACTTAATCAACTTTTTCCACTAATCAACGGAATTTCGAATTTGCAACGGAAAGGACACAATTTAACACTACAATAGTTAATGTACTGTAAGCTTCACTGACTATCCTGGATAGGGATAGGGTAAAAGCACTTAATGAATATCGGCCTTTATTCAGAAAATAGTTCTTTCAGGCGAACTACCTGTTGGTCGAATTCGGATACGACTGAAGGTAACGCACGACCGTTGTAGGCTTTAAATGGGCTTTTACGACGAAGGAATTACGCTTCCGTTTCGATAAGTTTCTCCACGAAGGGATATCAGTAGAGAAGTTGCGCAGTTGAAAAGCTTAAAGTTTTACTGGGGAGTTGCCAACAGTTTATTTTGGCCTCATGGTGAGGATTGCGCGTTAATTTTTTTAATATGTAGGCAGAAAAAAGTAAACCTATAAATGTTACTAGCCTGGAGTATGAATCTCTCGGGAGGTTACAACTATATTACAACTCATTTTCATCAAAACTAAAGCATTATTTTATGAATCATTTAATTCATTAAATGCAGTGTTTAAAACGCTCCGATCATGTGTTGTAACTTCTCTGTTATTCTTATTATTTTCTACCCTACAAAGAGAATGCTGGTTGGCAGGTGTGTTCTTTAAAGCTAGTATCCTGTGGTTTCCAAAAAGTTTATCATTTCTCTCAAAAACAGAAAATAAACATTTTTTACACCTTCATATAGAAATGTAGTAACATCCAATTAATTAGTTGAAGACAACCATGATGAGAGCGCTAGCGATAAGAAGAAGATGAATCTCCCTCCTTGATCGAATTATCAAACGAGTCGGATGTGTTCTTGAAAGACGGCATTGATTATTTAATGCTCTAAAGTGCTCCTTATTAAGTTAGCTTTGTGTTTAACTATAACCAAATCCATTTCGAACATTGGTGACCCCGAAAACCCAAACTTTAGCTTCCTCCGGAAAAATCTGAACACAAGCCGAAGAGCGACCATAAACGTTCGGTAGCAGGTAGGTAGGTTAATGCTGACGCAAGGATTGGCGCGAATATAAACATGTGCTTCGATGAGAGATTTCAGGATTACCAGATTTCAAAAAATCAATAACTTTGCAGAAAAACAAATTCGTTCTGTGCAATCTTTTAGTTTTTAATAAGGATCTAGCAGCACTCCCATGTTCTGAAATGTGTAAAAGAACACGTGCGTCGGAAATTTTATTTGCTTTTTGTTTTGTTTTTTGAATACGAGAGGCCTCGGCTCAACTGACGGGGCCCAGCTTAGCTGACCGGCCCCTGGGAAAATTCAAAAAGTGTGCAACATAGGGTAAATGGAAGGTGTGGATACTATGTGAATGTACTATGCTGCTAACATTGTTGAAAGCTCTTCGAAATTTAAACAAATAGATTAATTAGGGTATTTGCCCCATCCGAGCCATTTCAAATCCATTCGATACTCATGGGACTTGAACATGGTGCCAATAAACCGTCACAAATATTACGCACAATGACAAACATCGCCAAAAATAAAGTTAACAATGACATTTTAAAACGTTGTGGCTTGAGAGACTGAAGCGCGCATGCAATCAATTCTCATGGTATAGGAATCTAAGTATTTCGACCGCCCGCTAAACTGACACACAATATTTTAGAAATCAAAGAGCCGTAACATATATGCGAAACAGTAGCACCTCAGGCTGATTAACCAAACGAAAACCGGTCACTCTCACCAATTTAGAAAATCAAATGGAGGGAATAAAAAATATGTTACAATCCTTGAACGTCAAACACCGAAATCTCGAGCCGTGACCATATATAAGGCCAATTGAAAAGTCTCCGGTCTGATACACAGATGGCGGTGCTATTATTAAATCCATATGATTTTTGGTTAGTACCAACCTTCAAATGATACGTGTCAAAATTTTACAGCAGTCCGACCCTTAGTTTGTGAGATATTGCGTTGTGAGTGTAGCTACTTTTGTTATTTGAAAAAGGATGAAAAAAAAAGAATTTCGTGTGCTGATAAAATATTGCTTTTTGAAGGGAAAAAATACAGTTGAAGCAAAATCTTGGCTTGATAAAGAGTTTTCGGGGTCTACACCAGGAAAATCAACCATCATTGATTGGTATGCTATGTTTAAACGTGGTGAAATGAGCACCGAAGACGGCGAATGCAGTGGACGCCCAAAAGAGGCTGTCACCGACGAAAACTTCAAAAAAGTTCACAAAAAAATTTTGAATGACAGTAAAGTGAAGTTGATCGAGATAGCAGACATTGTGAAGATATCATCTGAACGTGTACATCTTATCAGTCGCGAATATTTGTACATAAGACAGCTGTGTGCAAAATGGTAAAATGTAACAACATGTTAATGATTCTGAGCAGTGTTTAAAGCTGTTTAAGCGCAAGTAACCTGAGTTTTTGCATCGATATGTGACAATGGATGTAACATGGCTCCATCATTTCACTCCGGAGTCCAATCGACAGTCAGCTGATCGGACTGCACACGATGAATCGAATCCAAAGCGAGGAAAAACACAACAGTCAGCTGGCAAGGTTATCGCATCAGTATTCTGGGATGCGCAAGGTATAATATTCATTGATTGCCTCCAAAAGGGCCAAATGATCAACAGCGATTATTGTATAGCGTTATTGGATCGTTTAAAGGATGAAATCTTTAAAGAAAACGGCCCCATTTGAAGAAAAAAAAGTGTTGCTTTATCAAGACAATGCAACGTGTCACAAATGAATGAAAATAATGGCAAAATTGCATGAATTGGGCTTCGAATTGCTTGTGCATCCACCGTATTTGCCAGATCTGGCCCCCAGTGACTTTTTCCTATTCTCAGACCTCAAAAAAATACTCGCTGGAAAGAAATTTAGCGCCAACGAAGAAGTAATCGCCGAAACTGAGGCCTATTTTGAAGCGAAAGACAAATCGTACTACAAAAATGGTATCGAAAAGGTGGAAGATCGCTATAATCACTGTATCGCCCTCGAAGGCAACTATGTTGAATAATAAAATCGAATTTTGCCAAAAAAATGTATTTTACTATGGTAGACCGGGGACTTTTCAATTGGCCAGTTACTTTTACCATAAAAAGTTCGGTGCATTGGCACGCTGATCTAGATCACCCTGCGTTTTTGAATTCAAAATACACCACCACTAGCTGGAAAATGCTTAGGGGCACTATGCGAGCAGACAAGCATGAGCATCCCCAATCAGAATCCTCTGTTTGTTGTAGTGATTAAAAGAGTTTCAAAAAGTCCGTGAAGGGCTGCAGCGATGTTCTGCTGCCTCGGCAGAGGAAGGTGTCGGTATCTGCCGAGAATGCCCTCGTCCGGAGACGCGTGAATGCGCTGGCAGGCTAGCATTGCGGTGTCGTGGGGCGGGTTCATTTCCCCGGCACGAGGACTCACTACAAAACAATTTCGCATTCACGAATTTGTCGACAGCTCACGAGGCGACTGAAGTCGCAAAAACTGTAGATAACCTCACCGAAGGAGATGTACTTGTTACAAGAACAAGTGAAACCTGAGAAGAAAGGCGAACTCGGGGTGACCTCGTCGTTACCCAACGAAGTTCATGGCCCACAAATGAAAGAGGGGCAACCGGGTGGTGGTGGAGCCCCTTCATACCCACCCAACCGGAATAAATCCAAAGATAGCTTGTTGAAGTGGCCAGGTATTCCTCTTCTGAGTGGAAAACTCATACAACTTGAATTGTATGAACCTTCCCATAAGAAGGGGAGTACCCCGGTGACCAATTTATGTCATAGAATTATACAATTGAATTGCATAAATCTATGCCATAAAAAGGCACTCTGCTTGGGCCACTCAACCCATAACGTCACCTGAAACAAAAGAAGGAATTAGATTGTACCCGGCGGCTGGCTCATGTTTTGGGATGGAAGCCTGCCACCGTACCGGGTCCTATACCCGATTAGAAATGGAGGAAAGGAAAGACCCTCGGGTACGTGATTACTTCATTTTTGTTTTATATAGCATCCCATGAATTTTCAATTTTTACAGTAATTTGAGTATTTCCAAAAAAAAACTAAAATTTAATAATTATTTTGTTAAATTAGAAAGGTAAACCACACAAAAAAAAATCTAACGCAAAAAATTTAAATGGACTTCTGAGTGGATTAATTTAGAAAAAAAAGAATTTAAACGCAAATATAAAAACGTATACAAAAAAATGTAAAAAAAGTAGATATTGTCGCGTGTTATTGGTTCGCGGCCTATAATTTTAACGTTCCGGGAAAGTGAAAACGCAATGTCTTTTAATTTAAGTTAAGAGTTTATTTAATTCAAGAAAGTGCACAATAATCAGTTTAACACTTTCACTAATTTTAATTTTCACTATTAAAATAAAATCTAACACTTGTCCATAAATTTCTTATCGCAATTGTCTTCTAAATCACTTCACTATTACGAAACACACTTCCTACACACTTTCGCAGTTCTTATCGCGGTCGAATGAATGATGATCCCATTCATTCAGCTCGCCTTTATATAGGGTCTCTAAGTATTCACCCATTTCTCGCATATTGGCGAACGTTCTACCGAGAGGTACCTGGTAGGTTCGAGCAAATTCATGAATGGAGTGACGTCGCTTGCAGATGTTGATTATGCTTGTTGAATTTACTCGCGGGTTCGAGTAAATTCATTTGTTGACGTTCTTAATGATGATGAAAATAATTGCGACAGTAGCTCGCAGAATTATTTGTACATGTAATTATTTGTACATGTAACACTGCCCCCATCTCAGTTCTTTTCGCCCCGAAAAGATGTGTCGCTATTTGTAGTCAAATAGCGTAGTCCAGATGCACGATTTTCATTTTAGCTCTCGGCTTACGATGTTCCTGTATTCGGTATACGACGTCGTTGATTCGCTTTGCAACTCGGTATGGTCCCTCCCAATTATGTTGCAACTTTGGAGACCTACCCTTTCGCCGTTGCGGGTTATAAAGCCACACCAAGTCATCTTGCTGGAAGCCAGTAGAATTAGCCTTTAGATCATACCTGGTCTTCATGCGGTCAGTAGCCGATTCGAGGTGTTTTCGCACTGTCCGATGTATCTGGTTCAACCGTTGTCTTAGATCACTTGCGTACTCCGAAACCGTTTGGGGTTTCTCAGGGGGTGTTCCGAACTTTATATCAGCTGGCAAACGAATAGTCTTTCCAAAAATGACTTTGGCTGGGGCTTGGCCCGTCGGTGCATGTTCGGCAGCTCTGTACGCCATCAAAAATAGTGGGATATGTCGGTCGCATTCCCTTTGGTTCTCGTCAACCATCTTGGCCAGATGTTTATTGAGCGTGCCGTTGAACCGTTCGACCATTCCATCGGATTGGGGATGCAGCGGTGTTGTCCTCGTTTTCCGTATTCCCAGTAGTTCACACATTTCGCCAAAAACTAGTGACTCAAAGTTTCGCCCTTGATCTGAATGTAATTCGCAAGGTACGCCGTACCTACTGACCCAATTTAACACTAGCTGTTCAGCTACGGTAGTTGCTTCCTGGTTGGGAATGGGGTAGACCTCGGGCCACTTGCTGAAATAATCGGCTACAACCAGCGTATATCGATTTCCCCAATCGGATTCAGGAAAGGGTCCTGCGATGTCAACAGCAATCCTTTCGAATGGCACGCCTACGTTATAAGTTTGCATTTGTCCTCTCAGTCGTCGCTTTGGGCCTTTGACGGAAGCGCAAACTGTGCATCTGCGACACCAGTCCTCTACGTCTTCTCGAGCGTGGAGCCAGTAGAACCTTTCCCGCAATTTCGCTAAGGTCTTGTTAACACCAAGGTGGCCTCCCGAGGATCCTTCATGCATTTCCTTAACCACATCGTAGATTCGGCTTTTGGGTAGTATTGTTTGCATCCTATAGGAGCTGCCGTCCGCCGTTTCCCATTTCCGCTTGAGTACGCCACCCTCCACCTGTAGGGAGTTCCATTGTGCCCAATAGCTTTTCAGGGTTGCACCATGCATCGAAACGTCCTTCCACTCCGGTCGCCCAGTTGTCTCCTTCCATACGAGCAATGGTCCGATGTCTTCATCGGCTAGCTGGGCATTTCGAATCTCCTCCGATGACCAACCTTCATCGAATTCCGCCGTTATCAGTCGCAGATCAACGGGCGGTTCCTTTTCCTCAATCCGTCGGCAATGCTTGCAGTTAGCTGGACATGGATGATGAGATAGGGCGTCAGCAATTCCATGAACTCTGCCCTTGTGAAGCAGTTGGGGCCTCACTAGGTCTGGTCGGATCGTCGATCGGGTTGCACCAGTGTCGTTTGTTAGGGTGCATTGTTCTTCATCAACTTGACCAGGAAGGCATCTGTCTGCTTCTCCACGATGTTGCCTTGGCACGGTGCTGGGGATGTCGATACTCCTAGCCAACGTTCGCCCCACGAAGTTGGCCCTTGCAGTTTGATGGGCCTCCATTCTAGGCTCCTGGCACGGTCTGGATCTCCACCACCCTGGACAATAGCTCGGTCTTCTTCCCTTCTTGCAGTCTCTTTGCAGGTGCCCTTTTTCCCCGCAATTCCAGCATCTAGGCGCACCATTCACCTGCAGCTCTCGCTCAATTCCCACGCGCTCACACCTGCAATTATCTGCCAGTACCTCGCGAACCCGGGCAGTGGTACGGGTCACATTTTTGGCTGCCTCAAAATTTAAACTATAAGCCAATGCATCCTTGACTGTTTGCTTTTGAGCTAACCGCACGGCTTGTTGCAATTCCTTGTCCTTTAAGGCGCTGATGAATGCTTCTGCTGCTACGTCATCTCGATGTTCTGGGTCGTACGCTGGGTAAGCCAAAAGTGCCAGTCGCTCAATGTCTTGTGCTAGCTGCTGCAAGGTTTCGCCAGACTTCTGCATCCGATGCCGTAGCTGTGCCCGGTAAATCTGCTTCAGATGATCGTCTCCGTAACGTATGTCCAGCGCATTCATTATAGCAACCGGGTTTGAATGCAGCTCAACGGGGATAGTCTGCAAAACCTCGGCAGCTGGGCCTCTTAGAGCAAGAATTAACGCAGTTGCTCGTTCCTGCTCATTCCAGTGATTTATCCTAGCGGCTGCTTCAAACTGGATTTTGTAAATACTCCAGACCGTTTGCCCATCGAATATTGGTGCTTGCACATTTCTAGATGAGCTTTGCGCTGCTGTTATAATTGGGGCTGGTGAGGCGGTTACTATTGCCTTCGCTGCTTCCAAATCCTTTTTCACTTTTTCCATCTCATGGTTGACCTGGCTGATCTCAAGGTTGATTCTCTCCTCGATCTGGTATACCTTCTCCTCGACGCATTTAATTTGGCTGTTGAGACTACTGAGCTCCGCTTTTATTTCGGTTGACTGTTTTTCCAGCTTCTGTGCGATTTCCACCTTGATTTCGAACGCTTGTTGGTCTAGCTTCGTTGATTGTTCATTTAGCTGCGCTGATTGTTCATTTAGCTTCGCAGCTAAACTGGATGTCTGTTCATTTAGCTGCGCTGATTGTTCGCTTAGCTTCGCTGATTGTTCATTTAACTTCGCTGTTAAATTGGATGACTGTTGTCGCTGCTCTTGCTGCATCAGCATTAACATCTGCATCAGCGCATTTTCTGGTTCCTTTGGTTTTGGTGTTCCGGCTTCACCACCTTTTGCGCCTTTTTCTGCATCTGAGAGCTCACCCAAATCCAGATTCACGCCTTCCGACTCGATCGCATCACGCAAGCGTGCAATCAGTATGGCCTTTGTACCTTGTGTAGCCAGATTTCGTTGTTCCAACTCCTCTTTGAGCTCCGATATGCTCAATTGATTAATTTTAAGATGTAAATTTCCTGGCATTTTTTATTGTTTCGGCTATTTTTTTAAGTTACTTTTCACAATTGTGCACTTTAAAATTGTTTAAATTTTCACTTTCAAAATTTTTTTCTTTCGCACTTCTTGACACCATTGTCGCGTGTTATTGGTTCGCGGCCTATAATTTTAACGTTCCGGGAAAGTGAAAACGCAATGTCTTTTAATTTAAGTTAAGAGTTTATTTAATTCAAGAAAGTGCACAATAATCAGTTTAACACTTTCACTAATTTTAATTTTCACTATTAAAATAAAATCTAACACTTGTCCATAAATTTCTTATCGCAATTGTCTTCTAAATCACTTCACTATTACGGAACACACTTCCTACACACTTTCGCAGTTCTTATCGCGGTCGAATGAATGATGATCCCATTCATTCAGCTCGCCTTTATATAGGGTCTCTAAGTATTCACCCATTTCTCGCATATTGGCGAACGTTCTACCGAGAGGTACCTGGTAGGTTCGAGCAAATTCATGAATGGAGTGACGTCGCTTGCAGATGTTGATTATGCTTGTTGAATTTACTCGCGGGTTCGAGTAAATTCATTTGTTGACGTTCTTAATGATGATGAAAATAATTGCGACAGTAGCTCGCAGAATTATTTGTACATGTAATTATTTGTACATGTAACAATATAAATAACAAAATTAGGCAAGCAAAGGGTACTTACCCACATGTCCGTCGAGCGCTCGATGGGTGCAGGTATCCCCTGTTAAATTCGGGAAAATCCAAAAACAAAACCTTCCTCGACTCACAAGCCAAGGAATAACAAAGATCACTAATCACTAAAACCGTCCATGCAAAAATAAATACTAATAAATCCGGCAACTTATTGAAGCGCTTCATTCCTTTATTCACTTCCGGATGTTTCAACGACAGCAGTCACCCAGTTGGCTCAGAACAATTTTCCATTCGTCGCTGCTCTCAGTCCACTCCAAATCGGATTTTTGTTTTTCTTTTGTCCGCAAAGCGGCAGATAATCAAAAATGACCCATAGGACCAAAAAAAATCAAAAATGAACGCAAAGACTTCTCGCTCTTGCAGCACGGCCACCACGGTCTCGCTAGCCACTGTCAATGCCTAATTTTACTTTACTATCTTCAAGGGTTATTGTAAAAGCGTGGAGTTGTATTTAATGCAATTTCAAGAAACCAAATTAGTCTCCTTTTCACATTCGCATTTGTATTTTGTTACTTCGATAGTCACGGCGAAACCCCGCAACAATTTCACTCGTTCTCAATCACTTTCCGCTTGTTTTCACGTTCCCGCTTTAGTCACTGCCCTCGCGGCTCAATTAATTTGAATTATAGAAACACCAGTGAATTTTATTCCACCGTGCACACTCAGCACTTAAGACCCCAAAAATGACAATCGAATGACTCAATCCTCTTCCACAAGTTTTCTTTCGCAAATCCTAGATTTCACCCCGTGGCAATACACGATTTGCTCCAAAAGTTTAATTCCTGCTATTGATTTGTTGACCGCACAAATTTGAATGCGACAAGCGGATTTTTCCATCTCATTCGATCAAGCGCGAGCACTCTTCCCACGTGGCCATTTGTCAACACTTTACAACTGATTTAATTGCAGCACAACTTTATTCCCCTATCTACGACCAAAACAAACAATTGCGAAATGCGCGACTCTCTGATCCTTTTACAGTATTTACGACTTGTTAGCCAATTGTTGCGCATTTAAAACTTCATGCCAAAAGTATGAATGGTGACACCAAAACACCCAACCAACAATAAAAGATATTGTTGAAGACCAGTCCGCCACTCTTAGGTGCATGAAAAGAACTTCGCGCACTCGTATTCAATGTGACACCCGCAGCTTGTACCGCATGCGCTCCCGACGCCGCCTGTTTTTTGCATGGCGTTTACAATTGCAGTTGCGTATAACGGATAATTACAACCAACATTGCTTTTATCGATAAATTTCTGCACCGATCAACATTTATTTCGAGTGATTCGAAAACAGCCGCATGATCAGTTATTTTGTCAGAAATCGATTGTCAGATTTTCTTTAGCTCTAACATCACATACAGTAGCTAAGCCAATCACGCACAATTTCAAGTTATTACAAACGAAAATCGATCTTAAACCGCGTTTTAGCCTAATAATACCGTCGTGCATGTCAATCGTGGCCCCTCTCTTTCTCACGGCGTCCGCGCTGGTTGGCGATTTCAAGCAGACCGTTAGCTAACACTTAGCTTGAATCGCTTCGCGACTAGCGTACATATGTATGTGTGAAAGCTTTGAAAATAATTGAATTTTTGAGGGGAATCCATGGAAAAACAAAAGGCTGATATTTTCTTTATATTTTGAACACATGTCAAGCTTTCACAGCGACGGCCGAGTAATTTTAGAAAACCTTTCGAACACATCCGAACTTTAATATTTTCAATTCAATTCAACTTCTCATGGCGATACGGCCAATCGAATCTCGTGCGTAGCACACGCCAAGTATACGAAATTTACAAGTGCCATAATGTTACAGTCATTAAAATGCACTCGCGGCACTTCGCGCGGCCAGGGTGCGAGAACAACTTTCGGGACAAGTTTTTCTTTAGCTTGAACTATCTTTTAGTTTAAAAATCATTGATTTTCACTGAAAAGTTCGCGATATTAACTCCCCGATAACCTCGCGTCGATCCGTCCGTGCTTCCGTTTTCGAAGCAACTCCACGGCTAGACTTCTTCATTTACTGCTCTGAAGTGCACAAGGAAAATATTGCATTCAGTTATTTACTACACTCGCGCATGCTGTGTCCAATGCACTTAAAAATAGCGAGTAATTCTCAAAAACATCAGCTATCAACTTTTGATATTTTTGATGCACCTTCAACATATTCTCGACAAATTGAATGTGAATATTTTCACCTTTCAGCGTAGATATTGTTTCAATGCCCTCATTTTTGATATGATCGAGGAACGTTTGTTTGAGCATATCCTGCAATCGATCTGGTATGGGTTTCAGGATGACATACATATTCCGTAGATCTTTTCGTTTCTCTTGTGATAACATTTCTTTGCATTCAGAATAGAGGAAATCAAGATGATCATTTATAAATCGCTCTTCACACTCCTGACCTCTTCAATTACTACATTGTGTATGACCGTAAATCAAATTCTCGGCTCCATACCAGCACAGGAGCAGATGTATCTGTTTTCTCCAGACTTCTAATAGTCAAACAACGACGGCCAACGTCATTTAAGCTGTAAGCGGCAAACAGACCAAAAATTTGTACATATGGTGAAAAACTTTTAACCGTTACATTTAATCTTCTTCGATCATACACATAGCCATTCTTTATCGCTGACGTCGCAAATCATATAATTGTCGCAGGTTTGTTAGTTGATCCATTTCCTGAAATAATTTTTTGGTCGCCCCCAGATTCCATTTCCACTGTTAACACCGAGTCTAAATACCCTGAACTTTTAAAGTTATACCCAGTCCACGGTTAGCGAAAAATTCACAACATTGCAATACCACAGCGCTATGTCAAGTCTTCTGTTTCAGAGTGGCCAAGGCATCTGTATATAACCCTTCAAGTTTAAGCTTGCTAAGCAAGAATTTTAGACGTGCTTGACAGAGGCTACTGTCGCCCATCCAATAGCCGTTGGGCCAGCTCGCTGCTGCTTGTACCTTAGAAAGAGTGTTCCGGGTGACCACGCGGGGATCACCGCAGAATGACCAAGGTCACATTTTGGATTGTTACCCTATGCGGCATATACTAAGCATTGCAGCTGACCTAGCTGGTAAAACTAAAGTCTCCAAGCTGGACTTTGTTGCAACCACGGAAGTCACCACAGTTGCAGACATTAGTTTTTAACAGAGGGATGCTTATCCCAGAGTGGCATACTAAGGTGTGCTAGCGGTCAGTCGTGTTGCGGGACGTCCGGGATACCCTCTGCTCGTGCCATGCCACCCTACATTAAAAGTTTACCACATTAAAGAACAGGAAGGAAAGAGGGCGATCGTTTCGAGAAATAAGAGAATTACTCGCTCATGGCTGGTTTGTTATCAATAAAAAAATACTGTTTATAAAAAAAAAAAACCAAACAAAAATTTATCAATGAAATAATATTTTTTAACGCTTTTGAGGCCCTTCAATGTTCAAAAATAACCAATTCAAAACAATTTGATTTGATAGTATTCCAATATGAAAGATAATTTCAAGTGAATTAAATGAACAGTCAATTATATGCATGATTTGCAACGTACTTACCCCCTTGTTAGGTCACAGAGTGCTCCATAACGCCGAAGTGCTGGGCCACTAAAACTCCTGAGTAATAAATCACATCGAATGAATTCGCTTCACAAGAATAAAAAAATATAAAAAATAATAATTCCGGCCAACCGCACATAAACCCCGATTCCTCTCCTAGGCAAAATCTACCGTGACCGTGACTTACCAATCTTATACAGGTAAGACTAAAATACCCATGCCTGCTAAAAAGCTGGGTCAGATAGAAGTCAGTCTCACCGTGCTTTCGATTTAGCCATGGTCTCAGACCCGAGATGAGCCGCGCAGTCCACCTTCACTTCGTAGAATTCATCCAAGACTGCTGCCAATTGTTGAGTGAGCAATTCTTTCCATCGTTTCGAGGGAGGAGGGCGGTAGGTATCATCCCTACAATAACTCTCACCACCGAATCAGAGACTATTGGATATGAAAATGTAATCCTCGATGCTCCTCTTCTCACTTTCTGTGCCATGCACTTCGGGTACACCTGCATACTGAGAACATCACCCCTAATTTCTGCTTCGTACATAATCTTTAAGTCATTTCCAATTTTAATGCCACCACAACGCTTACGTCGTTGACTTCTGTGATCACTGGCACTCGACCCCAAAATTTGGACATCTCTATGAAAACCCGACGTTGAGCACAGAAATGCATCAGATGCATGTGGCTCTTTCTTTGCTCAATCGCTGCCCGACTGGTTCGATTTCTCCCTTTAAGGACAAGCTTGCTTCCAGTGACCTTCTTCGTTACATGTGTAGCACTTGCGCTTCAGTTTTTTCTTATTGTCAGTCTTTTTGACAAATGAACCTTTTAAGAATGATTTTCTTCTTCAGAAAATTCCGTTTGGCAGCCAACGCTTCCACACTTTCGACGTCACCTTGTGGTTTCACTCGTAGTTCCCTCGCCATCAGTCGTACTCGCAGATTTAACATTGTTTGATTTTTCGTATCTTTTGACTAACATTTTAGTGATGTATGCGGATATATTCGACCT
Organism: Odontomyia ornata; assembly: GCA_963969285.1. Taxonomy (NCBI): domain Eukaryota; kingdom Metazoa; phylum Arthropoda; class Insecta; order Diptera; family Stratiomyidae; genus Odontomyia; species Odontomyia ornata. Next base: position 17,436,035 of record OZ017740.1, on the reverse strand, counting down.
AGACTGTATCATTGTGTAGAGCATGAACGTGTTCTGTTGTAGTCCTGTCTCTTCATTTTCCTTTGCTATTAGAACATTCATTTTCCTTTGCTATTAGAACATAAGCTCCGTGAGCTTAGATTTCACTCTACCACTCCTCGATGACAAGTAACCAGTCCTCTTCTGCCATGATCGGTGTTGCCATCCCAACATCTCTCCCCGTTATGATGGATTATACGCGCCATATCATAATACTTATAGCGTTGTGGTAGTACTCCTGCATTGGTTTGTTGAGCTCGACGCGGTTGCGGATCTTCAGCACATTAGCCTCCCTACACCGCTGCTTGATCCACTGGTTATTTGTTGGCAGGCTCTTCAGGTTCTGAAGTCAGTTGGAACCCTGCACCAATTTTTTTAAGGGTGTACGGCACAGGGATATCAAGACCATCAAGTAGAATGTTTCTTCCGTTATCGAGGAAAATAAACCGCTTTCTGATTTGGTTTGCATGGACGTTGACTTCATGATCACCTGACAGACCCTCCGTAAGTGCCAAGTAGTTGACTGCACCGCACCTTTTCATAATAGTTGCTGGTAACCATTTCCATTTGCTGGCGGTGTACGTTTTGATAAAGACGTCTTCGTCGACATCGAATTCTCTCCAATTGGCTCCGTGATGCTGATTAAATTGCTGCTTCATATTGCCGTCACGCTTTCTAGAATGGACATGCTCTGGTTTTAATAAATCCAACTTAGTCTTCATAGTACGACCGGTCATGGCCTAGAAGATGACTTCATTCCAAGGGCTTCCCATGGTGTGTAGCAATAGCATAGAAAGAACTTGCGCAAAATCTGATCGGAATTCCCTTCTCCCTCCAGCTTTCAGTGAGTCGACAAATTTCTCAGCTTGACCGTTTGGTTGGGGATAAAAAGGTGCCGTTCTGGTGTGATCGATACCGTTTTCTCTGCAGAAATTATCTCCAATCGTTCGATTGTCTTTGATGCCGTTGTGAATTGCATTTTGTATACCTCTGGCCAGTTGCTGAACGCATCAATAATAATTAAATAACAAAATCTATTTATGGGTCTCGCAAAATCGATATGGATACGAGAGCATGGTCCGTCCGGTATGGGCTATGATTGAAGCAAACACTGGGTCGGTGATTTGGAATTCTTGCGCAGCTTCCACAGCTTTTGACCAGCCTGTCGATATAATCGTCAATAGATGGCCAGTAAACTTTGCTTCGCGCCAACAGTTTCATCCAAGCGACACCTGGATGACGTTGATGCAGCTCCTTCAATATTGTCCCCCGATAACAAGCTGGCACAACGATACGATGCCCATAAAAGATGCACCCTTGAATGCTAGTGAGTGATTCTAGTCGGGCAAAAAATTTGCAACGTCCGCGTTAGCGATCTGCTTTGAAGTTCGTGGCCACCCATTTTCGATGTAATCTGCACTCCCCTCATTGTTTGGCATCTACTGGTTTCTTGTTTGAGAGCTTCAAATATTATGGCCAGCATTCGTGCTGTGTCGATCGCGAAGCAAGCTATAGAGCAACTCTCAATCCTACTGATAACCACATCTTCGTTAGACTTCTCCTGTTTCGCTATGAGCCACGAGATGGATACTGCAAATGCAAAATTATAAGCAAGCATTATTAGTGCGTATCTTTGTAGACGGCTCGCTGTGTAGACAGGTAAAATTGCCAACAACGGCTAATGATCGGTCTGAAGCTTGAACTTGCGACCGTAGATATAACGATGAAACTTGAATAATGCAAATGTCAACGACAAGGCTTCTCGATGAACTTGTGGGTAGTTCTTCTCGGAGCTTGTGAATGTTCGCGCCGCATGCATTATCTTTTGCTTAGTCCTATCCGGCGTCTCATGCATAAGAACCGCACCCATACCGTAACTGGATGCATCTGCAGCCACGATAATTTTCTTCTTTGGGTTATAGTGGGTTAATATAAGATCCGAAGAATGTATATGCTTGAACTTCTCGAACATCTCTTCGTGTAATTGTTTCCACTCAAACTTGACATCCTTATGCAGCAACTCGTCCAGCGGTCTGCGAAGCTCCCTTAGCTGATGAATGAATTTACCGTACCATGTAACGGCCCCAAGGAAAACTTGCAATTTTTGAACATCTATCGGTGCCGACATTTTGTTCAGAGCTTCGATCTTCTCTGGACTCGGGTCTCAAACCGTTTTCGTCGATTACGTGCCTCAGGAATTCCAATTTCTTTTGAACAAATGAGTACTTCTCGATCTTTAGGTGAAACCCGTAGCTTTGGACACGTCTCAATACTTCAAACAGATTTTCACGATGGTCGGCCTCATTAGCCCCTCCCATGATAAAGTTGTCAATGAAGGGGAATTTACCTTTTGCTTCGCTCATCATTGTGTCGACTAGTTGCTGGAAAATGCGTAGAGCGGTTTCAATGCCAGGTTGCAGGCAATTTACTGGGAAGAGGCCACAGTGTGTTTTGATCGGCATCATTTTCTTGCTTCATCGTCGAGTTCCACCTGCAGAAAAGCATCTGAAAGGTCAATCTTATGGAACATCCGATATTGGGACTGTTTAGTGAAGATATCTTCGGATGCTGGCAGTGATTGCTGGTTCGATTCAAGCGAGTCATTAAAACCCGCCGAACAATCGGCGGAAATTCTTATCCTGCCATCGTTCTTTCTAACGACAACGATTGGTGCCGCATACTCTGAGTAATCGACAGGGCTAATCACCGCCAATAGTAGCAACCGCTTCATCGGCTATCGGCGCTGCAGCAGCAAATGGGACTGGCAGCATATTTCGAAAAACTGCGTCACTTGCCCAATTGTGCTGCAGTGTTAATTAATAGCCCCATTCCATAAGTCAAGCGCTTCCAGCCAGTCGTTTCCAAGCACATTCAACTTAAATCCCGAGACGTAGCAGATGCCGCTGTTCTCTCTACCATGCAATTTTAACCGTGTGTTGAACTTGTCCAGCATCTTCACTGGATCTTCCGATGCGCTTACTCACTTGTTGGTGATCCTAATAGCCTCCAATTTGCCTCAGAGACAAGCTTCCAATCCAAACCCGAACCAAGTTATAATCTCAGCTTCATGTTGTCAATCGCGGGCTTCACAAACTTGCGCGTCGAAGTAGCCACAGATTTGACTTTGAGGCACTTGTGGTCGTTGAAATCTCGCCAGCGTCTGGGAGATCGTGCCAATGCTGACGGACAGTACTCTTATTTGTGTCTGACTCTTCTGCAGTCGGGGCAATCTTTCTCTCGGAAAGGACAGTCTCTGTGGAAATGGATATCGCCACACTTGCGTCAAGGAAATCTTGCTTTTACAGCGTCGGTGTACTGCATTCTTCTTGCTCCTTCTTTTGGTCGTAGCTTGTTCGCGTTCTCTTTCAGTTTCCTATGAACTTTCAATATCTCACTCGTAGATATGCTTTCCGGGCACAAAACCATAGACTTTTCAGGTTTTTAGCCACTCACCCGGTTCGCAAGGTTGACACTCCTGCCAGCTCCTGCTGCTCTAACTATGTAAATAATTTCTCCAAGGCCAATGAGTCTTGTGTTTTATTCAATCCCTGCACGAATATAAGAACCATGAAGTCGTCAGGACTGCACTTTGTGATGTTGAATTTTTCACACCTTACGTTGACTCGCGCAGCAATTCACTTTATAGGTTATGGTGTTTGCCTTTAATTCATACGTGAATTCGGATCTCGTCGCCATTGCTGTAATCATGTCTCTTCAGCAGATAATGATACAAGACTAGTTAAAATATATATAAAATAGTTTATTATCCTTTGCTATTACAACATAAGCTACGTGAGCTTAGACTTGACTCTACCACACCTCGATGACATGTGACCAGTCCTCTTTTGCCATGATCGGTGTTGCCATCCCAACATGGTCGGTCCAGACAGTAGTGAAGAACTGTCTCGTCTAGTGAAGAACTGCCTTGTTCGGTCTACTGGTTGAGTAGTGAGTGCCGAGCCGCGTGTGTTTTGGCCATGTCTCTATGTAAATAGCACATCATTACTGTCGCAATAAAGAGTATCATGTGTTGCTTATATCAAATGTAGCATATTATTCAGCCCCTTGTCACAGCAATCATGCACTGTGGAAATTGTTATATACCCATGGCAAAGCCATTAAGACTTAGTTTTTGTGGCAGGAGGTGAATGCCATTTATGCACAGAGTGTGGGACTCCCATGCTCGAAAGAAGGCGACTGGACTACCCACTAAACACCTCCCCTGTCAACCGTTTGACACATTACTTCGGGCCAGGTCTCGTTTTGTTACGCCGTGAGGCGCCTTCAAGCTGGGGGATCCCTTTCCTAGCGGGAGGGGAGAGGCGAAGTGGAAGTGCCATATAAACGATCCCCCAACCCTAACGCCCCCGGCTGCTGTGAGTCCCTTTTATCTTTTAGGACTGCCTGAGCATAATGTGCCACCTGATTCCATTTGTCAACCGATTCTAGTATCACCGCGACTATATTATCTGGGGTGAGCTCTCCCGTCTTCCTGTAGAGGTTACTTCGCAGCCTGACCTATTTTTCGCACGCAAAAAAATGTGTAGTAGACATTGTCCTCCTCTCCTGGGCAATACCGACAATCGGGGGACCGTGACTTACCAATATTGTGCAGATAAGACTGAAAACACCCATACCCGCTCAAAAGCTGGATCAGATAGAAGTCAGTCTCACCATGCCTTCGATTTAGCCACGGTCTGACATTCGGGATGAGGCGCGCAATTCACCCAAGCCTGCTGCCAATCGTTGAGCTAGCGCTGTCTCTCCTCGCGTCGCCCCATACTTCTGCTCCGTACCGTAGCACTGACCATACAGCACTCATCAAGAGGCATCTTCTTGATGGGCTGGGTCCCCCTACGTTGGCCATAAGTCGACTCAGAGCTGAAACTTCTGAAGCAGCCTTCTCAGCCGTTGCCCTGATTTGCTCAGAGAAACTCATTTTCGAGTCGATCAGTAGCCCCAGGTACTTCACCGATGGCTTCGATTCGATTCGTAAGTCTCCAATACTGATCATCCTTACTCTAGGGATTCTCTTTTTTGTCAAGATGACCACTTCGGTTTCCTCCAGTGCTAAACTGAACCCGCGAGCAGGCATCCAGTCCCTCACTCGGCGCATTAGCATACCTAGCCTAAGTTGCGCCTGTTCAACGGTCTCCAGCGACCAAAGCCGCAACATCATCCGCAAAGCCGACCAAGCACGACTCATCTGGCATCTGAAGTCTCAGTAGCCCGTCGTAAGACACGTTCCATAGGTCCGGACCAAGGATAGATCCTTGGGCAACACCCTATGTAATTTCCATCCTTCGTTGGCTCTGTGTCGTGTCGTAGAGCAGGCTTCGGTCCTTTAGGTAGTCCCTCAAAAGCCGCATTAGATACTCTGGAACTTGAAAAGGGTTTCCCAGCGTATCCAGAATATCCACCCATCTAGCGGAGCTGAAGGCGTTCTTGACGCCGAGTGTCACCAACAGGACAATCCGTCACTTGATGCGACTATATGCCTCTGCCTTTTGGACCGCGCTCACCACGTCTGCAATCGCATCAATGGTAGAGCGTCCTGCTCTTAAGCCGTACTGCCAAGGAGATAGGTCCCCAGCCGCACAAATCGCGTCAGCAAGTCTTCCCTTGATGAGTTTCTCTAGCACTTTCCCAGCGGTGTCTAGCATGCATAACGGGCGGTATGCAGACGGCGATTCGGGATTTCCTTTCCCCTTGCTGATCAGCACGACCTTTTTTTTTGTGGTAGGGAGGTGAAGGCATTTATGCCCGCCGAGTCTGGCAGTGTGGGACTCCCATGGAGGGTACCTTTGGACTACCCACTAAACACCTCCCCTGTCAATCTGAGAACCTAGCCTGGAACCGTTTGACACATTACTTCGGGCCAGGTCTCGTTTGGTTACGCCGTGGGGCGCCTTCAAGCTGGGGAGTCCCTTTCCTAGCGGGAGGGGAGAGGGGAAGAGAAATTGCCAGAAGAGCGATCCCCCAGCCCCAGTGCCTCCGGCTGCTGTGAGTCCCTTTTATATTTTAGGACTGCCCGAGCATAATGTGCCACCTGGTTCTATTTGTCAACCGATTCGAGCATCACCGCAACCATATTATCCGGGGTGAGCTCTCCCGTCTCCCTGTAGAGTTCCCTTCGCAGCCTGGCCATCAGCACGACCTTAGTCATTACCATTGTGCCAGAAATATTATTATGATCATTTAGCTGATGCGTCGATAAAAGCGTTGCAATATCATCTCCTGCCTACTTTGTGAAACGATAGTATTTATTCATATATTTCGATGATTGCTCATAAATGTTCCTGATGGTCGTCTACATCTAATGTAATGTAATGTCCACACCACAATTTATAATTTGGTGCAGCGACTGCTTGTGTCGCTGTCTGATAGATTACATCCGTCAACGTTGGTATTTTACTGGAACCGTCCACAATATTGAACAATTCACTGGCCTCCAACACTTGACGCACTTGAAATTTTCACGTTAACTAGTTGGTTGCGCCTTCAGGCTTCTTAATGCTCATACGGTGGTTCTACATCGTACATGTTGATTGTGAAGTTCAGAGCTTCGATCTTCTCTGGACTCGGGTCTCAAACCGTTTTCGTCGATTACGTGCCTCAGGAATTCCAATTTCTTTTGAACAAATGAGTACTTCTCGATCTTTAGGTGAAACCCGTAGCTTTGGACACGTCTCAATACTTCAAACAGATTTTCACGATGGTCGGCCTCATTAGCCCCTCCCATGATAAAGTTGTCAATGAAGGGGAATTTACCTTTTGCTTCGCTCATCATTGTGTCGACTAGTTGCTGGAAAATGCGTAGAGCGGTTTCAATGCCAGGTTGCAGGCAATTTACTGGGAAGAGGCCACAGTGTGTTTTGATCGGCATCATTTTCTTGCTTCATCGTCGAGTTCCACCTGCAGAAAAGCATCTGAAAGGTCAATCTTATGGAACATCCGATATTGGGACTGTTTAGTGAAGATATCTTCGGATGCTGGCAGTGATTGCTGGTTCGATTCAAGCGAGTCATTAAAACCCGCCGAACAATCGGCGGAAATTCTTATCCTGCCATCGTTCTTTCTAACGACAACGATTGGTGCCGCATACTCTGAGTAATCGACAGGGCTAATCACCGCCAATAGTAGCAACCGCTTCATCGGCTATCGGCGCTGCAGCAGCAAATGGGACTGGCAGCATATTTCGAAAAACTGCGTCACTTGCCCAATTGTGCTGCAGTGTTAATTAATAGCCCCATTCCATAAGTCAAGCGCTTCCAGCCAGTCGTTTCCAAGCACATTCAACTTAAATCCCGAGACGTAGCAGATGCCGCTGTTCTCTCTACCATGCAATTTTAACCGTGTGTTGAACTTGTCCAGCATCTTCACTGGATCTTCCGATGCGCTTACTCACTTGTTGGTGATCCTAATAGCCTCCAATTTGCCTCAGAGACAAGCTTCCAATCCAAACCCGAACCAAGTTATAATCTCAGCTTCATGTTGTCAATCGCGGGCTTCACAAACTTGCGCGTCGAAGTAGCCACAGATTTGACTTTGAGGCACTTGTGGTCGTTGAAATCTCGCCAGCGTCTGGGAGATCATGCCAATGCTGACGGACAGTACTCTTATTTGTGTCTGACTCTTCTGCAGTCGGGGCAATCTTTCTCTCGGAAAGGACAGTCTCTGTGGAAATGGATATCGCCACACTTGCGTCAAGGAAATCTTGCTTTTACAGCGTCGGTGTACTGCATTCTTCTTGCTCCTTCTTTTGGTCGTAGCTTGTTCGCGTTCTCTTTCAGTTTCCTATGAACTTTCAATATCTCACTCGTAGATATGCTTTCCGGGCACAAAACCATAGACTTTTCAGGTTTTTAGCCACTCACCCGGTTCGCAAGGTTGACACTCCTGCCAGCTCCTGCTGCTCTAACTATGTAAATAATTTCTCCAAGGCCAATGAGTCTTGTGTTTTATTCAATCCCTGCACGAATATAAGAACCATGAAGTCGTCAGGACTGCACTTTGTGATGTTGAATTTTTCACACCTTACGTTGACTCGCGCAGCAATTCACTTTATAGGTTATGGTGTTTGCCTTTAATTCATACGTGAATTCGGATCTCGTCGCCATTGCTGTAATCATGTCTCTTCAGCAGATAATGATACAAGACTAGTTAAAATATATATAAAATAGTTTATTATCCTTTGCTATTACAACATAAGCTACGTGAGCTTAGACTTGACTCTACCACACCTCGATGACATGTGACCAGTCCTCTTTTGCCATGATCGGTGTTGCCATCCCAACATGGTCGGTCCAGACAGTAGTGAAGAACTGTCTCGTCTAGTGAAGAACTGCCTTGTTCGGTCTACTGGTTGAGTAGTGAGTGCCGAGCCGCGTGTGTTTTGGCCATGTCTCTATGTAAATAGCACATCATTACTGTCGCAATAAAGAGTATCATGTGTTGCTTATATCAAATGTAGCATATTATTCAGCCCCTTGTCACAGCAATCATGCACTGTGGAAATTGTTATATACCCATGGCAAAGCCATTAAGACTTAGTTTTTGTGGCAGGAGGTGAATGCCATTTATGCACAGAGTGTGGGACTCCCATGCTCGAAAGAAGGCGACTGGACTACCCACTAAACACCTCCCCTGTCAACCGTTTGACACATTACTTCGGGCCAGGTCTCGTTTTGTTACGCCGTGAGGCGCCTTCAAGCTGGGGGATCCCTTTCCTAGCGGGAGGGGAGAGGCGAAGTGGAAGTGCCATATAAACGATCCCCCAACCCTAACGCCCCCGGCTGCTGTGAGTCCCTTTTATCTTTTAGGACTGCCTGAGCATAATGTGCCACCTGATTCCATTTGTCAACCGATTCTAGTATCACCGCGACTATATTATCTGGGGTGAGCTCTCCCGTCTTCCTGTAGAGGTTACTTCGCAGCCTGACCTATTTTTCGCACGCAAAAAAATGTGTAGTAGACATTGTCCTCCTCTCCTGGGCAATACCGACAATCGGGGGACCGTGACTTACCAATATTGTGCAGATAAGACTGAAAACACCCATACCCGCTCAAAAGCTGGATCAGATAGAAGTCAGTCTCACCATGCCTTCGATTTAGCCACGGTCTGACATTCGGGATGAGGCGCGCAATTCACCCAAGCCTGCTGCCAATCGTTGAGCTAGCGCTGTCTCTCCTCGCGTCGCCCCATACTTCTGCTCCGTACCGTAGCACTGACCATACAGCACTCATCAAGAGGCATCTTCTTGATGGGCTGGGTCCCCCTACGTTGGCCATAAGTCGACTCAGAGCTGAAACTTCTGAAGCAGCCTTCTCAGCCGTTGCCCTGATTTGCTCAGAGAAACTCATTTTCGAGTCGATCAGTAGCCCCAGGTACTTCACCGATGGCTTCGATTCGATTCGTAAGTCTCCAATACTGATCATCCTTACTCTAGGGATTCTCTTTTTTGTCAAGATGACCACTTCGGTTTCCTCCAGTGCTAAACTGAACCCGCGAGCAGGCATCCAGTCCCTCACTCGGCGCATTAGCATACCTAGCCTAAGTTGCGCCTGTTCAACGGTCTCCAGCGACCAAAGCCGCAACATCATCCGCAAAGCCGACCAAGCACGACTCATCTGGCATCTGAAGTCTCAGTAGCCCGTCGTAAGACACGTTCCATAGGTCCGGACCAAGGATAGATCCTTGGGCAACACCCTATGTAATTTCCATCCTTCGTTGGCTCTGTGTCGTGTCGTAGAGCAGGCTTCGGTCCTTTAGGTAGTCCCTCAAAAGCCGCATTAGATACTCTGGAACTTGAAAAGGGTTTCCCAGCGTATCCAGAATATCCACCCATCTAGCGGAGCTGAAGGCGTTCTTGACGCCGAGTGTCACCAACAGGACAATCCGTCACTTGATGCGACTATATGCCTCTGCCTTTTGGACCGCGCTCACCACGTCTGCAATCGCATCAATGGTAGAGCGTCCTGCTCTTAAGCCGTACTGCCAAGGAGATAGGTCCCCAGCCGCACAAATCGCGTCAGCAAGTCTTCCCTTGATGAGTTTCTCTAGCACTTTCCCAGCGGTGTCTAGCATGCATAACGGGCGGTATGCAGACGGCGATTCGGGATTTCCTTTCCCCTTGCTGATCAGCACGACCTTTTTTTTTGTGGTAGGGAGGTGAAGGCATTTATGCCCGCCGAGTCTGGCAGTGTGGGACTCCCATGGAGGGTACCTTTGGACTACCCACTAAACACCTCCCCTGTCAATCTGAGAACCTAGCCTGGAACCGTTTGACACATTACTTCGGGCCAGGTCTCGTTTGGTTACGCCGTGGGGCGCCTTCAAGCTGGGGAGTCCCTTTCCTAGCGGGAGGGGAGAGGGGAAGAGAAATTGCCAGAAGAGCGATCCCCCAGCCCCAGTGCCTCCGGCTGCTGTGAGTCCCTTTTATATTTTAGGACTGCCCGAGCATAATGTGCCACCTGGTTCTATTTGTCAACCGATTCGAGCATCACCGCAACCATATTATCCGGGGTGAGCTCTCCCGTCTCCCTGTAGAGTTCCCTTCGCAGCCTGGCCATCAGCACGACCTTAGTCATTACCATTGTGCCAGAAATATTATTATGATCATTTAGCTGATGCGTCGATAAAAGCGTTGCAATATCATCTCCTGCCTACTTTGTGAAACGATAGTATTTATTCATATATTTCGATGATTGCTCATAAATGTTCCTGATGGTCGTCTACATCTAATGTAATGTAATGTCCACACCACAATTTATAATTTGGTGCAGCGACTGCTTGTGTCGCTGTCTGATAGATTACATCCGTCAACGTTGGTATTTTACTGGAACCGTCCACAATATTGAACAATTCACTGGCCTCCAACACTTGACGCACTTGAAATTTTCACGTTAGCTAGTTGGTTGCGCCTTCAGGCTTCTTAATGCTCATACGGTGGTTCTACATCGTACATGTTGATTGTGAAGTTTCGAAGTTGCTCCGAAATTTTATTTTGCAGTATTGTCTAGAAATTGCCAAAATTGATTTTCACAAACTTCGCAGACGAACAGAGAAATTTGTCCAGAAACCACCTAAAGATTACACAATATATTTCCTTCTCCGCGAGGCTAAAAGTTTTGTGCAGAAAATCAACTTTTTCAAATTTCAAAAAATTGTCCGCTTCAATTTTTCCCGTATCACAATATAGCGTGACCACAGTCTTCTTGAACTTTCCAAATTTAATTAAATTTAATTCGACGCACTTATTTGCCTGGGCCCTTATTTGATCTGGGCCCATAGCCTGTTGAGAATTATACAATTGTATTCGAATATTTCTGTGCGTTGTGTGAAAGTCAAGACTAACTGTGGTCTCGGGTTTGATGGTCCCTCTTTTCTTACAGAAAGTTACTCCCGGCTTACTCCTGTACTCAACCCAAGATGAATTGAAAACGGCTTCTATTATTTTAAGAAATGGCGATTTGATATTTCTATTAAACATTTCCAGGACTAACCAACACAACCCTAGTAAAACGAAAAACAACTAAAAGCAAAAAATGCTCGTTGCTCGACGCAGAAGAAATCATTTTGCTTGTATAAAGAAAACACAATTTTAAAATCAAATATATATATTAAATATTCATCATTTGTCTACATATTGTATTTGTTTTTCATAATTTCTTGGTAAATTTCTCGTTAAAATTAAATACTTCTATATTTCTCTGTTAGTTATATTTATGTAATCTATTCTATTTAGCTGTTACTTTTCATCGATAACAAAAAAAAAAACACGGATGACTATTGGCTTCTAAAAATTTCTGTCTACGAACCTAAGAATTTAAATTCATTCAAACAAATAAACAAAAACAAAATTTTAATTTAATACAACGAAGGACAATATTCTCAAAGAACAGGACTGGTTATCGCCGCATACTTTAACAAATAAAAGAAAAACAGTAAAATTGCATAATAAGGACACATTCTAAAACTAGATCTTAATTGTAGAAAAGTCTAAAATTACCAAGTCACCATGAATTGGTCAAAAAGCATTTAAGAGTACACAAAAACGAGTGAATTCGATGCCGCATCTACAGGATTTTAGGTAGAAAGCAGTTTGCATTATATTGTAATATGTTGGCTGAACCCTTTGCATTTGTAATGTAAAGCTCTTTGTATTGATAACGACATTGGACTTTTTGAGCTGTACTAGAATAAAACGCATAAAATTTGTAGCTTCATACTTTAAACAGTTTCAAAGATATGTCATAGATTTCTTTGTTAAATCAATGCTTCAGCCGCTAAAATTAAAAAAAAAATAAATCAGGGTCCAGGACGATTATCAACTTTGTAACCCGTTTATTTACTTGAAGGCTTCCAAAGTGGGAAACAAACGTTTTCCCCATTTCACATATTACGTCTCTTTCGAATTAATATCCAACTGCTGAACTATGTACTTAGAAACAATGGCTGTTGCTTCACTAGCGTTCGGAATTAAAAGTCTATCCATATCTGTAATAATTAGTCCATCTCCATTAGGTACCCCGTACTTAAAAGTAATTAGATCTCGATGTCGTTTTTTCGCTGTTATTTTTACAATGCTTGAAAGAGGCCTTCGCACTATCACTTGCGCTGTATCCTTCTTGGAAAGTTCTCGCAGAACAATGAGGTGCGTCTGCGTAACAATTAGTTGACTATCGAGCATGCTGCCATTCATGTGCACCTCCTGGCACTTGAAAGAACTCACCACCTCCGGCGATTTAAGATATTGGCTAAGTACTACGACCTCCTTCCGATCGGGAGCTGCAGCTGTTGATGCCATCGAATATGAATCATCTAAGCCGTATGGTCCAGTAGGCGACTGATCATCATTGTCTTCATCAATGCTGAACACTGGGGCGACGTTGCGGTAGCGTTTTCCATTTTTCTCGCTACTTGAGACGTGTCGCTCGACAACAGTGTTGGGTGCAGGATTTGCCATTGACGGATTCACGATTATATCAAATAGTTTTCCTTTGACTTCAGCAGACTTTATTTTCATCGCTGTGGAAATTTTACTGAATAGATCAGAAGTTGGACGTTGGGTGGTTCTTGTAGATGCGTTTGCGCTGTCTTTGCTGCCTCTTCGTGATGTATTTTTATAATTGTTATTGTTGACTAGCTGGCGCGATGTATTTTTTGTACAGACTATACATTTTCTAGAGTCATGATCCTCCAAGCAATCAGTCATATGTTCTCCAAAGTAGTCATGAATGGCTTTGTATCCGCCCGACAAAAGGGACACATATTGAGTGTTCTTCTGCAGAAACGAAGCTACCACCATATGCGTGTATTGATCTTCTTCCAGTCTTCCGCTCCCCATGAAACACAAATGTTCGCCTCCAGCATTCGAGTTAGCTTCTATCGACTGCCGTTGCGCTCGCAATAATCCTTGAACTGCCGTTGCAAATGCAACTGGTTCTTGCAGCATGAGATTGCAATCTAAATGGAAGGCTGTGGACAAATGGCCAGCATTGTACTGCTCGGCGGGACGACAATCGACTAAGAAGAATCGCACGCCATCAGGCTGCGACAATTCTATGGATGCATTTTCGACTAATTCATACACTGATGCTGGTAGACATAAGGCTTGAGAAACAATATTGTCATTTTCGGGTTCTACTGTCGAACCAAATAATGCTTTCAGGTAGTCTGTTTTGAAGGACGATGGCGTTTTCAACGCGTAGTATTGAGCTAACGAACAAAAGTCACTGACATCATCAGTTTCCAGAGCACAAGGCATGTTTGATAAGAATTTTATGATATTCTCCTTATTTTCATCTTTCATTGCTAAAATTTGATCTCTACCGTTGATGAGAATAATCAAGCTCAGAAAGAAGACTAAAAACGGATCACTATACTGAAAGTATAAGTCCCACATCGCCAGCACTACCGACAAGCTACACGTTGAAGCAAAAAGAGTCTGGAACCATTGCATTGAGTACAGATCGGGAGAAATTTTCTTTGTATCCAACATTGAGCACAATTCCGGGTCATGATAGAGGATTAGCAGTCGAAAAACATGAAACACATTACCCTTCGGCACACATCCTTTCGGTACGTATGTGTCTCGAATCGCCTCGAATAGATTATACGTATCCGACCGTTTCAACTTAAGCGAGAGGAGCGGCATAAGCAATTCTATCCAACCATTTTTCAATTGGTATTGGAAGCTTCTATTTTTACAGTAAAATGTTAGGATGGACTCTAGATCTGATGTAACGGACACTTTATCTTCTTCATCGTTTCCTATTCGTTCGACGATTTTATTGCAGTCTTCACGTAGTTGCGTTTGAAAAGGTAGGTCGTAGATTTCATTGAATAGTGACATCTGATCGCTTTTGTGCCGTACATCCAAGCAAACTTGCCAAACGTCCGGCCGTAAGGAATCTGGAATAGTTCGGCCGTGGCATATTGCATTGATGTCGTTTACATTACAATCGTCCAGAAGTGCCGATTCAAGTTCGATTAGCCTGTAAGAGGAATAAATAAATTGAGTTAAAGTTTGAAGCGACATCATTATTTACATTTGAAAGTGAAAGGAATCTAGGAACGAAAGTTTTAAGTTCTCCATAACTTTTTATTCTAACACAAGAATTGATTTTCGAAGCTGTTCAGTACATTAGACCACTTTTTCATAGAGAAGGTCGGATTCCGATACCACGTGTCTAGAAATGCACAAAAAAGGACTGTTTGGAAGATATCAGAAGGTAACATAAGAGGACGGTGAGAGGTTCCCTTGAAAATTCAGCAAAGCAGACTAGGCTGAAGCACGCAGTCAACTTAAAAGTTCTGAAAACACTCTCAAAAGCAAAACGTTCCAAACAGGGTCGAGGGAGGAATAATGAGCAATACTCACAAAGTGCGAGAGGGGCATTAGCCTCGGCTGAAACACCAATCCAATTTTATTGCCCTCTGCGAGTTGAACCCATATATTTAAGTTCTGGCCTACCCGGAGCAGCCATACATCTCGTAGCAAGTGGTTGAAACACCAACTACCCAATCTTTTGATATCACCTGTTAAAATTGCAATACCGATAACGGGGTAGGCAATGATGCGGGAGAACACGAAAAAATTGCAATTGGACGTCTGTCGACCAAAAAATCTGAAAAAAGATCGAGTACAACAACGAGAAATACCTCAGAAAAATTCGCTCAACTTTGTTAATCTAGTAGGATTTACAGATTTAAAATTTTCACTAATGTAACCCTTACCCTTAAATTCAATGAAATTTTGTATCAAGGTATTTCAAAACAAAATTGTCTTACCCTATTATTTTTATCAGAATCTAATCATATTCAGTGAAGTTATAGCTATTTGAATTATCATACATCACAGTAACAAAAATGCGAGGTTTCCCTACTCTATGCGCTTTTGATCGAACTAGATGCTATATTATGTATCGGATCTTCTTGAAAACTTCAGAAAAGATGAATAAATTAAATATCTTTGAAACTCTGGACACTGAATGATATTTGCTATACTGCAACAAAAACGGCGGCCAGCTAAATTAGAGTAAAAGATGATTTAATGTAAACCGATGATTCAACGTACATAACTCAGAACCGTTTCTTGATTTTGTACATTAGTTACGTAACGTAAATGTCTGCATTTTATAGGGTCAGTACAAAACCCTTCTGACACGAGCTACTTCTGTCTGCTTGACAGTTTGTTCTTCAATTTCCACTCAAATCCCAATTTAGTTATTTTTCCGTCTAAAAATACTTTTTTGTTTTTTATTTTCATATAGATATTGTCGCGTGTTATTGGTTCGCGGCCTATAATTTTAACGTTCCGGGAAAGTGAAAACGCAATGTCTTTTAATTTAAGTTAAGAGTTTATTTAATTCAAGAAAGTGCACAATAATCAGTTTAACACTTTCACTAATTTTAATTTTCACTATTAAAATAAAATCTAACACTTGTCCATAAATTTCTTATCGCAATTGTCTTCTAAATCACTTCACTATTACGAAACACACTTCCTACACACTTTCGCAGTTCTTATCGCGGTCGAATGAATGATTCTCCCATTCATTCAGCTCGCCTTTATATAGGGTCTCTAAGTATTCACCCATTTCTCGCATATTGGCGAACGTTCTACCGAGAGGTACCTGGTAGGTTCGAGCAAATTCATGAATGGAGTGACGTCGCTTGCAGATGTTGATTATGCTTGTTGAATTTACTCGCGGGTTCGAGTAAATTCATTTGTTGACGTTCTTAATGATGATGAAAATAATTGCGACAGTAGCTCGCAGAATTATTTGTACATGTAATTATTTGTACATGTAACACTGCCCCCATCTCAGTTCTTTTCGCCCCGAAAAGATGTGTCGCTATTTGTAGTCAATTCTCCCTGGGTGTAATATGGGGCAAGACGGTCCAGATGCACGATTTTCATTTTAGCTCTCGGCTTACGATGTTCCTGTATTCGGTATACGACGTCGTTGATTCGCTTTGTAACTCGGTATGGTCCCTCCCAATTATGTTGCAACTTTGGAGACCTACCCTTTCGCCGTTGCGGGTTATAAAGCCACACCAAGTCATCTTGCTGAAAGCCAGTAGAATTAGCCTTTAGATCATACCTGGTCTTCATGCGGTCAGTAGCCGATTCGAGGTGTTTTCGCACTGTCCGATGTATCTGGTTCAACCGTTGTCTTAGATCACTTGCGTACTCCGAAACCGTTTGGGGTTTCTCAGGGGGTGTTCCGAACTTTATATCGGCTGGCAAACGAAAAGTCTTTCCAAAAATGACTTTGGCTGGGGCTTGGCCCGTCGACGCATGTTCAGCGGCTCTATATGCCATTAAAAATAGTGGGATATGTCGGTCCCAGTCCCTTTGGTTCTCGTCAACCATCTTGGCAAGGTGTTTATTGAGCGTGCCGTTGAAACGTTCGACCATTCCATCGGATTGGGGATGCAGCGGTGTTGTCCTCGTTTTCCGTATTCCCAGCTGCTCGCACATTTCGCTAAAAACTAGTGACTCAAAGTTTCGGCCTTGGTCCGAATGTAGTTCACAAGGCACGCCGTACCTGCTGACCCAATTTAACACTAGCTGTTCGGCTACCGTAGTTGCTTCCTGGTTGGGAATGGGGTAGACCTCGGGCCACTTGCTGAAATAATCAGCTACAACCAGCGTGTATCGATTTCCCCATTCAGATTCAGGAAAGGGTCCAGCGATGTCAACAGCAATCCTTTCGAATGGCACGCCTACGTTATAGGTTTGCATTTGTCCTCTCAGTCGTCGTTTTGGGCCTTTGACGGAAGCGCAAATGGTGCATCTGCGACACCAGTCCTCTACATCTTCTCGAGCGTGGAGCCAGTAGAATCTTTCCCGCAATTTCGCTAAGGTTTTATTAACACCAAGATGGCCTCCCGAGGATCCTTCATGCATTTCCTTTACCACATCGTGGATTCGGCTTTTGGGTAGTATAGTTTGCATCCTATAGGAGCTGCCATCTGCCGTTTCCCATTTCCGCTTGAGTACACCACCCTCCACCTGAAGGGAGTTCCATTGTGCCCAATAGCTTTTCAGGGTTGTGCCATGCGTTGAAACGTCCTTCCACTCAGGTCGCCCAGTCGTCTCCTTCCATACGAGCAATGGTCCGATGTCTTCATCGGCTAGCTGGGCATTTCGAATCTCCTCCGATGACCAACCTTCATCGAATTCGGCCGTTATCAGTCGCAGATCAATGGGCGGTTCCTTTTCCTCAATCCGTCGGCAATGCTTGCAGTTAGCTGGACATGGGCGACGAGATAGGGCGTCAGCATTTCCATGAACTCCGCCCTTTCGATGAACAATTTCGTAGTCGTATGACTGCAATCTTTCGATCCATCTCGCAACTTGTCCCTCGGGGTTTTTGAAGTTAAGTAGCCATCTCAATGATGCATGGTCCGTTCGAAGAACAAATTTCTGGCCATATAGGTACTTGTGGAACTGCTTGGTGGCCTCTATTATAGCCAATAGCTCCTTCCTGGTCACACAGTAGTTCCTCTCACTTTTTGAAAGAACTCGACTGTAATACGAGAGGACTCTTTCTTCGCCATTGATCTGCTGGGAGAGTACAGCTCCAATACCGCCGTTGCTTGCATCGGTGTCAACCACAAACATTTTTCCGGGTTTCGGATACGCCAGTACGGGTGATTCACATAGCTTTTCCTTCAGGGTCTCAAAGGCTGTCTGGCATTGTTCATTCCAGACATACGGACGATTTTTCTCGGTTAGCTGATGAAGACACTTAGCTATTTTGGCAAAGTCTTTGACGAATCTTCGATAGTAGGTTGCCAGGCCCAGGAAACTTCGTAGTTGGCGCTTGTTGTTTGGTGTTGGCCAGCTTTTCGCGGCTTCAATTTTCTCAGGGTCTGTTTTGACCCCTTCAGCTGATACGACATGTCCCAGGTATTTTACTTCAGCTGCGAAAAGGGTACACTTGTCGGGAGTAAGTTTCAAATTTGCCAGTCGCAGTCGGGAGAAGACCTCTTCTAAGTTCCGCACATGCTCTTCGAACGTTTTCCCGATGACGATGATGTCATCTAGGTACACCAAGCAGGTTTTCCAGGTTAGACCACGTAGCACGTATTCCATCAAGCGTTCGAAAGTGGCTGGAGCATTGCAAAGCCCAAACGGCATCACCACAAATTGCCACAATCCGGTCCCAACTGAAAATGCGGTCTTCTCTCGGTCCTTCTTGTCAATTTCTACCTGCCAGTAGCCACTCTTGAGATCGAGTGTAGAAAACCATTTTGCGTCGGCTAAAGTGTCCATGATGTCATCGATGCGTGGGAGCGGGTAACTATCTTTCTTAGTCACGTCGTTAAGCTGCCTATAGTCGACACAAAAGCGAGTGCTACCATCCTTTTTCTTTACTAGAACTACAGGCGCGGCCCATGGACTTACAGAAGGTTCGATAATGCCTTGCTTTTCCATGTCCGAGATCAGCGCGCTCACTTCTCCTTGTTTGGCTATAGGGAGACGTCTTGGTGCTTGTCGAATCGGCTTGGCTCCCTGTGTGTCTATGACGTGAGTTACCAAGCTCGTTCGGCCTTGGTCATCCGGGCTTGTTGAGAAGATGTCACTGTACTTGGTGACCAGATCAGAGGCTCGTTTGAATAGCTGCACCGGCAATTTGACTTGCTTCAATATTGCAGACGTGGATTCCCGGGCTTTGTCTGTGTCTTGCCTCCTTTTCCAATGATGGTTGTGAGTAGCTTCCAAAGAGGTGATGGTGGAAACAGGCTGGCAGCTGCCGATGACTTCTCCCGCTTTGATGCTCGTGGTTGAGTCTGCGGTGTTAAGGACTCTAACCGGCACATATCCGTTCCTTAAAGATTTTACAAGGCTTCGTCCTACAATCAAACTGCGCAATGCGGGTGTCTTCGTTGGCTCTATCAGATAAGATCGGTGGTCTCCAGAATCACCATCAAGCTTGGCCCATACAATGCTTTCGGAAGAATTCGGTACATCAGTGTCAGTACATACCACTACATTCATCTTGGGGATTTGGACGCTGGGATCCTCCATCAGTACTTCGACATTTTGCCATTTCAAGACACGTTTTCCCAAGTCCAACGTGATTCCATGTGGTCGCAGAAAATCCATTCCGAGAATGCAGTCATCCATAATGTTCGCGACCAGAAAATTATGTCGGAACACAAGGTCTCCCAACTGTATCTGGAGGTTGACCTCTCCATGAACAGGTGCAGTTTCTCCCGTAGCTGTCCGTAGTGAGAAAATTCTGCCCTTGTGAAGTTGTTGCTGTCTAACTAGGTCTGGTCGGATAATCGATCGGGTTGCACCAGTGTCGATTGTTATGGTGCAGTGTTCTCCGTCAACTTGACCCGGAAGGCATAAGTCCGCTTCTCCACGATGTAGTCTTGACACGGTGATGGTGGTGCTGGGGACGTCGATCCTCCTAGCCAACCTCTGCCCCACGAAGTTGGCTCTTACATGTTTCCCGACCCCTCTGTTTGAAGGGCTTCCATTCTGGGCTCCTGACTCGGTCTGGATCTCCTCCTAGCTGCACACCCTGGACAATAGCTCGGTTTTCTTCGCTTCTTGCAGTCTCTTTGCAGGTGCCCCTTCTCTCCGCAATTCCAGCATCTAGGCGCACCATTTACATGCCGGTCTCGCTCAATTTCCACGCGCTCACACCTGCACTCGTCTGTCACTACCTCACGAACCCGGGCAGTGGTACGAGTCACATTTTTCGCTGCCTCAAAGTTCAGACTATAAGCCAATGCGTCCTTAACCGTTTGCTTTTGAGCTAAACGCACGGCTTGTTGCAATTCCGGGTCTTTTAGTGCGCTGATGAATGCCTCTGTCGCTGCATCATCTCGATGTTCTGGGTCGTAGGCTGGATAAGCCAAAAGTGCCAGTCGCTCAATATCTTGGGCTAGCTGCTGTAGGGTTTCACCAGACTTCTGCATTCGATGCCTTAGCTGTGACCGATAAATCTGCTTTAGATGATCGTCTCCATAACGCATGTCGAGCGCATTCATTATAGCATTCAGGTTTGAGTGCAATTCAACGGGGATCGTCTGCAACAGCTCGGCAGCTGGGCCTCTTAGAGCAAGAATCAATGCAGTTGCTCGTTCCTGTTCATTCCAGTGATTTATGCGAGCGGCTGCTTCGAACTGGGTTTTGTAAATAGTCCAGACCGTTTGCCCATCGAATATTGGTGCTTGCACATTTCTAGATGAGCTTTGCGCTGCTGTTGTAATTGGGGCTGGTGAGGCGGTTACTATTGCCTTCGCTGCTTCCAAATCCTTTTTCACTTTTTCCATCTCATGGTTGACCTGGCTGATCTCAAGGTTGATTCTCTCCTCGACCTGGTATACCTTCTCCTCGACGCATTTAATTTGGCTGTTGAGACTACTGAGCTCCGCTTTTATTTCGGTTGACTGTTTTTCCAGCTTCTGTGCGATGTCCACCTTGATTTCGAACGCTTGTTGGTCTAGCTTCGCTGATTGTTCATTTAGCTGCGCTGATTGTTCATTTAGCTTCGCAGCTAAACTGGATGTCTGTTCATTTAGCTGCGCTGATTGTTCGCTTAGCTTCGCTGATTGTTCATTTAACTTCGCTGTTAAATTGGATGACTGTTGTCGCTGCTCTTGCTGCATCAGCATCAACATCTGCATCAGCGCATTTTCTGGTTCCTTTGGTTTTGGTGTTCCGGCTTCACCACCTTCTGCGCCTTTTTCTGCATCTGAGAGCTCACCCAAATCCAGATTCACGCCTTCCGACTCGATCGCATCACGCAAGCGTGCAATCAGTATGGCCTTTGTACCTTGTGTAGCCAGATTTCGTTGTTCCAACTCCTCTTTGAGCTCCGATATGCTCAATTGATTAATTTTAAGATGTAAATTTCCTGGCATTTTTTATTGTTTCGGCTATTTTTTTAAGTTACTTTTCACAATTGTGCACTTTAAAATAGTTTAAACGTTTTCACTTCAAAATTTCAATCGCACTTCTCGACACCACTGTCGCGTGTTATTGGTTCGCGGCCTATAATTTTAACGTTCCGGGAAAGTGAAAACGCAATGTCTTTTAATTTAAGTTAAGAGTTTATTTAATTCAAGAAAGTGCACAATAATCAGTTTAACACTTTCACTAATTTTAACTTTCACTATTAAAATAAAATCTAACACTTGTCCATAAATTTCTTATCGCAATTGTCTTCTAAATCACTTCACTATTACGAAACACACTTCCTACACACTTTCGCAGTTCTTATCGCGGTCGAATGAATGATTCTCCCATTCATTCAGCTCGCCTTTATATAGGGTCTCTAAGTATTCACCCATTTCTCGCATATTGGCGAACGTTCTACCGAGAGGTACCTGGTAGGTTCGAGCAAATTCATGAATGGAGTGACGTCGCTTGCAGATGTTGATTATGCTTGTTGAATTTACTCGCGGGTTCGAGTAAATTCATTTGTTGACGTTCTTAATGATGATGAAAATAATTGCGACAGTAGCTCGCAGAATTATTTGTACATGTAACAATATTATCAGAACTTGCAATTTATCGTGAAACAGTTGAATGTTTCTTTTGTAAAATTTTTACGTTTAATTAATTTTCATTTTTGTTTTCGAATTCATTTCCTTTTAGATCTAATTAATTTCCATTTTCGTTCAATATAATTTTCTATTTTTAAATTAACCTTTACCTCTCAGCACATTTAATTACACGATACATATTACTTTAGTACATAGTAAGTTCAGATAAATTCAAGGCAATTGTGTTTCACTACTATTCGTATGCAAGCAATTGAAAGCCATTGCGTGCAAATTTGCCTCCTTGGCTGCATAGCCTGGCACTCGTTACCAACCTAACCTAGCCTGGCACTCGTTACCAACCTAATAATCTAGAGAGGTGTATTAGTGAAGTAATTGGTTGTGTGACTTTCTGGCTCAGTGTTTCTGTGGGCTGCTCTTTTGAATGTGACAGGGCAAACTCATTCCAAGAAGATAAAATTTTGGTGCATCGTGATCTTTACCGGGCGATCTTCATGTAGTGATGCATGTACGTAAGTGTATGCATTTTTGTATCGAGTTTTTGTCTGATGTAGATTTTTTGTGGTTGGGATGTGAAGGCTATCTACACCTTGAGTGTGGGATTCCTAAGCGCACTAGCCACTATGGACTACCCACTAAACACATCCCCTGTCAGCTGAGAACCTAACTTGAAACCGTTTGGCGCATTACTTCGGCCTAGGCCCCATTTTCCTTCGCCTAGCGGCATTTTCGGGATCCTGAAATCTCCTTTATTGCAGGAAGGAAGGGGGGACAGGGATTACTAAAAAAGAGATCCCCTGCCTTCGACGCTTCCTGACGCTCAAGGAAACTTTTTTATCCTTCAGGACGGCTCGTATATAATGTGTTGCGCGATTCCATTTGTCAAAGGAGCATATTTTGTCAATGGATGTAAGCATCATTCCGGTCTCCGGGGAGAGTGTTCCAACTTCATTGAAAAGGTCACCACGCAGCCTGTCCCATCTTTTACAGTCAAAAAGTATATGGCAGGCTCTGCTACGCAAAACACGTATTCAGAAGACCGCGACTTACTAATCTTATGCAAGAATGACCGAAAAAATCCATGCCCGCTGAAGGGTGGGACAAATAGAAGTCAATCTCGACATGGCTTCGATCGAGTCACTGCCTCAATTCAGAGATCAGGCGCGTAGTCTATCTTCCCTTTGTGTCACTCTTCCAGGACTCTTGCCAATCGCAGAAAGTGCAATGTCTACCTCACTGTTGCCCTCGCGTCTGATAGGAAATAAGGATGCACAGCAAAGGCCAATCACCCGCTAAACAGCTACAGAGAGCGGAATTTATCAAATCATGGAATGTTAGTCTGTTAGCGACAGGAGAACGGAAAAAGAAAGAAAACAGAAAATGGTTGGGATTCGGGGTTGGTTGAGGAGAGACGGAAAATTTGGATGAGGGCAGTCAGGTTTTGACCGTGAAGAAAAATCCAGTTCCATCGCGCACAATGTGTATTGCTTGGAGTTATCCCTCTGGAAAAAAGCAAAAAAAAAAACCGGGGGCGGTCACATAGGTGCATTTAGTTCTTCATGAATTTTTCTTTATCTATTAGATTTTTAAATTGTATTGACTGCCGACGACGTGTTCATATAAAATCACAAAAGACGGGCGCTAATAGCTGGCTCCCATCCTATCATACACGTCGCTGAAAACAAGCAACGAACTGAAGGTGAAACTGATAGTGGGAACTAAGACCGTGGTAGAACAGATGGCCGGATATCAAGCCCGACGCAAAAGAAATGATTAGTTCGATGATGGGTACCAGAATGCGTTGGACAAAATTAATCAGGCGTACAAAACCATACTTAGGTAGGAATATTCATTTTAATTACTTTGGCTTTACAATACGTCATAGAAAGTTACATATCAATACATGAGGTGAGTTATTATACAAGTCGAGTTGAAGCCTATGCGGATGACATGAGCATTTTGTCACGATCGTTAAAATCGCCAAAGAGCTTTTCCTGAAGCTCAACAGCGAAGCAACATTAGTAGGACTACAAATCAATGAAAATAAAATAAAACTCATGACGCAGTCGAGAAAAAATATCTCAAATACCCAAAATATCATACTTGGCGAGTACAGTATCGAAAATGTGTGAATTTGTTCATTTGTTCATATTTTATTAACGATCTTGAAGACCAACTGCATAGGCAGGAAAACAAAGTTTCAAATATACAAATCTGTAGTAAGATCTGTATCCGCAAACATATTGAATGCCTTCGAAAGACGGGTCCTGAGGCAAATAATCGGAACGTGGCTAGAAGGAGACCAATGGCGGATTCGATACAATCATGAGTTGTATGAAATATTTGACGAGCTCGAGATTTCAACGATTGTAAGACTAAGGAAGCCTCAGAGAGAGACTGGTAATTTGAATCAGCCTATGCAACACAATTCACTTATGGAAATGAGAAAGTCAATCAAAATGCGAAGAATTCTTCTTCTTCGTAGCACTACAGCCCCTCTCGGGCCTTCGCTTCCTGTAAATAGCGCCTTCAACTGTCTCGGTCCATTGACCCCGTCCTCCAATTTCGAAATCCGAGCAGCGAATTGTCTTCGTCGACCGAATCAGACCAGCGTTTCCTTGGTTTTCCTACTGTTCTCTGGCCTTCAGTTCTCCCAACGAATACCTTTTTGGGTATCCAGTGTTCGTCCATACGATTCATGTGTTCAGCCTATTGCAGCTTCCGCAGTCTGACAATCATTCAGACCTCCGGCTCGTCAAAAATTTCATAAGCTCATGATTGTATCGAATTCACCATTGGTCCCCGTCTAGCTTCGCTCCGATTATTTGCCTCAGGACCCGTCGCTTAAACCCGTTCAATATATTTGCGGATGCTTGGGTTAGGGTCCATGTTTCACACCCATAGCATAACACAGGTCTTATCACAGATTTGTATACTTGGTGCTTTGTTTTCCTGTCTATGCAGCTGATTTTCAAGATCGTCAAAACGAAGAATTCGTTTTTAGAACTATTTGAAACCGTTGAATCTCGCGTTTGAAAATATTTCGAAACAAAGTTGACTGTATTGCCTATCGATTTTTATTATTGTTATTAAGATGACACTATCATTCGCCATCAGAATGTATTGCCTTGCGCCCCAAATATTTTCTATCAACACATTTTCTAGTTATTCTATTAATAATTATATTCTGGTTGTTAATTTACTCATTTGTGTGGACCTTTCTCAGTGTGTGTACGCTTAGATCAAGTCTTACTTCACGCAGTGGTTAAATCCTTGTCGAAGTAAGGTTTTATATAATAAATTAAAATTCTAACCACTACGAATTGCTAGCCAGTTAAAAAATTTATAATGCTAAATAAGTCAAGCCCTTATATAAATGTCATTATAAAAATAATATTCATAGTAAAAATTAAAGGAAAATTGGTGTAAAGTAAAAATTTTCAAAATGAATTTACTTTCATTTTCATTAAATACAACAAATCTAACAGAATACCAATTTCAACGCCACTTAAAAATATGCATAATGTAGGTTTAGCTTTAAAAAATTCTTGCCCGTTAAGTAATAGAGAATGTTCAAAAATTCTTGCAGCCCAGCTTAATTCTTAAAAATATATTATAGTTGTTATGTTTCTACAAAAGAATAAATCCCCGTATCAAAGGCTAAAAATATTTTAAAATTCTGTGCGTGTATTTGAATGAGCTCTGGGGTGAAAATAATTACTAATAATCAAGTGGATGCAAGAATAACAATTATTTCGTAATCACAGATGTGTAATTGTCTGAAAGTAGTAAGTAGCTTATGACTGTTTGAAATGTTTGTCTTAATGTTACTTCCTTTCCTAATTATATCCACCGACGCATTTGCATAGTTGAGACATGAAAGTAAGCACCCCATGTTTTGGTGTTCATTACCACTAAATATTGAATTCCTCTCTCTGCAGCCATTTCATTAGGTATGCAAATAGAAACATTTTTAAATAAGATATTAAGTTGCGATGTAATTAATACTCGTTATAATTTGATCGAGTGTATGAGAATGTATCACTTCTTCTTTGGAATGACTAAGTTTGCCAAGTCGCCTTTTACCTTAAAGGAACCGATAACTGTAAATCACACTGAAAACATGTTGTAGCTATGAAATTGATCACTTGAAACACTAATGATTTCTTTCTTTTTCAGTAGATAGCCAGTTTGTTTAGGAGGCAACGACGACGGGAGGTAAGTATGCGGCCGAGGGGAAAGGGTAATAATCCGCGACTGATCAGTT
This sequence comes from Odontomyia ornata, assembly GCA_963969285.1. Classification (NCBI taxonomy): domain Eukaryota; kingdom Metazoa; phylum Arthropoda; class Insecta; order Diptera; family Stratiomyidae; genus Odontomyia; species Odontomyia ornata. The sequence continues at coordinate 17,409,708 of OZ017740.1, read as the reverse complement.
CGGTTACGCAGTGACTTATTTTGGGTTCGGTGTTTTTGCTAGCGTAAAATATTTTAATTAGAATTACTGTAGCTTACGTCTGGCAACGCGTCGGTATAGAGACGGAAACGCGTGAGTTCACAGTTACATCAAAATTTTTTCTTCGTTATAATTGGGCATTTGAATTGGTGTCTGCTCGCGGAAGACCTGCGAGCGAAACTCCTCTCCGAATTAGCTAGCCTGCCAGCAGCCACCTCGGGGTGGATTCTGGGCGCCCGAATTAGTTGACCTGTTGGGTATAGCTCATTTGTACATACCAAGGCTTCACGACTATAATTGATGAGAGGACGAACGAACGATAAGAAAAATCATTACAATGTATTTTGTGTTATCAAATTTTTTAAAGAACTCGAGACCAGTCCTGTTGCTTCTATGCTTGGTACAATGAAATATGCGGTGCTCAATTTCGTCGGGTATAGCAAAAAACTCACAGAGATCCATCTCTGATCTCTGTGAGTTTTTGACTTGACTTGACTTTCAAGAGTCTAGTTTTATTATAAGCCCTACGGAGGAGTAATCTATTGATAGTCTTGACTGCCTTGCCAGATATATTGCTGTTGTGGAAGCAAGGTTTGTGATTTGCCTCTTTCCAGATGCAGTAGGCAAGCTTAGTCGAGACCTCAGTAATCCTCTCCCTCCGGCTGTGTCTTATCTCTTCCAAGATACACTCAACTGCTTCATCCAGGTCAGTATTCGTGCCTAATAAGATGCCATTTAGTTCATCTACTTTAGCTAGTTCGTCCGCTTCTTCCATGACCTTGAGACCGTGATGATCGGGCACCCAGAAAAATCGAATGCTCCTTTTTGGGTTGCTTAACATTATCTTCCAGTCCTTATAAACTATCTTCTTCTTACGAGTATATTTGTTCATTTCAAAGTGAGAAATCGCCAACTTCGAATCTGTAAAAATATTTATATTATAGCTCAATAGTTCACTGTCGATTAGCGATGCCTGTAGTGCCTGGCGTTCAGCATCAATTATGGGTACTGAGTTTCTCAGAATAAAGGAACAAGCAGTCTAAGTGTTACGTTCATATACGCTACACCAGTGTCAAACAAATTCTTGGCTGCATCAGTGATGTTCAGATGGTTATGTTTCGTTATTGATTCCAAATTTTTTGGAGAACCTCTCATTACCAAGCTTTTGGTCTACTGTTTTATAGTTCGAGCAAATCAGAATTCTGACATCAAGCGTACACCTGAGATCAATTGGTTTTGGTCTGGTCTCATTTGGCCTTAATTTGAAGAAGTGTTGTTCATACTTGTTGTAAACAAACCTGTAGCTATATTGCTCATTATTTCCAATCATATTTCAGGATTGGAGTGAAGTATGATGTAGAGTTGTCAAAAATGCGTCCTTTTTTTGTCATGGATCCTACCGCTAGGTCAAATGTATAAACGTTTGGTTTGCTAGGGGGGAGATCAAGGCATTATAGATTTGATTTTGTCGATATTGTTAAACTCGTAGTCAGGTGCATACGCTGTTGCTGTTAAACTATACTCCAACCTAGGTCTTATGAGATATCTGTATATGCGCACCGCCAAGAAGGTTTAAAGTTGTTTGTTGGTCTGATGAGTTTGCGGATACGGCTGATGGAGTTATCTGCTTTGTTACAAAGGAATTCAGATTTTTCCTTGAAGGTACCTGACCGCTTATCGTTCGGCCGAGATATTTAATGTGGTTACTCCAACCAATGGGACTGCCATTTATGTTAAGATTATAATTCAGGAATCTGGCTTAAGTAAATGGAATGGCCTGTATTTTGTCAGAATTCCCTGGGAGCTTGAGCTCCAAGCATAATATCAGGAATTTATCCATATCATCTGAAGCGCTGCAATGGTTTCATGTTTTTTTTCACCTTCTTGTAGAATAAGGAAGTCATCGGCATTCTGAAAGATGGTCGTGTTGTTATCAGCTAGACTGTGTAGCTCGGATGTATAGCTGTTGTGCAGAAGGGGGCTGAAGATATCTCCCTGCGGTATGCCATTCGTGATTTTAATACTGGGCTTATTTAAGTGGAATTCAGTTACTGTATAGACAACGGATCAAGTTAATGTAATCTTTCGGGAAACTTTCTCGTAGGCGTTAAAGATGCCAATACTAATCGCAACTTTGTATTTAAGGTTCCGTTTGTTTGTTAGCTCGAGGAGCAGAGTGTTGAGGCAGCCTGTGGTGGATCTATTGCTTCTGTATGGAAAGTGGTACGCTAGGATAATGCACTTTTCTGCCATTACGTATAGTTTATGTTTGATAAGTCTGTTCTCGATCTTAAGCGAGACGCTGACCAGTGAGATGGGTCTGAAGCTATTGACGTTAGCCAGATTTTGGTATTGAGACGATTCTGATATGTCGCCACTGTTCAGGTACGTGACATTCCTCGAGTGTTTTATTAATTGCCTCTAGAACGTTTATCGGAAGATGTGCGCAAAAATCTTCATTACTCTGTAGTCAATCCTATCCATTCCTGGAGAGGATAATTTACTGATGTTTTTCACTATCTGATGTAGATGTTCTTCTTTAAAGATGCAATCGTTCCTCAGACCCTCGTTTTGTACCAGTACAACAGGATGTTTGTGTATAAAAAAACGCAAAGATAGGTCTTCATTGAAGACACTTCCATTACCTGGCTTGTTGGCACTCCTCACAGTGTTGATAAAATTCCAGCAGTTGCACGCATTTCCTTCTAAGCCAGCCTGTGTGAGACTTTGCTCAGATCCTTTCTTTTTTTCTGATATGCCTGAACGATTTCATTTTGTGCGATGGATACATAATTCAAATCATATACGGATGTCAGGAGAAAAGTAGAAAGTAGAAGGTTAAAAAGTCTTTTGCCTTCCCAATATGTTTCATTGTTTTTTTTTTTAAGTTAGATCAATTATTCTTCCATGAGTTTGATGGATTTTTTATCAATATGCTGCGGAAAAGGAATTAAGTTCATTTATTTCATACACAGAATTGATATCATGACAGAAACATTTTTTGTGACCGCAGAAACAATCAAATACCGGTTGATTTCAAAAACTAAGTCTAAATAATTTCCCTTATATGAAATTAATAATGATCATACAGCCTCTGACCCCACACTATGATATCGCCAAATATACAAATCTCTTAAAAATATCCAAATCAACCATTTGCTTGATAACAAATTACAAAAAATCTTTTTAAATATTCGAAGCATGTTATCAGCCTTGCCCTCAATTACAACTTGATTAACGTTGTTCACCGATAAGGAATTCATCAATATCAGAGCGAAAGTCGACACGTAATTCGTCTAATGCGTCAACTACAGTCTTAAGAATTCTTTACATGAATTCCCAGCCGCATCAATCGTGACCCGAGTGATCTCTGCTGGCATCTAATAAAAACATTCTCCACCGTCGCACCCCTACGTCTAATTGCTGTCTGAAGATGCCGCCTACAGAGCAGCCACGCAAATTCAATTTCTATTTAATGCCAATATTCTGACAACGCGCCAACTTTGCGCGATTCTCAGCAAACATTTGCCACCTTAGAACCAGCGGCACTAGAGCAAGTCGTGCTCAACAGAAATTAACGTTCAGCACCACTAAATTTCGTGATTGATAAGCTCCTTTGACTCATCTTTGCGATGAAATATTTTCGGGTACATAACAGACAAATGTTTCATTTCCTTCTCTCCAAGAAAACTTGAAACGCCGATGTTGTTCCGCATTGTGCAACCTTGGCAGATTTTGGTTGAGATATCATGAAATTCGCAACATATTTCATTTTATCTTGCACTTGTATCGCAATCAGATGATGACGAGTCAGTGGTGAGGTGAAAAATACACAAAAGGAAAAAGACATCTGAATCTTCTTTGCAAGTTGGTTTGTTAGGCTCAAGACAAAATGAGATTAGTGTTATGTAAACAATTCGAAGGGACAACGAACGATCGAGCAGAAACATGACGAACAACAAGACCTTCAGTCAACTTAAAAACCTAATGCTCAACACTTGATTAAATATTCAGTACTGACCATAAATTGTCATCCATCGTTGAAGCAAATCAAAGGATTTGGTCGTTGTTTAGAGCAATATTTTGGTTACTTCACATAATTGGACGACTGAAAGTGAAAGTACGCTTTGAATTTGACTCAATAACGAGAAAAAGATAGGTGAACTGAAGGAATTTGCAATAATAGTACCGATTAACTTTTCTTTTTTGGCGATATGACAGTTCTTCGATGACAACGGAATTCCAAATTGTCAAAAGGGAGATATGTCAGAAGGAAATCTTTGTTGCGATTTGAGGACATCTTGTGGCAATAGGTGGAGAAATGGATAGCGCTCGTTGGATAATTTTAAAAACTTGATTTTTCGATATTTTCTCAATATCCTTTCAGATTAAATTTTCATATTTGTATCGCTCTTATTGTTTACATTTAATATAATATACATATTCGGTTGGAGCACTGTTTTATCGAATGGTTACCACTGCCCCGATTGCGTCCAAGTTTTGTATTCCGGAGCACTTTTTAATTCTAAAACCGATAAGGTGAGGAAAAATCCGATTCAAAAACTTTTTCAATATATAATAAAATGATTTTTTTAGTATCGAACTGACAGATAAGAAGCGCTACATCATTTCTTAGGGTTTTGTAGATATATATTTAATATAGATTTTTTACGTGCATACATTTTTAACATGATAAGAAGGTACATAGAACTATAGTCAAACAGCAATTATCTCAATATTCAGTCGTAACCAATTTAATGTGATTGAAAGGTTGATAAAAATACTACACCAGTGCTTAATGGCTTATAAATTGAAAAATACAATTTAGAATTATTTGTAAAACAAAACAACAAGAAAGGAATTTACAGAATTTGAACTTGAAAAATACAATAAGATACTTCACTGTAAAGTTAATTAATATAATGAACTCAGTAAATGAAACCAGAAGCAAGTGTTAACTTATACTATAAAAAGTTTGAAAAATGGTATTTATATTAAAACAATGAGGAAAAGAGGAAGAAATAACTAAAATATAAGAAGTAAATTATTAACCACGTTCAAATGCGTAATATTTTAAATGAATTATCAAAAAAAAAGTGATTTGATAGGCGGGATATAACGATTAACATTCTCTAAAGGCACGATCCTATTAAATAATTTCCTTGCAACGGGGTCAGAATGAGAACTCCAAGAGGTTAGGTGCTTCATACTCTACTCGATCACGGAAAATAGAATTGGCCTAGTTTTGGTCTCATCATAAGGTATACTATACTGTTTCTGAAATGTTTTTTCTATGCCCTTCTTTATTTCGATCAACATTTTCTAAGGATTTTGCGTTAAAAATTTGAATTTCATCAGCAATAGTTGAGTAAACAGAACGCCAAACAGGAAAACAATACGTAATAGTTTGACGAATAAGAGTTTGGTACATTAACAGCTTAGTACTTTGTTACGGCATGGATATAAAAAGTGGAGGTAGACTGCCCTCAAAGGGTCAATTCCATGGCGTCTTCACTACTATTACCGACCGCATAATGGTGATATATAGAAAACTTTTTTTTTTTGTGACCCGGCTAGGTCGCCAATGGCGTGGATAAAGAAAAAAAGTTTAAAATAACACACTTATCAACTACTTTTTTCGTGCTAGTGTCAGACCTTCCTGGAAATTATATTATAATCTACTCCGCCCACATTCCGTTTATTAAAAATTTTCTTTTAATGCGCGATCTATCTTTATTCATTATAATATTTATATAAAGCAAAGAAGAAAAAAATCAGATACAATCTCAACTATCCCATTAATTTGACATAGGTTCTTTTTATATGCTTCGTATAGCATAATAAATGTTACAAGAAAAAAATTTATATTAAAAAGTTTCATGCATTAAAACAAGTGGCAGATGAGGTAATAGAATCGTTCCACTATGCATATGTCTATTCTATGAGTAAATCTTTTTTCCTTTGATTTTATTTACTTTATGCCACCAAAAAAAGGAAAAGACTTTTTTATCTGAGATTGATGTTGGGGTAGAAGAGTGTTCAATCACATTTGTTGCATTACTAGATAATGGTATTATGATGAAGGACAACAATTTGAAACCTCATGTCACCAAGGCTCTCATTGGACTCCATGTTAGTGACTGGCAAACACTCGATTCACTGTAGTAGGCCACTTAACTGAATTCTTCCGATCATATTTTTGTTACTTTTTGGCTCTCATTAGCAAAACAGGTAGCCCACACATTTGCTCGCAGGATATATGTAAGGATTTAATGCGCAATTGCTAAATCACAAAATGTAGCTTCCTATCGTTCGCTAACTTATTCTCATTGAATAGCTGGGAGTGGCCAAACGAGCTTAAATTGTATTTTGCGTCAGGGGCAAATCTAATTGCAACAGAAATCCAGACCACTACCATTCACCAATAAAAAAAAACTCCCGTAAACCGACGCCAATTCAACTCCTCCTTCGCCCATTCAAAATTACCATAAAAGGTGATCAAACTAAGATCGAATCTATCTCGACCACTATCCACTCGTAGTTTTTCTTTTCGGTACATGATGCGAAACCGTCCCACTGGGAAAAATAGTGAACTTTTCCAGAATAACCCCAGCAGACATTTCACTAAGTGTCGGTTATATTATGCGTATTCAACAACTTCAGCTTACAGATTTGCTTAAAAGAAGAGGTGCAGCAATCGAGCAACCCACCTAGGCAAACCCCTCGAGTAGGACCTTTACGAAAAAACACCATTTCCTAATAATAACAACGCAATGAATGTGGAACAATTTGATACGAAATTTATTAATATTATTATAACTAACCCGGAATAAACCCCACCATTATCACTGCTACCATTATCGAAAAAAGTTTTTCCGAAAAAAATAAAAAAATAACAAATAAAATTAATAATGGCAACACCATTGCGACACAATGGCTAAACTGTTGCAACCGGAATCTTTCATTACCGCCATGAAGAGGTTTGTCAAGAGAGGCGATAAAGGGATAGATAACGGACGAGACGACCGTTTGACGACGGCAACGGGTTAGTTGCGTGACGTTTTGAGATGTGTGTCGAGTGGGAGTGAACCGTTAGCGGTTGACCAAGCGGTCATATGTGTTCCATTGCAAGAAGGTGTGGAGTGGTGGTTGTTATTGTTGGTGAATTTTACTCTGGTTATTGTTAAGCAAAGTCCGAGCAAAAAGAAATTGCAGGCTCGGGTCTTTCGAACTGTGCGCGCAATCCATTCGAAATGGGGAAGATATAGATTGCGTTTTTTGGCTAAAGGACAATCGTTCTGGAATTTCGAAATTGGTTATGACTCGACATTTAACGGCTTTTCAACTCGAAATAAATGAAAGTACATTTTTTAAAAAGAAATGTCCGAGTATGAGTGCTTCGATGCGAATGCACTTTTCGATAATTGAATGAACTTCAACTTACATCACTTGAACAAATGGTACCTCGATTATGGAAAATTATTCCATTACTGTTATTGAATTGCAATAAAATTTCACTTATATCTCATGACTTAATGTGTTTGCTTTTTGTTGTTGTTGGTGGTATCGAATGTGCAAACACTTATCTGCGTAAGAAGATACACAAAGAAATTGAAAGTTTATTAGGACCTTATTTAGATCTCCATTGGGTGAAAGTAAGTGAACTTAAGACATTATCAAGAAAAAATAGCTTCCACTGTGTAATCGCTGTTGTGAATGTGTCTCAAAGAGGATTTTTCTCGAATAAAATTCAACACAATTGCGTCCAACGCGAGTGTGGTCTTTTACGGGAATTCGATCGGAGTTTGTTGTTTTCGTTGGTTTGTTTAACGAAATACTCAACTATTCTTTAAAGTACGCCGCGTAATCTAAAGAAAATTGGGAAAATTTTTCGATTCACATTTGAAAAAAGCTTCGGCAAGGGCAAAAGTGCAGACCAGTTGAAATAAAGCAGTGAATTTATTCAGTCGAAGTTTGGTAATTGATTGCAGTGAAGTGATTTTGAACAAGAGACGGCTTGCAAATATAAGTACTTAGAACTGAAATTCATGAAAGTTGACATTTGAAACTTATCAGCAGGACATAGTTAAAAGCACAACTTTTTTGTGCATTAACAATAATTTCATATGAAATATTTTTCAAGTGTCGTAAACGTTTAGAGTGAGATTGTTCGCTATTTCATAATTTATTGCAATTTCGATAATTTTTAATTCACGCAATGATGCGAAATCGAAATATTTAGCCTTTAAAGGAATTTATAAAATATCAATAAAAAAATTACACAATCACACGGTTCTGTTGCGAATTAAATGGCAAAAAAGGAGCATCAAACTATTACAACGCGAACGAAATTACTCGATTGGAAAAACATAAGAAAAAGTGCACGATGATCAGAAGGAGCTGCAATTGAGAAACAGTGATGTGTTACACTATGAGCATTCTGAAATGAGGGCTAAATCAGGAAATTATCCAAACCAGAAGACCCTCTGGGAAAAGCAAAAATGCCTGCATTTATAATTAGCATTCAAGAGCTATTACCTGACATTAACTAATTCTTAATAATTCTTAACGGTAGAAGAGTACTATCAGCCTCAACTAGTATGTGCATCAATAATATCTCTTCCTAAGAGGAATCATCAAATTCATTGGAAAAATTTAATAATTGGTCAAAATGACAGAAAAGTGAGTGGTCGAGATGACAAGGAATATACAAATTGTGGTTCGTGCCTCACATTTAGCCAAGTTTCATATAAAAACAATGTCAAGCAATCATCAATAATCATCAATAATATTTTGGAGAGCAATACGCTTATTGTGAGTTTGCAAGGAATTAGTATTCATTGCAATAATTTTTAAATTATTTATTGCTCGCAATGCTAATACAGAAATTAAGTAACGCTTCAGTTTATTCTTTCAGAGACAGCTTCGAAGTTGGAGGACGCGGTCAATGGATTGAGACAGTTGGAGGCGCTCTTTGCAGGACAAGAAGGCCCAAGAGGGGCTTTAGTGTTAAGAAGAAGAGGTCTCGTGTGAATGTGTTGAATCTTAAATTCATTAGTAGTGAGATAGATCTTCTAGATAGGGCTCGTTTCGTAATTAATAATACGGCTCAAGATACAGAAGGAAGTATAGTTATATGTGATGTTCTACAGAAGCTTCTTCTAATTGGAACCCATTTTGAATTGGTCTATCTAAAAAACTCTAAAAGAGGGACCCAGATACTTTCTGAAATCGTTGAAGCAAAAGTTTTTGATTTCAAATTAAGCCTGAATAGTGAACCGATTATTTGTTCCATGGAATATTGACCCCCCGACCTGATATCGAGTGGAAATTTTGTTGACTATTTTGTCAGTCATTAAGACTTGTGTCTCATATTTGGCAAAATAAAGAACAAGAAATTATGTGGTAGTGACACTATTTCCAATATAGTATGCTGTCACTACGATGGCATTTGCCTGAGTTTTCTATTAGCTATTATTGCATATTGTTCAACAACATGTTGAACAATTCAAATTTTCCAAATCATTGAAAAATGGGCAAGGTATTTGTGATTTTGAAGCAAGAAACAGATCTTTCCTGCCCAAAAAGCTGTCGCTTAATCAGCTTGCCGCCTAACATCAACAAAGTGTTTTAAGTGATACAGAAACAAGCATTGATTGTCCAGTTTAGATTCCACGCTAGGCATTCAACTATACATGTGATAGGGAAAGTGACTTCAGACATTTGTTAGAAAAGGCTTTGATTTTAACGTGTCGCCAACGCGATCATTAGTGGCGTTTTCTGATTACCTGATAAATTATATGGTGGAACACAAGGCTTCAATCGTTCAAAGGAATCTTCAGAAAATGTTCAGTAATGTGCAGGCCTATACATGCAAATAGCCAATGAAAGTGAATGCACAAGAATGCAAAATAATTTTGTTTCAGACAACGCTGTGGTTTGCCAGTCAAGAATTTAAATGTCATAGGGAAGATTTCCTTATTATGGCTGGTGAAGGTAGATCAGAACGGGTTCCAAATAAATCGTGTGTGTGATACCTTGGTGTTCATCTCGACTAGTATCTATACAATAACCGACATGCCAAAATCATGCTCAGTGAAGCGCGTAAAGTGCTTATGTCCTTTCAACGACTCTTTCATTCCAGATATATTAATAAAAAGGTTAAAGTTATCTATTAAGAGACTTAGAGTGGATCGATCCCTTAGTTTTTTAATATTTAAGGATAAATTTAGCTTTCTCCATTATAATAATCTGCCTAAAGGTAAATGATTTCATTTATTAGTAAACCAGTTTAGTTTAAGTGAGCGTTAAAAAATTTAGAATATTTTCATATTATTTGGTCAATAATTTGGATATAATGTTAAGATGTTGCTTCGCCAATAATGTAATTTCGTAAGCACAAACGCATTTAGTACATGTTTCTTTGTATAGAGTTAATTTGCATGTAATATAATGGTGGTTTGTAAAGTGTAATCTAATAAACCTGAATAGTAACAGGAATATGCATCGCAATGAAATTTTCAGGAGGAATTTGAATATTTATTCAAATTGAAATCTTAATCAATATTTTAACTAGTCGAACTGGTACTCAATTGTTTGAACAATCTTAACCTGCTTCATTTATTTGCGTACGTACAAGTAAAGTCAAAGAATAATTTTCAATTTTTAAAGATGTTCCGACTACATATTGAAATACGGAATATCCGTTTCCTTCTTGCACTATAATTAAATCCGTAAGATGTCGCTAGCGTCGACAACCACTTTACTTGCACAATTCAAAACAACTTTTAGCTGGCAATGCCATTCAAACACAACAATCCATTGACAATTGACGATTTGCTTGCCTGACGACGGAGCAGTGTTAACAACAAACGGTCGATTTCTATTGTTTTTCGTTTTCGCGACAATACCCGTTCCCAGCGGCTACGAATTTCATGTGAATTTGTTCGTTGCGCGATTCTTTCATATACTAACGAAACAGGCACCAAATGTTAATTGTCAGGAACAACTCTCGAAGAAACAGAATTGACATCCTGTGAATATATTACAAGAAGTTTCGCGAGATCTTTCCATCGTTTGGAAGTGTTCAATGAAAAAATGATGAATTAAACTTCTAACGAATTGAAACGTAGCGATTTTCAGTTGATTCATACGAACGTTCCGGATCATATTTACCTAGATTTGATTCAATTGCATTTGGCTGGTAGTGCGCGCACGAAGCTTGCATCGAATCGCAGTGGTTCCGTGGTTTTTGCTCGCTCCCCCCGAAATTTGAGAGTTGGATTCAAGTTGAATTGAGTTTGATTGGTTTCGTTGATTTGCTTTTGTTTTCTTCCCTTTTAATCCAAACATTATTTTGACTGGACATTCAAGTTTTCCGACCGATAATAGACGTGGTCGAAGTGGTTTGAGTGAACGAACTAAAGAATAGAACGCAGGAAACTCAGACGCGGACCTCAAGTGGGACGAGTGGAGGAAAATTCACGGAGAAGAGAAAAAAAGAATAAAACGATCAACAAACGTCTGTTAAGTTGCGGTTGCAAATTATTTGAATTCGCGCAACACAAGACTCAGTCTGGAGAGGAGACAGTTCAAGGTAAGTGGCATTTGAGATTAGCAGCGAGTGGTGCCGCACAGATTGAGCTTAGCCACCAGGCGGGTAGCTAGGGTGTGCTCTAGATGCTGTTAGGGCAATGACATGGTTTCCAGTTTTCTTCTGCTTCCAATATTCATTCACGCTTCCGAGCAATGTCAGCTGTTTGTTGCTGGGTGTTGAATCTTACGACAGGTCAAGAAGGCGACGACTGTCAAGCGCCGGATGCTGGCGTGTCCCAAAATCAGAGCCACCCGAGATGCTTGGCCAAGTCACATGAGAAGGGGATGATAGGCCTTTGATTAAGCACAATAAATATAATGGCATGACAAACGAGCGAGCGCGCTTGTTTGAGGTGTTTTTCATCAAGCGAAACTAGTCTTATCTTTTGTTAGCGGTAGCTCAAGGGGGCCGAGATAGCGCGCTTGTTGCTTGTAGTAAAGGACAAGGTCGCTGTGGGGGCTATCGCTAATGATACGAGCGAAATGCGGGCAAGCATCTGCATTAAAACAGCTTTTGCTCGTGGCTACTGGTTCCTTGTACTCGTACATAGCGAGCAGTGGATTTGTTAGATGCAAAATTGATCATTAGAAATTTTATTTTGTTTTGAAGCAAATTCTTCTATTCTTTTTCGCTTTATCGATATCACTCTTGTCTAGCGTAAGATTACATTTTAGTGGCGCGATTTTTCTAGCTGCAATCAATTAGGCTCAATTTTATGATTGGGAAATTCAAAGGTCAAATTTCGATAATTCTCATAGTTTAATTAATTTAACGATAAGGTTGAAAAATTTTTCAGTAAAATTTTGTCATGTCATCATTTTGCCGTTGTCAGGCTCGTAGAATGCCCATTCCGAATACTCGTCAAGGCGCTAAAAATGGACTGTATTATTTGATCTCTATTCAAGCGATGGGAATTGGGCTCAGATTGGTTGATGAGTTTTTTTTTGTATTTGGGAGGTGAATGCCATTTACGCATTCTCCCATGCTCGTGAACGACTGGACTACTAACTAAACATCTCCCCAGTCAAACTGAGAGCCTAGCCTGTTGTGACTCTGCCGGAGGTCCGTTCCCCCCTCTCCCTTTCATATAAGCCGGTTCCAGCGATTACCACCTGATTCTGCCCGTGAGGTGCTTCCACAGTTGCCCGTGCTTCACCCTCAGTCCGGAGAGTTTTGTGGCTTACTCTTCACTTGAGAAATCATCCTTTCCAGCCATTTATCTAAACTGATCGTCTCTGCTAGGACGACATCGACCTCGGGAACTGACCGGGACAAGGCATCTGGTACAAAATGTTCTTTTCCCTTCCTATGAAGGACGTCGAAGTCTAACTGCTGGAGTCAAACGACCCATCTTGCCAACCGTCCGTTTGGATCCTTTAGGTGATTTAACCAGATCAACGAATGATGATCCGTGATCACACTAAATTGGGCTCCTAAATATGCGCGCAGTTTTTCTACTGTCCACAGCACCGCTGAACATTCCTTTTCCGTAGCTGAGTACTTCTCAGTTTGTCAAGCTACAACTGAGGTAATAGACTACCTTCTCCCCCTCTGCATCTTCTTGACTCAACACTGCCCACAATCTTGGGTTTGAAGCATCGGTTTGCATTTTGAAGGGCTTGGTGAAATCAGGGCGTGTAAGGATAGGTGCTGCGGCTAGCTTCGTTTGTATCGCATTCTCGATTTTTCTTCAGCAAAACAATCAGTGGAGCGGTTAGCGTGTCGTGATCCAGTATAAGCCGACGGTACCACGATACCATGCCCAAAGTTGCCGTACTTTCTTCACATTCGTAGGTTGCAGGATGTACAGTAAACAATCCACCTTATTGGGATCTACATATTGCCCCCTGTCATCCACCACATACCCTAGATATTTAAGTTGCGAGCGACAAAATTCATATTTTTAGCGAAATACTCGAAGTCCCGCCTCTCGCAAAACATCCAAATGGTTCCTGAACTCTGGGGTGATTATGGTCACATCATCTAGGTAGATAAATACGTAAGGCTCCAAGTCTGGTCCCAGTATTTGGTCTACTAATCGTTGCCATTAAGCAGGGGCATTATAAAGACCAATCGGCAAGCGTTTGAACTGGAATAGACTCCTACTTGAAATAGTGGAAGCCGTGAAAGTTTTTGATTTCTCTGCCATCGGAACCTGCCAAAACGCAGAGTTGAGTTGGAAAAATATTTGGCGTTTCAGAGCTTATCTGAGTTTTCTATAGTCTACACAGAAACGGTATTTCCCATCTTATTTCTTAACTAACTGGATCGGGGACAACCAAGCACTAGAGGAAGGTTCTACGACACCTAATTCAAGTATTTCGTCCACCTCAACATTGATGTGTCACTGGACGGCACGCGAAACGGGATAGTTGGAGAGTTGGCTCTAATCTCGTGTTCTACCACGCTTGTGCAACCAAGGCCTTCCCTCATCAGCTCGAACTCCTCCTCTATCAAACTTTGAAGTTCCTCCTCGTTTGGTTTCGTCAGTCAAGAAATCCAGGGTAGCTGTGACGGCAAACTTCCACGACTCACTCTTTAGATTCAGCACAATTCCATCCAACCGTAAAAAATCTACCCTCCGTATTAGGGACTGGTTCACTGCGGACACTACCAGCATCGGCATCCACTTTATATGGCCTTTAACTGTGAGGTGTACCCAAGCTTCGCCTTCTATTTTTGGCCTGGCGTTATTTGCCATCTTTATCGAAACTTGTTCTGCTGAATTCACTTCCAAACCTCGAGCCTTTAAACTTTCCCAGATTTCCCAATTTAGTGACATCCGGCAAGTCCGCACCACTTGCTCTGCTACGAGAGTGGAAGACTCTGGTAATACAAATCTTGCTGGCGTTCCTGGAGACCGTTCATCTTCTTCGTGATCTTTTGTCATCCTTTCTTTCCCTTACCTCTCCAGATTTAGCTCCGCCATCAGAAGTTGCTGGTATACCAGGCTTAGCCTATCTACTAACTCCAGCAGGGATTATATCGGCAGCACTCTCTAACTCTATTTCTTCTCCATCTTCACACTCCGCTTTCAGTGGAAGTTCTCCCATAACCATCATAAGCTCACCTCTAAGTTTGCTTGACTCCTATTCCTGAGAAACTTCCTCCGCCTGAATGTTTGTTATTCGTCTGAGTCCAAACTCAAATTTTGTCTTGATTTTGTAGAATTCACTGCCATCTATATCGCCTTCGTACTTCTCCATCAGTGAGCGAATTTCCAATATCCATCAGTGAGCGAATTTCCAATATTTTGCTCCGAACGGCCTTAAGATCTTCGCTGAGAGTGTATGGATAGTGTTTGGTTTCCACCGTACTTGTATCCATCGCTAGTTCTGCCCGTAAGTTCCTCCTCATTTCGGTGACTGCTCCTGGTTATTGGTCTCTTATGCAGAGTTCAAACGTTAATTCGTTCTTGGATAATCTGTCAACTAAAAATTTTTTTATGTATTCTTTCCCTTCATATAAATTGACTTAAACCTATTAAATCAAAAGACAAAATTCACTGTTTTAAATGAAATCTTTTCTTAATACAATTTAACTTATAGTTTCACCTCCAGTTCCCAATAGGCACTGGCAATTATTATTTTTCAAACTCCTTCACTTATCTCGGTTGTTTTCCCTGTTTTACGGATTTGTTTTCCTCTCTTCTAGGCCTGAGGTAATTGATTGGTGTGCACAATCAAAATCGTTTGTCTTTAAATCTTCAAAGGAGCCATTTCCTGAAATAAAGAGATAACGACTACGCAATTAAACCAGTTCTTGGAAGGATTTCACACCCTTGTAATTTGACCACTTGCACTTGCACTTATTCACTAAGTCGCTAGTGAAAATATGTCTCTCCCACAATAAAGATACTATCACTTTATTTTCTTTATAGCACTGAATTTGCACTTCAAGGGTGTACTTTACTTGACTTGACTCGCGATTGCTTTGCCCCAAATCGGGCGCCAAAATGTTACGTTCCTCCAATCGATTCCGGTTGTGGGCCTTGGGGTCCCGGCTAACCCGTGGAGACAGGGAAGGAAACCGCCACTCGCCAACCCTTAAACTGCCCCCAGGAGCCAATTGGTGAGCTTGAGGCTCCCCGGAATGGTTGGTACACTCTTAAACGATACGTACTTGTGCTGCATCCATGACCACTTCGGTTTTCTCCAGTGCTAGACTGAACCCACGTACAGTCATTCAGTCCCACTCGACGCATTAGCATACCTAGCCTAAGTTGCCCTTGTTCAACGGTGCGTCCAGCAACCAGAGCGGCAACATCATCCGCATAGCCGATCAAACGCGACTCATCTGGCATCGCCAATTTCAGTAGTCCGTTGTAAGACACGTTCCACAAGTCTGGACCAAGGATAGATCCATGGGCAACACCCGATGTAACTTCCATCCTTCGTTGGTCCAGTGTCGTGTCGTAAAGCAGGTTTCGGTCCTTCAGGTAGTCCCTCAAAAGCCGCATTAGCATATCCAGAATATCCCCCCCTTCTAGCGGAGTTGAAGGCGTTCCGTCGCTTGGTGTGGCTATTTGCCTCTGCCTTTTAAACCGTGTTTACCACTTCTGCAGTCGCATCAATGGTGGAGGGCCCTGCTTTGAAGCCGTACTACCGAAGAGGCGTCAGTGACTCATCCCTTAATGAGTTTCTCTACCACTTTCCCAGTAATGTTTAGCATGCATAACGGGCGGTATGTAGACGGCGATCCGAGATTTCCCTTCCCCTTGCTGATCAGTACGAGCCTCGCCACCTTCCATCGTACCAGGGAAACCCCGTACCTTAGGCAAGCGTTAAATGTGCTGAGCCGCAAGTCGGAACAATGGTGATAGACAACTTGCAACACCTTAGTTAGAACACCATCTGGACCTCGAGCCTTCCTCGTTTTCACTGAAAGGACTGCCTCTTCCAGTTCCGGTTATGTGAAGAGTGGACACTCAACTATTTTACCATGGACATCGTCCATTTTTCCCGCATCATGTATGCAAGGTTTCCGTACGGCACCAAACTTCCGCATAACCAGCTTGTAGCTAAGGCCCCACGGATCCTTGTTCACATTGTCCTCTAGATCTTGCCAGCAGCGATCCTTGCTGTTGTTCATCAGTTTGCGAAGACATTTCCTGGCCGACTTATATGCTGCTGCCCGGTTGCATGCCTCGTCACGGTTCCCGGCCCGTTGAGCCTCACGCCGAAGCTTGTGACACCCTTCACTTTTCATCGATTTCAGTCGACCACCAGTACACTGGGGGCTAGCCGTGCCGAGGTTTTCGACAGGGCATAGAAGCGTTGCAAGCAGCCGTGATTATGGTCATAGTTGAGTTCACCACATCTTGAGCTGCCAGTTCTTCCGTCTCCTGCGAATTTCGCTGCAGCGGGGCATTTGCTGTGAGCACCTCGACTAACCCTTCGACGTCCATCCTTCCGATGGTCCATCCAATTCTAGAAAGTTGAAAGCACGGATGCCGGAAGACAATATCATTGATCTCAAGCAGAATGCACTGATGATCACTGGCTGAGTATTCCTCTAATACTCTCCAATTGTGTATCCTCCGCACTAACGACTCCGAGGTGAATGTCACGTCAAGGATGGTTCCTTCACAGCCAGTACGGCGGTGTTTAGAACGACGAGCGCCGTCCTGACCGCTATATCTAGGATTTGTTTTCCCAGCGGATCTGTTTACTTAAGCGTTGAAGTCTCCCCCAACGAGCACGTTGTCGTCTGCGATCGAGACAGCGCCTTCCAAAGCATTAAACTTGGTTTGGGAAGATGATATCGGTTCATTTGGCGTTAGGTACACACTAAAGGTGGTCCCTGAGCACTGAACCCACTCGAAATCATTCCCCCCCGTCCATGGCTCTCCGCATGGAAAACACTACTCCGAACCCAGATGGTGGCAGTACCAGTTTCATCAGGATACCATGATGCCGAAATTTTATCATGGTGTTGTTCGCTCAGCAGCATAAAGTTGGCTTTCATGTTCCTCGCAAACTGCTCAAGCAGATTTTGTGCGGTTGAACTGCGGTGTAGGTTTAGCTGCAGGATGCGGGTGATCGCAGTTCTGATTTTGCCGTGGCTAGGGCTTCCTGGAAAACCTTAGACGTGTCCAAAATCCGGTCTTGGATCAGCATCCTTGTAAAGAATACAGTGTGCCTCCTTTGTACACTCTTTTGTTTTATGTCTCATTTCACCGCATTTGTAACATAGGGAACGCTTATCGGGTCCTTTGCATACTTGTGCGGTGTGACCATAGCCAAGGCATTTGAAACATTGACGAGGCGCTGCTCTTCAGGTGTAGCCTCGCTTTGATCCTGCCCATGCTAGGGAACTCCCTTTTGATGGCCTCTTCCATCTTGGCCAGATCCGTGACGCAGTCAATATCTCTTATTTCGATCGTTGCCATCGGGGCGAATGAGGCTAAAGTAGCGCTTTTGCCGGGGACTCTTTACTGCGTCGTAGAATGCTTCCCTATTGTGGGCCTCTACTCCGAATTCGACCAGTATGTGGCCCGACCGTGTTGGTCGTACCACTTTAATGGTAGTGTTGGTATCTCGCGGAGGGGCTGCGAAGGATCAGCCTTCTAGGGATTTTACGAGCAGTGCCTGCTGCCGGGATCTTCGTCGGGGCTTCTGTTTCTCCTGTTTCGCATCAGGTCTTTTTTTTTTGTTGGGCGTCCATGCGAACTTTATTTTCTGGCACTTTTTGAAGGAGTTTCTTTGTGGCTTTCTTCGCTTGGCAGCACTATCTGGAATCCCTGATCTGGCGTTCCGTGCCATTAAAGTGCCTCTTCCTTCCTTCTTTTATCCCGACCTCTTTAGGTTCTCCTTCGATTGGGCTAGACGGCATTCTTTTATTGATGTTTATTGATAGAGCTATCTGCGCATGTCCTTTAGACTTAGCCCTCAGCGCTTGTTGATTTTTGGCGAGCCGCATGCAGATTGTATTCTTTTTAGAATATCTCCCGCTTTTGGATTAGCCTTTTTTCTTCATGTCGCTGGGCGACAATTGTACTTTGCGACCACCTTTCTTGGGACAGGTTATCGGCTTCCGTTTCCGAGTACATTTCTTCTGCATCATTTCCGACGGTGGCGATGAAATCACACGATAACGATTTATTTGTCTGGTCACTCCTGTCTTTTCCTGCCGTAATCTTTTTGTGGACTTCAAGATGATTCGTTATTATTTCGGGATTTACGGCCTTTGCTTCGGTCACTTCAGTAGCGATCGTAGAAGTGGCAGGCTCCTGCGGGGCCACGCAAGGCCCGTGGCGCAAAAATTTTATCTTTTTTCCTAATTCTTTGATCTGACAATCATCTATTTCTCACATTCCTTTTGGTACAACCGTTGCTTTCTTACTCAGGCCCATAAGGAAATCAATTAACGTACCTGACGTCACTTCGCGTACCGGAAACAGCTGCTCAATAGCTCTAAATTTTCGAAAACATCTGCCCAGAAGTAGGACGAAAGTAGGCTTTTGAGATTGTCAAGTATGACATTTCTCCGATGAAATTTAGCCGAAATGATACAAACGAGGAGGAAATAATATATTTCCGCGCGAATGTTTCAACACCTCAAATCTAAAATAAATCGTTGACATAGTACCGATAAAATTTCAAACGTACTATCATATGTTCTGTCAAAAATCTAGAAAATTTGTTTGATTTGAAAAGCACTTAATGGCGCTGATGAGGCTACTCGAAGAGGTTAGTTCGCGGTGTGACGTAGTGTTTCCATTTTCGAGCCTGAGGAAGAAGGCAACGGTACAACCCTTCACCGCCGTTCAATCTTGTTCGAATTTCGTATGAACTATCTTCTGCGTGTTTTCGCGTCGATTTTCGGGGCTAATAAATTACTAAGGATTAAAACAAGCCGATTTGCACACAGAGTCTGCGCCCGTGACGCGTAGGGCCGATGTCAGGAAAGTGCCGTCACCCCGCTCGATGTTCTTTATATTTTCCTCCACCGCTTGAATATCTGGCGCTTCCTGCAGAGTTTTCCGCTTTTCCTTTATAGGACGCTCTGGCGTTCGCATCATTTTTTTTTGCTGCGCCCGAACGCCGCAGGAATATCAGTCTGGACAAGATTGTCTGTTAATCTCCGTTTTTCGTCCGTCTTCACTGTCATTGAATTCATCCTCGTTTTTGTCATCGTTACTACAGCTCCCGATGTGCTGTTAACATCTTGGCTGCAGCCGCTAGTTGCGTCGTCGTTGTTTTTTTTTTTTTTTTTTTTTTTTAAATACCTTCATTCCCTACCACTCTCTCCATCACTCTTTCTTCGTCGCACAATGCTCGTGCGATCTGCATTCACATTACGTCGCTTGGTCCTTTGTGCCACCCAGACAATGTTTAACACATCGGTATAAGGGCGCACACAATATAATGTGAAGTAGTCCTTTTCGGGAACATCTAGTCCAAAAAATCATGATCAGCTCTCAGAGATAAAAAAAATTCAATATAATACGACGCATTCAAAAAACTCTGAGTAACTGTCACTTCAGTATCTCGCCGATAGGGTCAAAAAGAACGCCCTTAGATACTGGGCTCATAAAAGCAGAATTACAGGTCCACGCTTCAATCAGTGGTCATTAAATGCTCCCTTAGTCTTTTCTTGAATACCATAAGTGAGTTTGCTTCCTTAACAATCTCAGGAAGATTGTTATATATACACAGAGCATCATTCGTTGCATCGTTCTTTAGACGATCCGTTCTGGCAAAAGGTATTACGGATTGATCTGCATTCCTCGCATTATATGGGTTGATCTGTGATACCTTAATTAATGGCGCTCGTTCCGATCCATTAGTTTTTGAATTTCTGTTAATGATTTTGCCAATTGGTAAACCAAACTAGTTTGAGTAAGCATTGGCAGCTTCAGAATGTTTTTATACGCTTTGGTCAGCAGTCTGGATATACTGTTTAAATGTTGCTTTGCTGATTGACTCCAAATAAGTACTCCATAATGCAATTTCGCCAGGAAAAATGCATTTAAAACAAGTTTCTGGATGTGAATTGGAAAATCCTCATATCTTCTTAACATTCCTATTATTGGGGCTAATTGCCTCCTTAAGCTATTTATGTGTGGTAACCAGGTCATACGATGGTCTATGATCAGACCAAGATATTTCATTTCTAGCACTCTTTGCAATTTTTCGCCATTAATATTTAGTTCGACATCTATGTCTCCTTTGTTCTTTTGCTGAAAAACAATATATTTTGTCTTTGAAGTGTTCAATACTAGTTTGTTTCCAATTAACCACTGATGGAATTTTTCTAGATCGTCGTTGATAGTGTTCTCAATGGCAGTTTTGTCTCGTCCTGAATAAAGTAGAACTGTGTCATCAGCATATAATGTGTGATATCCCATCAGCCCACATGTATTTAGATTATTTGTGTATAGCAGGAACAAAGTTGGGGCAAGTTTTGAGCCTTGGGGAACTCCTGTTTTCGTAGGTGCATGATCGCTCAGGACATTGTTGATTAAATTTCTCTGCGATCTTCCCTCCAAGTAACTCTTAAACGACTGCTTAGGACTACCCTGAATACCGTACGATTCAAGTTTACGAAGCAAGAGGTCATGATCAACTGTATCAAATGCTTTTTTCAAATCCACAAAAACTGCGATGACATAATTACCTCTGTCAAGTCCTAGATTGATGAAACGTGTGACAGAATGTAGGGCATCCAAAGTACTCTTGTTCTTTTGAAAACCAAACTGATGTTGGCTTATGATAGAGTTTTCAACTAAGAATGATGTTAATCGATTGTTTAGTATTTTTTCAAATATCTTACTAAATCCCGTCAGCAGTGCAATCGGGCGATAGTTATTCGGGTCGAGATGATCACCACCCTTAAATATAGGAACTATTTTTGCAAGTTTTTCTTCTTCCGGAAAAGTCCCATTCCTAATATGCACGTTTATAAAATGTGCCATAATCTGGGCTATGTCCTCCTTTAATCAATCTCATTCATCGTGATGCTATCGATGCCTGGCGCCGTATTCTTTTTCAATTCATTGATTACATTTAAGACTTCCCTTTTATTTGTTTAATGAATGTGAAGGATGGAATTTATTGAGATATTTGTAGTATTTAAATTGCTTGCTGAACTGGCAACGATTTCTTTAGTGGTTCTTCCACCAATTGTTGAAAAAAAGTTATTTAATGAGTTCGCCGCGTCACGTGGACACGATGTATTAGAGGGCCCATCAGGTTGTTATTTTTACTGACTTTTTGGATTTTTTTATCTTTTTTTTGGGTTTTTAGTTGAAATTGCTCCAGTTTGGTTGGGTCCCCCCTCGATGTCGCTATCTCCGTTCGTATGTGTAGCCGCCTTTTTGGTCCCATGGTCATTTTTGCGGATCAGGGAGGCCATGCAAGGGTTGGCACAAGCCCAGATGGTGACAAGTGCTCAACACCAGACCAGCACTAATCGGGAGTCGGTCTCAACCGAACCTACATCACCAACCCAATGGTGCGAACTTCGAACATATTTGGAGGCCTGCCATGATTTTATCGCGACGGAGACTGTATTGCAGTTGAATTGTAGCCTCGGCGCTACCGTGCAAAGCAACTAGGTCAAAACAATCATATCCGCCAGCCCAAAGCATAAATTCCAGTTCGTTGTCCAAAGCGTAGTCCAGATTTAGTCAGGGTCGTTACCTGTCATCCCAGGAGGGAAATTCACGGCGCCTCCCATGTCCTCGGGTCCGTCGGGGCGGCGCTCCCCAAAGAATGCTCTAAGAGTGCTCCTGTGGTCCGGCATTCCGCCTGCGAGAATTTTCTCGGATACATGGGGGCGTAACTCCTCAAAGAATGCTAGCCTCCAAAAGTATTCCTGTCGACCAGCATTCACCCTGCGGGGCGTAAAAGAGCTATAGGAAGGGGAAATGGGAGGAAGATGACGCCTCATACATTTTTCTTTTGTGAGACCTGGGTCAGACATCGCTAGAGAATTAATAGGCGTTTCTCTGGAAGATCTTATCGGAAAACCCTCAGACCGGTTAATGGAAACACGTGATATACGAGTATTCTGCTGGCGCAGTTCTAAAAATAGAAATCTATCCCCGGTTATCTACATGCTTCAGAGGTGGAGGGGTTCGCTTTCTATCCATCCCTCTTGCTTCCTCCTTTCCCGGAACCTCTGCAACTCGATGGCGCCTTGAGGCATAGAAAAACTACTAATGTGCCCGATGATTCCAAGGGTACCTTCTTAGCTTGAGAGGGGAAGTGTTTAGTCGCTAGTCGTATACCCTAGCATACTGAGAATTGTTCCTGAGTAAGCTAATAAGGAAGTCCAGGCATATGAACATAAAAGGAAATCTAATAGTGAGCCAAATGGTGAAAGTTAGTGCTCTTTTATACTTAGATGTCCTGTGTCTTTCCAATAGGCATTCTTTTGATCTCTGATAAATTCGTTACTAACCACAATCACTTAGAATGTTGACGGATTCTCTTCTTTTTAAGATTGAATGGATTTCATCCTTCCCCTGGTATATTTAATTGAAGCGTAAACAAGTGATACCCAAATTTATTTTCCTCAACTTCGCAATATTTCTCCTTCGCTTTAAGAACTGAACCTAGACATTAGACCACATAAGGAATAAAATACTATTTTCTCTTTGCCAAGAAAATATCGTGAACTAGATAATATCTGATCCACACCATATGGACTATGTGATTGACGCAAAAGCCAACAGTTGCGACAAATATATTTTGCAAACACCTTGAATCAACAATGAACTAAACAATTTACGTCTACTATTTCAAAACAAATGAACTAAATCTATCAACACCTCTTGGTTGTTATCATTCGCATTCAAATTGTGCCATGGTACATTCCCGTAATCAAATATGCATACAGAATACTACCATGACGAGCAAGCCCATTTTCCGCCAGATTGCAGCCATTCCATGCTAACTAAGCTACCACTCGCCCGACAGTAATTAAATAAACTCAATTTAGCGACAACTTTTCAACCCACCAACTCGAGTATCTCACCTGCAGGTACCGTAGAGTGGAACACCTTTAGCGACACTTTGCAGACATACGCCAATATGACGCCGAATTCGCTTAGATACACTCCATCTGGTTCGTTTCGCTCTGAATGAGCTAGTGGAGTATCTTTGGTGGCAGAACAAGCTGTAACGCCTAGGTTTATCGTCATGGCGGACTTTACCCACTAGATTCGTTACAAGGTGCCTCAAAGTGATCTATTCGGTAACCACACGACCCAACTTAGTGTCGTTGAAGCGAATTTTCCATACGCAAATTAGAGATGTGTGAAAATGACAACAAGGCATAGCGAATGTACTGCGGTCTATTGTAGCTATCATAACTATTATAAACTGAGTCACAACCATGATTGGTACTACGAATCTCGAATATTCATTGCTTCTAAGCTTCCGATTTGGGTTTGGTACAACCGTTTTGGGCACGTGTTTTAAGCGTGTTCGGTTTTCTCATTAGAATTAGAAATTAAAATTAATAGCTGCCTGATGCCTCAATTAGTTAGTCATGTGTAATAATAGTCATGGAGATAAAAATCGTCGTAGAAAACTTAAGAAAGTATTACGGTTTTTTCTGATCGATTTGCATGGAATACTGGTTTTAAAAATATGGTACTGGGTATTCCAGAGTGCTTGATTGATATTAAACGCATAAAAAACCAGAAAGGAAGCAGATTTGTAACTAGTTTTGCTAATGACTATGAATTTCTAAGAAAAGTGAAGATTGTCGTTTTTTGTGTAGACTGTACATATTTAAAGGAAGGGATTCTATAAGAAGTAGAAGAAGAATTGAGTAACTTTTCAAATCCATTTGTATGTTTCCGTTAGTGTTACCGCATTCCGAAGTATTTGTGTTTTTTTTTCTCCATTCCCTACCACACTCTCCATCACTCTTTCTTCGTCGCACAACGCTCGTGCATTCACATCTGGTCGCTTTGTCAAGTGTGCCACCCAGACAATGTTTAATACATCGGTATAAGGGGGCACACACAATAATGTGAATTAATCCTTTCATGAATATCTAGTCCAAATTGATGATCAGCTCTCAGAGATAAACAAGTTGGCCAGGCAGACCTACGCTCACGTCAGAAGGGTTTTGTACCCAACTTCTCCGAAATGCAGTCACTAGCACCGAATGAAGTCAGGAAACATGTCAAAGAGATGTGCACGTTTATAAGAAAATCCATTGTTTCTCTATTTTTAACCGTCGCCATTTTGTTGCAAACTAACAAAAATCACTCAAATCATGAATTCCCAGTAATATTTATGTTACACTGGTCAACAAAATTTGGTTACAAGAAAGGTGCTTGCTAATTTTAAATAACCTACCTACCCACATTTTATTACCATATTTATTTTGATTCCAACAGGTCTAGTTTTCGTGTTACACCCGTTTTTGTTTCACTTTCGCATTCAGAGAATTCGTTTATTTGAAAAGCATAGTATTTTGTTCTGTTTTTAGACTGAAGTGATTCTTAAATAATGCCAAGAAAGTGTTAAAAATGATCCTGACAAGTTTTGGTACATTTGTGGTGACATTACTTAAACTCAGCGAAGGAATTTGACACCATGAGTAACTAAGTTATATGAACAGTATTTTGGCTTTGCCATCGGACAACAAGACAAAACGTGGATTCCACGCATCTGTTGTGTTACATGTGTGGGTCTTTTCACTGGATAGGCGAAAAGCTCTCGATCTATGCCTTTTGCAATCCCTTTGATTTGGACGGAACAACGAACTACTCATTTGATTGTTATTTTTGTCTTACTGATACAAAAGGTATTGCAATCTAAAAAAAAAGTAAAATTAAGTATCCTGACCTGCCATCAGCTAAAAGACCGATCCCTCATATGGAAGGTCTACCGGTACCAGAACCACCTCAAATTAGCGGTCGGGCCGTTACGCCACAAATCGAAAAAGAGACATTGGATCCTGACTTTCAAGAAGCTTCCTCATGATGAAATGAGCCACATCTTCTCTCACAAGGAGATCTCATTGATTTGGTACGTGACTTACATTTATCCAAACAACAGGTAGAAATTTTGGGCTCTCGATTAAAGGGATGGAATTTATTACAATCTAAAACAAAAGTATTTTACTTTCGCAATCGAGATGAAGAGCTAAAAGGTTTTTTTTTTCACAAGATCAGCTTGTATTTTGTACTAATGTCTATGGCGTAATGACTGTCTTGGGTATAGAATATAAAGCAGAAGAGTGGCGTATATTTATTGATGGCTCAAAAGTAAGTTTAAAGGCTGTTCTTTTACATGTCGGCAATAAACTTCCCTCTATACCATTAGGTGAGGCTTCTAACATGAAAGATTCTTATGAAAGTATTAAATTTATCTTGGAAAAAATTCAGTATAACGAAGACAATTGGAAAGTTTGTAGAGATTTTAGGATTACAACTCGTTGACGCCAACGAGACTTGAACCAGAGACCTTCGGCTTACGGGCTTAGTGGGTGTACAAAATACTGTTGTTTTATTTGTGAGTGGGATAGCAGAGACCGAAAAATTCATTTTGTTTAGCAAGACTGGCCCAAAAGGCAATCTCTTACTCCAGGACAAAAAAATATTAAAAACCCTCCATTGGTGCAGCCTGAGAATGTATTTTTACCAACTTTACACATAAAGCTTGGGCTTATGAAGGACTTCGTGAAAGCTAAGGACAGGAGTGGTGACGGCTTTTTATATTTGAAAGAAAAATTTCCTAAGCTGAATGAAGCAAAAATTAAAGAGGGCATATTTGTTAGCCCTCAAATCAGGCAATTGATGAAAGATGATATATTTAAAGAAAAGCTTAGTAATTTAGAAAAATCAGCTTGAGAATCTTTCATGAAAGTAACTTCCAATTTTCTAGGAAATCACCGATCAACTGACTACAAATGTATTATCGCGGAGCTTTTATCTACTTATAAGGCTTTGGACTGTAATATGTCGTTGAAAAGACATTTTCCTCATTCACATTTAGACTTCTTTCCTGAAAATTTGGGTGCCGTCAGTGATGAACACGGTGAAAGATTCCATCAAGACATTTCTACCATAGAAAAACGATATCAGGGCAAATGGAGCCCACGTATGTTAGCGGACTACTGTTGAACATTAAAACGAGACGTTCCTCAAGCAAAATACAGACGAAAATCATAAAAGTAAATTCATATTAATGTTGCAATAAATCGAAATAACTTCTTTTTGTTGATAAAAATTCAAAATTCCTAAAATGTTATAAAATGGTATTACAAAAAAATTATTCGTATTTAAAACATTTTGATTCTATTTCTGGTATCCTTATCCTTGTCCTAAACATAACTGGACAAAAGTTTTCATGTTACATGCAAAAGTTGTTTTTTTGTTGACCAGTGTATTGATCTTATTTAAAAACTTTCAGAAGGTCAAATCAAAACTGCAGTGTCTGATTCGATGGAATGTCCATAAAATACCAAAATCTTGTGTTATTGTCGTTGTAATTGGAGGGGGGCACTCCCCTATATGAGGGGTACTACCCTATATGGGGAGACTCCCTTAAATGTCTTATACATTTTTTTCGTAGTTAAACTTTGAAGAGAGCACCACTTTTACACCTACAAACAAAATTTAATGTTTCTAGCTTAAATAGTTTGCGAGGAAAGTTGGTGTGACACACGGACGGACGGACGAACGGACAGACGCAATTTTAGTAGGGTTTTGTAAAATTATTTTACAAAACCCTAAAACAAATTCAATATAATACGACGCATTCAAAAAAAAACTCTTAAGTAACTCTCCAGTATCTCGCCGATAGGGTCAAAAATGCCCTAAGATACTCAGCTTTAAAAGCAGATCTTTAGGTCCACGCTTCAATCAGTTTTCCTAACACTAGATTGCTAAGCTTCTTAAACTTCCATCGACGATGCATATTATATATGTATATTTTATTATAATGTAGTTATTTTTTGATTATTTTTTTTACTTTTTAGAAAATATGGGAGGTAAATTAAAGATAATTATCGAAAATTAAACTTTAATTCAACTTCAATGCATTAAATCACAACTTTTATAAGAAATATGTGTTTTTAAGATATCTAAGGCACTTTAACCTACAATGACTACATTTTATTTAGTAGATAGTATAAAGAACAAACCTCAACATAAACTATTTATTTAAAATAATTAAAATTTTGGAAGTGCAGGTTGGGCAAAAGTCAACTGTATGTTCGCTACAAATAGGAAGTTTACAATTATTACAGTTTGTCATTCGTCTTTTTTTGCATGAACATAAACCGCAGCATTTCCTTTTCTTTGTTGGGATATTTTCAGATGACAGAGAATTATATCTAGCTGAAACCTGCACTTCTACGCACTCTTTTATTTTTCCTTTAAAATTTCGAGGCATTGTAGCTACTTCAAGTCGACATTTTAGCCATGGCTCTACAAGTTTTTCCTGCGGTTGCTGCATGTAAACTCTCCGTTATACTGGCTCACCTCCAGATGTCAGAGTATTATGACAATAAATGATTAAGGAGTTGATATCCGCGATGTTGAGCACATTATAGAACGTGCAACATATAGTATGCCATCGATTTGTCTTACGGTTGCATGACATATGTGAACACATTTGGTTAAAAGTGTCCACTCATTTTGTGGCATTGTAATATTTGATCATGACTGGTTTCCCTGATGTTGTTTTCGCAGTTCCATCTTCGCCACACGAAGACAACAAATATACTATCTTGTTCGCTTTTTGTTTGAATGATAACAGCCTTAATGGTCCGTCATAACTGAACATGGAAGTTCCAAATTGCTCTTCTTTGGCTATTCTTCATGTCGTCTGGTATTTCTCTTTTATTGGCTCGCAAAGTTCCGACTATTGTCAGCTTGTAAGGCTGTTGTTTGGCTAATGAGATTTTCAATGAACGGGCAGGTCCCCTTGCGGTGCGAACTATTGTATATTAATTGCAGAAGTACGAGAAGATGCACGTCCTCTATGAGTAGTCCATACGTGACGATTTTCGCCTCGAATATGAGGTTGACTTAAGCTTACAATATAAAAAATTATATTCCGGTGTCGTATGTCCAACCATCCTCCACTAGGTGAGTATCGTGAAAATTATTCATCAGCTTGAAGCTGATGAAAAATTTTCACAATACGACACCGGAATATAATTTTGGATTAGAAATGGTCCAATCCACAATGCGTATCATGGAATACGCATATGTCAAGGATGCTGGTTGAGGCTCGTTTTTCTATGAGAACGTAGTCAATTTGCTTATACGTGCAGCCACCGAGGAATGGCCACATTATTTTATGAATGTCTCGGTGCGGCAAACAGGTGGAGCTGCCGCATCGAGGTAACGTAATCGATGTTCAATACACTTCGACTCGGTTACCCACGCATCTTTTCCATATCGGCAAATGTAAAAATTTCCATTTTGCATAAATGGCGATTTGCATAACTATGATATCGTTTGGTTATATGCAAATCGTCATACACACGGATATTCAAAAAAAGTACTCCTGTGCTCGGGGGAACTTGAACCCAGAGTCCCAGCGCACACCTCGGTTGAGAGTCTACGGTGCTACCACCGGAACCACCTCCTGTTGATCTTCCATTCATCCACTTGGCAACTTCAACTGTGCACCTTTCTTAATGAGCATTGAAATGAATTTGTTAGTAGGGAAGCGAGAATGAATTTTTATTAGTATTACAAATTACATTTTGTTAGTTGGAGATAATGAATAAAATTAGTTAGTATGAAAGAAGGAATTAGGTTTTGTTAGTGAAAAGGTATCGAATGAAATTTTGTTAATGGGAAGTAATGAAGGAAATGTTATTAGTGAGAAACAAAAGTAATAATCTTACTTTTTTTGTATTCAAAATAGGGTAAGAGGTAAGGTAAATGGTTGAATGTTAAAAAATAAATAAAGAAGGTGGAGATGTTACGGAGGGAATTTGAAGTTGCGAATGTGAGAATGCCAGTACGGCCGGAATTCACAACAATTTTTAATGCTGATTTTAATGTTTTTAATATTTTACGTTAATGTTTGTATCCATCTGGCATATACATATGTATGTAGATGCCCAATTAACGTTTTATGTGGATGAGGCGTTATAGATTAATTATCCAGATAAAAAGGGTCTCTTCATTGGCGGACATAAGGCTTCTGTGATCCATCGCTTGTACTGACGAAGTACAGAGAAGATGCTGGTATACGCCGACAACGTCGACAGCACGGACAGTACATTACCGTGGCGATATCCGATGGTTATGCATCTTAATTAAGGAAGGCAGTAATGATTTCTATGAGCCAGCTGGCCTATTCTATTCGACTCTTATGTTCCTATTAGGATTAAGAATGCTGTTTACCAACGATTATAAAATTTTATGCAACTTTATCTGTTTTGAATACTACACATTTCTTTTAAGTTTCATATAAAATAAATTCGTTATGTCGCAGATGAAATGGTAAAGCGGGAAGACATTCATTTGGAAAATTTGGCTGCACTTCAAATTGACGGTCAATAATCGCACGACCTTTCGATTAAAAAAATATTCATTCTCTTCCATTGTCCAAATTCTTTCCTGACAATGTATTGTTTGTCCTTTACAAGAAATCAGTTGAATAAATTGCTGACTATGAGGATCAAAAACCTCACAAACACGTTCCTTGAAACGAGAAGTGCCCAAATCTCGAAAGAGCTCAGTATTTGTATTCTTATGATGGAAGAAATTGATTTGCATTGAAAACAAGAGTCACTTCAACTGTGCTACGTGCTCTTCGTCTTCAGATCAAAACGGACAATAAATATTTGTATATACGAGTATTATCCGTTTGAACCTGATCAGCTTTTCTTCCATCATATTTGTATGTAAATATTTATGAAAATTTCCGATGTTTAATTCATCACCAAAGCAACAGAAGAGCTCAAATGACATTTTTGATCTTCAAAAAAAGTTACAAAACGTAAATTAAATGTTCCTTCCTTTCTTTGATCAATTCCATGCTGACGTGGACCTCAGACACCACCTCCCCACCCCATCCACAGTGATAAAGTTATCTGAAATTCAATTTACAGTTGATAAACAAATAATTTTGCAAGGTAATGATTGTTGTTAATCAGAGATGGTTGGTAAATTTACCAACTTGGATAAGGAAATAAATCAAAAGACACGAATGATAAGTTAAAGTGCTTATCATGCCTTCGGAGGTATTTTCTCGAATATCCTAAAATTACTTAAAGATAAATGTATCTAAATTTTAATCTTTTCTCGCCTAAACAAAAGATGAATTTATCTTATAATGGTTTTATTTTAATTTTTTTATTTTAGATGAAATACGGTAACGGGAATCGTATCCTATCGGAGTGGGAGGACAATGTCCTCTTCGACGCAGACGATCCAGACTTCAATAACCAAAGTGCAATCCACGGATCGAATGTCTTGCAGCCGACAGCTGTTGCAGCAGTTCGAAGCTTGGGAACGTTTATTAATAAAGGTAAGTACCCGCTCAATTAAGTACCTGTTTGTCTATCGCGAAAAAAATTACCATTCACACGCGCATGCTACCAAATTGAAAGTTTAATCCGATGCGGAATAAAAAATTGTTGATATGCACATATTTGATTGGCATTGTGAAAGGGTTTAAAGTTTCGTGAAATGCTCCCATTGACCCATAGCAGTACTCGTTGACTCTTCGAGTTCACATTTAACGAGAATGTACGTTAAAACGTGAGCGCGGGACATTTGAAAGACGATATGGCGCACGCGTTCGTCTAGTTAATATTAAAAATAGCGCAAATTTTTTTTTGGTTAAGTCCAGTGAAAATGCGAGATATTGGACGTGTTACCGCCACAATTTGATTAAGGAAATTATTTATAGCTGCTTTAAATGTGTATATTGTCTGAAGATAAAATTTGATTGCAAAATTATATCGATTTGAGTGATGATTAAAAATGTTTTTGGGTCGTGGTGGCTATAAATGGCTATAATTAAAATGCAAGGTGCAATCGCACGTGATGGAAATTGTTTGGCGAATTAATTGGCACACTTTGCCGACAAAAAATTTTATCTTATTTTCTAACCTATAATTAATTATACTTTCAAATAGCTTCAGATTAACAGTCTCATTTGTAATTTAGCCTTCATTCTTTCGATAAAATGCAGTTCTTTAGGTATGATTTCGTATTGCTAATTACTCTATATTGTTGGGCACAAAAAATAAGGTTTGGCTCATAAAGTTATAATAATCCATTTTAGTAGTTAGAGTGCTATCCGCTTAAGCCGAAAGGCTCTGGTTCGATTCTCTGTGGAGACAACGAGATTTATTAAGAATAATTCCTCAGACAAAGTGTGAGCCTACTAAGCTATGATAGGCACTGATCTAAAAACATGTATAAAATCACAGCTGGGTAGAAACACGGTGAGGCATGATGCTGACAACATCAACTTTTACAGGGCTGTAACTATGTTCATTGAAATTCTCTAAAAAATCTCAATGTCGAAGTTTAATTTAGATGGCAGGGCGAGGTATTAATAATAGCCTTGCATCCAATAGTTCAGTATCAAATATTGGCAGTCAACTTTGCTAATCGTATTTTATTCCATGATCGTAATTTTGGTTTAGAAGATATTATGGTCAGTGTCACACATTACCGAACTATTATACGCCCATCTTTTAATCAGTACCAAGCACAGTAAGAAGGGCTCATACTCCGTTCGAATAATCTATTAAAGGTAATCTTGTTGCTTGTTGCTTCCAGCGGTTAGTTACCAGTTTAACTACTGCATCCCTACTGAAAATATCAGCGTCTTGTTACAATGTGCTGGAAATACTTTGAATGTTGAAATTTTCTAAAATGTTTACCCAAAACTGTCGTGACCTATTTCAAATCACAGTGTTATAAATTGAATAAGACCTTCAGTTGCTTGTTGATCGCTTTAAACCTTGAATAAAAGCACTTTTACGTATCCGGCATACAAATGCAAAATTAGAGATTTGATTTACATGAGGCTTCGTAGGTCAGAAGTATGCTTTGTATCTATGAAGAGCCAGGTTCGAACCTCAATGAGGACATGATATAAGAGTTTAAATAAAGATATGGAAATTCAAATGAAATATTTGAAAAACTATAAAGAAAACCATCCAGCACATTTGGAAAGAAGAGCATACGCCGAAAGAGTGAAGCCAATCAATTATATTCCCTATCTACAAAAAAAAGGTGAAAGCTACAGTACGAAAATTATAGAGGCATATCACTACTTTGTACGGCATAAAAAATGTTTCAAAGATCTTAGAAAATAAAATTGATTCATATGCCAACAGTATTATTGGGGAGTATCAAGGCGGTCTTAGAGCAGGTAGATCGGCAATAGACCAATTGTTCACAGTCAGGCAGGTACTTGAAAAATGTTGGGAGTTCAACATAGATATGCACCAAATTTTCGTTGACTTTAAGCAAGCATACGACAGTATCGATCGCACCGTACTGTACCAAATAATGCTTTGCTTTAAACTTCCAGCCAAATTAGTCCGTCTTACCATAATGGTAGTGACGTCGATGACCTCCCAAGTCCGCATCAATAACCGACTCACCGATGCCTTTGACACAAATATTGGACCAAAGCAGGGAGATGGGCTGGCCCCATTGTTATTCAATTTGGCTCTGGAGTACGTCATAAGGAAGCTACGATACTCGTACACGAGGTTCATTACTATACAAGTCGAACCAAGTAGTAGCCTATTCAGGCGACATCAACATTTTGTCACGGTCATTAACAACTGTCAAAGAACTCTTCCTGAAACTCGACGGTGAAGAAAACCTAGTTGGGCTACAAATCAATGAAAACAAAACAAAGCTCATTGTTGCGAATTGTTTGACATAAGTGTATTTGTATTTGCACGCAGCGCCAGCACATTTGTCTTACTTTTACTATCGCTCGGGTTCAGATGAGAGCTCAGATCAAGCTGGCAAAGCGAAGCGTGAGCATCGCGCAGCTGTTTGTATTAAGTCATATCTGATTTACAATAAACACCTTAATTAATAAAGCTCTCAGCATTTATTTCTCCTAAACCTGATGTTGGTGACATTTGGCGACCGTGACAGGACCTGGTGAAATATAGAGCTAATTTTGATAGTTAAGAGTGTGAGAGTAATCGTGCGCGAATCCGTAATAAAACCAAGTTTAGTTATTGTCAACATGGATGCTTTGAAGAAAAAGCGTACAGCCAAACGTGCGGCTTTTACAAAGCAGTTGAATGTGTTTATTACTTTGAGGGACTCGGCTACCGCTACACCAACAGAAAATGCTGTGGCGTTTTTGTTACTAGAGTCCAAAATGGCGGAGCTTGATGCCGTGCACGATGCGTATAACGAAGTGCTCTACGAATCAGATAAAGACGAGACAGAGATACAGACAGAACTCGACGCATGTTATGTATATAAGACTCAGTTTTTAACAGCGAAAATGAGTAAGATAAGAATAAATACAACTACAGTGCGTACAGATAACGCACGCGTGGGATTAAATAATCCTCAAAAGACAAATCTACCGCCAATCGACTTGCCAAAGTTTCATGGAAGCGTCAAGGAGTGGCTTTCCTTTTGGAGCCAATATAAAAAGATTCATGAAAATATATGTTTAAGGAAGGAAGATAAATTCCAATACTTAATCCAATGTACTGTTCCTGGTTCGAGAGCAAATACCCTTGTTTCTAGCTTCCCGCCAACAGTTGCAAATTACGACAATGCAATAGCTAGTCTGAAATCTCGTTTTGGGCGGGACGATTTGGTCATTGAATGTTACATGCGCGAGTTGATAAACCTTGTCTCGGAAAAAGATTCGAAGAAGCCATTGGCAGACGTTCGCGATAAGATTGGAACGTATGTACGATCACTGGAAACGATCGAAGTGACTTCTGAGAAGTTTGCTGCAATGTTGTGCCCACTCGTTGAGTCATTTTTACCTGGAGAAATACTTCAGGCTTGGCAACGTAGCAGTCAAAGTAGACGCGACACATCAGGCAAAGAAGAAAACGGAGCAGAAAGAAATAGAGCGAAGGAGCGACTCCATGCTCTTCTTGCATTTTTGGAGCTTGAAGTTGAAAACGAAGGAATGAATTGGCAAGGCAGGAAAATTCATTATCGACGGACTCAACGGAGGCGAGCAAGCAGAAGACACATAAAGGTAAAACTTCGAAACCAAACGATGTAGCTACCGCAAGTGCGCTATTTGTTGCAAAAGGCAAAAAGCGGACGAATTATATTTTCTGTGAGTTACAACATGCGAGTGAGAGCTGTGAGTGTGCGCGTAAAATCAGTTTGGAGGAACGTGAAGCATTAGTCCAAAAAAGTGGGGCGTGTTTAAATTTGTCATCCAGTCATATTCCTATGGATAGGCTTCGTCTCGTATCGATCAACGTCAACTCTATCGTTGCTATACATCGACGTGATTATCTCCTTGAATTTATTGTTAAGCAACAGCCGGACATCATACTTCTCACTGAAACTCACCTCAATTCATGGCATTCCATGGAGTTCAAAGACTTTGCATTCGTAAGAAACGATAGGGTAATGGGTGATGGGGGAGGTGGCACCGGGATATTGGTTCGAAGACCCTATTGTTTCCAAAATATTGAAAAAGTCAAATCCAAAAGCTTCGAGTTTCTTGAAGTGTCCGTCATCAAAATTTGACTGCCAGGTGGGGATAACCTCTTCGTTATCTCTGCCTATGCAACTGGTCGAAATGCTCTCAAGTTCAAGGAGGAACTCAATTCCTTGTTTGAAATACTCGAATTGAACAGGCTGCACAGTTATTATATTTTTGCCGGTGACCTGAATGCCAAGCATACATCATGGCTAAACGCCACCAATAATCCAAGAGGTGTATTCCAGAAATCATCGATAACAGAGAACCAAATTGAATACAGGTGCAACCTATATGGGTCGGAGTTCCCACCATACCCTCGGACAAATTCATATTTGGACCTTTGCATTGCTGACGCAAGCCTTGAATTCAGCTTTAATAGTCCTCAACGGAAACTGCAGGTGCTTCCTTCTGAAAGCGACCTTCCTCATTTCAGTTCAACATGAAAACCATCGGTTGAATTTCAAAAAAAATAGACTGGGGAAAGTTTCAAAAGAAGTTTAATCGGGAGTACCAGAAGCAATGTCCTCCTTCTGATGGTGGCAACTCTTGCTCAATTGTTCCTAATGACAGGAATCTAACTAACGATGAAATAGATCTCTATTTGTCGAAGTTAGAGAAGCTGACGTTGGAAACGATTGAGAAACTAGTTCCCAAGATTAGGCATCGAAACAATATGGAAGGATATCAAACACCAACCATCGCAAGGTTGAAAAAATTGAAAAGCCTTCTTCTCACACGCGTCAACAATATTTATCGACGATTTTTGGACTATAACCATCCCTCGTTGGCTTTGTTGAAATTACATCTGAAGAATGTCCGGAACTTAATCCGTTCATACTTTAGGAGTGAGGTCAGCAATCAGTGGGTGGGCAAATTAAGGGTTATTAGCCCACAGGACAAGCATATTCCGCAAGAAGTCTCAAGTGAAGGTATCGAATCTTGAAGTCACTAGTGATGAGATAAATCTTCTCGATAGGGCTGGTATCGAAATTGATAGTACGACTCCGGATAGAAATGGAAACAGGATTATATGTGATGGATTGCAGAAACTTGCCCTGATTGGAACAAATTTTGAATTGGTCCATCTGCCAAACCCAGAGAGAGAGAATGAAATATTTTCAGAGGTCGTTGAAGCAAAAGTTTCCGACTTCAAATCAAGCCTGAACGGCCAATCAATTCTTCATTTCAATGAAACATTAACATCTGACCTCATACCGAGTTTGAATCTTATTGATTATTTTGTCAGCTATGAAGACTTGTGTTTCATATTTCGCAGAATAATCAACAAAAAATCAAGTGGTACTGACGGTATTCCAAATATAATTCTCCGACATTTGCCTGAGGTTGATATTAGGAATTATTGCATATTGTTCAATAACATGTTGAACAATTCATATTTCCCAAATGAATGGAAAAAGGCTAAGGTATTTCCAATCTTGAAGAAAGGAAAAGAATCTTCATGCCCCAAAAGCTATCGCCCAATCAGCTTGCTGCCTAACATCAGCAAGGTGTTTGAAGTGATACTCAACAGAGCATTAAACGCCCACATTGAGGAAAGTGGGTTGATGCCGAATTGCCAATTTGGTTTTCGTGCCAGGCATTCAACCATATATGCAATAACGAAAGTAACTTCAGACATCTGTTGGAAACTTAACAACAAAGAATGTGTTGGAGCATGTCTCATTGATATGGAGAAAGCCTTCGATACGGTGTGGTTAGATGGACTAATTTTTAAACTCCTTCAGGACAAGTTCCCCAGACACCTTGTCGCCATGATGTGCAATATGTTATACGGGAAATCGTTTGTTGTAACTGATGGAAATCTGACAACAATGCGCGAGTTCAAGGTCTTGAATGGTCTACAGCAGGGAATGGTCTACAGCAGGGACCTTAACGTTACTAATAAATCTGATGGTGGAGGAGTCTTGGTTGCAGTCTGCAAATCCCTCAATAGTTCACTTTGTGCTGACTTTAGATTTGCTCGTGCTGTTGAGTGTGTAATTTTGAAACTCCCTCTTCCTCATATATCCTCATTATTAATTTCCTCTGTGTATATTCCTTGTAATTCTCCCTTAACGGTGTACGAAGCCTTCTTCGATGAACTCTCTGCCTATATTCTTGCTCATCACCAACATTCCAAAATTATAATTTGTGGGGACTTCAATCTACCGGCAGTGGAATGGGACCACTTAACAACACCTGGTATTTCCTCAACAAATAATCCTTCTTTGTTACTTTCTTCCTTTCTTTCCCTTTGTTCTTTTTCACAGTTTAATCATATCCGTAACCCTAATGGTCGTCTTCTGGACCTTGTCATGTCAAATTTTCAAACTAGGTGTCTATCTATAGCTCCCGTTTTACATCCTTATGTTCAACCTGATCTCCATCATCCACCTTTGTCTCTAGCACTATCCGTTGATACCCTTAAACCCCAGAGAACTGCCTCAGTTTGTCGTTACAATTTCTTTAAAGCAAATTATGAGGCAATCAAAACCAATCTGGACTCGGTCAACTGGTGTACCTTCTTCACTCGTCTTGACTGCGATAGTTCCTTGAACAAATTCTATGATTACCTGAATAATCTGATTGCTCTTTACACTCCGCTCCAAGCTCCTCGCAATACGAAAATGAAGCCTTGGCTTACCCGAAGTGTTGTTCGTGCCTTAAGAGCCAAAGATAAGGGGCATAGGCACTACAAATTGACCGGAAGTGATGATGCTAGGCAAAACTTCTGTAGATTGCGCTCTTTGGCTAAAACAGAGATCAAAACGGCCATGAAAAACTATTTTAGCAGCTTAGAGAGTTCCCTCCTGACAAATAATCCTAAACCCTTTTGGTCATACATCCGATCCCTTAAATCTTCCACTTCCATTCCGCATACTGTCAAATGGAATAACACTGAAGCCTCCTCCCCTCAGGATATTTCTAACCTATTCGCCGAATATTTTTCCTCTACTTTTTCCTCTTCTGACATACTACACTCCCCTATAAATTCAATTCAAACTTATCCAGCATCAAGTACATCCTATTCCACTGATCCTTCTGAAGTTGAATCCCTTATTAACTTGCTCGATCCGAATGTTAGCCCTGGTCCTGATGTATTACCTGATATATTTGTAAAGTCACTTTGTTCCTCTTTGTGTTTTCCTCTTTCCCTTATATTCAATCTCAGTCTTAGTACTGGCACTTTAAAAACGGCGACCCATCATCTGCCTCAAACTATCGTCCCATATCACTCCTCTCCTGTTTCTCTAAGCTGCTGGAACGACTTGTGCACAACAGGCTTCTTGAGTCCCTGAGTTCATTTGTCACACACAGCAACATGGATTCTTAAAGGGTCGTTCAACTTCTACGAACTTGGCTGAGTTCGAAGACTATATTGCTAGAGCTTTAGACAAACAGCTACAAGTAGATGCAATATTCACGGACTTCTCGAAAGCTTTTGACTCCGTGAACCATGTTCTGCTCTGTCAAAAGTTAGCTTTGCTTGGCATATCCGGTTCCCTTCATTCTTGGATTTCATCATATTTATCCTCCCGTTCATGTCGTGTCAATCTCTATGGCACATTTTCCTTTCCATCCAATCCTACATCTGGTGTCCCTCAAGGGTCAATCCTTGGACCTCATCTTTTCGTACTGTTTATCAATGATCTTCCTTCTGTAATTTCCTCTTCTTGTCTCCTGTATGCTGATGATTTCAAGGTATTCCGGACAATTAGATCCCTTGAAGATTGTCAGCAACTCCAAATTGATCTTTTTAACCTGTATAACTGGTGTAATGTAAACTCCCTTCGTATTAATGTTTCCGAATGTTTTAAAATGACTTTTACTTTGAAAATTGTCCCTTTAATTTTTAATTACACCTTATGTGATGTTGTTCTCTCCTCTGCAGACTCATGTAAAGATCTTGGTGTAATATTTGACCCCAAGCTTAAATTTGATGTCCACATTTTTAGCCTAATTACCAAGGCATCAAAAGTTTCGGGTTTTCTTATGCGGCATTTGCATAAGTTTGCAAATATTGCTACCGCTGTTCGCTTGTTCACGTGTCTTGTCCGCCCGCTCCTTGAGTACTGCTCAGTGGTGTGGTCTCCTAGACATTTATATCTTATGAACTCAATAGAAGCTGTTCAGCGTAAGTTTACCCGTATTGTGTTTTTCAAATTCAACGTAGCTTATGAGCCTTATGAGCGTCGTCTATCCACACTTCGTCTCCCTTCTCTGTCGTCCCGTAGAACCTTCTTAGATCAATGTTTCCTTTATAAGTTGTTCCACCAGCAAATTGCCTCCACCCTAAGCGCAGACTTGCAATACAGACTGTATGCACGACCTAGTCGGTCTAATCACATTCTCGAGGTTCCGTACGCCCGAAAAGATTTATATTTTAACTCAATTATGCCACGAATCATCAGAATGCATAACAGCCTCGAGCTTGGCTCTCTATCCACGTCCTACTTTGTTTTTAAAATTAAATTAAAGATGTTACTTTTTGCGAATAGTGATTAATGTTCCTTAGCACTAAATTTTACGAACTTTGTTCTTGACTCTATCTTCATTTCTTTCATGTTTTAGATTAACTCTTTTCTGCTTGATTTGTTGTATTGATTTGTCTTACTCTGAATTATATTTAACTATATTGAATTGTCTAAGTCTATTTTGTAATTGGATTTCTGTCTGTTAAATAGACTTGAATAAATAAATAAATAAACAGTTACTGCGCCCCTGCTTTTCTCAATATTCATTCGCATGCTATCGAACAGCTTTGGTTTTAACGTCTCGCCAACGCGATCATTGGTAGCGTTTGCTGATGATTTGATCATCTATACGGCAGACCGAAAAGCTACAATAGTTCAGAGCAATCTTCAAAAAATGTTTAATGATGTGCAGCTCTACACCAACAATTAGCGAATGAAAATCAATGCGCAGAAATGCGAAACAATTTTGTTTCGGACAACGCTGCAGGGGGCTAGTCAAGACCTGAAACGTAGTTGGAAAGATTTCCACATTATGGCTGGTGAGGGTAGTTCAGAACGGGTTCCACATAAATCCTGTGTTCGATACCTAGGTGTTCATCTCGATCAGTATCTGTACTATACTGAACACGTCAAAATCATGCTTAGTAAAGCACTAAAAGTAGTCATGGCTCTTCGGCGACTCTTTCATTCCAGATACATTTATCAAAAAGTCAAAGTTATTTGTTACAAGACCCTGGGTAGACCAGTTTTGACATATGGATGCCAGATCTGGTACAACCAGAAAGCTAGTACAATGGAAAGATTAAGAGTTTTCGAAAGGAAATGTCTTCGTGCATGTACTGGTTTGTACAGAAAGCCTGAGACGGATTGGAAGCACTATATATCGAATAGAAAAATTTATCAAACTGCTCAAGTGACAAGGGTCGATATCTTCATTTTGAAACTTCTTCGAAATCATATCGCAAGATCTGTAACTGTGACTGAAAACCAGAGATAAGAAGATAAAATATCCTCCGAATCTGAGTTCACGAGACCAACAATTCCAATGGAGATACTCATTTGCTAGATTCGGTGAGGCTGGTCGAGCTGAGATGGAGCAATCTAGATTTTGGTGGCTGAATGACACTGTCTAAATTATTCGAATTTATTTTCTGCTTTTTTTTTCTCGTTCCTTAGTTTTTAGTTTCATCTCATTATTGCTACATCTAGTGTTGTTGTTTATTTGTATTATAAATTAGGTATACGTTTCAATATAAAATAACGTTTTTTTTTGATTGAACTTATTTAGAATTAGGGTGTAACATATTAGGTATAGGATATAAGTTCACTGTTGTGTTAGTAATATAAGTAATTTTTGAATAATGCTGGTTGCTTTTTTCTCCTTTTTCCAATTGAATCAAAAAATATGTAATAATCTTAATTAATTTAAATATGCTAGTGTTTCTCTCGAGAAATTTACCTATTGCGGAGAGTATATATATATGTATATATATATATATATATATATATATATATATATATATATATATATATAAATAAATATATATATATATATATATATATATATATATATATATATATATATATATATATATGTATATTTATATATATATATATATATATATATATATATGTATATATATATGTATATATATATATATATATATATATATATATATATATATATATATATATATATATATATATGGGATATAACGAAATTTGTGACCACGCTAGAGGTTGCAATTTTGCTCCGATTTTCACCAAATTTTCAGGAAAGGTGAACTGAGTAAATATCTCGGTTAAGTTCGTGAACCAGCTATATCGGCCGGGCAAAAGCAAAATGGCGGCCATTTTAGACGAAAAATTTTGATTTCTGTTCTGACCAAAGTATAGCTCCGATTTGCATGAAATTTAGTACAAAGGTTCACTGATGTATGCGATGAACCTCACAATAAAAAATCCAAAGTCGCTACGGCAGAAACAAAATGGCGGCCGCTCAAAGGTCGAAAAACGGGCAAAATTTTGTTGTTGTAATAGTGGTCCAAGCTTTCAACATATTTTTATGAAATTCGGCAGTTGGATAGAAATTATAAGTATCTAAAAAATTACGTACGTGAAAAAACTGGAGGTCAGGTCACAAAAATTAAAATGGCGGCCAGTTGAAACTCAAAACTTTAAAGGCTTCTAAAAGTCGCAATTTTGATCCGACGTATATGAAACTTGGTAAACATTACTTAGATCTACAGACTTTGATATTTTCGTGATTATATATTTGCAAATTCCAAAATGGCGGCAGTTTAAATATGCGTTTTTTTCAGGTTTTTGTGGCCCTCTAGCGGTCACATTTAGACATAAACATTTTTTTTTCTGTACCCCTCTAGCTGCCAAGTTTCTCAACAGATTCCGATAAAACTTGAAATTATAAGTTATAATTTAATTATGCAAATCGGATGACAAATAAAAAAAAACGAAAATTTAAAGCTTAATATTTTTAGCAGCCGTTTTCAATAAAAATTAAAATGACGGCCCCCTGATGGTTCAGAAAAGAATCGAAAATGTATATATTAATGGCAATGCAAGTGCTGATTAAACTTTTATGGAAATCTTTTGAAATTAACTATTTGAGCTATTTAAGCCAAAAATTTATCACCTTTGTGTGGTAACCACAGTGAAATGTATAAACAGCAAATGTGAGAAGGGCGAACCCATTCTAAATATTTTTATAACAATTTATTACCCGCCAATTTTCAATATGTGATCCATACGTGTGCAACTCAATTTAATTAGAAAAATATTTGCGCCTCTTTGAAGGGTCTCCAAATACAAACGGTGGCAGATTCCTTTTGTTAATAAATTCCCATGTAGTGCTACAAAAATTGCAGTAAGAAGTTAAGTAGTAGGCAAGCCAAATTCTTTTTCGAAACCTTACGCTACATACGAGAAATTTACCTTTCCGGCTGGTGCTGCCAACGGGGATTTTTTTCATTAAATGTGTTTAATTGATAACGTATAAATTTAGAGAGCCATTAAGTTTTTCATAGTTTTATTGTTTGGAATTTGCTTTATGTTCTTTTAAAAATTTATAACGATTGGTATTAAATAAAGCGCTTTTGACTTTGAGTTTACGACCACTCCTGAAAATTTCAGCGAACACATTAACCTCCGAACCGTAAAGTCCCCTTGGAGGACAACTACGGACTACACTTGCAATATTTTCTGGTGAATGAGACTACCATTCATAAATTACACCATACACAGCTCTGTTACGCTTGAAAAAGTAGAAAGT
The DNA here is from genome assembly GCA_963969285.1 of Odontomyia ornata. Classification (NCBI taxonomy): domain Eukaryota; kingdom Metazoa; phylum Arthropoda; class Insecta; order Diptera; family Stratiomyidae; genus Odontomyia; species Odontomyia ornata. The sequence continues at coordinate 17,366,709 of OZ017740.1, read as the reverse complement.
TTTCATTAAAAATATAAGCTGGTTCCTGATTTGGAAAAACAAAATCAAATAATTTTAATGAAATCAATGACGTTATAAATTTCTTGCAAATGTAAGAAAATACAAACTTACATAAGGTCCCGGCACAGGTGTAATGATTTAAGATAATTGTTCGCCTCAAGCTAAACTGACTTACCATACACCATCATCGTATATCTATTACCAAACTAGTGAAATTTCAAGCCACTCGGAAAAGAATGCAAAATATTGCAGGGATAATAGCTATTACGTGAAGAAAGGGCCTATAGCGAAACTCACTCGACTCCTTTTCGTAAATCAATTACAAATCAAAGACTATGGCCGCCAAACAACTCCCAAGACTGATAGATGCATTTTCAGTTTTCTTTGGCGGCAACTTTAATTGCCACTCACGATCTTCAACAATTTCCTGCTTTCCACAAAGGAGCGCGAAAATGCAAAGAAAATACCATACTTTGATGTATATTGGAGCAACTGAAAGCACATTCCGCTTTTTTGATTTCATTCAAGTGAAATGGAAATGAAAATGATTGAATCTATGGTAAGAAGAAGAAATGAGTGGAATTGAGTGCAAGATTTGCGTTGGTGGAGTAATAAATAGAAGTATCTGTTAGAGATTGTTGAAGATATTTAGGGTAAACTAAATCGAAGGTTGTGAATTCACATCGAGCGAGTAGTGTCATTTTGAGTCATGATTCGTATCCTGCTAATTTCTTAAACATGACAAAAAACAATTAAGATGAACATTTTCCGAATTCGAGTAATTCATACTGGTATTAACTGCTCATAGACGGTATTGACTTGAATGAAAAATGGCAGGAAAGTTGATGATATATTGCGGAATAGCATGCGCCGAATTCCGAAAATAAACTCATCGTGTCTGCAGTATTTTTGAATAAATGATTCTAATCAAATTAGTGCACTATTATTATTACATTTTCTTAATCAGTATTAAATTTGATAATACCTTCCTAAAAGGCGTATTTTTAGGTTTTATTACAAGCTCCCTGGTAGAAGGAAAATACGTTATAGCGATTCTTAAAACAATTTTCGAAAATAACATTAAAAACTTTGACATTTTTAAGGGTTTTGCATATTTACTTTATATTTACGAGTATGTCAAACATTTCTACGCACTTTTTGTGCTTTCAAATACATATATGAGTACGCAAATCATTTTTATAGCTTCTCACTCCTTTCCCGCTTGATTTGAAGAAAACAGGCAGGTTCAGACTTGGGAAAGCAATTGAAGCGCCATCAACATATCGCGTCGCTACTTAAAAAATTTTTATTGTCCGGTACAGTTGCTAGTGCTGTTCGTCATTAGCGGATTTGACGTCAAGTCCAGCCAAGTGTAATAATGTCAAGTTTAAACACCACCAACCGTAGTCGGTGAGGGAACCAAACAACCATCATCGTCGAAGCAATTTATTCGCACGTAATTAGAAGCATGAAGAGAAGCTTTTCATGATGTTCACAACACAATTATGAACGAATTACCAACTCAATACTCTGTCTAAAGAGTACTCAAACATATTGAAGAATTGTATCTCTAGTTGTTAGATTGGAAATGGGTCTTATGACTTATCTAATCTATTATGGATAATAAGCACGTGAGAATAAAAAATTAAACAACTAAATAAGAGACAGATGTAGGAAGATGGTTAAAAATTTCCAAGCAACTTACTCAAGACTCATTTTGAATGGTGAAATATTCTCAGATCATGGAGAAGACGTTAATTTTGTTTTTGATGCAAATGAACTATTTATCGATGAATATTTGCTAAACAACTCACGTGATTCAAGTAGCGTGATAACGAAATGTTAATAGCAACATGAGCGCGATAAATTATAGTGTCAATAAAGACGAAAAGATTAAAAGCATAGAATGTGATAATCTAGAAATTCAAGCTAGATTATCACTTGGTAATGCCTTCTGAAATTGAACAAATGAATTTCACCCTACGGGGAGTTGCTGTACATTTCATGATTTTAAGTAATGAATACATTCAATAATTAACTCGGACAGTGTCTTTGAAAATTTATTTATTATTGCAACATTAATTCCGAGGAAATTGAACATCAAAAAATTTTGTTTTGGTAAACCCTTTGAGTTAATTATTTTCTTTTGGGTTTTGTGACTGACATAAACAAAAATATCATAGGTTTATTGATTAAAAATTATTTGAATCAACAATTCTGCGAGTAGCAAATTACATTAATGACTCGGCGGCTGAAAGATATTATACAATAATTAACGCGGAGCAAGGTGAAAATTTCATTTTTGCTTTATCCGTGTATTAAAGTAGAATCGATGCAAAACACCCCTTCGGTGAAGGTCGAACGAAAAATATATAGGTCTAAAACGATGATTTAACTTACAACCAGGGCGGATTTTTCAGTAATGAATTAATAAGCAAGATTTCTTCTCTATGAATTCACTTTATTTCACTGATTTCTTATTTAATGTACACACGGTGACATGTTCTAAGCAACTGAACTGATTCTTTGTTCTATTCTGAAAGTACAAGTACAGGCAATTCACATACAATCATAAAATTTACTTCAATACTCCCACTAAATACTATAAAGGAAACTTCCAAGCTTGCCTGTTTAAAAAAAAATTATGTAACGAAAACATTCAGTAATATATCCCTTATACAGGGTTATCCAATTCGTAATAGCGAAAGAATAACCCTGCCATTTGACGTCTGTCAAAATTAAATGTCACTCAAAGCATGTCTTTTTTAGCTGAAAGTTTGCTATTTAGAAATATGGATCGTTTAACAGTCGAAGAACGCGTCAAAATTATTAAATTTTATTATAAAAACGGTGATTCTGCTGTATCAACATTTAGGGCCTTACGAGCCGATTACGGTCGACATAATCGACCTACACAGCAAACAATTTCGAACAGAGTGAGAAAATTTGAAGAGACTGGATCGGTTATTGATATTGCAAGGCCTGTGTATCATCGCAACATTCGTTCTGCTGAAAATATCGCTGTCGTTGCTCAAAGTGTGGAGGATGACCCGAATTTGTCGATTCCTCGACGTGCTCAACATTTGGGCTTGTCTTACGGCTCATTGTGGCGGGTTTTGCATTTGGATTTGTATCTCCATCCGTACAAAATCCAACTCACTCAAGAACTTAAGCCTCAAGACCATACACAACGCAGAATGTATGCGAATTGGGTAATTGAAGAACAACCCATAGATAACGATTTTTCGAACAAAATTTTCTTTAGTGGTGAGGCTCATTTTTCGCTCAGTGGTTACGTAAATAAAGAGAATTGCCGGATATGGGGCTCTCAAAATCCTCAGGTGATCGCAGAAAGGCCTTTGCATTCGGAAAAAGTGACCGTTTGGTGTGCACTATGGCCTGGTGGTATTGCCCCGTATTTTTTTGAAAACGATCAAGGAGGAGTCATTACAGTCAATTCTGACCGCTATAGACGGATGTCAACCGATTATTTTTGGAGAGAAATTGAAGATTATGATCTGGAGAACATGTGGTTCCAACAGGACGGAGCCACAAGCCACACAACACAGGCTAATCGAGCACTTTTGCAAGAGAAATTTCCAGTACGCGTAATTTCGAGATTGAGTGATGTCAATTGGCCCGCAAGATCCTGCGACCTATCACCTTTGGATTTCTTTTTATAAGGCTATTCGAAAGATGGTGTTAACGCGAACAATCCTCTAAATCTTGAGCAATCGAAAACCAATATTCGTGAAGTGATGGCCGAGATATTGCCGGAAATGTGCCGAAAAGTCATTGAAAATTACCTCAAAAGGATTGAGGCCTGTAAGAGATCCCGTGGAAAACATTTGAATAATGTTGTGTTTCACGTATAATAATGGCAAGATCCAATCTTTATATTGGATAAAAAATTTTGTTTCCATCCGAATATTTTATGTTTCTTTAGCTTTACTTTCCCAAGCGTGAAATGAATAACCCTATATGAACAAATTTTTGAGTAGGTAGAACCTTAGTAAAAATATCCGCTAATTGCTCACAGTTTTACACATATTTCATATAATTTATATAATTTATATGTCGATTATTTTCCAATGTTTACTAATTAACACAAAAAAGATACACATTTATTTCCTTTATACATTGGATTATATTAAAAGAACTTCCGTAGAATAGCTATTTTCGACGCCTATTTGACGTCTTCTTCAGTACAATTGATCTTATTCTAGGTTCCTGAAATTTATACCTTTTACTTTTACCATAATCTTATCTCAACAGTTTTATTGCTTTATTACTTACATATTACTTAATTACTATTCGTCTCCTATAATTAGTCTTAGTAGGCTGGAATTGCAATTTCCTTCGTCTTCATTCAGCCGTAGGTGCGCAGGTACTCGGATTATCTCCATTGATTCAATAGCGTCTAATTTCCTTGGGTTAATTACGTTTTTTATTACACATACATTGCTAATATCCATGGGATGGTTTTCTTCCACGATATGCTTTGCTATCGCTGACCTAATCTGCGTATTCGGGCATTTTGTTGCAACTATCGCTTCTCTGATATGCTCGTTATATCTTACCGGTATGGTTCGCTTGGTTTGTCCAACGTATATTTTGGAGCAGCTTCCACATGTAGCTTTGTATATCCCGCTCATTTCGTCCATCGTTTTCGGATCCTTACCAGATCCCAGCTGTGCTGTTGTTGTGAGATGACGACTCGAAGATACCATTTCAATTTTGTGCCTCCTGAGTATCTTGCTAATATTTCGCGAGTGTGCTGAGTATGTAACTGCTATCCTCTTGGGTGTTTCGACTAACGGTTGTAAGGTCGTAAGATTATTCCTTGACTGCTTTTGCGTTTTTCTTTTTATTATAGCTTCAATACATTCTTTGTCGTATCCGTTTATTTTCGCCGTACTTAGGATGTATTCTTTTTCGCTGTTGTACCTTTCACTGTTCAAAGGCGTTGTTACCAGGCCATGGATCATGGCATGGTATGCTGCCATTTCATGTTGAAAACTATGCCCTGAGTCGCTCGTAATTGTGCGTTGTGTACTAGTAGGTTTTCTATAGATATCAAATTCAATTTTACTATCGTTTCTGATGAGTTTCAGATCTAAAAACGGTATTTCGCCGATTTCTTCGGTTTCCATTGTGAATTTGATCTTCGGATGAATATTGTTTATGTTTTGGAATGTATTCTCTAGTTCTTCTTTTGGTATTATTGCGAGTATATCGTCCACATACCGTACCCAAAATCTAGGCATCAAACTTGCTTGTTCAATTAGACTTTCTATATGAGCCATGAAAACCTCACTCATAAGCGGTGATAACGGACTGCCCATAGCTGTACCGGATGTCGTCTTGAAGTATCTGTTGCTGAACGTGAAGTAGTTTTCATGCATGCTTAACCGCGCCAATTTTACGTAACATTTAATCTTCTCTGTCCACTCCCTGCTATTATCAATGCTCAAGAGCCACTTTTCTAGTAAGTACAGCGCTTCTTTTATTGGGACGCTAGGAAATAAAGATTTGACATCAAAGGATACCATGATCTCATCCTGTTTCAAATCTCTCACTTCTTGGACCTTTTGGATCAACCCTGATGAATTTATTACTGTTTTATCACTTGCGGTTTTATTTAATTTTTTGATTTCCTTGGCTAGCCATTTTGATATGTTATATGTTGGAGAATTAGTGTCTGTTATTAATTCGCGTACATCATTGTTGTTTTTGTGGATTTTAGGTTGTATGCGGATGCGCGGAAGGGCTGGATTTGGCATTCTCAGATTTCTTGTATTTATGACTTTTCGGTATTCTTTTAAAATTTTATCAACTCTTTTTATACAGTCTGGCAGAGGGTTACTTCTAACTTCCATAGGGCGTTTTTTAGACAATTCAACACCTTTTCGTCGTGCTTGGCTTTGTCCATTACTACAATAGTGTTACTTTTATCTGCTTTAAGGTACCTCACTTGTTTACTTTTTAATTGTTTGATAATTTTATGTTCTTCGGATTTATATAATTTATTCTTTTTCGCCAACTCTTTCTTTACGTTGTTTCTAATATCTTCTTTGACTTGATTTTTAAGGTTCTTAATCCCCGTTTCTATGTCTATAATTATATCTTCTAGCGGATTACTTTTTGGCACAGCATACTTCAGTCCTTTATTAAGAAAGTTTAATTCCTCTTCACTGAAATCGCTCTTGGACTTATTGACTACCAAGTTAGGTATGATAAGTGGTTTACTTATTTGGCTATCCACGCTTATGCGCTTCCGCGCATCCGCATACAACCTAAAATCCACAAAAACAACAATGATGTACGCGAATTAATAACAGACACTAATTCTCCAACATATAACATATCAAAATGGCTAGCCAAGGAAATCAAAAAATTAAATAAAACCGCAAGTGATAAAACAGTAATAAATTCATCAGGGTTGATCCAAAAGGTCCAAGAAGTGAGAGATTTGAAACAGGATGAGATCATGGTATCCTTTGATGTCAAATCTTTATTTCCTAGCGTCCCAATAAAAGAAGCGCTGTACTTACTAGAAAAGTGGCTCTTGAGCATTGATAATAGCAGGGAGTGGACAGAGAAGATTAAATGTTACGTAAAATTGGCGCGGTTAAGCATGCATGAAAACTACTTCACGTTCAGCAACAGATACTTCAAGACGACATCCGGTACAGCTATGGGCAGTCCGTTATCACCGCTTATGAGTGAGGTTTTCATGGCTCATATAGAAAGTCTAATTGAACAAGCAAGTTTGATGCCTAGATTTTGGGTACGGTATGTGGACGATATACTCGCAATAATACCAAAAGAAGAACTAGAGAATACATTCCAAAACATAAACAATATTCATCCGAAGATCAAATTCACAATGGAAACCGAAGAAAACGGCGAAATACCGTTTTTAGATCTGAAACTCATCAGAAATGATAGTAAAATTGAATTTGATATCTATAGCAAACCTACTAGTACACAACGCACAATTACGAGCGACTCAGGGCATAGTTTTCAACATAAAATGGCAGCATACCATGCCATGATCCATGGCCTGGTAACAACGCCTTTGAACAGTGAAAGGTACAACAGCGAAAAAGAATACATCCTAAGTACGGCGAAAATAAACGGATACGACAAAGAATGTATTGAAGCTATAATAAAAAGAAAAACGCAAAAGCAGTCAAGGAATAATCTTACGACCTTACAACCGTTAGTCGAAACACCCAAGAGGATAGCAGTTACATACTCAGCACACTCGCGAAATATTAGCAAGATACTCAGGAGGCACAAAATTGAAATGGTATCTTCGAGTCGTCATCTCACAACAACAGCACAGCTGGGATCTGGTAAGGATCCGAAAACGATGGACGAAATGAGCGGGATATACAAAGCTACATGTGGAAGCTGCTCCAAAATATACGTTGGACAAAACAAGCGAACCATACCGGTAAGATATAACGAGCATATCAGAGAAGCGATAGTTGCAACAAAATGCCCGAATACGCAGATTAGGTCAGCGATAGCAAAGCATATCGTGGAAGAAAACCATCCCATGGATATTAGCAATGTATGTGTAATAAAAAACGTAATTAACCCAAGGAAATTAGACGCTATTGAATCAATGGAGATAATCCGAGTACCTGCGCACCTACGGCTGAATGAAGACGAAGGAAATTGCAATTCCAGCCTACTAAGACTAATTATAGGAGACGAATAGTAATTAAGTAATATGTAAGTAATAAAGCAATAAAACTGTTGAGATAAGATTATGGTAAAAGTAAAAGGTATAAATTTCAGGAACCTAGAATAAGATCAATTGTACTGAAGAAGACGTCAAATAGGCGTCGAAAATAGCTATTCTACGGAAGTTCTTTTAATATAATCCAATGTATAAAGGAAATAAATGTGTATCTTTTTTGTGTTAACATATTTCATGTTAATTAATTTTTGCTGTACCTTCTCTCTACTAAAATTGTGTTTGACATCAATGTCCTTTGTCTTCTTGTGGAAAACTGGATTATTTATAAGTTTAATCGTACTCTAATTATCAATACATAAGGTTGTACAGTTGCGATTAGTATCAATATTTTTGAAAAATTGTCTTAACCATAAAAAATTCTTAGTAGCTTCACAGACAGCCATAGATTCAGTTTCAGTCGTTGATAAGGCCATACAAGATTGTTTTTGACTAGCCCATGATATAGGAGCACAATTTAACATAAAAACATAGCCACTTGTGGACTTTCTTGTATCCAAATCCGCAGCAAAATCTGAATCTGTATATTCGATTAAATTTTCGTGACCTTGATACCTTATTGTTGAGAAAAAGTCGAGTTCAAGTTGACAAAATGACAATTTATTTATTTCAAATGACAAATGTTCAATTTATTTATTTCAAAAGGTACAACCACAAAAATGCTACAGGTTGAAAATCACGTCCGTCTTTTCTGGAGGCACCCTAAAAAGTAAAAAAGCCTTTTCGCACGAACAAATGATGGTTGACATTATAATGACTTTGTTTCGAACGAAATTCTGTGGTAGTCTGATTTCTATTTTCATGGGTACTTTCCCGACATTTTTGATGGCAATCAATTTTCGAGTTTCTTACAAGAGCTGTACAGAAAACATATTACGAACTTTGACTCTATATAAAAGCAAAAGAAAATACAAGGTAAGGATAGGGTCAAGGCTGGGTTGGGTTAGGTCGGGTCAGCTGTCAGTTGATCAAATTTCAACACTCCTCCTTGATCAATTTACAGCAGAGCGTCTAAAAAATTCTTCTGTTGAGTGGCTTGGTGAGGATGTCTGCGATCTGCTTGCTGCTCTCGACGTGCTGCAGTGCCACAGTGTTGCCGATATGTTGCTGGATGTACTTTCGTTGTATTTCGATGTGCTTCTTTCCTGTGGTCGTCTTTCCTTCGTGTGCATTTTGTAGCATGTGTATAGCTGACATGTTTTCGACGTATAGAGTGATCGATAGCTCAGCTTCTAGAATACCAAGTTCCAGTTCGATTCCTTTGATCCAGCACACATCGTCAATCACTGACACGACTGCTCGGTACTCGGCTTAAGCAGTTGAAGTCGCTATCAGACGCTGCTTTTGTGAATACCAAATCACTGGCCCTCCTCTCATCACTAACACACCCCACTCGTTGACTGTCCTGTCTCAGAGTCACCTCCAAAGCCTGAATCGGTGTAGGCCACGAGTGTCTTGTCTCCTCCGAAATGAATTACGGCTGTCGTGGTCCCTCTAAAGTACTGGAAAACACGTTTCACCATCGCCTGATGGCTCTTCATGGGCTTGTTGCAGAATCGACTGAGGTAGTTCACGGCGAAGCATATGTCTGGCCTGGTTATTGTGGCTAAGTACAACAAACTTCCTATCGCCTCGCGATACTTATTGTTCGCTGGGAGTGCCTCGTCGTTCTTGAAGTCTGTCTTATGGTTGATCATTCCTGGCTGAGTGGGTGTGAATGCTGGATTGCACTGCTCGAGTTTCATCTTTCTCAAGATCTTCTCCGTGTAGCGAGGCTGACTCACGAAGATACCGTCCTGGTCGATCTTGATTTCCATGCCCAAATACGTTAACTTGTTTTGTACTTTCTTACTGAATGTTATCTCGAATTCCTTGCTTATCTCGTATAAGAGTTTGTATATTTCTTCTTCATCTTTGCCGGCTACCGATCCATCATCCACGAAGAGTGAGAGCATAATGCTCTTGTCCTTGTTATAGTATATACACGGGTCGTCATCTGTGTTGATCATGCCTATCTTCTTCTCAAAGTGGGTGGTGACCCTCTCGTCGAGCTTGTTTAAGTCCGTAGAGACTCTTGTTCCATCGTCGAACCCTTCAGGCTGGTGCATATAGATGTCCTGCTCCAGGTTCCCATACAAGAAAGCCGTTTTCACATCGAACGATACCAACTTCATTTTCTTCGACGCTGCGTAACTTAGGAGTAGGCAAATGGATGCATGGCGAGCTACTGGGGTGAAAGTTTCCGTGTAGTCCACTCTCTTCGTCTGTTCAAATCCCCTTGCCACTAATCTGGCCTTAAGTCTCCCGTCCGCCTTCTCTCCAAGTACCCAGCGACAAGTGATCGGCTTCGCTCTTTCTGGACAGTCCACCAGCTTCCTAGTTTTCATCTCCATAAGCGAGTCGTACTCCTCCTGCATCGCTCGTCACCACTTCTCATCTCTAAGTGCCTCACACCGGGATGTCCTCCGTTTCACCAATCATGGCTACTTTGGCACTCTTTCCTCCACGACGGTAGTCAAGTACGCAGTCTCTCAGTCTCGGTGGTGGTCGCAGAGTCCGACAATCTCGCAAAATTCTCCTTTTTGACTCTTCTTCTGGCGCTGATGTCTCATTCTCATTGTCACTTGGCTCTTCAGCACTTTCTCCAGTTCCCCAGTTCTCGGCTTCTTTGTCTGTCTCGCTGCTGCTTTCTTCTTGATTCTCAGGCGTGCCCTCTGGTGCCTGTGTCTCAAGTTCAGTTCCTTGCCTCAGTCTCATCTTTTCCTCGTCGAAGATCACATTGTCTGAGCTGATAATTTCTCTTTTCTCTTTCAGATAAACCCGGTAGCAGGGTGAATCAATATCATAGCCAATCAGCATTCCCTTTTCTGATTTTCTATCCATCTTGCCTCTTTTCTGTTTTTGTGTCAGCACGTAACCTTCGCATCCAAAGGGTCGTAGCTTCTCAATCTTCATTTTTCTTCCGAACCAAAGTTCTGCTGGGCTTTTCCTTGGTACGTTGCTGGTTTCAGTCTGGATGATCGTGAAGATCGCATGGTTCATTGCTTCTGCCCACAGTTTCTCGCCCAACTCGTTCATGTGTATCGCTGTTCTGGCGGCCTCGACAATCGTTCTCATTTCTATCTCAATCCTTCCGTTCTGCTCTGGCGTGTGTACATTCGTGAAGGTGCGGAAAATTCCCAACTTGTCCTTCATCTGTTTGGTTTTTGTATTCTTCAGTTCGGTGCCGTTGTCAGACGGACTTTTTACTCTCCTCCCTAGCTACTTTTCAACGAGTCTCAGGTAATATTCGATCTTCTCTGGTGCTTCACTTTTCGTCTTCATAAAGTAACAGGTTCGGTAGTGAGTGAAATATTCCTTGAACATGAGCCAGTACTTCGCTCCTCCCAATGACAGGATGTTCATCTCGCCGGTGTCGACGTGCACGAGATCTAACGGTTACTGAGCTGTCTTCGGGTTGTTTGGGTGTGAGGATCTATTTAGCTTGCCATACGAGCACCCTGTGCGTACATAGTTATTCCAGTCATCAATGTATTTTATTCCTTTCCTTTTCAGTATGTCCCTCACATACTTGACACTTTGATGGGCGAGTCGTTCGTGCCAGACTTTGATCGACATGGCCATCAAACTTGTATCTTCTTCTCTCCTGAGCTTTGCTATTGCCGCAATTTCCTTGCCATCCAGACTGTAAAACGTTGACTGTTTTCCGTTTGCCTTCTGCACATGTCCCTTGTCTAGTATCTGACTCACTGAGAAAAGATTAAAGTTGAGGTTTTGGCACGTAAATGACATCTTCTAGTACCACTGAATACCACTTTTGACCATCAAATGCTTCCATCTCGATGTTCCCGACTGCAACGCCATCTAGCCTGATTGAGTCTCCAATCACTATTGGGATGGGATCGTCCAACTCAACAAGCTGAACCAACCACTCTCGGTGAGACGTCATGTATTGGCTGGCTCCACAGTCTTGATAGCATAAAGTGGCCTTGTCCTTCGAAATGTCGTTGTCCACCGTCGAGAGTGCCGTGGCCAAACATGCCTTCCTATTTGGTTTCCCGTTTGTTGACTTATCCGCTTCTTCTCGAGATTCGCTTCTTACAGATATTACATGAATACTTCTTGCAGTAGACAATGTATTCATCACACGGTTTACCTCTGCACTCCTTGAGCACGTGACCTTTCTTCCCACATTTGTAGCATGCGAACTGCGACTTTTCCTGCTTGCTGTTTGACGACTGTCCTTGTTTCCTACGTCTGGCCATGAGAGCGTTGTTGGTGCTGCCCTCTGCATTTGTCGTCGTTTCTTTGTGTCGCTCGTCCTCGAGTCTCAAAGTTCCATGAGAGTTTCCACGTTCTTTGCTGCTCCAGTTACGTGTCCCAGGATGTCCTGAAATGTGCCAATTTTGGCGGTAGCACACTCATGATCCTCGTCATGATCCAACTGTTGTCCTTCACAGGATCATTTTCAGTTGACACTTAATCTATAGGTAAAGAATTTTATTCATGACGTTTCTAAAGTCAGTCTTTGTACCATATAAACTAACTTGTTTGTCTATCATATCTTCGGCAGTTTTACAATTTTGTTCGCAATCTTACTGTTTAGATTTAAACCTATCAATGTTTGAGCCTCAACATCTTGTTTGTTTCTTGTTTCGAGCAAAATTCTATGGTAGTTTAGTTTCTATTTTCATGAGTACTTTTCCGACATTTTTTGTGGCACTTCAATTTTCGAGTTTCTTACAAGAGCTGTGCAAGGTAAGGATAGGGTCAAGGTTGGGTTGGGTTAGGTCGGGTCAGCTGTCAGTTGATCAAATCTCAACACTTATACATAGATCTTTGTTCTAATAAGATATCTGATTATTCTTTTAAGCTGTGAAACATGAAGAAAACTTGGATTGTAAATATATCTACTTAACAGATTGACACTGTATGCAATATCTGGTCTAGTAGCTGTAATTGAAACCAATAATGACCCTATTGCTTCTCTATTAGGAAAATTAATCTCCTCGTCATAAATATTTTCAGTTATTTGAACATTTGCATCAATATACGTATTACAGGGGTGAGCTGTACTCATTTTAAATTTATTTATTATGAGTTCAATGTATTGTCATTGACTAATGCATACAGAATTCTCAGTTTTATAAATTTATATACCAACAAACCGATTTAAAATCAACTCGTTGATATCAAATCGATTTGATCTAACCCTGCATTTTAAGCATACAAACAATCAACCAAACTTTTGTGTCATGAAAATTATTTACAAATACACAATAAAAATCGGCAAATTTCTTGTTCCAGCAGCAGCTTGTGTTAATCCGTATAAAGATATGTTCAACTTACATATTTTATTTAAAGGTGCTTTCACTCCATCTGGAATTTCCATAAAGATTTCTTCTTCCAACTCTCCATACGGAAAGGCTGTTTTAACATCCAACTAGCTGACGAGGTGTGACAATTAGTTCCAAAGCGTTTTCCATGCTTCATAACATTTCTGGAACGCTTCGACTGGGATGCCCGCGAGTACCGTCGTCACGGCCGCCTGGATGTCTGTAATTCCTTTGATCACCGATTTTGTTCTAGGGAACAAAAAAAAAGCCACAGGGTAACATATCTCTCGAAAAAGGCGGCTGTTGCAACACAGCAATCCCTTTAGAGTCCAAATACTGGGATGTCCGCGAGGGCGATGTGGCACGGCGCGTTGTCGTAATGAAGGATCCAAAAATCTTGGGTAAAATTTGTCTGACTGTTTCACGGTTCACACCCAGTTCCGAGGCCGACATTCGAACTGTTAAACGCCGATCTTCCTGGATTAGGGGGCGAACACGGTGCGCATTCGCGTCAGTCCGCTCCTCGACTGGTCTCCCGCTCTGCGCCTCGTCTTCCACGCTTTCACGCCCCTCCTTAAACTCTTTATGCCATCGAAACACCTGGGCACAACTAAGAGCACTATCGCCATGCACTTTTACAATTTCAGCGTACGTTTCCGAAGCTGTTTCGCTCAATCTGGCACAAAATTTTATCGCGACTCGTTGCTCTTGATTTCGTATCTCTATTTTGGTGACGAGCACCACCAACACACGTCTACTCAACACGACACACCAAGCGAACTAAACAAGCTAGAGCGATGGTAAATATATCAATGGAGAGGGGAAGGGGATTTCAAGGTCGCAGGTTTACCACAAGCGCGTCAATAAAGTCAGTCTCATTACTTAATTGGCACACCTCGTACTAATTACATGCTGGATTTTCGATCGTTTTCACTTTTAATTTATATAAGTAGTTGTGTTGCAAACATGCACACATCACAATTTTATTATTTTTATAAATCAAGGTACAGGTTTGTTTCTTAATAATATTATAACCTTGTCTTGCAGCTGCTCCTTCTGAAAATAAGTTTCTTTTCATTTTCGGTGCATAGAGTACATTTGTCAGCATACTGGTCTCCCACTGTCCACTAACACATTTACTAATCAAAATATGCCCTTGCCAAGCCACTTGTAGGTTTCTTGATTTGCAAGTTTCAGAGGGGACCCTGTATATTCATATAGATCAGCAATATATTCCCGTTTGTATGATATGTGAGCTGAAGCACCGTTGTCTAAAATCCATCTGATATCCTCATCACTGTCTGCCCAGTCACTTTTTACTACATTTAATGCCATCATATTTTTCTCTCCCATGTTTCTGTTTGGGAGCAAGGCAATCTTTTACGAAGTGACCGCGTTTTCCATAGATAACATATAGCAAACAAAACGATGTAATTTTTCTTTTGATTCGATTTTTGTTTTTGTATATTGAGAATTTTTCTTCTTAGAGGATTGTTTTGCCACTAATAATGCTGCTTAGTTTTCTTCTTCTACATTCAAGCTGGCTTACCCATCCAATAAACGGGCTGTTAATTTGATTATTTTTTGCTTGCTGGGATCGAGTGACATCCAAGCTTGACGGAGAGATTCGGAGGCTGCACTTAAAATCTTAGTCATAATTGCATTGCCACTTATAGCATCTGCATTTTCTTTCAGTTGCTTTGCGAAGCTTTCAATTTTTGCAATATGATCAGCAATGCTATCGGCGAATGACATTTTATACTGGTAAAATCGTTCATGAAGCATCACTTTAGTTATCTCAGATTTTTGTTCATAAATGGCCTCGAGTTTAGTCATCACCTCAAGCGCAGACTCACAATTTTCAATGATGACTATTTGGTTTAGATCCATCGCCGAGGTTATTATGAACATTGCCATGCCGTCATCTTGATTCCATTGAGTAATATTAGTTTCTGGTGTTGGAGTATAAACATTTAAACCTTTGGCACGCTGTGCACATTTTAGTTGGAATTTCCATTGGTTGAAATTCTTACCATCGAATTTTTCGAGACTGATATTGTAGTTTTTCCTAACTTTTAGGTTATGATCACTAAAGGGGAAGCACGTTTTTCTATTGAACTTTTGAATCACTTCTTCACTATTTTATCTGTCCCTTGCTTATCACTCGCATGGGTCTCGGCCCATAACCTATTTCGCACTGTAGCTTGTCACCTTTTTTGTGGATAGGGAATATAATTGATTGGCTCCACTCTTTCGGCATATGTTCTTGTTACCAAATGTGCTGGATGACTTTGTGAATAGCTTGATGAACACTACTGCTACCATATTTGATGAGCTCCACTGGAATCTCATCGATGCCCGGCGCTTTATTTTTCTTCTGGGCTTTGATGATGGAACAAACTTCATCCAGAGTTGGTGGGGCCAATGGATTCTCTTTGCAGACATCTATAGGCTCCGATGTTCTGGAGCTGTGCGGAGGATTAAGGAGGTTCTGGAAAGATGATGCCCATCTTTCCTTAATCTTGATTTCATCAGCGATGATATTGCCGCTGTCATCACGACAGAGCGTGGTTTTGGGCTGGTAAACACGTTTCAGGCTTTTCACTAGTTTGCATGCTTGTCTTGTGTTATTGCTCGCTAAACTTACATCGATACGTCTCAATTGGTCGTCATAGTATTTTCTTTTCTTAATCCTAATTATCCTATTCGCTACTCTTCTGAGATTTTCATAAGTTTGTCTCCTCGTCCTGGTTTTCCTACCCACGTATACTTTGTACGCCTGATTATTTTTATCTAACGCATTCTGGCGCTCATCATCGAACCACTCATTTCTCTTGTGCCGGGTTTGATGTCCGATCGTCTGTTCTGCCACGGTTTTAATAGCCGCTTTCACTTCCATCCAGTGCTCGTTGCTCGTCTTTAACGATGCGTCTGATAAGATGGGAGCCAGCTGGTTGCCGAGGGTGTCCGTGAAATGTTTGGCCACAGACGCCGCTTGGAGCCTTTCGATGTCAAATGTTTGTAGCGGGCTGGTCTTCGCTGAATATGCCTTTGAAATACGACATCTATAAGTTAATTTGATCAAGAAATGATCCGAGTTACAATTGGCTCCTCGATATGCACGGACGTCAAGTATGCTCGAGGCCCAACGTTGTTGGATCAGGACATGATCGATCTAGTTTTGTGTGTTGCCATCCGGTGACACTCAGGTCATTTTATAAATGCGTCGATGTTGGAAGCAAGTCGAACGTATGACTAGATTTCTGCTACATATAAAATCAGTCAGCCGCTGGCCGTTATCATTTGTTTCATCGTGAAGGCTATATCCTCCAGTCGTTCCCCGATTAGAAAGCTCATTGCCGAACTTAGCATTGAAATCAGCCAGAATTATTTTTGTGTCGTTAGTAGGCAATGAGTCGACCAGTCTTTCCAGGTGATTGTAGAACATTCCCTTCGTTTCTTCGTACTTTTCTTTGGCCGGGGCGTGAACATTGATCAGCCAGATTTTGAATAATTTATCTTTTATACGGAACGCACACAACCGTTCATTGGCGGCCTTAAAATCAATAACGTGCGATTTGAACTCCCTATCCACAATGAAGGCCACTCCGAATTCTCGTTTTCAAGTAGGCTTCTCACTTTTGAATATTGTGTGCGACCTCATGTTTTGAATGTCGTTTCCTGGATTGCCAATATTTTTAATTGATATTGACTGGCCTGTGGTAAAAGGTCCTTAACAGCGCCAGGGTAATTGAGTGATCTGACATTCCAGGATCCAATGCCATAGTCCTTTTTTCGTTTGTGAGGTCGTTGCCGTGAGTCCAATCCATTCCGAGGCCTATCTGCAGGTTTCGAAACATTGTAGCGTTTTCCAGGGACGGGGAGTTAGCCCGTAGCCCAATCTCCATTCCAACGAGATTTATTGTTAAGGTTTCTCATTCTATGACATTAAAGGAATTCTACACTTTATTTTTACACAATTAATCATGGGCCTATTATTTGTCAGAGTTTATTGCAATGTCTTCTTCAGAATTGTAATTTATAAATAAATATTCAATACTTAAACATTAAATAGAACTTTTATTTGCTACACATTTTGCAGTGAAAACTCGAGTGAAAAATTGCATAAAATAATAGAAAAATAACGTGATATGAATAACTCTATATGTTGGCCCTGTATAATACTATGATGTGGCGTGTATGATGGCTCGATACAAACTGAAACTTTAAGACCTAAAAACGCTTCTTTTAAACAGTTCTGATACAAAGAAAGAGAAAAGTTCCTTACGGTCATTCACTGCAAATGTGCACTGCATTGCTCATAAGCACCACTAGAATAAAGCACGGCAAAAACTTCATCATAAAAAATTTAAAGATATACTCACAAGGCTTTGCTATCGACCATATCGCCTGGGAAATAGTGGAGCGAGTTGGTTACTTGCATGGGCAATTGAGAAAATCGAGTGAAAGAAATTCGAAAGAATTTCGATCACATATTACTTTATAATAGCTTCTTTATTGAATGAATTGATAAGCAATTAAATTAGCATATGCATTAATCATTTGTAACGGTTCAGCACAATTTCAGTATTAAAGAAAATTGTAAAAGTGGAAAGACGAGAAGTGATTCTCCATTCGCTGGCTCAAAGCGTCCGCCCGAGCAACTATGTGTATACCTCCGGCCTTTAACCCGGGGACTAGTCAATAGAGACTTGCAACATTTCTGGCTGTGCACTTTTTAGCGTCCCAATCCCAAGGCATAAGCCCGCGCCTACATTCCATACACCAGTCGACTGCGTATTCAAGGCTTCAGCTTGAGTATTAGCGTCCCAAGGCAATTATGCGTGGAGCCAGCAGTTTAATGATTAGCTGATTAGTTACTTCAATAATAAATTAAGTTTTGAATATTATCCATTACGTTTCTTTTGATGAAAGTAAATGCTATACAATTTAAAATTTAAAAAGGACCGCGACTAGCAGTTACAAAGTGCGTTCGATTAACCTAATTTTTGACCACTTCTTCCAATACATCTGGTATTATTTCGTCAATGGCATGTCGAATATTTTCCTTCAATGCTTCCAATGTTATTGGCTTGCCAGCATAAATCAAGGACTTGACAAAGCCCCGAAGAAAATAATCTGGAGGCGTCAAATCGCATGATCTTGGAGACCAATAGACTGAAATATTTCGTAAAATGATGTCTCCGAATTTCGTTTTCAATTAGTCGATTGTTTCGGTTGCTGTGTGGCATGTAGCGCCATCCTGTTGGAACCAAATGTTTTCGATCCTTGACTTTTGGAAACAAAAATTCTTTAAACACGGTCCAATAACGTCTCCTTTTTATTGTGACGGCAACTCCTTAAGTATTTCGAAAGAAATATGGATCGACGATGCTATTAGCGTGTACCTAATGCTACATAGTTAATTTGAATAGATGTGATGGAGGTTTAAGGTGTTGCCTTGGATAACAAATTTGCTTGACACATCCTGTTAATCAAAAATTTGAGCTTCATCACTTAACATAACTTTACGATCTACGGTTTTGTAAATTTAACTTTTTTGATAATAAAGTTACACAATTCGCAAGCGTTATTGGAGCGTTAAACGTCTCATCCCAGTAATGACAAACCTTACTGAACACAAATGTCACAGAATTGTCAATTTTGACATATGTCATACACAATTTATTCTTATTTAAAGACCTCATGCAACTAAAAAACGCCCTGTATTATAACCTCACAACGGAAAGCAACCATAAGTCAGCCAACGGAGCTAGATACTCAACCAACTGTAGCAGCAACTCTGCTGCAAATATATCCGGCAAATCAACAGATCCAGGAAGGTATCGCACCATAAACCCACTAAATATTTTTCACTGGAAACTTCACAGAGGACGACACAACTATTGTATAAAGTCAGTTATTTATAAACCATTTCAATAAACAGAATCGATTTTTTGTATATATGTATATAATTTTATGTATATACGAGTACATATACATACATATGTACTCTATTGATCTAGTTGACAAGAATGTGGCAGCACGTACTCGTAAGTAGTATACGATGTATACATTGGATATTCATCAACCTGAACTCTCAGTTCGTATCAGTGAGCATAAGGTATGCTGGTGTTGTCACACCTTGTTTGTCAGTACTTATTAAGGGCTAAAAGGTAAAATGATTCTACTCCCCATAATAATTTGAATTAGCTCATTAGAATAGTTATGAAGCATAACTAAATTTAAATTTGGCTTATGTGTAAAAAGGGAGTAAATGCATCTCAAAATATATAAACCCAAAAGTGTAAAAACTTTGTGACTCCGTCTTCGCAAAATCTTTCTGAATTGTAAAGAAAAGGAAATTTTGCGTTCAAATTTATGTTTTTCAAAATTGATTTTCGACTTATCGTTCGGTCTTCTTCAGCAGCAGAAAAGTTTTGCTTTAAATTTAATAAAAACTTTTTCAACAAGAACTCTAAGATTCTCATCAGCTCCGCTTGTTGACGAGTCTGTCGTGGTTAAAATTTGTCTCATCTCCGAATTGATGTACGAAATTGAAGAAAGTGCACTCAGTGGGCCGATTATGCAAACCAAAATAATTCAAAAATCCATTTCAATCATGAAATGTCCATGAAAAACATTAAAACAACTTATATTTAACGTTAAGCCCCATTTCCTAGTGAAAAGGTAAACTATATTTTAGTATAACCCTTATTAGCCTAAAAATAAAACAACGATTTTTATTATTAAGTAGGAGAAAAAAATAATTAAATATTAAATCAAGGAACGAAATGAAATTTTCGGATCGCTGTTACGAATAAGCAGCATATAGCATAAAGCATAATTGGAATCATACACTTTTCCAAGCAAATACGCTTGCAAACATTTTGGATAAGTTTTACTCAATTTTCAATAATTGGGCCATTGAAAGATGAAGCTTAAACATTTATTGCGATATTGAACTTGAAGTCAAATAATACTCAAATTATCAGATTAACGTACTCCAAAACTAACTGTTTATATTCTGGCCATCAAAACAACAAATGTATTCAGCCTCAAGCTAGAAGGCATTGAAATTGATACATTCATCCAAATCAATATTCTTTAGTGCGTTTAAATCATTCGAAAGTATCATATTTCAGATAATTAAATTCGAGGAGCTACTGAACACTTTTTTCAATGAAACTCAATCTTGCTTGCGGTGTCGAATAGAAGCGTATACAAAATTTATTCAAAAATACGTACTATGAACCCATCGATGCATGTATCCATTCAATATTGTTTCCTTCGAACAAAAGTCGATTGATAACAAAATAAAGGGAAAATATTAGCAAAGTGAGTTATATGCTGAAGGTTTTATCATCAACGAAAATTTTAATTTTATAATATTGTTTCAATAAAATTTGGTCAACAATAATATTTTAATTTGTCTCATCAAAATCTGAAACCTTATATACATGTAAAGAACAAACAGACAGCGTCTCAATTCGTTCTTACAAAAAAAAAAAGAAATCTAGACTAAGGATAAAGAATAATAGAAGCACATTCATCAATATTTTGATATGAAACTACAATACCTTATTTTGCCACCATAAAGATACCCTTGAAAATGAAATGGCCAATATCACACTCATAGAACGCCAGAAAAACCACTGAAATATAGGAGGTTTAAAGCAAAAAACCATTGCATAAGATGACAATTCTGATCACTAATAATACATACATTACTATCCCGGGCTAAAATTCTCAAGGTTCGACTACCAGAAAGGAAGAAAAGAAATATAAAGATTGCTGCTCCTCCGAGGCCTTCCTTGCCCTTGGAAGATTTCGTACTCTTGTCTAGAGACTTGCGAAAGCATATTCTATTTACCCCAGGCTCCGTAGTGTTGGCAAATACTGCTGGCAGTTGGTTGAAGCCAAAGTAAGAGCTATAAAACGACATATTAATGATAGGCTTCAGAGAACTACTTTTGGCAACTCCTTGCATAGCTCAAAATGGCCTTGACGTTGGAATTCATTATGGTAAGTTTATTTTCAAATAAAAGTAGTCGTACATCTACCTTTTCCATCTAAAAATGGCAAGTTACGTTTCGAAAACTTCTATTTTCAGAATAAAATTGACAGATTTCAATTCAAAATTCCCTTTTATCAAAACAATCGTCGCACGAATTTTCTAGTAAAAAATCATACTTTTCAAAAGAAAAGAATAAAAGTCCAATGCAAATTTAAGACTTTTGGGAAGTTAAGGAAATCAACGTAATGGAACTTCGCTTCGCCGTATCCTGCAGATCACCCATCCTATTCTTACTATACCTTTATGTAAAATTTGTTGACCATCTATATCAGTCAAGTCCCCTATGACCATACGTCTTCTGTTGTTTTCCAAAGCTTACCTTATCTTAACTCCGCCTAAGCTTACCTGAAACACTCCTCTGTCTCGTTCGAATCAGTAATAGTGTGTCGAGTCTCGAGAGATGACCTGGCCTCAGGAAGCTTTTTTGCCATGTCGTGGAATGATTCTTTTTTTGTAGCCTTTGCTCCGAACCCCACACTAATAATTCACTTCACTAGGCCGAATTGACTGTACTGCTATAATTACAGTTTCGATGTCGTCCGATTTCTTATTCCATTTAGCACATCTGCACAATCTACCATCAGTTGTCATAGGCTATTGGCAACAGTCAGGGTTTAAACTAGAACGCGAACACCAAGGTCTTCGATTATACGTCTTACTTTATTCAAGGACCGACATCGACTCCCCAACAGGTTTACACACATGCATACACATCCACGTAAAGATAGATGGTGTTGCCATAGTTCATATAGACTTGGGTAGAAAAACATTTATGGATGACAGCCGACCTCTCTTGACAATAACTCGCCTCGAGTTAAATGGATGTGTCGAACTCCTCATCTGTGAAATCATCGTAATCTTCATCGATCTCCAGACATAACTCGCACCAGGGCTTTATTTTGTCGCTGCTCATCACCGAACTGAATGATCGCTGTTTCTGATGTGCTTCGTTTTCTTCCACGACATATCGATCATGCCGCCGAACTCTTTTGATGATACAGGGGCCACGATACGTAGCCTCCAACCTTTTTGACTCGCCCGTAGCTGGAATGGCCCTTTCCACCAAGACCAACTCTCCTTCCTTGTACTGCCTTGGTTTCTGATGTCTCTCGTCGAAACGCTTTTTCCACTTAAGTTTAGCCTCGGATATATTTTTGATCGCGTCTTCTCTCTTGTCTGTCATCGTTTTTTCTTCCAAATTAGTATCCTGCACGGTTGCTAGAAGCCTGTTGCCGCTGATGTCCCTCACCGGGTAGTCGTAAATTAGCGCAATTGGAGAATACTTCGTCGTTGCACTCACTCGTGTATTCAGCGTCCATTGAAGCTTTCGTAATTCGTCATCCCAGGTGTTCGGTTTAGCGCATGACGTTTTAAGGTAAGCCAGTATCGACTAGTTGACTCCCACAGCAATACCATTCGCTCGAGGTGTTCGAGTTGCCGTTTTAATGTAGGTTATGTAGTTGACACTACAGTAATCCTAAAACATATGCGAGGTAAACGCTGTTCCCCGATGGGTGACCAACACCCGCGGGAGACCAAAATACATCGTCAGCTGATTGACTGCTTCGAGGACAGGCTTCGATTTCGTCGACCTTGTTGGATTGATGACCGGGTACCGAGTTAACGCATCTACCATGACCAGCACACACTCGTTACTGCGGCGACTTCTAATAAACGGACCAAATTGATCCATATGGACTATTTCAAATGGTAATCGGGGAGCGTCCATACCATGTAATTGAAATTCCTTTATTCTCGGCTCTCGCACATACCTACAATCAATGTATGTCTTCTTGTAGTTCTTTATGAAGTTACGCATTCGAGGGAACCGAAAACTTCGTTTCATTCGCATCAGTGTACCATCGATACCCGGATGCCCGGCTTCATCGTGACACAGCTTCGCCACCCGCCAGCGTATGCCCTTCGAAACAATGAGCATTTTTTCGCCTCTTTATCAACTCTGAAAAGACGGCCGTTCTTTATAACATATTCCTTGTGAATTTGCTCCCACTTTCTGACTCCGCCTTCATCTCGAGAACGTCCATGATGTTTTTCACGTCTGAATCTTGTCACTGTAGAGTGTGTACCCATTCCTCCATCGGCAAGTTGACACTACCAACATATTCTTCTACTCCACTCGGTTCAGTCGGTGGCTCCTTAGGCGCTCGACTCAATGCGTCGACGTGAGGCATCTTTATTCCGGAACGAAATACACCCCGACAATCGAACTCTTATAGTTTCAAAAACCATCTCGCCACTCGCGGAGTGAGAGGCTTCGTCGCTTTGAGACTGTCAATAGCTTGGCAATTAGT
This sequence comes from Odontomyia ornata, assembly GCA_963969285.1. Classification (NCBI taxonomy): domain Eukaryota; kingdom Metazoa; phylum Arthropoda; class Insecta; order Diptera; family Stratiomyidae; genus Odontomyia; species Odontomyia ornata. The sequence continues at coordinate 17,343,213 of OZ017740.1, read as the reverse complement.
TACTGTTTCGAACTCCTTTCCCAACAAGTACATTCGGAACCGTTCACACACGTCGACGATCGCGAGCACCTCCAGCTCATAGATATGGTGTCGGCTCTCCGCTGGATTGCACAGACGGCTATAGTACGCAACGTGATTCATCTGTTCCGATCCATTTTTCTGCAACAAGATGCCTGCAAGGCCTACGGAGCTCGCACCAGTGTGCAACTGATACTGTGATGCCTCTTCGTAAATGACTAGGTTGGGTGCCTCAGTCAACAACCTCACCAGCTGTTGATGTGCCTCCTCGCATTCGGTCGATCATCCTTTTTTAACAATCGCGTTAGTGGCACGGCTATGATGGCATAATAGGAATAGATTTCCTAAAAAAGCCGGAGAGCCCAAGGAAACGCCTAACTTCGGTAGCATTCTGTAGACTAGGGAATCGTTGCACCGCCACGGTTTTTATCTTTTCGGGCCTGATTCGTTCAGCCGTTAGTTCATGTCCAAGGAACTCCACTGTGTTTTGGAAAAATGAACACTTGGACTTGCGCAACGTTAGTCCTTCGCGTTTTATGACTTCTAGGGATTCCTTTAAGTACTCAAGCTCCTGGTCAACAGTCTCAGACGGAATGATGACCTCGTCCACATAGCTTACCGCCTTGACATTCATCGATGCTATGAGCCTCGCCATAAGTCGTTGAAAATTGCTCGGGGCATTTCGAGCCCCAAACGACATTCGATTGAGTTCGAAGTGGCCATGGTGAGTTATGAAAGCCGTGTACTCTTTGGCCTCCTCCGCTATCTCCAACTGGTAACAACCAGACATCATGTCAAGCACGGTGAAGTAGTTTTTCCCCGCCAACGTTGACAAAACGTTGTCGACCACAGGCATGGACCATGGTTCTTTTTGGGTGACCACGTTTAACTCACGGAAGTTGACACAGAGTCTTTTTCGCCATTCTGCTTCCGAACCAAGACAATGGGTGAAGCATACAGCGACATTGACGGGCAGATTATGTCGAGTAGCTGTAGCTCGTTCACGATGCTTTCGATTATTTTCTGTTTAGGGATGGGAACTAGGTACGGTTTTTTATTTACCGGAATGTCTGACGTCAAAACAATGTTCATTTTCATAATACTACTCTTTCCGAGGTCTTTCAACCTTTCCGCGAAACAGCCACGATATTCATGTAGTAACGCTTAGAGTCGCTGTTTTTAACTTGCTCAAAGTTTTACATATCATTCGCCCTTGTCAATCACTGTACGGCCACGCGAAAGTATTTTGTCCTCAAATTCGATACGCGGTGGTCATTTATTTATAATCTTCTATTTATTCTCTAATCTTAGCTGTTTACAACAATACCATGACTTGTGATAAATCTCGATAAAAACTTATATTACTGAATGCTCGTCAATTGCTACCTCTAGTGAGGTTTAGAATGAAGTGTTCTTATCTTCTCGTCGACGGGATATTAACTTCCAACAGAACGTTCCACTTGCGTTAGAACTGCTGACCATGCACACGTGCGACCACCAGACATGCTGGGTGGAGCTCTGGTCGTGTAAATTGATATAGCATGTTTGCTTGAGGCAATTGCTGCGTTGAATGATTTATTGGACAATGTTGCAATGCAAGTGTTGCACTGCGGACAAAGTTGCACGCTAACGTAAAGCATCGGACAATGTTGCAATGCTAACGCTGCCGCCACATTACTCCCCCCGCAGTGGCTTGGCTACGATACTTTTATTCGAAGCCTACGGGTGGCCGGATCTTACGCCCACTGCGCTTGGTTATTGTTCGTTCGCTAGTGAGGGGCCTCGTTTTCGAAGTAGATTCTGGCGTGAGAAATGCGGGTTTGAGCCTGTCGACCGAAATCGAGGCGGGGTGTCCATTAATTTTGATGCGGAAATACTTGTCCTTCCTGCTCAGAACCGGGTATGGACCGTCGTATGCTAGTGTGAACGATGATTTCACTTTATCGTTCCGTATGAAGACGTGTGAGCTGCTGCCTAATGCTCAGTGTACGAACGTTGGAGTGATGGTGTTGTGTGCGGTGTCTCGAGGTCGCAGTTTTGTCATGCGTGGCCTGAGATCACGCAAGAAGTCCGTTTCGTTGATGTTTGGCTGGAACGCGGCGAAGAATTCCCCTGGAAGCCGTAGGCTGGTGCCATAGACCATGTCTGCGGATGTAGCGTTAATACCTTCCTTCAATGCGGCGCGTAGTCCTAGGAGCACAAAAAGAAGCACCTTCGTACATTCGGCTGTCGTAGCAGCAGATGGCGGCTTTGGCTATGCGATGCCATCTCTCAATGATTCCGTTGACAGCAGGATGGTACGGGGTCGTTCACAGGTGGTTGATTCCCAGAATACGGGTCAGCTCGGCGAAGATTTGGCTCTCGAACTGGCGTCCCAGGTCGGCTTATCCATGCACTGTTGTTGCGGTGATATTCTGGAGTGGAACGGCTTCGGGCCAACGTGTGAACCTGAAACCATCGTTCGGGGACAGTGGTTCGATGAGGTCGATTTGATATGCTCAAACCTGACGTCCGATCTTGTTGCGCTGGCAGGCCATGCAGCCTCGTAAAAGCTAGTGATCTCCTTGTTCCTGGCCGGCCAAAAGAAGCGGTCGGTGATGAGCTGTCTAGTTGCTCGTATGCCCGGGTGGGCTAGGCCATGCATCATCTGCATGATTGTTGACCTAAGCTACTGCGGTGCGTAGGGTCGAACCTTGTTGTCAGTGACTATGCAATGCAGTGGCGTGGCGGAATCAGCAAGCTCCTGCTTTTTGCACTCGAGTTTATTCGTTCAGTCCTCTAAAAAAGCCTTGAGCTCGGTATCGGTTTGTTGAGCTGAAACGAGAGAAAGGAGGTCGGTCTTGGAAATCATGCTTACCCGAGACAAGTAATCCAGGATAGACATATTCCGGCCCGGAATGTGGCGGATGTCAACTGTAAATTGGGAGATAAAATCCAGCGAACATTGTTGCTTCGGTGATGCCTTCTCCGGTCGTTTCTGGAACGCAAATTGTAATGGCTTGTGGTCGGAGAGGACCGTAAAGACTCTGCCTTCCAACATGTACCGGAAGTGCTTGATGGCTTCGTGAATGGCTAGCAACTCCCGGTCGTAGGTGCTGTAGCGTCGCTGGGTGTCGTGCAGTTTGCGTGAAAAAAATTTCAGAGGCTCTGTTCCAGTGCTCGTTGACTGGTTCAGGACAGCTCCGAGTCCATCAGCCAACGCGTTCACAGTTAGGGACCATGTATCTGCTGGATCAGGATGCGCAAGTGACGGAACCTTAGTTAGTTCCGACTTGCACCTCTCAAATACTGCTGATGCCTCGTCGGTTCATTTAAGCTCCGTTTTATCGTGCTTTTTGTTTCCCTCTATCAGTTGTTGGAGCGGGCCTTGGTTTTGGGCAGCATGCGGCAGGAACCGTCTGTAGAAGTTAATCATTCCTAGGTCCCTTTAACTGCAGTGCTGTTCTGGGCCTCGAAATCGCGGATATGCCCTGCATCCACCAGATGAAATCGTATGCCCCAAAAATCGAACCTCGCCTAGTCCAAATTGGCACTTGTCTTTGTTGATCGCAAGTCTGTATTGGCGTAGACGGCTCAACACCTCCGACACATGCTGTTGGTGCGTCTGAGGGTCCAGTGAAAAGACCAATATGTCATCTATGTATGCGAATACATGATTGATTCCCCATAGCACCTCGTGCAAGAAGCGTTGGAAGGTCTGGCCCGCGTTGCATAGGCCAAAGGTCATGCAGACGAACTCACATAATTCAAATGGCGTGATGATCGCTGTCTTCGGGACATAACTCGGCTCGACTGGAATCTGATGAAACGCGTTTTGTTGATCGATTACAGTAAAGACTTCCATCCCGTGTAAAGCAGCAGTGGAGTCTTGTAGGAATCCGATTGCATATTGATCCGGGACGGTGCATGCGTTGAGGGCTCAGTAGTCTCCGCATGGCCGCCAGTCTCCGTTGGCTTTACGTACCATATATAGAGGGCTGTTCCATGCACTCTTGGATGGTCGACAGATTCCCAGTTGCATCATGTTGTCGAATTCGGCTTTCGCAGCGGCGAGTTTGTCGGGAGGAAGTCGGCGTGCTTTCGCGTTGACAGGAGGGCCTTTTGTCACAATGTGATGCGTCGTCGTGCACTTAACGTTGCGACGAAGTGCTCTCGATGTGATTTCGGGATACTCTGCCAGAATTGCAGCGTCTTCACTTGCGATTGTTGCGGATATCGATGATCGTACCAGTGGTTGGTTCTTGGATGTGGCCTACACCTCAGCTGCAGTCGCAATTTGTCGCTCGATTAGCTTTCGTCCTCTGATATCCACAAGTAGTTCATAGTGCTCAAGCAGATCAGCTCCGATGATTGGGGAGCTGACGTCCGCTATGATAAAAGTCCAAGTAACTGGCCTCGGAAGCCCGAGATTTAAAGTCAACTTCCTCTTCCCGTAGGTGCGAATAACAGAACCGTTAGCAGCTAACAAGCGGGTGCCGGATTCTGGGATACTTCGATCTTGGATGGTAGGTGGGATCACGAATACGTCTGCGCTGGTTTCGATCAAAAGCGCGCCAGGGCCATTGTTGCCGCGAATTTATAAGTGATGCACTGAGCGCGCGCCGGCCAGTTTTTGCGGAGAGGACGACTTTAGTTAGTTGCTGCCTGCCGAACTTGCATGGCGGTCGGCATTTCGTGGGGTCTGATCCATAATGGGTGTGATACCAGCAAGCCTCAGTTGGAGGTTCGGGCGACTGTGGGCGTGATTGTGATGGTACTCGTAATTTCCCTGGCTTACCGGCACATGAACACGTGCCCTCGGTCCTTTGTGCTATGCTCCCATGTTCATCGTCGAGTCGGCGTGCCAGCCTCACAACCTCTGCTGTCAGCTTGGAGAGCTCTGGCAAGATTCTCTTTGTTGGCAGAGTGGCTTCCGCAGAGTCGTGATGCGAGATCGATCCGATGGTGTATGGTTTGGAAGTTTTCGTCACTTCGTGGACCCTATCGGCAATCGTCGCCAGATCCTTCATTGAGGCATCGTTTGCTGACAGAATGCTGCGCAACGTGATGTCCAGTCTGTTTAGCCACATCTATTCAATCTCTCGCGCGATTCGGACGTGTTTTGTATTCGCTGCGTAACTATCTTTTCTCATTCTTATTCGGCTTTATTGACGGTGTTAATTATTGATCTTTAACTCCGCTAGTGCTTTGTTAGTGCATTTTCTAATTAATTCGAGAAAGTCTTTCTTTCTTTCTTAATTTATTTAATTAGCGGTTGCCTTTCTTAGTGTTTAATCTACATTGTTCTGTGACATTTGCGCCATCTCTTGGTCAATAGCCGTACTGATGGTTCGCGTGATAAAACTTGTTTAGTCCTTAACTAAAATATTTAGTGTATCAAAATAGTGCGAATTTGCTATTTACTTTTTACATCTAATCTTAAACATAATTTGTCTAGTGATTAAAGTTACTGAACTGATCAGTTTATCATTCAAGTATGTCAGGTGATTCACCCATTTGTGCCATTAATTGCAATATTTGTAAAGAGCCTGAGTCATCGCGTAACAAGCTCATGGAGTGTGATGGTTTTTGCCGTAGATCATTTCATTTAAAATGCCTGTCGATACCTGCGGTATTTGCTGATATACGTGCTAATTTCTCGCGTAATATCACATTCAGATGCGTTGAATGTAGTGGTGTGTCACTTACAGATACTATTCGACTGTTAAATGATAACACCAAACTACTTCATGAAATCAATGCGCGCCTTATTACGGATCCAATTGCTATGAAACCAACAGAATCACCTCACGCTTCTTGACAAGCATCTTCACCTCTCTTATTGACTGATTCGATGCCAGCAAATAACAAGGAAAATGTTGAACCCAACAAGGGGGCTATTCCTAAAAATTTACCACATAGACCGACCTCCTTGCCATTTTTGGCTGCTACATCAAGTGAAGCAGCAATATCAACTCTTCGATCTGTTGATGGTCAACTGGAACCGGACCAGCAACTGCAACTGGAACTGGATCAGGAACAACAGACTCAAGGTTCGCATCTCTCTGCTTTCCTTTCTAGCACGGAGCATTCCTACCGTACACAAGAGCCTGTGTGTCGTCCTACGCTTCTGCCAACTCGCAAACCTATTCGCGTTGTTTCTCCACCACTCCAAATATTTGTGTCGCGACTGGCGTATGATACTTCAGAGGAGGAAGTAAAGGGCTTCGCTTTGAGTGGGCTGGATAACCGACCAAATACATTTTCCTGCAAAAAACTAACGCAACCAAACTTGACCAATCGTGTGGTTGCATCGTTCAAATTAACTTTGCCAACAAACTGTGATGCAGTACAAAACAGCAATTTCTGGCCCCCAGGCGTCTTAGTTAAGCCTTTTGCTTCGAACTCCAAAAGAAATTTTCGAACATTCAAACCAAAACTTCAACAACATTAGCTTCTAGTCATTCTTCCTTTAATCAGCCTAACTTTATCACTAAGCAGAATTCATTTTTCATTTATTACCAAAATGTACGTGGTCTAAGATCTAAGCTGAAGGATCTCTCTTTATCATGCTTTCTCTCCTGTGATAAAATAATCTGCCTCACAGAAACGTGGCTAGCTGACAGTTTTCATGTGAGTTTTTTTCCAACCATTTTTTAATAAGGCAAGATCGCGATCGACAATTATCAAATAAGAGGGATGGTGGCGGTGTTCTTATTGCCTACCATAATTCCCTATCTGGCATTCCTCTCTCTGATCTTCACTTTTCTCCTCCTGTTGAATACGTTGTCCCTAAGATATCTTTTTCACCTGCTCGTCCCTTCCTCGTGGCTTGTCTATATATTCCTTGTAGCTCTCCATATTCTGTCTACGACACTTTCTTTTCTGAATTTTCCTCATATTATTTCACTCGTTTTTCTAGCTACCCTATTATACTGTGTGGTGACTTTAATCTTTCCTCTCTGTCCTGGGTTGGAAATCATGTTTCAGGTCCCTCACAAGTCTCGCTCTTAATTTCTTCCTTTATGCTCTTTCTCTCAATTTAATAATTTATCCAATATTAATGATCGCTTCCTGGATTTACTCCTTAGTAACCTAGATTCTTCCTCTCTGAAGCATTCTCCTGTTCTTTTTCCGTATGTCCCCCTCGATCCTCATCACCCTTCGCTTCGGTATGAAGTGTCAGTTGATCGAATATATCGAAAAAAATGCACTTTAACTTCTTCAAGGCAAATTACTCCCTCATTTCTAATTCTTTATCCGCTGTTAATTGGAATACCTTCTTTCATGGTCTTGATTCAAATGACCCCTGTGAGAAATTTTATGACTTCCTCAACTCTGTCATATCAGCAGCAACTCCCTTTACCTGTGCTCGTGACTCCCATGGTACACCGTGGTTGAATCACAATGTGATTTGTGCCCTGAAAAAAAAGGACCGGGCTCGTCGTATCTTTCTACGTACCAGGTCTTCTGAGGCTCGTCTAAACTATACTCAGTTTAGATCTGCTGCAAAAAGTGAAGTAAACTTGGCAAAAGCTTCTTACTTCAGGCGTATCGAGTCTTCGCTTAACTCTAACCAATCCAAGCCATTCTGCAAGTACATCCATTCTCTTAAATTGTCGATTAAAAATCCCTCCTCATTAACCTTAAATGGGCAGCTCGCGTCATCTCCTCAGGAAATGTGCGAACTTTTCTGTAATTATTTTTCTTCCCTTTTCAATCTCTCTACCACGCCTGCGCAAAGTTCACCCTTCCCTGCTTATCATCAACCCACTATTTTCTCTATCACTTGTTCTTCTGTAGAAATTGAAAATCTTATCAATACTCTTGATGTTTTTGTTGGCGCTGGTTCTGATGGCATTCCTAATTTCTTCGTTAAATCTTTATCATCCACTATATCTGTTCCTTTAGCTTTACTTTTCAATATATGCTTATCTACTGGCCTATTCCCTTCTAACTGGAAAAAAGCTTTCCTCCTCCCTATTTTTAAGAAAGGTGACGCCTCTCTGGTTTCAAATTATCGCCCCATCTCTTTATTGTGTTGTTTTTCCAAATTACTGGAACGTATTGTTGACTCCAAACTGCTTGCGGCTGTGGAGGATTAGCTGATTCCTGACCAGCATGGTTTCATCAAAGGTCGTTCTACTATGACCAACCTTATGGAATTTACTACGGTTGTTGCTGGAGCCTTTGAGGATCGATTTCAGGTAGAAACCCTGTATCTTGATTTTTCTAAGGCCTTTGATTCGATCAATCACCATATTTTGCTCCAAAAAATTCATGCACTTGGTGTCGTTGGCAATTTGTTCAAGTGGCTCTCCTCCTACCTTTCGAATCGAATAATTCATGTTACTTTCAATGGTTTTACCTCTTCTCCTATTGTCCCCTCTAGCGGCGTTCCCCAAGGGTCCGTTCTCGGTCTGCTTCTATTTGTCATCTTTATCAATGATATGCCTTCAGTCATTAACTCCTCCTGCCTTCTTTATGAAGACGATGTGAAATTATTCAAGGTCGTATCCTCTCAAAATGACCTTGACATACTGCAAGCTGATCTAAATTCCTTGGACCTGTGGTGTCAATCTAATCAGCTTCCTCTTAACGTTTCTAAATGTATACATGTATCCTTTTTCTCCAAACCTTATCCATTCATTGGTCATTTCTTCATAAAAAATAAACGTCTTACCACCGTGACTCATATCAAAGATCTTGGAGTCACCTTTGACTCCAAACTAAAATTCGATCTTCACGTCTATGATATTGTTTCCAGAGCAACACGTGTATCTGGGTTTATTTTACGTCACTCCATCATATTTTCTGATCTCTTTTCTTGTATTAAGTTATTTGTAAGCTTAGTTCGTTCTATCCTTGAATACTGCTCCCCAGTCTGGTCTCCTCATTTCGTTTACCTTAAATCCTCGATCGAATCTGTTCAGCGTAAGTTTACGAGAATTTTACTGTTAAAATTTCGTTATCCTTATTGTTATTATCATGTTCGTTTGTCTATCCTTGGTATTCCTTCTTTAGAACACCGCCATATTTATCTGGATGAGTGTTACCTTTATCGTCTCTCCCTTGGTTACCTTAACACGAAGTTGGTAGCTGAACTCCCGGTCAGAAATGCTGTCCGTCCTACCAGAAGTTGCAAAATCTTTGATGTTCCGTTTGCCAGGAGCGTGACTTATTTTCACTCTCCTCTACTAAGGATTACGCGTAAACACGATGATCTTCACCTTGGATCTTTCTCCACTTCTTATCTCCATTTTAAAAATAGAGTAACTTCTGCACTCGCTAAGCTTTGAATTTTTTCTTATATGTTTTCTATGTCTCTCTATCTTTTACTATTATTACTATTTTTGTAATTGGATTATATCTGTAAAAATAGCAAAGAATAAATAAATAAATAAATAAATCTGTTTCAGTGTCTCCTCTGAGATGCTGTCAGCGGCGAGTGTTCGCATTTGGTTCCGCAGCTTTGACGGTCGCTGATCGCCCAATTCAACCTCCGACAACAGTTTACGGGTACGCTGCTGGGCGGGCTGCGCAAAGGCTTTAATAATTTCGCGCTTGAGGTTGTCATACTTTCCCTCCACTCGTGGCTTGGACACCGCACTACGCACCTGCTTCACAACTCATGTCCAGGCTGGCGACGAGCAGTTGGAAATGCGTTGTGTCTCCTGTAATGGGGCTCGCTCCAAAGTAAGCCTCGATCTGCTCGAACCACAGCTCGACGTCCTCCTCCCAGAATGGCGGAATCCGGAAGGTGGCGTTCTTGACACCGCTTAACTCTCCGACTTCGGGGTCCGCCCTATCGTGTGCGGCTGCCGGGATGTCGTTTTTGTCTTCGTCTGGCATTTCAATTATTACGGTCGAGCTTGGGGGGTGTTCGCTTGCGCGCGCCGCTTTACGCCGCGGACGTGGTCCCTGTACAATATGTACACTAGGGACGCGATATTTACCACAAGCATGCACAATAGCGTTACCTCGAGACAGTCACTTTGCACTGCGAGCGCCGGATTTACCACTAAGGTGTTCGTCACTTCACCCTTCACCTCTTTCACCGGCTGATTTCCCATTCACGTTGACGTGGGAAAAGGAGCACTACACACGTGAGAATGTTCGTTATATAATGCCGGGCGCTATGTTCTGCTCGCGTGAGGCAGGATCGCCAGTTATGGTCCTCAAGTTGGATACGCGGTGGTCAAGATGCTAAAAAAAACTATTTATTGTCTAATTTCCCACTGTTTACAATAACACCATGACTTATGATAAATCTCGATAAAAACTTATATTACTGAATGCTCGTCAATTGCTAACTCTCGTGAGGTTTGGAATTAAGTGTTCTTATCTTCTCGTCGACGCGATATTAACTTCCAACAGAAGTTCCACTGGCGTTAGAACTGCTGACCATGCACATGTGCGACCACCAGACATGCTGAGTGGAGCTCTGGTCGTGTAAATTGATATAGCATGTTTGCTTGAGGCAATTGCTGTGTTGGTTGAAGTATCGGACAATGTTGCAATGCAAGTGTTGCACTGCGGACAAAGTTGCACGCTAACGTGAAGCATCGGACAATGTTACAATGCTAACACTGCCGCCACAAAATCTTCCGTATTTCATGATGTGAACGATTTTTTGTATTATTAGAAGAAAAATTAAATTAGTGAAAATGTAATAATGGTTTTTTCGAAAGGTATATTTTACTAAAGAGTTTCTTTGGTTTACTCACTGTTGTGGTCTGCGTATCGTAAGTTGAGTACCAAACTCTTCTGACAGAAGCGTTTTTCGGTCTATCTAATCTGTTTTTATCTGTAAGCGCTTTTTGGGAAAGACATGCAAGGTTAATTAAATCATGGAAGTATTATCGTAAACAGAAGATGCTTAGAATGTGACAGATTATTTTGTTGATGCCGTCCTGAGAATGGAAAGCGACAAAGTTTGTTTATGCAGTAACTCATCACCAGAAGAAAGCATTGCTTGAACGCAGATTGATTTAAGGTTACCTGCCTGAATGACCTGGGAGAGATTTCATCCTGACGTAATGCGTGACCGATTGCAGGGTTGATCACAAAACCATTTGGGCCATTGAGTCTTAGTATTTTTATTGTTTGGGATTTGCTTTACATTCTTTGAAAATTTATAACGATTGGTATTGAATATAGCGTTTTTGACTTTGACTTTGAGGGTGGATCACAGTCCGAATCGCAGCTACGTCAGTTTGGGAGTATGCTAAGCGTTTTCTACCTCTATTACCGCAAAAAAGTGCTAGGAACTTAATTTTCATAATGGAGTTTAAGTTTTAGGACGCAAAAGAACATATTCAAAAACTTAGATTAATAATTTATAAAATACATAGACGAAGTATCAAATTCTAATCACATCTTTAATAGACAACAAATCAGCATTAAGTGATTTTTCATTAGAACTGGATTTTTCCAACATTTACCGAAAATCTGACATTTAACAAAATTTTTAGCAAATTTATTAGCACTCTTTTTAAAAGTGCTAAGTACCCACAACCGTTTCTGAGAATTGCAAATGAAAAAGATTGAAAACGTGATTATTATAATAATGCACATATGGATTATCTTTTTCTAGTACATTTTCTTTGATTTCATGTGTTACCAAGAATGATTGGATATGAATGAGATTGTGTAAATATTTTGTCGAAAAAGAGGTTTACCTATGGGTCACGACAAATGGCAATTTGGCAAACGTTTTCCAGAAGTGTTTACTTATTATTTTCGCAAGATTTTTTTTTTGTGGATGGCGGTGTCTTCTATATGTCACGAGATCTGTTTCCATTAGTACAGGATCTAATTGGTCAAATTCCACTGCTTCAATGCATGTGCGAGAATTTATTAAGTCTTGCAACAGCAGGTGTGCAGTACAATGGCGAATATGTCTAGAAATTAATAAAAACAATCTGAAAATTATCTTTAACTTCGAATCAAAAATTAGAAGAGAGTAAGTTTTGACAAGAAATATTTCAAATCAATTTATTAAATTAAATTCATCATGTCAATCAGTCAATTGCCTCCTTCAGTCTATACAATCTTTGGACAATACCGAGAATGTAATTAATATTAAATGTGCACGAACTCATTTCTCTTCTTTCAAAAAGCAATAAAACGAAATATATTCTAAATAAAATATTGAATCAACACCCTATCGATTTCCTGAACAAGATGACTACATCGGATGTGCTCCATCATTAAATACTTTGCATTATCAATGTTTGATGAAACGAGCGTGGAATGTTTGGTAATCATTTTAGCGTACGCAGCGTATGAAAAAAGTATTTCCAATTACTTTGTAGAAATGCTAAGTGATTAGATAAGGGGTGTCCTCTTTGAAATTGATAGTAGAGATTCCCCTGATCTAAGCGTGCAATCTCAAGTACAATGACACTAAGCCATACTTGAGGATCACATCATTTATTGGATGTTGATTGATAAGGCCAACGAGTCACAACTTTACGAGTAAATTCCTCTTCCACACAAAAATGTGAATATCAATGTTTATCATCTCAAGTATGTTGCAATATGACAAGAATTTTAATGCAACTTAAGAGCAAAAATCGAAAACAAAAGATTTAGTTGCAGTGAAATATTCTGAGAAAGTCAAAGACAACATGTTCCAAATTCTTTTGACTTACCTTATATAAAAAATGAATAATTTATGATGAGCTCACTCATTCTTTTTCCTGCATTTTTTTTTCAAAGGAAACTATGTTTATCTATCACATCACATACCTGTTAATCTAATGTATCAACAAGTGGAGCACCCGCTCCTACTTGTAAATCGTGAGTAAACTATATTTTAAACGGAAGTACTCAGTCCCAAGTTCACATTCGCGACTACATCGTAAAAATTTATGAATCTTTAATTTAGTTCCAGGAATCGCCGAATCTTATCTTTTGCCCAATATTTTGTCAATAACATAATTAATGACCTTTACAGGTGAATTTGTTTAGTCTGCTATAGATCATCAGCATATGTGTCATCCATGCAATATTTTTTCGAGGAGAACCAACCAACCATTTTGTCGTGATTATTTACGAGCAGAAGGTGCAAGAATAGAATCCAATCCAAGATTCGATTGTTTTCCCATGACAAAGTGTGAACTTGGCAATCGAAGTAAATAAGATAAAACAAGTGCAAGAATGTGTGAAATAATTACCTGCTGGTTTGGACTGGATTAAATGGCAATTATTC